>CM053769.1:74509968-74555356 GCA_028658325.1 Potorous gilbertii
AATAGAAACATTTTTCTTCAGAAATTTTACCTTGCTTGAAAGACCCTTCCAAATGCTCCTTCACCAATATCTCTCACATACTCAATATTATTTCGTGGATACTCCAGGCTGAGGAGTTTGGGGTTCAGAAGGAGTGGCATGCGCTGGTACATAGGGTTGGGGTGAAGTCTGTCCAGCAAGAGCTCGGAAGGGAGAGTTGTGAGTGTGGGAGTTGCAGATTCCCTGTAGAGAAGAGTGATATAAACATCTCAAGATTAGTTAAAGCAGAGACTGCCTTTGTTGTTTCTACCCAGCAATAATACTCTCAAAGGATTCCCAGTTTATTGGTCAAAAAGGATGGAAGGACCCAAGGAGTCCTTTTGGAAGGTCATATCTTGCACTAGTGCCATCTAAGTGTGAATGCAATGAACACCATAAGCCCTTAAAAAAGCTTAATTTGAAGATCTTTCCCACCCATTAATAGGTCCATGTGACCTACTTAAATCATGGAAACCTAAGTCATGTGGTGGGAGAAGCTTGTTGAAGGGTGGAACAGGAAATGTAGAGGAAAACTGGGAGGAAGTTGGTGAGAACAGCTAGAGGACACAGGCACAGCTGGGATTGTGAGTGTTTGCTTGTGGAAAGACCCGGTGGTGAGGGAGTGGAGGGAAGGCCTGCAGGGCTAATGTGTATTGATTTCTTGATTATTATGAGTGATTTGGCTTTCTGGTATTGGGATTTGGCTTTCTGGGGTCTGAATAAATCTTTTTCTTATACTTTGAGATTCAGAACTACACTGGCATATTCATAGTCAGCATTGGTGCTGTGAATATTGCCTCGGTGATACAAATACCTATGTGCCTACCTCTGTAGTAGGTGTTGAGGCTAGAAAGATGAAACAAAAAATATTCCTTTCCCTCAAGAAACTTTCATTTTATCAGATATACTCTAGATTTAACTTTAGACTGATTCCAAAGAATCTTTTCAGTTGTTCAATTGGGATTGTTTGATTCCTTGAACTTGTGTGCACAATATCCCAAGCAATGTCTAGTAGGAACGGGTGTTTATTAGATGCTTGTTGATCAACTGGTATTCAAATCATCTGCCCCTTTCCATAATGACTACCAACAGTACCACTATAATTGTTACACAATTACCCAGAACATTTGGAACTATCTACCCTGCCAAGTAGATCAAAAAGAAAAAATCTAAATCTTCTTTAATTCTTTCAAACAACAATTTTTTAAAAATTGTTTTATTCATTTATTTAATTTTGGTTTTCAACGTTCACATTCCACAAGATTTTGAGTCCTAAATTTTCTTCCTATCTTTCTTCTTCCCTCACCCCATGACCAGGTGCATTCTGAATACTCCTTCCCCCAATCTGCCCTTCCTTCTATGAACGCCCCTCCTATCTTCTCTTATCCCCTTCCCTTTCTATTTTCCTGTAGGGCAGAGTAGATTTCTTTACCCCATTGCCTATATATCTTATTTCCCAGCTGCATGTAAAAACAATTTTTAATATTTGTCAGACACTTATTTTGGTGAAAATAAAAGATGATCTCATGGGCCTTTGTCCTAAAAGACATGACTACTTATGATGGTCTTTAAAAAAATGTAATTTTCTGATACCTACCCTCATCCTTAATTGAATATTACCTTGTAACAAGGAAAAACAGTTTCAGTAAAACTGACCAACAAAAGCATGTTTGACAGCATGTCCCTATAGTCTTCCTTCTGTCTAAGGAGAGGGGGAATTATGTACTTCCCCATCTGTCTTCTAGGACCAAGAGAGGCCAAATTATTTTTGATAATTACTTGCAAAGCAGGATGACTAATGACAGGGTGGACTAAGGGAAATAACTGGAGTCAAGTCTTACTCTTGGTTGTGCTTTCTAAAGCAGACTTCTCTCCTTATTTGAGCTGACTCGAGAAAAGAATAATTTTACCTCTTCTTATTTTTCCACTGTCTTCGCCTTCGTCGGCAGCAAAGGAGAGCAGTCACGGTGAGAAATCCAATCACCGCAAAGCTGGAGATGATGGCGATGATAACAGTCATTGAGTAGGTGGGTGAAAAGGCAGGTGAAGAAGAAGGCCCATCTGGAACATCTGCACTTGGCTTGACTGTTACCAGTGGGGACACTGGGAAAACAAAAAATGACGGGTTTTGCTTCAGCGGCAAACGTGAAAGGAAGTTGTGAACTGAACGTCAGCTGGGAAGGAATTTATACATTCTGAGTTAAATGCCTAGGGCCTGGAGTCTTCCTGATTACCCACTTGACTCATCCCTTAAGCTAAACACCAGCATCAGTCCCTAAATATTACAACTGTTGTTTAGTTAGGTCTGACCCTTTACGATCCTGTTTGGTGTTTCTTTGGCAAAGATACTGGAGCGGTTTACTATTTCCTTCTCCAGTTCATTTTACAGATGAGAAAACTGAGGCAAGCAAGGTTAAGTGACTTGTCCAGGGTCACAGAGCTAGTGAGTATCTGAAATCAGATTTAAACTCAGGACTTTCTGACTCCAGGCCTGGCCCTCTACCCACTGGCCCGACTAGGACAAAGTCTACAGAGCACTTTACATACATCTCAATTTTCCCTCATAACAACCCTGGGAGGGAAATAATATTATCATTTTCATTTTGTGGATGGGAAAACTGAGACAGACCTAGGTTAAGGGTTACAGGGTTAGGTATCTAGGCTAGATTTGAATTCAGGACTTCCTAATTCCAAGTCCAGCACTGTCCACTGTGACAAATAGTTGTTTTAAACTGCCTTGAAGCAGAGATGTTTATGATTGAAGAGACCTGAGACCTCATTTAGTTTATCTTTCTTATGTGACAGATCTATCAGTAAGCATTTATTAAGTACCTACTAGGTGCCTTGCATTGCTGCACCAGGCACACAAAAAGAGGTAAAAGATTATTCCTGCCCTCAAAGAGCTTGCAATGTAATTAGGTGCTGATGAGGAGGCTAAGGAGAGAGAGGTGAAGGGGGTTTGCCCAAGGTCACACAGATGTCATACAGACAGGACTAGAACCCAGTCCTGGAATGATTTTATCTCGATGTATCCCTTGTGACATTATAACTATAGCCATGAACATTAAGTGATCTTGAATTTTTGTCAAAAGTATGCTTCCTTTACCCAGACATCCCAGAAGATCACCTTCCATGACCCTCCCCAGCTCCCACAAAAGCAGAGGTTAAAAGGAAATACTTTATTATAGCCAGTTCTTGAGGGTCATTCTCTCCTGTAAAACATATCATTAGGATGATCAGTACAGACACATTCTTCAGTATGGAGGCATCAGAGCTTTTCAACAGCAGGTCACGTGATCAGAAGTAATAAAAATAGCTGATGTTTACACAGCAATTTATATGGTATCTCATGAATTTCATTATGTGTGTATATAAATACATATTAACTATGTATAATATAGTATTAATTATGTACATAATTATGTACATATATCTGAATGTGATTTCATTAGTGTGGGAAATTCCTGGTGTGGAAAGACCTTCCACTAGAACAGATCTGCTTCTCTGCAAATTAATCTTGGCTGGAGCACTGACAGCTTCCAAGGTCAGACCTCCAGGCTGTGTTAGAAGTAGGATTTGGACTAGTCTTCCTCACTCTCTGGCTAACTTTCTAATCTCTCTCCAGTATCTCTCATTGCCTCTCTGCTTTACTATGACTGACTGAAGGCTACCAGCATGATAGCTAGGTTTAGAAGTGGGAAAATAACTTAGAAAACAAAAAAGAAAATGGTTAAATGCAAAAGTATCTATTAATTGTTTATTGTGTATATAACATTAATTTATCATGTTTTCTGTTTCATCCTATGACGTATGTAGCTGAAAAGAGGTAAATTGAAGGTGAGAGGGTGTTATTCCGAGATATGATGGCTCACTTAAGCATGGGTAAAAGAGGAATTATTAAGGATTTGGGTTTTAATTTGTGAACAAATATTTCAGTGCTAATCATTTAAGCTGCAATGTAATCTTAAAGAAATTAATTCAGACTGTTCACTGGAAGAACAAATCCTGAAACGAAAGCTTAAATATTTGACCACAAAATGAGAAGACAAGATACATTGGAAAAGACCCTGATGTTGGGAAAGACTGAAGGCAAAAGGAGAAGGGGATGGCAGAAATTGAGATGGATAGATAAGATCACAGAAACAATGAACATGAACTTGGATAAGCTTTGGAAGACAGTGGATGATAGAAGGGCCTGCTCTGCTATGGTTCTTGGGATCACAGAGTTGGACACAATGAAATGACTGATAACAACTACCATGTAATCTGATGTACATAATTTAATGCTGACTTCTGCTTTTTGCATTTTGCCTAATTTTATGTCTAGGGCTTATCTTTGACTTCTCTTATAGAAGAGAATGTATTTTTTGATTTTCAGATTAATATCTTTGTAACAAGAGGCAGTATACTGCAGTGGGCTTAGGGAGAACTGATTTTGACACATAATGACTGTGTTACCTTGGGCAAGTCACTTCCACTCACAATATCCCAGATAACTCTCTAACACCAAGTTCCAAGATAGATGCTAGTCTACTTTGATGTAGGCATTTCCTAATCAACAGCAACCTATACCACTGAAATCAAAGGTCTATTTAAGAAACAAAAATATAATTAAGGGTTGTAGATTTAAATCAGAAAAGGGCCTCAGACATCACTTAGTCCAATATCCCCAATTCACAGTTAAGAAAATTAAGGCCTAGAGGAGATAAGTGATTAGCCATGGTGACACAGGCATGAAATAATGTTAGATTCAAATTTGAGTCCTATGACTATAAGTTCAGTATTCTTTCTACCATACTGTTCTATCAATGGGCATAACAAATAGATTTACTTTTGTGAGAACCAATAGGCAAAAATTATAGACAGGCAAATTTTTACTGAATAAAAAAAAGTTGTCTAACAATTTAAGCAGGGCAACCCCATTAGATGGTCAGTAGTATTTCCCTCAGAAGCTACACTTGTCACAGAAGTTGACTCATCTCCATGAGACTCTCTCTACCATGGCATAGAAACTTCTTCACCTTGGATTACTTTCCACATTGGAAATACTCTCCCTACCTGTAATCTCTTCCTCTTGTTGACAGTTTCTCCCAGAACCTCCATCTTAAGGAAGAGGTCCAGACCAATCATGTCATCATTCATCTCCAGGCTGCATCCCTGACTTTTTCTCCCATGCCCTTGCTCAGGTACCTTTTCCCTCTTTACCCATTAGATCCCTTTTGTGTACTGTCTTCCCACATTAGAATATCGACTCCTAGAGGGCAAGGGCTATCTTTCTTTCTGCTTATATTTATTTTCTCAGCATTTAACAGAGTGTCTAGAAGATAGTAAATGCTTTAAAAAAAGTTCATTGACTTGACTAATGGATAGAATTTGGACTTCTTAAATCTTTCAGGACTTTTCCAATCTTTCAGGACTTTTCCAAACTGGATATTCTATTTACCAGTGTTAGAATAGGGAAGTGTGAACCCCAAAATTCAGTGCAAGACATGTATGACCTATATTTTATTTCTTGGAACTCAGGAAAGGAGGGATGCATGCATATAATTTGGAACTCAGAACTTTTAATTAAAATTGTTTTAAAAAATTCAGTGCAAGAGGAAACCCCTCTAGGAATAGTAGACAAAAATGAACGTTAGGCAAAGAGTTAGACAAAAGTTCTGCCAGACATTAGAACAATTTTTTGTTGTAGGCTACTTTCCAGGTTATCATGATCAATAACTGCTATTTAGCACCTGGACTAATTGAAACCCTGATCCTGCTTACCACTGGAGCAGAGAGGTACGGCACAGTATTCCCATCTTACAGCTCGGTCCTTCGTGAAGCACCAGGGCCGTTCCCTGTCTCCTCCTGGGTTTCGGCAATAATTCTCTGCATTTGACAGCTCAGGGAACATCTGAGGGGTCCTTCTGTGTACTTGGGGGACCTGGTGAAAAAAAAAGAATGGCAATGTCTGATCCTTAGTCTATATAGCTGATTATTTCCAAATCAAATTCAGACATTGGGAGCTTTGATTTGCTATAATTTTCATTAGGTCAGATGATTCCTTTCTCCTTCCCCTTCCCCTCATCAGATCAAACAGATGATTAGACACTGATAAGTATATCTCTGAAAGGAGGAATGATGCACTTGACTCTGAAATGGAATCCACAAAATCTATATGCACTGAGGTATAGGGTGAGAAGGCAGGGTTAGCAGCAATTGACTAGGAAATCTTAGACAGGACATCTCTATCTACCCATGGATGGGAATCTACTGCTGAGAACTCTTGCATCAAGCAGAAGCTTGTAGATGGAGAAAATTAATGGAAAAAATAGAGGTGAAATAGCTAAGCAACAAACAATGTTCTTCCTGAGTGCCTGAAGTCTTTTAAAAGCTCACCTGTTCACTCCATTTCTGACAAGGAATGCCTGATACTGTGACGTTGATGGTACCTTGGTATAATCTTCCCTTGTCCTGATAGCAAGTAGCTAAAATAAAGAGAAAAAAAAGAAGAAACCACATACAAAGTCAACTTTTAGTGTCAAAGGAACAATTGGCATGTCAGAATTTTAAAAAAAAGAAGGCTAAATATCCCAATACACTCTATATATGGAATAAAGGAAGAGTAAAAATGACCTTAGTAACAGTAGGAACAGAAAAGCACAGATTTTCTTAACATGATGTTATGAATGTTCATGACATTCTTAGAAAGGATAGAGGGGGATCCATGACTTCTATGGTAGAAGAAACTCCCTCTTTCAATGCAGAACATTCCCTTCTCTCTGATTTCATCTTAGAGAGCAGACTCGAACCCTGACAGGTCACTCAATTTGTCCAGCGTGGCACTTCTGCTATGTATCAGAGCCCTTCCTGACTTTGAGACAAGTTCTCTATACCTTATACAATGCTGTCTCCCATGTTTGGAAGGCAAGTATTATTGCCTTAACTTTGGAGATGGTAAATTGGGGAGACATTGAGGCAGAGTCAGTTATCATAGGACTGAGTATGGGGGTGGTTCTTAGGTATCATTCATTTTACATGTCAAGAAATTAAGGCTGGGAGAGGTAATGTCACTAGTCAGATCATGCTGACCTCATTGTTGCAAGACTGTGAAACATGGACAGTCTATCAGCACCATGCCAGGAAACTGAATGACTTTCATTTGAATTGTCTTAGGAAGATTCTAAAGATCATCTGGCAGGATAAGGTACTAGACAATGAAGTCCTTGCTTGAGCTGAACTGCCAAGCATTCAAACTATGATTCAGAGAGTGCAACTCCAATGGGCTGGCCATGTTGTTCAAAAGCAAAATGTACGCTTGCCAAAAAGACTGTTCTATGGAGAACTCACAGGGGGTAGGTGATCACATGGTAGTCAGAAGAAATGCTACAAGGACATTCTCCAGAACTTTGGAGTTGATTGTGCAACATGGGAGACACTGGCACAGAACAGCTCACCAAGGTATGCCCATATCAGAAAGGGTGCTGTGCTCTTTGAGCAAAGCAGAATTGAGACAGTAAAAGGAAACGTAGGATGTGTATATTTGGAGTATCCACCCCAAATGTTCATATGACTATCTGTGTCCAATCTGTGGTAGAGCATTCTGAGGTCGTATTGATCTGATCAGCCACAGTCGGACACACTGAAACTTGACTTTATCCTGGCAATGGCATTTTGGTTCTTTCCAAGAATGAAGGACAACAACCATTATAGAGCTAGTTCATTGGCAGAGATGGGACTAGTCAAATCTTACGTTGTTACCTCTTAGGAATGGGGGAGGGGGGAATAAGCAGGTGTTGACCACATTTGTGTCTGCTTTGGGCAAATGCTGAAAAGACTTGAGGTTGTTAGCAAGGGGAGCACACTTGCAAGCATCAGCTTTGAAGGGAAACTCTTACACACTTAGGGTTACTATTATTTTGCTTTTGTTAAATTACTATGATTGCAACCCACAAACAAACATCTAACATTTATGCCACTTCATGGGTTAAATGTCCTATTGTGAGCTAGCCCGGGACTAGAGCCCAGATTTCCTAACTCTTCATCTCATTTCTGCTACACAAGGTGAATTTAAGTGAAATCACAAATTTGTGAGGGGATTGCTGCATAGAGTAGGAGATCCAGTGTAGCCTAACCCATAGAAGCTATCCATGGGGTGAGGAAGACCTTGGTTTAAATCCCATCTGTGATCAATATTGGCTTATATGATCCTAGGCAAGAAATTTAACCTTTCAGTGTTCTCAGCAAGTGATGTCAAACAAATAGAAATGGGCCCCAGTAAATCATACACAAAGCATCTCTACAGGCTGCCTATTTACTTAGAAAATCACCTGTTAACAGTATCTATGTTCTATTGTATTTTAATTTTGTTCCTACTTACATGTTAATCTGGTTCCAGTATCTGAGAGCACTATGAAGGCATATGTGGCTGTGTATTCAACACCTTGGCATTGGGTAATACGAGACTGTAAGTTACAGAGAGGAAACCAGTCTGGTGTGAAAGGGTCAGTTTCCTCTCATGGGACTTCCCTATGCCTTTGAAGTTACAGGTTCTGACCTTGTATAAAGTAGATCTCTTTTGAAAGATAATGGTCTTATTTTGTTCTTTTTAGCATCAACTGTACAGAATTCTATTTCCAAATTTGGGGTATGAATTCAATTTGAAGGTTTTCTCTCTCTCTCTTTTTTTTTTTTTTTAAGAAAAGAGAAACCTTCCATCACTGAAAAACATTAGGAAATATATTTCTGCTTTAATAACAGATGAATCACAAAAGATAATCTGATGGTAATTTCTTTAGCCCTATATTTCTATAGGGAGATTTGGGAAATACAAAAACATTAGGTTATGATATTAGATATTGGAATGCTCATGTATTCTAGTGCTAACTTACCAGGTCAGGTTTTGGCCTCCTGCACACGGAACCCAAATGAATAATTCAGGGAATTTGGCTTAGGGTGAGCCTATCTTCCTTTGGCATGTGGGTACCCATAACATCATGATTGTTACTTCCTCTGACAATCTTGTTTTGCCTCAGTCACGTAAGGTGGTTATGTCTTCTTAGAAGTAAATTGTGTGTTCCCTTTTAGAGAACACTGTTACTGACGCTTTGTCCATAGGCTATTACTTTGAGAAGTCTATTTGCAGGGATGGGTTATTCTGGTCTATTTTCTATTGTTATTCATAGGCATTCATTATTTCCCATCTCTGTGTCTTTGCCCAATCTGTCCCTGATGCCTGGCATGAACTACCTCCTCATCTCTGCTTATCAGAATGCCTGGTTTTCTTTCAAGTTCAGCTTCAGTGCAACTTCCTACACAAGGCTTTCCCTACTCCCCTCCACCTATTGATCTCCCCAGCAATACTCCCCACCCCCAATTGCTTTGTGTATATTTTTTACTTCTATGCCTATGTTGTTTTCTTTTACAGAATGTAAGATATTTGAGGATGAGGCCTGTATTACTTCCATCTTTATATCCCAAGATCCTAAGCACAATATGTGCCATACAGTAGGTACTTAATAAATGCTTTTTGGTTGTCAGGTTGAATGATCTTCCTCCTTTCTCCCCTTGTGCTCATGGTATACATTTTTGACTCAAATAGAAAAATACAAAGCTGACTAAGTAGGAAGGCTTGATGGATATTTTCATTCTTCTCTCCCTGGAGAGCTCTTTCTCTCCACTAGCACCTATATTGGATAGACCTTGCCAGAATAATCAGGTTCTAGACTTCTTGGATTCACTCCAACCTACTCATTTCAAGCTTTACTTATAATCTATGGGCCTGTCTTTCTTATTGTAGGGAAAATAGTTCAAAGTTAAAGCAGATCTCTCTCCTAGGAGGATGAAAATTGTTTTTCTGACCTGATGTGTTTGCTAGGCCTAGATACCTGTATCATTTCTCAAGATTTCCTCTTATTCAAGAAGTTAATCATTCACACACACACACACACACACACACACACACACACATACATACACACACACACACACAGAGAAATAAATATACATACCAATACAGATATACATATACAAAGAGGATTAACACCTATATATACTTATACATATACAAATATATATATATGTGTGTATATATATATGCACACACATACACATATGGTATTCTCTCTCCCTCATTCTCTGCCCTTATCTTTCTTCTTTCCCCAGTCCATGTTCTTTTTCTCTCTCCCTTCTTTTCTCCCCCTCCTCCTTCATCTTCTATCTTTCCCTCACTTTTATATCACTGTGATTTCCAAAGAAATCTCTGCCCTCTGTGGAAAGTTATACTTTGTTACAAAGAGTAAAATAATAAAAACTAAAGAGGGAAAAAGCAATTCAGCAAAATGCAACAGTGTAACATTATTACCTCTTAGGAATGGGGAGGGGGCTAAGCAAATGTTAACCAAATGTGTGTCTGCTTTGGGCAGACATAAGTGTTGAGAAGACTTGAGGCTGGTAGGAAGGGGAGAATGTTTGTGAGCATCAACATTGAAGGGAAATTATTCCTCACCTAGGAGTGCTATAATTTCACTTTTTGTTAAATTACTATTGTTGCAACCAACAAACAAATATACAGCATTTATGTTATTCCATGGATTAAAAGTCCAGTTATGAGCTAGCCTGGGAGCCTAACCAGCCTTTAAAATGTGGTTCCTATGGAAAACTATGCTCTGAGTTCCAAACTACCTTAATGAATGCATTGCTGTAACATAACCTACTTTGACTCCGCTAAAGGTCTAATCTGATACCTTATTGCGGCCCAGAGGTGGTACCAGCTTCTCAAAGACTGTGCCAGCTCAGGACTGTAAGAGCATTCCAAGAATGTGGGACAGTCAATGAAAAGTTGGGAGATGGAATGTTTTGTATAAAAAACAGCAAGGAAATCAGTGTCACTGGATTGTAGAGTTTGGGGGTGGGAGAGAAGAAAGGCATGAAAAGACTGGAAGAATAAGAAAATGTCAGGTTATTGAGGGCTTAAAAAGCCAAATATGTGTGTGTGGGGGGTGGGGGGAAGGGGAACAGAGAGAGAGAGAGAGAGGGAGAGACAGAGAGAGAGAAAGAGAGAGTGTGCACTACAATGGATAGAGTGCTAGACCTGGGGTCAGGAAGACTCATCTTCCCCAATTCAAATCCAGTCCCAGGCACTTACTAGCTGTGTGACTCTGGGCAACTCAATTTGCCCTGTTTACCTCAGTTTCCTCATTTGTAAAAATGAACTGGAGAAGAAAATGGCAAACTGCAGTATCTTTGCCAAAAACCCCCAAATGAAGTGACAAAGATTCAGACACTACTGAAACAACTGAACACCAACACACACAGAACACGTGTACATATAAACAATATTGTTTCCATTAAATATTGCATAGCATATATTTTACATTTACATAGATATTGCTGAATGAGAGATAATGTTTTGTGGATGCTCTGGGCAGCAGTGAATTATAGAGCGGTTAAACACGAGGACAGGAAGAGGCCTGAGAGATCATTTCAAAAGTCTGTCCATGGCAGGTTTAAAAAAAATGATTGCTTCATTTCTCAGTATGGCTTTCCTCCTACTGAGAGCCATCTCTAAGAACAATAGTGTGGTGGGGATGGGTTGAGGGTGTAGGTGAGTGGGGGAATATGTGATCTTGAGGGAATCATAGCTTCCTTGAGCTTTAATTTCAAAATAAAGAGGGTGGATTGGATGGCCTCTGAGATTCCTTAGAGGTCTAGACTTAAGACCCTAAAACAATTCAGTAAAATTAATCAGCATATAAAACAACTCTGTTATTATATGAAGTGTTACACCCATAGTCCCCCTCTTTACCCCTGCAAAGAAATGGGGGCAGGGGAAAGTGCCATGGCAGATTTTCACTGGTCCACAAGACTTTTCCTGCCAAAAGTAAATTCTTAAAACCTCTAAATTACAAAAACTGACTTCTTCTCTTCTTTCTTCCTACATCCTGCCCCTCCTCCACCCCCTCCTTCCTTCTTTCTTTTCCTTTTGTCTGTGAGCTGCCAAGGACAAGCTTCCTGAAGCTGCCCAGGGAGAAGAGGTCTCTGGTAGATCATGTCATGAATTTGCTGGTCTTCTGTGTAGTTTGGGTTGAAAAACATTGATCTCATCCAATTCTCTCATTTTACAGATATGGAAACTGAGGGTTAGGGAAGGGAAGTGATTTACTTTGTGTTAGACAGTGGTAATTCTAGTAGATTCTTCTACTGCCAATAAGTATATTTCAACCAATGGAAAATAAACAGTATCATGAGCCCTATTTTCAATTTTTCACTATTTGTAATTAATGCCAGAATAACTATTTTTATATCGTTAACCGGTTGTACATATCAGCGATATGATTGAACACATAAAACGTATGAGTTATAGTTGACACTATATTGAATTCATTTACTCCCATTTTCCCATTCCTGTTTTTGCGGGATACAGCAATGTACCTTCTGCAAAAGCAAATGGATGTCATTTAGAGTTCAACTTTTCAAGTTCACAGATGAAAAGATGGAAGCCCAGAGAGACTCAACATCACACAGGTAGCAAACAGGGACATGCAAAACTCAGGTTTTCTCAGCTGCACCAAAATTAGGAACATATAAATTAAGAATATGATACTTGAATAAGGTATGAACCTAGCTTTTATTTCTTCCAAATAATTTCACTCAAATTCTTTTTCACTAACAAGGATCAGCACATAGTATCATTTTTCTAAAGCCTTTGTATGATTAATTTTCACTAAAGAAAGCAGAAAAATTCAGTGCCTTATTCTGCTTTATGACTTCTCTTTTATGAGGTTTGGTCTAGAATTTATTGGAAAAGTTTCTATCTTCCTTCTTTTCTGAGCCTTAAATGACTAAGAGAGGCATGAACATGGCCTTATTTCTGCAAGACAGTAAAAACAAATTTTCTGCCCTGCTTGCTTAAAAGTCTCAGGACCGAGAGAGGAGTAAGTCTAAAGGTTTAGGGAATGGAAGTTGGATATTTATTCTGGTACCTAACATACGGATTCAGTCCTGGGGTAGACAAGCTTCTAATGGGGTGTGGAGAGGGTAGTGGCGGTACTAAGTTCATTTTTCTCATACTCGTTGGCTCATTAAATCTCCACACTGGCACTCTAGGGTCAAATTACTGCAAGCTTAGATATTGATTCATGTCTAGGGCCTCTTCAAAATGGAGGGAATTAGAAAAAGTAACCAATGGACAATATGGATCAAGTATGGGACAAGTATTTATTTCTTATATATAGTGATAGAAACAGAATTAAAACAGGATTCAGTAACTTAACTAATATACTGTTGGTATAGCTATAAATTGGTTTGACCACTTGGGTAAACAATTTAGCATTTTTTTAAAAAAAAATAACTGAACTCTTTGACTTAGAGTTCTTACTAAGGAAGTCAAAGAAAGAGGAAAAAAAACCCATATATGCCAAAATATGCAAAGTATCACTTTTATAGCTGAAAAGAATTAAGTAACAAAGTGGATACCCTTTGATTGGGGAATGACTGAAAAAAAGGTACATAAATAGGAAATGGTACTTATGTTTTTATTACTGTAAGGAACTCTCAGATGTGTAAACTCCCTTCACCATGAACGTTAGCTCCATCTCTGCAACTTGTAGACTTAAAATGTTGACTAGAAAACTGAGAGATTAAGTCATAGTGCTCATGGACAGGAGATAGAACTTGAATCTAGTTTTTTGTGGTTCTGAGACCTGTTTTCCATCTACTATGTCTGAGCAACTTTTCTATTTTTTTAGTAAACACCAAGTTGTTTTGATCAGAAAAATTAATAAAAATATCAATATAATAATATAGAAATATTATGTTATATTTATAACATGATATTATATGTTGCTATAACATTATATTTCCATATTATATTGTTATAGTATATCAATATATTATAATAGTTATGTACAATTATTATATTTTGTTGATAATATAACTATAATATGTAGCTATATCATATATTATTCTAATATGTTATATAACATAGTATATCAATAAATTGCAGCATAACAAAATACTGTAACACAATTATATATGTAACAATATATTATACATCAATAACATTAATAATCCATAACAACAGAATCAATAATATTAATTGATACAGTTTACAATCTAGCAACCATATTCTATCACTCCTATTTTTTTTTCCTGTTTCTTCCCTCGGCATTCTAAGTCTTTTGTTCTTTCAAATGAATTTTGTGATTATTTTGTCTTCTTCTATAGGGTAGCGCATTGGCAATTTGTTAGCATTAAGTCTATACCTCCTTGGGTATGCTTTGTAGCTTCTCTGAGATATATGTCTTTAGGTTGCTTGCTACCATATTCCAAAGACAGTCAAGGAGAAATAGGGAAGGAAGAAAAATCTCAGACTCAGTGCTTCTATATGACTGACAGTGGGAAGTCACTTAAAGTTTCTGAGTATGCGAGTGGTGTGGTTTTGGAAGATCAGTGAGAAGATTGTTGAGACAGAAGCAGTGTGAAAGATGGATCAGAGAGATGGACTAGAAGGAAGAAGTCTAATTAGGAGGCGATTATTATAAATATTGCACTTTCTTCCTCATCATTCCTCAGGGCCTGTACTAGAGCTATGTATTGATTCATTGTTAACCTTCTAAATGTAAGATGCGGTATTGTTTTTTTTTTTTTAGCTATTGAGAGTGCTGGAAGACTTGAATTTGAATCCTGTCTCAGATTCTTTTTGACAGACAGTAGAACACTTAATCTCTTAAAATAGTAAGTTGGCAAGAATATATCTTGATGTTTTAGGTGTGTTGTTAAATCCTAAGAGGGGTCCTAACCCAAGTTATTGCTGTGGTTTTTTTCCATCAAGGAATCTTAAAATGATGGTGTCAGCATGTGGATTTTAAGATTGTCTTTTAAAGCTTCATGTTGTTCCATGAAGTCCAATACTTTTTCTTGGTGTTTAGTTGTTTAGTCATGTCTAATTCTTTGTGATCATACTGTCCATGGGGTTTTCTTGGCAAAGATATTGGAGTGGTTTGCCATTTCCTTCTCCAGTGGGTTAAGACAAATAGAGTTTAAGTGACTTGCCCATGGTTACACATCTAGTGTCTGAGGCTAGATTTGAACTAGAGTCTTCCTGACTTCAGGTCTAATAATCCATTCACAGGTGGGGTATCTGTGACCTTGAGGTCACACATGGCCTTGTAGGTCCTTGGGTGTGACTTTTTGACTGAGTCCAAGTTTTACAGAACAAACTCTTTTATCAAGGAGATTTGTTCTGTGAAGTTTGGATTCAGTCAAAGGGTCACACTTGAGGACCTAGGGGGCCACATGTGGCTTTGAGGCTATAGGTTCCCCACCCCTGACACTCAATAACCTACTTGCACTATTTTATTACCAAAAATCATTTAAAATAGTGGCACCTAACATTATTTCTTCTGGCCAGTTGGGTGATTATGAAAGTATGGTCTTCAGCTGTCAAAGTCCTCATCTATTTCCTTCTTATATGTTCATCAAGGGTGTCCCTAATATGTAAGTAAGTCATTCTTAGAACAAATTTATAGAGGTGAAAGCACCAGCATATTTTTTGTTATTGATTTTTTCCTGCCTCTATTTTTTTTCTTTTTTATTATAACACCATATAAGATTTCCAACCACATCATTTGGTTTTTGGGCTTTCAGATATTTTGAAAACTGATCACATTATCTTTCAAAATTGTTTTGTGTCCAGCATGGATATTTTCCTGTGTGTATTCAGTTGTCTAATCACTTCACTAAATTTTATTTTCTTAAGTGGCATTTCCACTTGATCATAAAGTTCCTCAGAAACTGGGAGTTCAAACCCAAATGTCATGTCATTGGTGAAAGAAAACAGACTCACTAGAAATGCTGATGGACAGATTTCATTTTGGATCTATGTTCTCTTCTAGTTTCATTATTAAATACTTTTGAAATGAGGTGACTTAGTTAGGTTCCACATCCTGTTCTTTAAGCATGTCATCCCCTCTACTGTTTTTCACTGTTTTGTGAGCAAAACCGCTTATAATCTTTCACCATCTCCCTTTCCTAAGTTTTGTATATGAATTTTCTACGTTGGCATTGTCTTTGGCTGTCTTTTTTCTTTAAGGTAGAGAGTTCAAGGGCTTGCTGGTCACAGAAATTTATGCACTCCTTTGGCCTCTAGTGGTTGCTTTATATCAGTTAAACTTCTAAAGGAATTACCAGTAATTAGAAGCAGTCTCTGTTCCTTTGTAATTTCCTACTTCTTAGTGACTGCATCTTATTTGAACTTTGAGCTGTTGTAAATATATGCTGTGTGTTTTTATATAGTTTATTGTTGATTTTGAATTTATTCTTACTATTCAATAGTGTGACTACATGTCTTCTTGGCAAGTGACTTATCTGCATCCAATTATTTCTTGTTTATTAGGATATTTTAAGTTTCATTTGTTTTGTGCTGGTCTTTAGTGCTTTCCATGTCTTATGTGTTCTAACTCTTTTTGAGTACAGTATTCATAATATATAAGTGGGAGGCTTTTGAGTGATCTACAAGTCATTGACCCTTTTCATTTCTTAATCCTATATATTTTCCCTACATATTTTTTACCATTCTCTTTTGTGCTCATGTATCTTCTCATTTCCGTCCCCCGATATCAATGCATAAGCTGATTTGCTTTGGAGGATTTGTCAGGTTCTTCAAACTATTTCACTGCCTTCTTTAACCTCTGGAACAGATGTTGATTCATAGGTACAATTACATTAATTATTTGTCTTTTTTATTATATTTGTTTTGAATACTGCAACATGAGATGACTATGTATGGCATTAGCTATTTCATGTCGACTTTGGTGCATAGCATAATGGACCCGATTGAAGCCTTTGTTTGTCTCTCCCTTCAAACAGAATCTGAGTCATTTTTCCATTCAACTACAACTTCCTTATGTTTTATGGTTTAATTTATGGGGTTAGTGTCAATATGGGTATGGTCCAATTTTTCTAGTAAAGTAATAGAACAAGAATCTTATATTAAGAATACAAAAAGCTAAATTAAGGTTGGAAGTGGTGCAAAATTGTTACTTTTCCACCATCACAGCAAAAGCAGAAGAGGTGTATTTTGATTTGTTTGATGGACATCAATGGTCAGATAATTCACCACCTATTATCTAGCCAGTAAGCTAGTGATGAGCCTCTTGGAATTTAAGTAGGCTTGTCCTTGTACAGCAGGAAGAATCTGTTGTTGGTACCATATCTAGAGCCTTTCCAGTTGGGCACAATCAGCCAACATTTGTGCTCTGTTGGCACAATCTTGGAAAAAACAAGGTCACCTCCACAACATGAGGTATCAGTTGGATGTTTGGAGAAGTATATGCCTCAACAATGAATGAATTCAATTTTAATGAAGGAATCATGGACACAGATTACTATGGGAATAATTGCACATATCTACCAATTAGCACTGGGGAAACCTAAATCTAATTCAAAGCTTCAGTGCATCTGTGAGTCTTTTAATTGAGATCTGATCAGATCTCACTGATATAGGTGTTTCAGAGGATGTAGATCCAAAATTTCTCCATGTACTCTTCTCCTCTGTGAATCTCATGTCCTTCCATAAAGCCTCCACAGGGAGTTCATCCATTGTTTTTGGGTCTTTCCTCAGGCTCTCTTGAAATTGAGTGTAGAAAAATCCAGCACAGAGGCTGTATTAATTAATCAATTATCCTTCACTTTCTCCATTTCAGCAAAAATCATGCACTGAAAATGAGAAGAGCACTTTTATCAGACCATAAGTGGCATGATGCAAATTCAGAGAACCCTAGCACTGGAAAGGACATTTCTTTAGACACCATCTACCAAATGGCTTTGATGGTTTAACACCCTTATTTCACATAAGCAGAAATTTAGACTAAGAGAAGTTGTGACCTTGGGTCACAGAGATAGTTGAGATAGCAGTTAGGGCTAGAACCTGGGTCTCTTATCTCCAGTCCAGTTTTTTTCTTCTTTTCCTTCTCTTCTTTCTCCTCTTCCTTGTTCCATGATTTCATCATTGTAGGGAACTCCCAGTGACAAACTTCTTCTATTGGTGCAGTTCAGAAAATTATAGTCTGAGGTGCTTAGGGCACTGAGACTTGTCCAGAATCCCACCCCTTTTAAAGGCCAGGGGTAGGACATGAGCCCAGATTTTCTCCACTCCAAGGACAGTTCTCCATCCACGCTACCATCTGATCTCCCTAACAACTTGGAGGTAATGATAGGGTGGTGGATAAAATGTTAGCCTCACAGTCAAGAAAACTGGATTTAATTCTTGCCTCTGATACATATTGCTACTCTAACCCTGGTTGAGTCACTTAACCTGCTCTAGGTGCTCAGCCTCAGACACATGTAGTCCATAATATTCCCTAGTGCCTTTTAGTGGTCTCCATTTCTACTGAGTTTGATACCACTATTCTAGGCAGCACTTTTCAATGAAAGGTTGCAGAGAAGGGGACAGCTTGTATTAGTGGAGGGAATTTCCTCACCTGAGGATGGAATCCTAGGTTCAGTCCTGAGGGGAGTTATATTAATCACAGTGTATATTTCAGCTTTGGTCACTTGTATCATCAAATGATCACACTTCAATTCCATGCTATGTATAAATGCTCCAAGACCTTTAGAGCTCCATATTTTTTCTTTGATTAAGGTGAAGAAACAAATGCAAAGAAACATGCAGGTTACCAATGAAATTCAAACCTGGATTCAAGAACACACACAAATCTACTTACTTGTTGTGTTATCTTTCTTTAAATCTGAGAGGGGAGAAGGGTGAACATTAAAAAAATGAAGAGTAGGTTTTCCGATTATTCTGTGAGAGCTCATTAAGAAATACAAATGATTTCTCAGTTTTACAGTGTGTAGTGGGAAAGCATTCCTTCCCACTCATGTGAAAGATAGATTTCCCGAAATCACTCCAGATGTTTGGGATAACCACATGGCCACTTATAAAGTTCATTATGGCAACGTGGAGCTGATCAGCTTTGTTTGATGAGGTCAGCAGTTTGAAACACATGGTAATGGGGATTTTTGCTTAAATATCTGTTTCAAGCTGCTCTGGAGAGTTTTGTTTTTTGTTTTTTAAAGGGAATCTTAGTCCTTCCCTCCCATGACTAGGTCAACTCAGGGCAAGTCTTAGCTCTTCTCTCAAAAATCCAAAAAAAGTTACTCAGATCTTGTAAAGAGCCACTCTGAAGTAACGCTGGGCTCTAGATAAGGATAAAGCCTCCAACAGGTTTTGGAAGTATTCATTTTTTACAATGACTTTTGAAACTAGGTGTTCTAATTTTCCTTTTGTCCTGAGGAAAGAATGAGTTATTTTATAAGTATAACCTGGTTCTAGGAATATGCCCCTTCTAAGTACTAGAGGGGTTTGTAATCTTCTTTTGCGGGGGTGGGGTTCATGGACCCTTTTAGCATCTGGTGGAACCCTTCTTGGAATAATATTTTTAAATACATGAAATAAGATACGTAAGAAGAAACAGGAAGCCAACTACATTGATACATAGTTATCAAAATACTTTTTTTAAAAATTGATACATAGTTATCAAAATACTTTTTTAAAAAAGTTTATGGACTGACAGTTAAGAACTCCTGAGATAGCATTCTGCATTACCTAAATGTGGCACTTTTGTACAAGCCATGGGCTCCCTGTGCATGCTGGGAAGCTTGGTGCATTCAGGCAAGGTCAGCAGATGCAATCCAGATTTGTACAGGCCTTTGTGCGATTTTTCTTCCAGTGTCAACCATTCCTTTGTGCAGAATAGATCCTTTACAGCCAGGCAGTGCTCTCTAAAACATTTTATGGAGAACAGCGAGAGGGACTGTTTAAAGAGTGACATGTTAGTGCAGCATTCAGGTACAATTTATATACTGTGTTTTCAAAACAACATGGCAGTACAGCTGATTCTTATTCCAAAAAGAGTTTTGAATTCATTCTTTTATTCTAAGTTATAGGAAGCTTTATTGGGAACACAGATTCTTCTATCCTGATTATTCCAGTGGCATAGCTTGATTTTTCAACACCAGTAATTCTACAGCCCAGAATTACAAAGCAAGGAGTATTTACAAATATGGTATAAAACAAGTTGTATGTTTGTATGGAAGCCCCAAGATCCATCATTTTCGAGGAATGATGAGAAATAATTAACTACAATAAATACATATTTTTAAGAATTAAGATCACAAATCTCAGAGGTCATATGAAATTTGAGAGATAAAGTTATCACAAATGTCATGGTCCTCATAGGGGCCAGATGCAGGATCTGACTACAGTTCCAGTGTTCATTCTGCTGAACCACTCTGTCTCTCTATATTGTCAATCTGGGAGAGCAGTTTCTGGGTTTTTGATTTTTGCAAGCTACAATTTTGATTCTCTTTCAAGGATTTTAACCAATATGCAAAGGTCAGCTCTCTCAAAAGAGCACAGTACAATGGCAAGAGCCTTAGCTCTGGAGTTTGATGATCATGGTTCGAATCCCATCCCTAACCCTTTTCTGTGACTTTGAGCAAATGTCTTCAGATCTTTGGACTTCAATGACTTTATCTGTAAAATGGGATTAGGCTAGATGCCTCTCAGTTTCTTTCCAGCTCTTACCCTAACTCTAGGTTTTCTGAATGTAATTCTCTTTCCTCTACATCATATACCCTCATCTCTACAACTCGATTTTGCACTCATTGAAATATTTGTGACAGCAAAACACTACAAGCTACTTAAATGTCCACAGTCAAGGGCTGACTGCACAAACTGTGATAGACATAGTATCCCAAAAATTTAGGTGCAGTTTTAAAAGTGTGAAACAAAAACGCACCAAATTCCTTTGTCCAACAGAATACATATGGTTCCAATAAGACTGACAAATATGAGGAACATAAAAATGTCACAGTGAAAAATTAAGAAAGTAACAACAGAAGAATAGTTTGTACATAAATGATGCCTACTTATTTTTTGTTGTATAGGTATAGATGAGTGATTTTATTAAAATAGGAAACTCCTAATATGGAAACTTCCCTCCACCAAAACAGATCAACAACTCTTCTGTCATTTTCAGCCATGTCTGACTCTTCATGACCCCATTTGGGGCCTTCTTGGAAAAGTATTGGAATGGTTTGCCATGTTGTTCTCCAGCTCATTTTACAGATGAGGTAACTGAGGCAAACAGTGTTAATTGACTTGCCCAAAGTCACACACCTAGTAAGTATTGGAAGCCAGATTTGAATTCAGGAAGATGAGTCTTCCTGGCTCCAGGTCTGATACTCTATCCACTGTACCACCAGTCCTGGAGTCCTAGAATGTTGCCCCAGGTACTGAAAGAGTAAATGAGTTGTCTGAGGTCACTCAGCTACTATATGTCAAAGGCATGCCTTGAACTCGGGTCTTCCAAACTTTATCCACTATGCATTCCATGGTACTTCATATGGCTTTTAAAATAGTCTCTCTCTCTCTCTCTCTTTCTCTCTCTCTCTCTCTCTGTGTTTGTGAAGTGATTAGACAGATGTAAAGAAAATGGAAAATCAGAGAGAGTAACATTTTTAACAGATAATTGTATATGGATGCTCATTTTTCAAATGCCAATAGTTTTAAAGTAGGCCTCATTGGCTTTGTTTCAAGTTCATATAAATGTTTGTTTTTAAAACCTCTTTATAACCTAATGAATTATTTGCATCAAACAGGTGTCAGTATTGTTGAGTGCTGTTGGTAATCTGATCCGAGGATAGTGTAATTGGTTAAAAGCCTTTGAGTCACTTTATAAGCATGATAACTATCCCAGCATCCACAGCAACGGTGATTGTGGGTTATGATGGGGTGCTGATGACAAGGTTGGGGAGTAGCTGTCTTCACCTTCTTTTGCTGGTTATACCTTTTATTTATTATATGCAGGGAATCCTCTGATTAGGAATGACTACAGGGGTGTAGGACCTCACATGAACTGACTGGAAGACAAGAAATAAGCCCTAGATAGGGAAATACAAAACTTCTGGGACATTAACAGATAGGTTCTGCTTCTTGCCACTCAGGTCATAGAGAAAGCATTACAGTGGTGGTAACGGATGGAGGAGACATATATGTCCACAGTGCTCTATTGTACATTGTCACTTGCAGGTTTGAGCAAGCAAGAATATATTTTGCCCGGAGCAGTTCACATTCATAATATACTTTCCTCATAACCACTCATTAGGGTAGGTAGAACAAATATGATCACCTCCATTTTAATTGCTTTTTGTCCAAACCTGTGGTTTCGTTGGAATAGGAGATTCCTGTTGAGCTAACTCCCTCTTCCAATGCAGATAGATAATGACTGTTTTGCAGCTTATAGTCTTAGACAATTTGGTGAGGGCACTGAGAAAGGAAAGGACTTACCTATGTTTACAAAGTGAGAATCTCTGAGATGGGTCTTGAGTCAAGGTCGTCCTGATTCTCTATCAATTGTACTATGTTTCCTTTCCATTAGCGAAGTCATTTATGCAAAGAGTTTCCTTTTGTGGGGAGACTGGGGTGACAATCAGGGTTAAGTGACTTGCCTAGGGTCACCTAGCAAGTAAGTATCTGAGACCAGATATGGACCCAGGTCTTTCTGACTTCAGGGCCAGTGCTACATCCACAGCATTTTCAAATCTTAAAGCACTATATACATTTAGGAGTTACTTTATAGATGATGAAAAAGTGACATAAGCAGTAAGTGTCAGATCTGGGATTTAAATGTAGCTCTCCAAGCTTCAATTCAGTGCATTATCCCACTGCCCCAAAGTACGCTTAGAAGGAGGGTTCTATGGTTTTCTTGATAATCTGTGATAGATGAGTGACATGCAGATGTAGTATGGCATATAGGATCAAAGGTTATCAGGAAGCCCTGGGATGGTTCAAATCCTGTTTCAGTGGCAGCTAAGTAGTGCAGTAGATAAATCACCGGGCATTAAGTCAGGAAGACTTGATCTCAAATTCAGCCTCAGACACTTTATAGTTGTGTGACCCTGGACATGTCATTTAATCCCTACTTGCTTTAGTTTCTTCAACCATAAAATGGGGTTAATAATAGTACCTACCTCCCAGGGTTGCTCCTCCGTTCTTCCCCCCTCCTCTTCCATTCCTTCCCTGTAACCTTCTCTTCCTTCCTTTTTTCCTTTCCTCCCTCCTTCTTTTTTCTTGGCCCTTATATAAAACTGGGGAAAGTCATTTAACCTCAGTGTCCTCAGACAACTCTCTAAGACCGCAAGTTGCAGAGGAGGTGATCTGCTACAGTAAAGGAACTTTCCATACTGGGAGACCACTACCCTGATAAAATTACAAGTCTATACCCCACTCCCCATTCCTGTCCAAAGGAATCAACATAACAATATTTCTCTTATTTAACAGTACAAGAAACTCTTATATACTTTTTCTTCCATGGCCAATAAACACAATCATGTCATTAACACAGAAGGCTTAATAAAGCCTGATTTGGGATTATATTTATGGGCCAAATATGCTTTGTTCCAAATACACAAAAGCTGATCATCTGGTTCACTCTTTCTCACAACCTCTTCAGCTTTTATGAAACATTATCCTTAGTTTCTTCTAGTAAATATGTATACTCACTTGCCAACCAGTGGAAAATCTCTTACCTGCATAGAGGTTTAGGAGCTGGCATAAATCCAGCAGCATTGCACCCCTGAAAGATGTGATTACAGAGCAGAGACTCCACAGCTGGACGACAGAGTGAACTCAGTTCCTTCAAGTCACTCCAGATAGTTTGGACGAGAAGCTCTTGGATATCTTCTGGGTCCCCATAGGTGGAATTGTAGAAAACAAGGGCATCCTTTGCCAAGACAGCACTACAAACCTCCCCTCTATAGGTACTGCAGTAACCTGGATCTTCTTGGGGTAGTTTACTGAAAAAGTAAAGAAAAAAATTCCCAAGCACAAGCTACTTCTTGACATTCAGACGAGTTTGTTTCAAATAAGTATCTTAGAGGTAGGAGAAAAAAAGTCAGCAAACAAACCCTACCCCAAAACTGGTTCCATAATCTACTTACTGCATTCATCTCTTTATATATAAGTTTGGAATTTGTTTCAATTCAATATTTGTTACATTACAGCATTTCCTATCTAGGGTTCATAAACTTGATTTTTCTATATTGATAACTGTATTTCAATGTAATTGGTTTCCACAGAGTTGACCTCAGATCCAGGAAGACCTGGGTTCAGGTCTTAACTTTGACACATCCCAGTTGTGTGGTCCCAGCAAGTTCACTTAAATCCTCAGTTACTTTTTGAAATTCTCTAAGATGATAAATTGTCAAGAAGGTGCAGACTTGTATTGGTAAAGGAAGTTCCTTATTTACAGTGTCAGGCATAGATCTAGTCCCTCTACTGTGTGCAGAGTACCATGATAGGACATAGGTGATGGAGGAGATAAGGAGCAGAAACAAAAGTTTAGATAAAAGATAGTTCCTGACCTCCTGGAGTTTAACATTCAGTAGGGGATACAATACATGTAAAAATAATCATCATATAAAATAATATGGGAACTACCAAGTATTATGAAAAGATCTTTGTTTAGATTTAGAGAGATCAGGGAAGACTTTTTGAGGGAAGTGTGATTTTTAAATGAGTAGAATTTTAAGAGGAGATGAGGGAGAAGGAAAAAGACATTCCAGGGATAGGAAAGATTACAGAGACAGGGAAAAAAGTAAGGAATGTATGAGGAACAATAAGTTGTATAGACTGACCACAGGGAATGGTATGTGTATGAGATAGGTTTGAAAGAAAGTGTGGTGTCAGATTGTGAAAGTTCTTTCATACCAGACTAAAGAGTTGAATTGAACATAATTTAACATAACCCAGTGAGACAGTATATTGCTGTATACATTGAGTTCACTAAAGATAAATTAGGAGATAGTTGGATGACATCTTGCTGCTCTCAAGGAGTTCAAGTCCCCAGATCCAGATGATTTGTATCCTAAAGTATTGAAAGAATTGGCAGATGCAATTGCTCAGCAGCTGTTGGTGATCTTTGACAGATTTTGGAAAAAGGCAGAGGAGCCACAGAACTGGAGAAGGGAAAAATGTTTTCCCAATTTAAAAAAATAAAGGAAGAGAAATTGGCAAATTACTGACCAATGAGCTTACTTGCATACTGGCAAGATTTCTAGGAAACATTGTTAAGGGAATCATAGCTAGACACTTGGAAAGGGAAACAGTGAACCCTAAAAGTCAGCCTGGTTTACTCAAGGAGCAGTGATGCTAGACTAACCTCATTTCCTTCTTTGTTAGGGTTACTGGATTACTAGATAAGGGGAATGCTGTTAATATAAAATATACCTATATATCAACAAAACCTTTGATAATTTTTCATGGTATATTTTGGGTAAGGTGAAGAAATATAGGCTAAATTATGTTACCATTAGGTAGATTTGATATTATTTGAATGGCCAGACCCAAAGAAAAATCATTAATGGGATTAGGTCCAATTGAACAAATGTCACAAGATCCAGGAATCTGCCTTTGGCCCTCTTTGTTAAGTGTTTTTGTCACTGACGAATACAAGCATATATGCATACTAGCAAAATTTACAGAGGACAGGGAACTGAGAAGCTAAACTAACATTGGATGGCAGAGCCAGGGTCCAAAAATTACAAACAGTTTGGAACAGTGGGCTGAGTCAAATAAGATGTAATTTAGTAAAGATAAAAGTAAAGTTCTGTTCTTGGTTTTAAAACAAAAACAAAAATGATTTCACAAATAGAGAATGGGGAATTATGACCAAACAGCAGTTTCTTTGAAAAATATCTAGGGGTTTTCACGGATTGTAGAATCAACATTCAATTTAAAAACATTATGAGGTACTTACTATGTGCCAGGCACAGTGCTAAGCTCCGGAGATACAAAAAGAGACAAAAAGACAGCTCCTATCCTCCTGGAGCTATATTATAATGGGTGAAGACAATATGCAAACAAATAAATACAAAACAAGCTATAAGCAGGATAAATAAAAATTATTAGAGAAAAGGCACTAGAATTAAGAGGAGTCAGAGAAAGCTTTCTGAAAGAAGTGGGATTTGAGTTAGGACTTAAAGGAAACCAAGGTGGGTTGTAGTTGGAGTGGAGGAGGGAGAGCATTCCAGGCCTGAGGGATAGCCGTAGTCATGGGTCAATATCTTGCTATGGACAGCCATATGGGCAAGGGATTGCAAGGGATTGTCTGATCCTAGATGGAAGAATTAAGAGCAACATGGGAAAGCTACAGAGAAGCAGATTTATTTCAGGTAGGACTAGTCTTTTTTGTTTATTTTAAGCAATTATAACATCTATGTTTTAGTGGAATGATCCTCGGACTGAGGCTGGACAATACCTTGTGGAGATTTGATAGAAAGGATTCTTATTCTGATTTGACGAGGCAGTCTGTAATCTCCCCTCTGATTCTGCACGTCACTATTGTAAATAGTGGAGTTCCAAAGCAGGAAATTTGCTCAGTTCAAGCTTACTAATGCTAAATGTTCAGAAAGTGACTTTAATGTAAATAACTTAGACTGTTCTTCCCCTGTATAATTTGTTTCTATCACCATGACGACATGTCCCAGGAAAGGATATAATAAAGGACAAAAGAATGAATGTCACCATCTTCATTTTAAAGTGAAGATGTTGAGTTAGAAAGAAATGAGGGAGATTTGTTCAAGGTACCATAGCGGGCCAGTTCTGGTGGTGAGAACCCAGTTACCCTTCATCCACTTTCCATGTGATGTGCTGTCTCTCCTTAATCAGGAGGAAATCTCTGTGACAGCTTTCCAAAAATGACTTGGGGGTGCTTTGGCTTCTTTCAGTTCCTAGTGGCTTGCTATATACAACCCCACGGCACCTGGCCAAACCACTATCTGGTTCCTTTACTCTGTGGAACTTCTTGCAACATTGTGTGCTTGGTTCAGCTCCACAGGGCTTGTGAAAGGGGTCAGGAAGCAGGCTTCTTGTCACAAGGCCACAATCTCAGATGTCCTTCCTAGTTGCCTGTGCCATCACCAATAAGATGTTTACCTTCTCTCTACCTTTCTATACGAAGAGGTCTTTAAGCCTCTAGTCTCACAGCTCACCTAAGGGAAACTCAACAATCAATTTCCTTGAAGGGTCACTCAGTGCATTTCCTAGCTCCTGTCCCTCTCCCATCCCTACTCCTGCACCATAAGATTAATATTCTCATAGCCAGGGTTTGAACAGAAAATGAATGCAAAGCATTCCCATTGATTTCCACAGTTGTCATTTGCAAAGTGAGAAGAAGCCAAATCCTTGCCCAATCAAAGTGGATCTTCTATGTGGAACTCAGTATCTCTGCCAGGGAGCAGCAGTAGTCACAGCAGCTGTCCTTGTTGCTCATTCCACCAGTTGAACAGAGGTCACAGAGATCAGTTCACAACATGCTTGCTATTTTGGAATGATCAGTGGCACTATTTGTTAGCTTTTCTTTCCTCACTCTTTAAATGTTGCTCAACAGCCCTCCCAGGGCTTTCTACCTACCATTATCTTTTACCTCACTGCTCTCTTTTCCCATCCCCCAAATCTAATGGTTGCCTAGTGGGGAACAACAGACCAGTGCTGAGTTTGCTGAATGAATGTTCCTAGTATTTTCCATGGTACCCATGGGTCTTTGATTGTCTCTTCATCTTTCTGTTATAGTATATTACTTCCTTGTTTTTATATTGCATAAAACAATGATTTTTGATCTTGTGTCTCTCCCCTAAATCCTTTTCATGTGCCTGCAGAGCATCCAATAGTTTACATTTAGCTCCACAAGTGGAAGAGACAAGAGCTTGGGAATTTATTACTGCTGGCATTCATTCAGCCCTAAATAGGATACACCCCCCTTTTTTTTTGGACAGCCATGGTATTGTTACCTTTTCATTAAATTCATTTTGTATATTAACAAATGGATAGCCCAAGTAGTACTTCTGAAATGCTAATTCAGATGGCTCTAATATGAGGAAACAGGGGAAAATGTAAACAAGAATGTTAAGGACAAGAAGGCACAGCATGGTTATCAGACTACCCATATTGACAAGATAAAAGGACATTATTTAGAAATCAGCCTTAAAGTTAGTGAGGTAGGATTCTTTGAGGGGAGGGAAGACATTGGAAAGTCGTAGTGATGATAAGGTGAATAAAATTTTAATTTTTAAAAAGAGACATGAAGGAGAAAATCAGGAAGTGTTGTAGAGGAATGAATAAGAAGAGACAGATTTTGAAGAAGAAGCTACTTTGGATGTGAATTTTAAAGAAAAGGACAAGCATGTCAGAATGACTTTTTTTGGGCCAAAATATGTCAAATCAATATTTTATAATCACTTTTTGGTGACATTTATATCCTAGGGAATAAAATTGTGTTTGGTTTTTTAATTAAAAACATTTTTACAATGTTTTTCTCATAATAACTCTGTGAGGTGGGCAATAGAAATATTATCATTCCCATTTTATGGATATGGTAACCAAGGCTGGGAGATTGGGTGTGGGACTTGCCTAGAGTCACACTATTGAGAGTCAGAGCTGGAAGACCATCCTAGGTCTCCCCCATTCTATGATCTCCACTAGATCACACAGACATCATGGATGTATCAACGTAAGTACAGTGGAATTTAACATCTTTAGCTATCAAATTTTATTATAAGTTTATGGAAGATAAAAACCATTGTGTAAAGTTTTAACTGTACCTAACACAGTGCTATGCACACTGTAGCACTAATGAATGAATGGGAGCTCGGTGGGTAGAAATTAGGAATGATCCTGCCATATTACATGTGCAGTTGTCTTATGGCTTTTCACCTTTCTTTATTCATCTTCAGAGATGAAATTATGGCAGAGAGAAGAGGAAGAAAAAGAGTTTTAAATTCCCGTATCACCCAAAGAATAATATTCTCCTTGAGCAATTTTCTTACCTCCATGCTATGTGAACAGGAAAGGAAGTCCCCACAGGCAGTCACCAGATGAAGGAGGAAAAGAGAAAAAGAATTAGTGAGTTCTGGTTTCCTTTGTACTACCACCATTAGATAATTTTAAACCTTTTGAGGAATTTTAGCTCTAAGTTACTAGAAGATATGGTCACAGTAAAAATTGTAGTGCCTCTGGAGTCAAAGAACCTGGATTCATATCTTATCTTTGCCACTTACATCCTTTATGCTTTCAGGCAAGTCATTTGACTTTCCTGGGTCTCAGTTTCATCATCTATAAAATGAGAAGTTATGCTAGATGGCCACTGAGGTTTCCTATGATCATAGATCCATTTAAGACTTGTCCCCAAGTTGATACATGAGTTTTTTGGGAAAAGAGCAATGAGAGAGTCTTGGGTATCCAAATTCTTGATGCTCTGGGGGTTATCAGTGGGTAGAGCTAACTGTTAAAGTCATCAGTATCTACTGATTTTGTAGGCAGAATTAATTTCTGCCTCTTCCCTGCACCACCAGCTATTTTTTCACCAGTAAAGTTAGAGTATTCACCAGAAGGGGAGGAAAGACAGGGAGAATTTATTTAGTTGTTGTGCCCACAGTTGTGAACATTGGTAGCACTGTAACCCATGATATCCTTCCTCCCGGGGGCATTACATTGTCTACCATAAGCAGAAGAGCACCTTACAGACCTTCTGAAGACTTCCAGTGTATTATTGACTCAATCATGAAGCAACCATTGAATGGAAGTTTCGGGAGGACAAGAACTATTTCTTTTTTTCATATTTGTATGCCCAATGCCTGGCATATAATAAGCACTTAATAATGTTTGTTGAGTTGAATTGATTGAAGAGATGCTAGATCTGTTGTTACCAACTTCCATTTATTTCCTATAAACATGACTCTTACTTCCCTTATCAATCTTATTTGTTCTCTCTTTCTCTTTCTCCCCCTTCAATTTCTCTCTCTGTCTCTCTGCTTCTCCCTCCCTTTCTTTCTCCCTACTTCCTTCCCTCTGCCTCTATCCTTCTCCTTTCCTCTTTTCCTAGACCTGTAATTTTATCCACATAGGGAGCTCTTGGTTAGAAACTTCCTTTATCAAAACAGATTAGCACCTTCCATGAATCTGAGAATACTAAAACATTGCTTGGCACAACAAGTGGTTAAGTAACCTGCCCAGGCTCACCCAACTAATACGAGTCAGGGGTAGCCTTCCTGACTCTGAGGCCGGCTTTCTATTCATGACACCATGTTGCTTCCCTAATAATACTTCTTCATTTCCTTTTCACAAAGCATAGAGGAAGTTCAGCACTTTCTAAGTGGAGGGAATTATATAGAGAAAAAACAACTTTGGTTTTCTCCTCAAAATCATAGAGAATAACTGGGTGCAGAGCCAAGAAATTCTTTTTACCTCAGGGCCGTGGCTTAGCTTCTTTCTTCTGCTTGCTTTGGGTCTTAGTCCATTGCCCTGTTGCTTTACTATGGAATGATGAGAAGTTGTGAGTTGCAAATGACCTCAATTTAAAGGTGTTCAATATGTCCCCCAGAATGAAAAGCTGTTCAGAAGTCACCAGCATCACAAATTAATGGTTCGCTATGATTTTCAGAGCAGTTTCCTCACTCACACTTCCTTCTACTCATGCCAAAACCTTGGAAGTCTAAAGAAGTTCTTTCATGTGAAAATAAGTGTTGTTACCAGCAAATAAACAGAGCAAACCATTTGGAATTTCTTTGAGTTTATATGGAAAAGTCAGTAAAATAGGCTTAGCTTTGTTGTATCACTGGTGGAAAATTATTTGATGATTAAAAAAGAAGGGAAAGTTTGTCTTTAGTATCTAAATTTTTAAGTTAGCCATTAGAATGTTTCTTTCTCAATATTTCAGATTATAAATATATAATATTATATATATGTATATACACACACATACACACAATTTCCCTTTTGGAGCTTAGGTCATGCTTGAATTTGGAGTTAGAAAAGTACTTGGAGGTCTAATCCCACCTCTTTTTACAGATGGGAAACTGAGACTAAGAGAGTAGGTTTTTTTTACAGGTGATAATTTTAATTAAGGCAATAACATATCTAGCAAAACTTGCCAAGCCATCATAACTTAAATTCTAAAGAAATAGATCTCATTCATACAGTCAATAGATCCAAATAGCTTTGAAAAAATCACCTAACTTTATAAATACAAAAATGAGTTCACTAGAATTCTACACCATACATTAAATAAGCAAGTGGTCTCCTGTCAAAATTCAGTCCCAGGCTCATCTAAAGTGGAAGGCACATTACAATTGTAAAATTGTTCAAATATATAAATTGCTCAAATATAGAGATTTTGTGAAGATCTGAGGGTAGGGAGGGAGACAATTCTTGTCTGCAATTTATCTTTTGCCTATTTCTTAAACCTGCAATCTCCTTTCTTGCAAAAACCATTTTCTTTCTAATTTATGTAGTAATTACATCTAAAAGAAACTGTCGGTGCAATTCTTAATAGACTTTGTATAAGTATTCAGTCATTATTTCATGGAGAGTTCAGGTGAGGTTTAAAATTTTGCTGCTGGTTAAGAAACAAGTTCTTTATGTACATATACAGTTGGAAATCACTGGTTTTTCAATATATGCAGCATATCAAAGCATACTGAAATACATTCAGGGACAGTTAGGTGGCAAAATGGATAGAGCTTTGGCCCTGGAGTGAGGAGGAACTGAGTTCAAATGTGGCCTCGGACACTTACTAGCTGTGACTAGCAAGTCAATTAATCTCAAATGCCGAGAGACTGAAAGAGAGAGAGACAGACAGGCAGACAGACACATTCGGTGGTCATATAAAGCAGAAGTAGAAATCCTGTTGTTTTAGGGGTGAGACATTCTTTGCAAGGTAAAGATGCTTTATTTGTGCTTGTAGCAAGTAACATTCCTTGTTCACATTAATTTCCCACATTGAACCTTGGTGAAAAATGCTGAAAGGGAGTAAAACTTCCCATCCCTAGCATCCTTTTAGTGGATTTTGCTCTTGATTTTCTGTGGTTGAAAGGAATGACTTCTGACAAACCTTCGAAGCAATTTTTTTTCTGATTTGGATCTTTCTTGTTTATAAACATTCATGGAAAGCTTTTTAAGTCTCCTAAGATGTTTCTTTACTTAACCCTTTTACAATCTCTTATTGATGAAATGTAGACATACTGAGGGTCTTCAGTATCAAAGTCATCTATCAAGTCAACTTCAGGTTGTGTTGGAAAATGCTGACAAGGTATTCAGAATACAGCTCATCTCCAGTTTCTTGTATTAGTTTAGCCAGTTCAGTAGTATCATGATGGACTTCTAGACTTGCAGGTTGCTGAAGTAGAGGATTGGGATCACTCTGCAAGAGGGATACAGATGCCTTCTCCCTAGACATCCTGGTCAGGCTTCGGGAGACCTGACCTTTAGACAGAAAGGGGTAGATTGATTACAACCCTGCCCCTGAGTTTTGCTCTGGAGAGTAGCTGGCAAGCAAAGAATGGTTCTGGGGCAGTGGCCACAGGGAAGCACAAGACATAGGTAGAAGGTGGGGGACTGACGGGAGACCTCTGCAGTGTCTTACTTTCAACCTGCCCCTACAAGCTTCTCCCCTCAGGTCCAGAGATTTTTTAAGTGACTTGTCCAAAGTCACATAGGTAGTAAGTGAAAGAGCTAGAAAAAGTCATATCCTCTCTATCCAAATCCAGCACATTTTTCGGTTGCCCATATCAATTACTGTGTTCCTGGGGAAACCTCCAAATAAGATATAGACAGCTTTGGGGACCATTAACCTTTTGTATGTCATGAGCTCCTTTGGCAATCTGGTAAAACCAATGGACCTCATGTCAGCATGATGGTTTTAAATGCATAAAATAAAGTACATATGGTTAAAAAGGAAACCAATTAAATTGAAATACAGTTATAAAATAAAAAATAAGTTCATAGGCCTCAGGTTAAGAACACTTTTATAAAGGAGAAAAAACTCTACCTGAAGGTATTTGGGGTTTAAATTCATTTATATGAATCTCAAATCCATTAATCCTATTAATAAACATGAACAGTGTAAGAATGGAAGGTTAATGAGTGGGATAAGGGAGATGAGATGGGAGTAAGGAATGGAAGGAAGGAAAGAGACAAGCCAGTATGTTTATTAAGTGACTATCATGTACCAGGCACCATGCTCAGCAATATTCAAATATTGTCTCATTTTATCTTCTCAACAACCTTGGAAGGTAGGTGCTATTACCCCACAGTTTATAGTTGAGGAAAGTAAAGCAGAGAGAGATTAAATAGCTTCCCAGGGTCACACGGCTAGTAAGTGTCTAAGGCTGGATTTGATCTCAGGTCTTCCTGACTCCATACCCAGCACTTTATTCATAGTACCATCAAGCTGCCTGGCACAAACATACATGTGCACATGTATGTATATGTATGTCTGTTTATATGTGTACATATACCTATATGATAGGATAATTATTTGATAGACACATATAATAGCATATGATAGACACATATGATTCATATTATTTATTATATGAATTCATATTCATATTATATGAATATTATGTGAAATATATGTTTCTGAGGTGGAATATAACCATAAAAAGTGCCTTGCGTTCCAGAGATTAGATCACCAAGGGAAAAATACTGAGTGTCAGTATCTGGAGCTGAGTCTATGATCTTCCCTGAGGAAGACTGAATTCTCTCCCCTATCACTGAGTCTATGTATTGTGATAGCCCCTATTCCAAGATTAGTACAAAGACCTTGGAACAGCCTTATAAAATCACATTTTAGCATTGACTGGGATAGCAAATAGTATTTAAACCAGGGATTTACATCCTTTGTGTTATGGACCCCTTCTCAGAATAATGTTTTTAAGTAATTGAAGGAAATGCTTGTTTTCAGTTAGAAGTTAGTGAAATAATGATGTAATTTTTTTCTCCATTCAAACCGGAAATCTATCCAGGGATCGATGTTAAAAACCTTTACCCTAAACGAATCCTCTCATTTTACAGATTAGGAGAGGCACAGGCAGTTGCCCAAAGTCTTATAGTTAATACATAGTAGAAGTAGATTAGAAGCTGGGTCTCCTGACCCCTGGTTCAGTGCCCTTTCTCCTATATTACACTGTCTCCCTCCCGGATCCCATCGTATTTCCGTCAGACTGCCCAGTGGTTCTCCTGAGGACAAGGAGAACATTTTTTGCCAGATATTCCCTTCACATTGACCTGGTTCCAAATTTAGGATGCAACTTGAGCCCTTGGGGGCTGGGATTTAGGGAAGAGGGGGTCAGGGGGAGGAAAGCAACTTCCTCGTTCAAAGGGATTCAAGAGGCTGCTTCTCCAGGTTCTCACACTCTAAGTCATGCTTATGAAAGAGCCTTTTGAAGAGTTACAGCAAATGGGAATGTGTCAGGGACATGTGGCTCTAATTTCCCTCAGGCAATACACCAGGATTTGGGAGACCAGGAGGAAAATGCCGTGTGAGAAGTGAATTGTTTTATATTTATTATTGTTGGCATCCAAACCCTCAAAAAAAAAAAAAGAACCCAGTTAGAAATGTCTTCTCAAGCACCTCTCGCTTACAGCTTTTCTCATCTCCAATTTCCTTACTAGAGCAAATATGAACAATGAACAAATACATCTAAAGACATGTAGAAGATCTTCATTTGACTTTTTCAACATTGCTTTGGAAAAATGACGTTAGATGTAGGGGTCATTTCTTAAAAGTCTATATGTCTTATAGCTTTACCATTTTGTTCATTTGATAGCATCAGGTTAAATGCATCTCTAAATCTACCTATGACTAGGCACTAGTTACTGCCTTTTCCATAGGGAAATGTGACAAACTGAATGATATTGTTATATTGATGGATGATACAATGTTTTTAGAATTTTGCAAAACACTTCACAAATTTGATCTCTTTGGACTAAATGAACAGGAAAACAAGGTATTCCTGCTGCTTGACTATGGAGTGAGAAGTTGCCCCTCAATGAGTTCCAAATGGTTTGAATTCAAAAATGCTCCATACTTCCCTGAGAATGGAAAGCTTCACTGAAGCCACCATTCTCAAAAGTTAATGTTCCCTTTTGTTTTCTGACCAGCTTCCTTGGCTACACTTCTCTTTTCTCATTTTAGAACTGTGGGGTTCTAAATAAGTTCTCTTGTGTCAAAAATGTCACCAGAGGAAGCTGAATGATCAAGGAAAAGAGAAGCAACCATTCTGTCAGGTGGCTACTATAGGAACAAACCTTCCCATTTTAGAGAGGAGGAAACTTGAGCTTAGTAAGGGTAAGTGATTTTCTCAGTCACACAGCTAGTTAATATCAGGCACAGGACTCAGATTTGGGATATTCTATCCACTTCACCATGCTATCTCATTCAATATACGTATAGGGACATCATCTAAAACCAGTCTCTCATTTCTTAAGGAGGGACCTGGTTAAAAATACATATAAACACATGTATATACATGACTATACATACACATACATATGTGTGCACATACATACATATATGTGGGTGGGTGTGTATATATATGTAAAATCTGATTTTTCCCAAGTAAATCTGATGATATGTCAATTATGTATGTTAGTTTGGAGGCATTGTTGTTGCATTAGGTTTCATAGATCTAGAAGGAAGGGGCCTCAGAGGCCATCTGGTGTTTCCTCTTACAGATAAGGACACTGAGTCACAAAGAAGTTAAATGAATTGTCCAAGGTCACAAAAGGAGTAAGCTTCCAGAACCAGATTTGGATCCAGGTTCTATGACTCCAGTCAGTGCTCTTTCCACGTTATCTGATCTGCTTACATTTGAAGTTAGATACAGAGGGGATGTATGAAGGAAAGATATGTCATGGTGGTCTGGTGCCCCAACCCTCTGTTACCTATTTCATGTAGAGATTTGAATTAGTATTCCGGCATGAAGTTCTATGATAACTCAGGGGATGCCTGAAGAAGATAGAGACTGATATATTTTACCTAAGTGGGAGGAAAGCCTTTTTACAATGGGGAACATCATGAAGATTTCACTGAATGAACATTAAACTGTTTGCTTGAGAGGAAGACTATGGGGATCCGGAAGGCACTTAAAGCAGCCAGTGGCACAGTGAATAGAGCTCTGGGTCTGGAGTCAGACCTAATTAAAATCTAGCCTCAGGCGCATCTTAGCTGTGTGACTTTGGCCAACTCACTTAACCTCTGTTTGCCTCAGTTTCCTCAATGGAACAGGACCTACCTCACAGGTTTGTTATAAGGATATAAAGAGATATTTTTAAAGCATAGTTCACATAGTAAGTGCTATATAAATGGTTATTCCATCCATTATCTTCCAATGCTCCTTAGTTCGTACTGGACTATCCACTATACCCCATATCTCAAGGGATAAAATTAGCTGGAAGAGCTCCCTCCTTAGACCCCAACACTGATGGGAGGCCCAGTGATCACAGAAGAGCCAGGAGTCTAAAGAGAGCTCTCTCTCATTATCTGTGCAGAGCGGAGAAGTCAACGGCTGCCCTATCATTGCAACAACAGATAGCAACATCCTGGGCATGAGGTCAGCATTCTCAGGGGTTCATGTTGGGCAGAACCCTGGCCTGCAGAGATTTTGCAGACACGCTCTGAGCATCAGGTGAATTTTTCTAAGACTGACCCTTCCTGTTACGTAAACACTTTACATATTTGGGAATCTCTTGAATACTTTGATAGGCTTCTTGGGGAGGAATATCACAGATTTACAGAATTTAGAGTTTTAAGGAAAGCTGAGAAATAATCTGTCCCAGAATTCTGCCTTTAGGAAAGTAAGAACTTCATTGCTTGCTCTCTCTCTCTCTCTCTCTCTCTCTCTCTCTCCAGCTGAAGCCCAGGAAAAGTTAAGTTACCTAAGCAACTACACACAGCTAAGAGGCACTGGGGGAGGGAGATAGGAGAATTGGGGCCTCAAAATTCAGTCTTTCCTACTACTTCAATGCATTTTGTTTTAGTTCTGCCTTAGGTCTGTGATTTCATCAAGTCTGACTAGGTGAGGAAACTCCTCTTCCCAATGTGCATGGAAAGAAGCAACTATCCTGCAATTTAGAGCCTCATACAGTAGATATAGGGAGGGAGGAAATGAACACTTATTAAGTGCCTATTATATGCCAGGTATGGCAGCTAGGTGGTACAGTGGATAGAGTGCCAGGCTTGGAGTCAGAAAGACTTCTCTTCCTGAGTAGAAATCTGGTCTCAGACACTTACCAGCTGTGTGACCCTGGACAGTCACTTAACCCTTATTTGCCTCAGTTTCCTCATCTGTAAAATGAGCTGGAGAAGGAAATGGCAAATCGTTCTAGTGTCTCTGCTAAGAAAACCTCAAATGCAGTCACAAAGAGTCAGACACAACTGAAAAATCACTGAACAATAATGTACCAGGTATAGTAATATTTTCAAATATTATTTCCTTTCATTCTTACAACAACCCTGAGATGCTGTTATTAACCCTACTTTAGAGTGGAGAAAATTGAAGTAAACAGAGGTTAAGTGAATTGCTCAGGGTTACACAACTAGCTCCAGGACTCCAGGCCCAGACGTCTATCCATTGTGCCCTCTCCCAATGAGGCCATACCACCTCTAATTCAGAGCCCTAGGGAGTTGCCTTGGGTACTGAGATTAAAGAACTTTCCCATGAACTAAGAGGCAGGACTGGAATCCAGGTCTTCCTGACTCACTATACTCATTGCTATTTTGATGTGGTTTTTGTTTGTTTTATTTTTTAAATAGGGAATGGACCTGAGATTTACTTGGTGCAGGAAATGCCTGGATGAGGAAATACCTTCTGCAAATACAAGGTGGCACCTCGAGCAGTTTATTGTCTTACAGGGTTGCCTAGAGAGCCCAGAGAAGTTGGTTTTACATTATGAGGTAAGACTAGATTCCTGGATTCCTAGTTTTGAGGACGACTCTCTATCCACTACTAGGCTAAGTTCACTTTCTTTGTCAGTCTATAAACATGAAGCGCCTGTTATGTGCCAGGCACTGTGCTAACACTTTTCCCTCACAGTGCCTGGCTAAGGGTTTGACTGTTATAGGGAGGGGCATAGAGACTGGGCCTATGATTGCATTGGTAGTGACCGATGCAACTTGGCACTCTCTTCAGTTATTATCTTAGAGACTTGCCTAGAGCCATGAAAAGTTCTGTGACTTGCCCAGAGTCATCCAGTCAGTATAACTAATCTAATTCTTCCTGACTTTGAGATTGGCTCACTAGCTGGTGTGCCCCACTGCCTTGTGGTAGCTTTTATTCACCTTAAAATAAAACTTACATATCACATATCCTCTGGACCCCTCTTTGTGATACCTTTGCTAGGTTAATTCCACTTGTCCTCACAGGAGCACATCAGTTCTGCTGCCTTAAAGCACCTTGGTATAATGGAAAGAACTCTGATTTTGGAGATAGATTTGGGTTCAAATCCTCACTTTGCTACTTCCCAGCTGTGCCACCCTGGGTAGGCCCCTTGGCCTCTCTGGCCTTTGATTCCTGGTCTGTCAAAAGGAGGTGTTTGAATTAGATCAGGTCTATGAACTTAATTTTTAAAAACAGTTTGATAAATATTTCAATGTAACTGATTTTCTTTGTAACCCTAGGTATTTTTATTTATGCATTGAAAAATATTGTTCTGTAGAAGGCAAGACTGCTAAAGGGGACCCATTACCTACAAAAACGGTTAAGGACCTATGGATTCAATGATCTCTTAAAGCTGTAGCCCAGGGTAGATCTGCTCGGAAGCTAAAGGTCTCCTGTTGGCTCACGATGCAACACTACAGTGAACACCTGACAATTGACTATGGCTAAAGGGAGTCAGGAAGATGAATCTTTCTGACTTCAAATCCGGCCTTGGACACTTCCTAGCTGTGTGACCCATGGAAGATCACTTAACCCTGTTTACCTCAGTTTCCTTATCTGTAGAATGACTGGAGGACATGGCAAACCACTCCAGTCTCTTTGCCAAAAAAGCCCCAAATGGGGTCACAAAGAGTAGGGCATGACTGAACAACATGGATCCTTGGACTGCTTCCACAACACTGAGCAAGGTAAGAGGAGCTGATTCAAGCTGTTTTCTCAAGACTTTGAAGTGGAATGAAAGTCATTAAAGAAGATTCCTTTTTCCTGGAAGGCTTTCCCCAGATTACCCCGGGGAATTATCCTTCAAGGAAGTCACAGAGAGGCCCCCAGTGACAGGTGTATCAACCTCTGAAGAGTAACCAAAGGGGAAGAAATGGGACTGGGGTGGGATGGGAGAAGGGAAAGGGAATTCATTCCAGTGGAAGAGGTAACCAAGCAGAGCCATCCTTTCCCTCTTCGTACACCCCTGGACGAATACAAAACGTGAATGGACAAGCTCGAGCTGCCAGGAATACCTGATATACTGATGGCAGCCGCAGCCTTCACGGTGCTGGATTTCTCCCCATGCTTATTAGTCGCTATGCAAGTGAACAGGCCTGGCTTGGTGATCAGCAGCTGCAGCTGGGAATCAATCACTCGGTCTTTCACACTTTCTAGAATGGACCCAGCAGACACCTGGCAAGGAAAGTAGACAAGGAAAAAGAAGTAGGTCAATAAATTAAAAATATACTGCATCGCTGAACTCAACTGGCCTTTGGAACTAGAAGACCAGAGTCTAGCCCTTGCTACGCATCTCTGGGCAAATTGTTTAGACTAACGTATTTTCTTCTTCTGTAAAATAGGGAGAATGATGCTGATACTCCGACCAAACAGGATTCTTGTATTTTTAAAATTTACAACTTTTAATAGTTTATATTTTTTGTCATTCTGAGTTTAATCAACACCAACAAATATGAGCAGTGGCTAATGTAAAGGAAAGACACTGAAGGCTCTTTAAACTATGACTCTCTTTTAGATAGAATTTGTTTTTAGCAACATGTCATAATCTCAGCACTTCAGTTTCAAAGCTGTCCTGCTTGTCTGTGTTCTTTAAATTTCCTTCAGTTCTTTTCTGTACATTTGAACAAATGCTCCAATGACCCTCATGGAATTCTTGTAGAGCACTAGCTTTAATTCACTTTGATTTACTCATTTATTTTTTAAGGAGACTAGCAATTTCATGAATGGGAACTCCAAGTGTGGAAGCTCCCTCCTATAAACAGGTCTAGGAAGCCTCTGGGACTTCTAGTTTTAGTTGCCTGGGATACTGGGGTGTTAAAGCGACTTGCCCAGGGACCATTCAGCTACATGTGTCAGAGTTGAGATTTAACATCAATACCTCTCAAAGAATCATATAAATATATTTATTGTCTCAAATCCTTTCCACAAAGGCTGTTTGGGCTGGCTTCTAGCCCAGCCATGATTCCCAGCTGCAGCCATGGGCATTTTGCATCGTTTTAATAAGAGAAGTCTTTGTAAAGAGAAACAAAAACATAGATAATAGTCCTACAGGGCAAGTAGCATAAACTTAAACATTCAATTTAAGTAAAAACCAAAATTCTAGACCAAAGCCCTAGTTTTTCAGATGAGGCAACTGAGGCCCAGGGAAATGGAACTGCTGCAAAAGTGAAGGCTACAATTCAGGAGGCCTGATTCTTGGGCACAGCACTTTTTCTGGGGCAGTGAGCTCCCTTCCCCTAAGAGCAGGGAAGTCTGGGGGGGCAGGCATTGAGCATTTTCATCGGATCAAAGATTTCAAGCTGGAAGGGACCTTAGAGGTCATCTAGTTTAACACCCTCCTTTTATAAATGTGAAAAATGAAGGCCAGAAGAATGAAGTGTGTTTTCCTGAGGTCACAGAGACAGTGAGAGAGAGGTAGGATTTGAACCCAGGTCTATCTCACTCCAAGTCAAGGGCTTTTCCACTATTCCATGCTGCCTTGATGATAACAGCTACCCCTCATCCTTTGCTACCCTGAAAAGAAAGCCCCCCCCCCCCCCAGTGAAGAACATGAAAGATATTTTTTCCTCTAAGCTGCTGGGATATTGCCTTGACCCAGTGCCTTTTACCTTTGTCAGTCTTTTGGGGTGAATGCTTATTTGTCCAGAGATCTCAAGGGGCAAACTCTACTTGTGTGATCAAGTTACAGCTATGCAGTCTGATTGCTCAGTTCAACCTGGACCTCCTTAGGACCAGGTACCTCCATTGATGCATAGGTTTGCTTGGTCCTTTGTGGTTATTTTGAACTTCTTAGTCCTTAGTTATCAAATTTTTATAGCTATCTCTAGTTTTACCTTTTCTTACTTTCATCTTTCCATTTCTTTCTCTTCTTCCTCTTTTCTCTCCCTTGTGTTCTCTGCCCCATTACTCCCCATTTCCCCAAAACCTTTAAAAAAAAATCTTTCTTCCTTTCTTTCCCCTGATCACTGGGGAAGGTTTGGAAGGTTGGCCTGAGGATAAACAGAGAAAGCCAATAATGCTGAAAATACTGGTCTCGGACCCTAGACTAAATCTGGAATCCTTTCCTTCCTCTCTGGAAGCTTTGGGCAGAGCCACCATGTGGGCCAGCAGCATGCCCTGTCTGTAATAAGTGGGTACCAGAATTTCATCTGGATGACTTTAATTATCTTTAGAATTTTTATTCAGTTTCCAATTTTTGATTTTTCCAACTATCATTAATATTAATCACAAAACTCTACTTTTTGCTTTAAGGAGGGATGTGAGTTTACTGTTACCTGGGGGAGATTTCTAGTGCCAGGTTGAATATTTGGTCATTTTTCCCAGTCTCAGTGTGGGATTAGTAACGCTGAGAGAAAACCATCTTTAACAGAGTCATAAAGATGGGGGTTCTGGTTGAATTTAGGTTTTTATATGTATCAGGACTCCAATTTTTACTTATTCTGGCATCCATGGTACAAGCTATGGAAAGAATTAAAACAGCACATATCTACAGTGACTATCTTCAATCAATCATTAAGAACTTGCACTTTACAGATTGTATTTGATACTGACTACCAGGGACTGCCAGGTGGTTCAGTGGATAGAACTTGGAATCAGGAAGACTCAATTATCTTTATAAGTTCAAAATCAGCCTCAGACATTAACATCTGTATGACCCTGGGCAAGTCACTTAACTCTGTTTACCTCAGTTTCCTCATCTATAAAATGAACTGGAGAAAGAAATAGCAAACCACTCCAGTATCCAAGAAAAGCCCAAATGGGGTCACAGAGTTGGATACAACTGAAAACAGCAAACATCTCTATGATCTTGGACATGTTATTTAACCGTCAGGAAGAATTTTCATACATGCTGATAAGAAACTCAGAGGACATCTAGTTTTATGGGTGGGTGGAGCAGGAGGGGCACATTAGATGCCCCTGAGACTCCTTTCAGCTCTAGCTCTATAATATTATGAAGATTTTAACAACAACTCCAAATTATAGGCAGCAGAACTATTATTATTTCCATTTTTTTTCAGGTGGGAAAACAGAGAGATTAAATGACTTGCTCAGAGCCACTCAGATAATAAGCATTCACACCAAGACTTGAAACCAAGTTTTCAAGACTCGAATCCAAGTCTTCAAGACTCCAAATATAGCTTTTCCCCTCATTACACCAATATCATTTTTTTGCATGATAGATGCTGGTAGATTCTTTGTGGATATTACAGAAAAGAGAAAATCTCCATCCAGCTCCAAATCTTTAAATTAGAAGCAAATGCCTAGTAATGTTATGTGAATAATATTCTTAGTCTTACGCTACTGGAATTCTTGAAATGGGTATTTACCCTTTTGCAAAGTCCAGCCATTTTTTGCAATGATTGGAGAGGAATCCCCTGATCTTTTCCTAAGCTCACTCACAACTGACACTTAACTCAGTTTTTCCCTTGTGTCTTTCCTAAGAGCCCTGAAATCATCCCTTATAGGAAGAAGAAGTAATTTCCTCCTTGCTCAGACCCATAATCTCTTGGACCCCATCCAGGTGCTGAAACAGTTAAGCCCCTAACCTAAGTGCAAGGGTTGCCGAGGCCCACAGCCTGCTAAGAATTCTCCTAAATGTTTTTTCCTTATGTTTCAAATGGTCCTGGGTCTATTCTGTGAGTGACTCATGCACCAAAGACTGTTCGTTATGGTTAGAGTTTGTTTTTCTTTCTCCAATGTTCATCCTGACCAACTGCTTAACATTTTAGATGACCTAAAAATAAAAAAAAAACCCAACCCTTTCCTTTCCCTTCCATATCGGACTCCTGTCATATCAGAAGGGAACCATCAAAGGGATGTGTTTAGGCTAGATCTCTCCAGGCAAAGTAAAGTAGTGAATTGAGGATGTTATTGTGTCTGGGTAGTACAGAAAAACCTCTGTTTTTTTCTTAAAGCAACCAAGGCTACTTCATAGGCTGGCCCAGGGAGGTTGGCCTGGAATAATTGGATGATCTGCTGTCTGATTCACTCTCAGGGGCCTCACTTCATGATTAGTGAGATGTCAGAATAGAAAGGTCAATGTATGAAAAATAATTTACTTGCTGTAGCAGAGTAGGGCACCTAATTAGTGGATGATTGGCAGCTGCAGCAACTTCATCTGGCAAGGTCCCTGGAATGAAGTGAGATGTCACAGAACTTTTCTTCCCCATCCCAACCCCCAAAGTCCATCAGGCCTATTAAAGTTATCAAAAAGAACACCTAAGGGGGTGTGGGGGCACTAACACAACAGGAAAACATCAGAAAATAGCTCAAGGATGCTTTTGCATATTATTTAGCATTGCCTGAAGTAGCTATAGGTAGGTGGGTGACTCAGCAGATAGAGTACTTGGCCTGGAGTCAGGAAGATAAGAGTTCAAATCCAGTCTCAGACCCTGGGCAAGTCACTGAACCTCTGTTTGCCTAACCCATTGGAGAAGGAAATCGCAAACCTCTCCAGGATCTTTGCCAAGAAAAACCTATGGACAGGGTTGGTTCACAGGCTCATATAGAGTCAGACATGATGAAATAACAAGACCCTTTTTTAGGGTAGCTAGGTGGCACAGTTGATAGAACGCCAGTCCTGCAGTCAAGAATACCTGAATTCAAATCTGGCCTTAGACACTTATTAACAATGAGACCCTGGATAGTCACTTAACTATGTTTGCCTCAGTTTCCTCATCTGTAAAATGATCTGGAGAAGGAAACAACAAACTGCTCCAGTATCTTCGCCAAGAAAATTCCAAATGGAGTCATGAGCAATACCGCCCCCCCCCCACCCCGACACACACACACACACACACACACACCCACACAAACCTAGGTATAATTGTTATTTTTCCCTTGTTTGTTTGCTGAGTTTTCTATGGTTCACTTTTCTTGTTGGCATAACTGTCCCTCCACCTCATACACGTACACAAGATTTTCTACCCATTTGGGTGTTTAGTAAATTTCAGAAAAAAATGTAAACACTTTATTTCAGAGAAGATGCCCTTTCAAAGGACACACCGCTTCTTGTTTTAAATGCTGAGACCTCACTACCTTTGTTCTTTTAAACTACAGTGTTAAACTACAGTTTCCTCCTTGAAAGTCCAGTAATGATGGACAGAAGGAAAAGGAAGAAGGCATGGGGTGCTTTATATTCAATAAAGGGAACTTAGCCACACGTTAGAAGAAGTGGAACTTTGTTTTCAGGGTAACTGAAAAAGTTTCAATTCATTATTCTTTGGGTAATGAGTGATGGTGGCATCAAAGATCCTAGAGAAGAAAATCCCTCATGTTTCCTCCCATCTTCTGGTTTCTGCGAAAGGATAACTGTGATACCTCATTCAGACATCACATCTTCCCCCTCCCCGTTTGAAAGCTCTGCTCACAGCAGCTAGGTAAGTATCCTTTGAATTTAACTGAATGTCAGAGAGTAAAGCTCTTTTTCTAGGTTGAGTCCAGAAACCCAATTTACATTTCTGATTGATAGTAGCTGTGTGACCTTGGGCAAATCCCTTAACCTTTCCAGCTACAATATCTTCCTTTGCAGAACAAGAGGGATCTCTAAATTCCTTTCTGATTCTGTGACTTTTTTCTAAGTAGCTAGGGTGAAGGGAGAAAGAATTTATGCAGTACCTATTCTGTGCCAAGCACTGTGCTATCACTTTATAAATACTATCTCATTTGATTCTCACAAAAAATCTGGGAGATTGGGGTTATTGTTATTATTCCAGTTTAATGTTGTGGAAATGAAAGCAAGTAGAAGTTAAGTGACTTGCCCAGGGTCACACAGCTAGCAAGTGTCCGAGATTGTATTTGAACTTAGGTTTTCCTGACTCCAGGTCAGGTGTTCTATCTGTACCACCTAGCTGCCTCTAAGATAGAACTATCTACAAGAACACTGTAGGAAAAGAAGGCTTTGTTTTTAAAACACAAAATGAATCTCAAACTATACGTTGAAAGAAATCTCCAAACTTAGGAAAGCCTACGTTCAAGTTCTGCCTTTGACGTATAGAGGGTCTGTGATACAAGGCAAGTCATTCACTCTCTAAGTGTAGCTCTTTAAGAGTAGAAGTTGGCAGCGCCAGAGGCAGAAGGGTTCCTGCTAAGTCTGAATGTAGGCTAG
>CM053769.1:74555856-74574843 GCA_028658325.1 Potorous gilbertii
CTAGATTTGAACTCCTGTCTTCCTGAATCCAGGCCCTGTACTTTTGTTTGCATGCTTATTTTCCCTATGTGATTATGAGTTCCTTGAGTCTTTTGCTTCTTTTTGTATCTCTTAGCACAGGGCCTGGCACACAGTAGGTGCTTAATAAATGTTTACTGATTGATTAATTACTGTGCCACCTAGCTGCCTCTCTGGATCCTCATGTTTCCTAACACTATGTTTTACACAAAGATACTTTAATAAATGGTTGTTGAATGACTGAATGAACAGAAAGTGTTCCACATTATCTTTATTCTGGGTCTGGGGTTAAGCCAACTTCACTCTCCAAGTAAATCAATTGTCATAAGCTCATCATTTGACCATGATTTAAAAATATGCAGTCATTACTACCGAACTTTAAAGCAGGTTTGTGTGAACAAAAATCTGAGAAAACAATACAGTTCGAGAAAGTAGCTATTTCCTTTATTTACAGCTTCCTGTAAATAGCTTCTCTGGAGTATTTAAGATATAAACGAATTTATTTAAAGATTTGTTTAAACAAACTTTTAAAGAACCTATAAGGTGGATAAGAACAATAAGCATTAAACACTAAGTATATGCGTGGTACTGTGCTTTCATCTACTAATAAAACAAGCAACATTGGAATTTTTCCCATTCCATTCACCAGAATAGTTCAAATATTTTAGATATGGTAACTGTAATCATTTGGACTTCTTGAGAGAGAAGTGGTTTGTTTTGTGGTTTTCTATCACTATGAATCTACATGCTTTCCCTCCCTTTGTATTCCTAGTTGTAGGGCCTAGCACACTATAAATGCTTAATAAATGTTCATTGTTTAGCTTAGACTATCGCAAGTATGGAACATGCTCCATCTTCTATGAAAGGTTGAGAAATTTATCTAAGAGGTGAAGATAAAGGTTTCAGTGGCCTGGAAATTGGCCTCGTTTAGACTCTATTAATAACATACTAGTTTAATCAGGGTTAGTTAGAGGGAAAATTGCCTCTTCATAAAAAAAAGTATGCTTAATATCTGATGTAATAAGTGTAGTTTGATAATGAATTCTAGAATGTGTTAAAATATTGTGAACTCAATGCCAAATAATATAAAGCAAGTGATTTTTAGGGAAAGACAGACATTTATGAAGAAGGGAAAATTCGGAAGTTTTGTTGTGTCAATAAATATTATTATTTTGCTTTAATATGAACCTATGATTCAGTCTCAAGCTAGGTCTGTTAGAAGAAGCAAGGTGAAGCAATGGGAAAGAACTCTGGATTCAGAGGAAGAAGAACTGAGTTCTAGTTCAAAGCATGTGCTTTGCCAACATGCAATTCATTCAATTCTTTTACAGCCTCAGTTTCATCATCTGCAAAATAAAGGGACTGGACTTGATGACTCCCCCTGATCCCTCTTAGATATTTAAATCTATGAGAATATTATAATCCATTTTCCTCCTTGAGGGGAGAATAAGACTATCTTCCTCTGAGAGCTCATTCATACACAAAAGTGTATGAAAGTGCCCATGAAAAGTTGACAAAAACTCAATGGACAGGAAGTGCTGGGTTTGTTACACTCCATCAGGATCTGCCATCTGATATTGCTGTAGTCTCTGGCATATGCATAGGTTTGTATGTTGACCACAAATGTCTAAAGGTTAAGTTTATGGGTTGGTTTCATAGCATGATCAACGTAGGTGAGAAAGGGGGTGTTTCCTTCTTTTGGAGACTCTGTAACTTTGGGACTTCAGGAGATAAATCTACTGATGACCAGATTAACTCAGGTCTAGGCTGATTCATTGGTTACTCCTTGCCTGAATTCTCTGTTCCTCCTCTTCTCTGCTCCCATCAGCCAGTTTCAGATCTGTGAACACTACTATGTGCTTCCCAGTGGAAACTGGGATATGCTATAGCTGTGACTCTTTCCTTACCGATAGATATCTGCAATGAATTTTATTTCTTGTACTTTAAGGTAGTGTTGGCTCATACAGCTCAGTTTTCTTTTAGTCTTAGGTAGCTTTACCCAGCATAAAACTTGGCTGTAATAATAAGTAACTCTCTCTGACCAGAAGGACTTTGGATGTACTCTCCACTTCTTTCCTGGAGGGGATTTACTGTTTGTCTGCCTAATTCCTATTTTAGCATTTGGAGTGCTGAGGCTGTCCTGTCCTTTTCCTTAGCAGTACCTTGGCTTAGGTATTGGCTTTAATTAGAAACCCAAAGAAGTCTAAACTATGATTAAATATAACATCCCTCTATTCTAGTAAATGATCAGAGAACCCTAACAATCCTTAGGGATAATCTAATCCAGCAGTCTCTAACTGTATTGTATTCTGTTTTCTATTTTTATTACTTGTCATTTTTGTACCATTACTATATGAATCTTTGTTTCTTTTCATTGACTGCATAGCTATTTGGGATAAAAAGGATGAAACTTGATGAGTTATAAGAAGCTTGAGGGTTGACTACTTTCTTGAGATTGAGTGAGATTAAATTTTGAGACCGCTAGCGTAACCCCCTTGTATGTAGATGTGGAATGCCCTGATTGGTCTATCTGCATCTTCTCTCCCTCAATCCATTCCCCACGTAGTTGCATCATCTTTCTGATGTCATGATCCTTTTTGAGAATAAAGGACAAACCCCAACCTGTGAGTAGTTTGAGCTGCTTGAATGGGGACCCAGCTGGCCAGTTCTGGTTGGCCAACTTCTCCTTCCTTCCCCTCCCCTCCCCTGAGAGTTCTCTGCCCAAAGGAAGGTTAATTTAGTTGACCAAAAGTTACTTACTTAACTTGGGGTTTACTGGTTAGATCTCTTTCTCAAAGACCAAGCCTTAAACCCTATTCACTCCAGATCTCATGGATTGGACAGCAATAGGTCTCTGCCCAAGTACCACTTAACGTTATTTTTGGGCTCTCCTGGTTCAGAGTGAATGTAAATAGTAACTTTTTCTCTTTTGTACAGCAACCCTGACAATCTTCTCCTCCCAGTTTGATTTTTTTTTTTATTTAAAGGGGAGATCCTTTAACTCACTTCTTAAAAAGGCCTATTCACTGAATGGTCCTCACTCAAAGTGAGAACTTGAAAAGACCTTAGATTAAAAGGGTCAAGATCTCTCACTGCATCCTGGGTGCCACCTCCAGTCATTCTGATGAATATCTGGCCATTGGGCCCAGATGGCTCTGGAGGAGAAAGTGAAGCTGGTGACCTTGCACAGCCCTCCCTCACTTAAATCAAAATCAATTGCAAGTCATGTCATCATCTCCCTGATGTCATGATCTTCTTCAAGACCAAAGGTCAAACCATACAACATAGTTGCCAAACTGATATTTCTAAAATGCAGGTCTAGATTATACCTTTGATCTATTCAAGATGCCTCAGTGGCTCTCTATTGCCTTTAGAATTAAGTACAATCTCCTATGTTTGGCACTTTAAAACTCTTCAAAAATTTGGCTCAGTTTATCTCTTAGGTTGGTTATAAATTATCTCATGTTCTCTCTGCTGCAGCCAAAATGGCTCCTGTGAATGATAGATATACCATCTCTCAGTCTTTGCACAAGCTTCCTTCATGCCTGGAATGCTCTTCTTCCTCAGCTCTGCCTTTTGGAAGGCTCAACTCAAGTACCACCTTCTTCCAGAAGGCTTTCTTAGTTCCTGCAATTCTCTCCCTGCCTAGATCATTGGCTATTTAACTTGTATCGATCTTGTGTTTCCTTATTTGTGGACATAAGGAGCTGGAAGAAGCTTTAGAGGCCATCTAGTTGTTCTCACCTTCCTATTTTACAAGTGAGGAAACTAAAGCCAAGAGAGGTTGGGTAACTGACTTGCCCTAACATTCATAGGTAGTCAATGTCAGAGGCTGGGATTTGACCAAAAGTCCTTTGACTCTGAAGTTAACCATCTTTCCACTGTACTAGTCTGTCTTTCCTACATGTTTTAATCCTACAGTAGGTAATAAAGTCCTTTAAGGTAGGGATGATTTCACTTTTGTATTAATATTTCCACTGCCTACAAGAGTGTCTGTCACATAGTGGAGTGGACATTATATAAATTCTTATTGATTGATTGAAAGAAGGAAAGGAACATACTCAAGGCATCTCAACTAGTTAAGTGGTTGCACCAGAAATAGAACCCAGGTCTTCCCACATGTACCCCAGTGTCCATTTCCCTAAGGTATGGTAGAACACTTTATAACTGCAACCCTCCCTTCCTTCCTATGAAAGACTTTATATAACCCCTTGGCAAAGAAGATTAGAACTGAAAATGACCTCAATAATTTGAAGAAAATAGCATCAACAGACAGACTCTCAGGCTCCACTCCTACTAGAATCTAAGTTACTTACAAGTGTAGTAGTTATTAGCTTTGAGAGCAGAAATTTGTTCATGTAAGGCTATGCCATAATGCACAGGGATGGGAGTTCACCTAAGAAGTGGGCAGAGGAACTTAACAAATATAAGATGAAGGAGTGGGTTTGTGCAAATGTAGAAGAAAAGACAGGAACTGGAAGGTCATATTCAAGAGATGAAAAAGCAAGTGGAGGTATTATTGAAATGATGTGACCAGAAGTTCTTCATTAGATAGGGCCATTCCAGAATTTGATTTCCTGTCCTGGCTGGAAAAACCATCTCTCAGAAAGTCCTGCATTGACATTTTTTTTGTTAACCCATGGGCCTTACTTACTTCATCCCCCCTCTCCCTTTTTGTTCCATCAGTCTCCCATTCTTCCTCCTCCTCTTCCTCTTCTTCTTCCTTCTCCTCTTGGGACTGAATGAGTTTAGCTTGTTTGGTCCCCTTTATGAAATGCTTCGTTATTATGGAAAGCGTGGGTGCTTTCATCAGGGCTGTTACTACAGCCAGAGTGGAGCTTTGTCCTTCCTGGAAAGTCTTCTGAGGGGCACACCCTGCTGGGCAGCCTCCTTCACAATCCTTCCACTCCCTTCCCTGCTCTGTCCCAGCTGCCTTGGCTGAACTGAGATCTGGACACTGTGCATTGAAGAGAAAGCCATGCTGGGATGAGTAAACAAAATTTCAACATGTAGGACCCAGGCGGCAGTCCTTCTCCCACCCTGATTTTTAGCATTTGTTGGCTTTTTATTAGAGCATGGAATTGATTTGTAAGAGTTGGGACTTTTGTGAAAAAAGAAAAGTTTATGAAGGGTTCAGAGAGCGTAACCAAGATGGTGAAGAGGGTAGGTCATAGTACGTTTGAGAAAATATTATGGCAATGAGAATTGTTTCTTAACACGTTTCACTGAATCTCCTTTCTCCATGACTTTGTATTGTCTTTCTTCCATACCTGGAATATATTCTCTCCTCACCTCCCCCTCTTAGGGTCTTTTATTTCCTTTAAACGCCACATTGTACATGAAACCTTCCTTGATTTCCCAGAAACAATTGCCCTGCCTCTCTAAATCTCTTGCATTTCTTAATATACTTTTGCATATACTATATGTGCACATGTTGTGTCCTGATAGAATCTATGCTCTTTACAAGTAGGTATAATTTCAATTTTTGTATCCCCAGCACCTGGCACAGAGGAGATATTTAATAAATGCTTGTTGACTGATTGATTGCTCAGCCTAGAAAAGAGAAAACCAAGGGAGTCGAGTTTCAAAAATGAGGAAGAACAGATCCCACACAGAGAATTAATATTTATATTGTATCAAATTTGAGTGATACCGTAAGACCCAAAATATGTTCTTTGCATTGCTACAGTGTCTGAAATTTCCAGCAACACAGTTATTTCCTTGAGATAGGGCTCTGATTCCACTAATTTGTCAATAAGCATTAGTTGAGGGTCTACTACTATGTGCCAGGTACTGTGCCACATATTGGGGATAAAAAAAAAAGACAAAAGGGAGCTCATAGTCTAATGTGGGAGACAACATGTGAACAACTATATAAGCAAGATATGCTGCGATGAATGGAACATAGTCAACAGACAGAAGGGAACTGGGAGCACAAGCTTAAGTCACAGAAGCTAGAAAGTGGAGATGGGAGGAGGAGAGAATTCCAGGCCCAGGAGACAGCAAGAGAAAATGACCCAAATCGTATCAACTTCGAGGAAGAACATGAAGGCCAGTGTCATTGGATTGGAGAGTTTATGTGTTTTGAGTAAGAAGTGTGGGTTGGATGGTGGAACACGGTGTAAGAGAACATAAAAGGTAGGAAAGGGCTAGGTTATGGAAGACTTTAAAAGCCACTGAGAGGTTGTTATGTGTGATCTGGGAGGCAAGAGGGAGCCACTGGAGTTGATTAAAAAGGTAAATGACATGAGCACACTTATGCTTTAGGAAGATCAACTTGATGGTTAAGTGAAGGATGCTTTGAAGTGGGAAAAGACTTGTGGCAGGAAGATCAACCTGTAGACTATAGCAATAGCCTGGGCATGAGGTGATGAAGGTCTGAAATAGGATGATGGCAATGTCAGAGGAGAGAAAGGGGCATAAGTGATATATGTTATGAAGGTAGAAATGACAAGACTTGATAACTGATTGGATATGGTGGGGAGGAAGAGAGATGAGTTGAGGAAGACATCCACACTGTGAGTGAGGTGATTTCAAGGATGATAGTACCCTTGATAATGACAGGGAAATTAGGAAGAGGAGAGGAGAAAAATAATGAGTTCAGTTAATGAATTCAAGATGTCTATAATATGTCTAGTTCAAAATGTCCAAGGGTAGTTGGAGATGTGAGACTGGAGGCTGGGAGAGAACTCAATCTGGACAAGAAAATCTGAGAATTATCTACATAGAGATGGCAGTTGAATTCATTTGGAATGGAGAAAGGCCCGTGGGTTAACAAAAAATGTCAGTGCAGGACTTTCTGAGATGTTTTTTCCTGCCAAGACAGGAAATAAAATTCTGAAATGGCCTTGTCTAATGAAGGACTTCTGGTCACATCATTTGAATAATAGCTCCACTTCGCTCACTTACCTCTTAAATATAACTTTTTCCAAGTCCTCTTTTTTCTCCTACCCTTGCATAGACCCACTCCTTCTGATGAGATCTCCAAACAAATAATATATAGGGAAAAGAGAAGAGGGGCTAGGACAGAGTCCTGTGCTATACCAATGGTTAATGAGAGTAACCTGGATGAAGAACCAGTGAAGGATGCAGAGAAGGAGTTGTCAGAAGTGGAGGGGGAGAATCAGGAGAGAGTAGTGTCCAAAAAACCTAGAAAGAAGACAGTATTAAGGAGAAGAGGGTGACTGACAGTGTGGAAGGCTGCAGAGAGTCAAGAACAATGAGGATGGAGGAAAGTCCATTGGATTTGACAGCTAAGAAGTAATAGATGACTTTGGAGAAAACAGTTTCAGTTGAGTAATAAAGTCAAGAGCCAGACTGCAGAGAGTGAAGAAAAGACTGAGTAGAAAAGGAATTTGGAAATGTGTTACTTAGAAAGAGAAGGGGATGGGACACATTCCTCCATTAACACTTCAGCATGAATTGGTTTTCAGTTTGCCTGACAGCTTGAAATGTAATAAACGAAAAGTGGGACACTGAGAGAAAAAGACACAGGTGAGTTTTGCTATGGAGGTGGAGTTTAAAAAGGCCTGCAGCATGGACCAGGGCCCAGGAATGACAAGAGTACAGAGGCTATGGTAGGGAGAGGTATGCCCTGGACAGTGAAAAGAGCTCCAGCTTTGAATTAAGAGCACCTAGATTTGAATTCCTATGCTACTATTGGCTACCTTTATGACCGTGAAAAAGTCACTAAACATCTCTAGCCTAGACCTACCTCATCTGTAAAATTTTTAAGAGGGAGGGGGTTGGGTTGGACTAGACGAAGGTCCCTTCTAGCTTTAAATTTATTATTCTATGAACCCCCCAGGCAGTTAGGTGGCACAGTAAATAGAACACTGGGTCTGGAGTTTGGAGGACTTGAGTTCAAATTTGACCTAAGATATGTACTAGTTATGTGACCCTGGGTAAGTCTCTTCATTCTGTTTGCCTTAGTCTCCTCATTTGGAAAATGATCCAGAGAAGGAAATGAAAACCACTTCAGCATCTTCGCAAAGAAAATCCCAAATGTGGTCATGAAAAGTCTGAAACGAAAGATCCTCAAAGCAGGCGGACATAGGGTTTCTGAAAATAAGTGATTTTTTCTTCATGATTGTGTCCAGGGTAGGCTCAAGGTTTGAAATGCTTGAAAGGTAAGGGACCTCATTTGCCATCTAGTTCAATCCAACCATGGAAGAAAACCTCATAGTAAAATATACATCAAGTGGTCATTTGGTCTCTGTTTAGAGATCTCTAACAGAAACCCACCACTACTCTAGGCAGCCCATTCTACTCTTGGACAACCAAAATTGTTCTCCAGTTTTCTTGACATTAGATTAAATTGGCCTCTTTGCTAGTTCCATCCAATTCTTCTCTCTAGGACCAAACGGGGGAAAAAACATCTAATCCATCCTCCACATGGCCTCTAGGCTTTTCACCAATTTGGCTGCCCTTCTCTGGGATCTTTATAACTTATTTATGTCCTACTTAAACCATGGCACATAAGACTGAACTCAGGTTCCATATTTGGTCTGATGAAAGCTTAGCCTCCTAATCATGCAATCCCTAACTAGTGCGTTAGTTTTTTTTTGCTTCCCCATTATGCTGCTTATTCATCTTAAGCTTACTGCAGTCCACTAAGCCCCTAGATCTTATAAAATGATTAGCTATTATCAATTTTCCCCCCTTACACCATCATACTTATGCAGTTAATTTTTTACACCCAAAGGTAAGACTTTACATGTATCCTTTCTGATGATCATTTTATTAGATTTAGCTCAGTGCTCTATTCTGTTAAGGAGCCTTTTGGATTCTGATTGCCATCCAATGTGTTAGCTGTCTTTCCCACCTTTATGTATTTTGCAGATTTGATGAGGTCACCATCTATGCCTTTATTCAAATCAGTGATAAAATTGTTCTCCAGTCTCTTTCCCCATCTCTGAAAGCATAGGGTGAGATTAAATATCTCAAAAACCTTTTCTATAATTCCAAGATTACCCACTGAGCACAAAATAAGAAAGAGAAAAGTCAAGGGATTTCCATAGGACATTGGAGAAAACTTTATAACTGGAAGAATCTTGAGATACTGAAGTACATTTCCATGGGAAATCTCTAGAGATTTTGAGTGCAAGATGCTTTAGCTGCAGTTTGTCTTAAAGCTGAATGATGAAAAGATCCATCTAATGGCCCCATTCCAGCCTTCTAATTCAACATCAATATTAAGCATGTCATAAAGACCCATACTCACAACCTATAAAACTGGCTCTATCTGGAAATATGAACGTTTAAGTATTATCTGTAATACTGACATCTTGTGGCCACCAAATGCCACTACAACTCAGGATTCAGGTGTTAATCTCCATTTGAATACCAGCTTCAAACTCCTTTCACAAGGATATACTCATTCTTCCTCTCTCCCCTTCCTCATCCTATACCCCTCCCCACTCTGTGTTACTTCATTCTATCTGCTTACTTCTATGATCTCCTGCTTTTCTATCTTGCCTTTTAATATAAAGTCATGAGGTCCCATTTTAGAACTAAAAGTTTCTATAATGGTTCTTGTGACTTCTAATCATCTTATAGAATTAAAAGGAGCTTCCAGAAGTCACTATTTCCATTATAGCAGGATCATAGATTTAGAGTTTCAAGGTCCCTTAGTGACCATCAGATCCAATCACCTTGTTTTACTGATGAAGAAACTAAGGCATAGATAGGTTAAATGTAGTTACTAAGTGTCTGATTTTGAATATGAACAAACGACTTCCTGAGTCCAAGTCCAATGCCCTCTATTCTCTTCTCTGGTTCCTCTCCAGGCAACCCTATCCCTAAAGGATGAGTTGACTTACTTAACTGATATCTACTTTTTTTTTCAACTTAAAACACAAATATGTTCCCTGGATAAGATAGGGCATTTGTAATCCATACTAACAAGTGACTTTTACATTGTATTTTATACATTTAAACCTGTTTACATAAGCAGATTTTGGAGGGGACATTGAGGCTTCTTTCTTTCTCCTCACCATGCATTACATGGGCTACTTAACCAAACTTTTCCTTCAGGTTGGGTTACAGTCTCCTTCTAGATGTAATGAAACTGATTTTGGAACCTATAAGAAAAGCTTCTATTCTCACTTTTTGGTCTGTCTTGCTGTCTGGCCTACCTTGAGGTAATGAGTACTTCTGGCACCTTAAGTGAAAAAATGAGGAGGGAGTACTGGTAAGATGTACATTTCAACCAACTGTTGTGGACCAAATATGGTAAAGAAAACATGGTTCATCAAATGTGCAAAATACATAAAGCTGGGAGAATGATAGTGTATACAGTAACAGATCTATTAGACATAAAGCCTGGCAAAAGTCAGTCTGTTTTCTCCATGGACAAAAAGTAGTCAACGCGTCATTTTCTATGTGAGAAGGAACATGAACTTATTTTTTTTAACCCCAAGGACTTAGAAGCAGAACCAGTAGCTAGGGCTCACCACAACCCTTAGCAAGCAAATCCAGAGAAAGGCCTGTGTTCACATCTTGAATTGTAATGGAAATATGAGTATATTCACTATTCCTTTTGATTCCTCAGACCTCTGAACTTGAGAACAGGGAAAACTGAGTTCAAATCCCACAATAGACCTTCACTGGATATATGACCAGAAACACATCACTTATCTGGTTTATACCTTAGTTTCCTCACCTGTAAAATGAGGAGATTGATTTGATGGCTGCTAAGATCTCTTCAAGTTTTGAAATTTGTAATCTTTAGACCATAGGGACAGAAATGGCCTTCTGTAGTAGAAAAATATACTAGACTAAGACCTAGTAATAGCTCTGCCACCAATAAGATGTGAACTTTACAATCAGACTCACTGACCTAACCTTCAAGAGCCCCAGTTTCCTCAAATGTAAAATGGAAATACTACATAATGGGTTTTGAAAAAAGAATTAAATTGTAATAATAATTAACATTTATGTAGCACTTACTGTATAACAGACACTGTGGTAAGTAAGCACTTTACAATTATTTTCTTATTTGATCCTTTTAACCACTCAACAATCACCACAACTGGGAGGTGGGTAAGACCTGTTCAGTAGGCAACACAGAGAACAGTAGCAGGGAAAAAGAAGAGAACCCAGGACTTCCAGTCTCCTTTAGCAGTGACTGGATCTCAGAAACATTACATATTATTTCTACTACTTATTATTACAACACTATTGGTCCCCTAATATATTATGCCAAACCATGATTTCAATGATATAGACTATTCAAGGCTGGGTAAAGACAAAGAATCAAGGAATGAATGTTAGTCTTTGAATAACCAGAGATTGTTGTATGATTGCATCCTGAAAGCCAGCAGCCAAGCTTCCCTAGCCATGGAGACATAGAAATGACACTCACAGCATTTCCATTTTCAAGCCATGTGATAGTAGGAACTGGAATGCCTGTTGCAGTACAGCGTAGGGTCACTATGGAGCCAAAGGTGACATTGTGGGATTCGGGAGCCCGCAGAATTCTGGCAAACACTGTTAAGGAGATAGAGAAGTCACGTGACTATTCTGAAAGTATATCTTCAACCAAAGCTCCAAGGAATTAGCTGAATGCTTCTAAAATAAAATTCCAACATCCACAAGTCACAAGAGAATGAGATGATGACAACTAAAATAAAATCCCAACATCCACAAGTCACAAGAGAATGAGATGATAACTCCTCTTCCTTGCTCTAGCTGGACTTCTTTTGGCTGCATTGAGATTTCTTCCAAGATGTCAGTAATAATGTTACCTCTAAGTGAACAGTATGACTCAAGTTCAATATGTAATATATCAGTTTCAAGTGATAGAATTGGTAGATCTGGAAGAGACCTTAGTGCTCATCTTGCCTAGCCCAGGCATCTTACAGACAAAGAAACTGAGGCCGATGGAGATGAAATGACTTGCCCAAGGTCATATAATGACTTAATAGTGAAGCCAGGACTAGATTTGAGGTCTACCAATTTCCAGTTTAGTGCTATTTTTATCCTTCTAAACTATTCACCAATGTTTTGGCATTCCAACCCAAACTCCCATTCTTAGTGTAAGGTCTCCAGAAAGTGGTTGCTATGATTCTATTGGGATAGACACTGGACTTCCAGTATGATTACTAATGCTCTTCTCATATTTTCTGTATGGGAGAGTAAATCAACTAAAAGCTGAGTTAGCTTTTGCCAAAGGGATTACAAAGATGGCATAGCAGGAAGAGCTGGGACAAATCATGCCTCCTCAAAAGCCGGGGATATGTTGTTCCCGAAACACATATAGATCCATGTGGAGCATGGAATTAAATTTAGGCTGTGATGCACTTATGGAAGATTCACATGTGGCAAAGGCTTGACATAACTCCTGGCATTTTTCTGGCCTCAGTGTCTTTTCTTCAGTCCTGAGTTGACATTCCTATCGAGTCATTCTTCTCAAAGCTACCTCTTTTTAGGCTATATTTCTGCATCTACTTGACTTCTTTGTGATTTGTCTCCTGTATGGATATATTGTCTCATTTCTTTGATTATAACTGGATGCACTTCCCAACACTGGTCCAGTTTCTTTGATGAAATGGCCACTGGTGGGAGGAGAATAGCAGAGAGAAATCCTTTTATCCACCTGTGAGTGGTTCTTCCCCATTGAACTGGAATTGTTAGTTCCCAAACTTGAACTGACCCATGTAGGCCTAAGATCATCCCTAAACTATCATTTTTATGCACTGGCTCACTGGTGGTATTTGAGTCTTTTGGCCAGTCACAAGCTATTTCTTTCATTGTATCATCTAGTCAAAATGCCATAATACTTTCAAGCCATTTGTACTCATTGGTGGGCATTATTTGCACAATGTTCTACTACCTCGTCCTCATCATTAGCAGATGCAGAAAAAAGTGATATAGGACTGACAACCATTTCAACTTTTAAAAAAAATTGGTTGCCTTGTATCGCCACAGCCACACAGTTCATTCTCCAATAGCCAGTATTCTGGTAAGCTCTGTATTTAGCTATGTTTTCCTTAGGACAGCAAACACTTTTTTGCTAGGGTAATATCTAAAGTCTTTCCAGCTTGGTATAACTTACCAGAGATCATGTTCCCCTGGTATAGCCTTCCAGAATGTCAGGTTACTGACATACAATGATAAGTATGGCTCCTGTGATATCTAAATCACCACTATCCTTTGTACAAAAGGATATATATATATATGTGTGTGTGTGTAAAAGGAGTGTTCTCTCCCTCTCCTCTCTTTTTATCAGTAAGTAGGTATGTATAGAGTACCTGTAATTTTAAATTAAGGCCTGAGTTCAAATCCAGCCTCAAAACACATCTTAGCCGTGTGACGTTGGACAAGTCAATTAACCTCAGGCTGCCTTAATCTCCTCATCTGTAAAACTGGAATAGGAGCACCTTCCTCTCAGGGCTGTTTGAGAATCGAATGTGATAATGACTGTAAAGCCCTTAGCATAGTACCTGGCTCTTAGTAGGGGTGATGTAAACGTTAGCCACTATTGCTATTATTATATGTTAATATCTATTGTTAAGTATGTATACATACGTGTACATACACGTATGTATACACATATACACACATCTATACATGCATGTCTATGAGGCAGCAGTGACAGTTGGCATAATGAGCGGAGAGCTAGCTCCCAAGTCAAAAAGATGTAGATTCAATCTCACCTCTGTCACCAATGGGCTATGTGATGCCGAGCAAATTACAAAGAAGGTGCCAACCTCTACTGGTACAGGGAAGTTCTTCTTTGAGAGTTCTCTTCAAATAAATGAAATCAAAAGTCCAGGTCCTATCCTAATTATATAGATATGCGTATATAAACAATATATTTTATTTCGATAAAACTATACTATCCCAGTGAAAATAATAGCTAGCATTTATATAGCACTTACTGTATGCCAGGCCCTAAGCTAAGTTTTTTTACAGTCATTATTTCATTTGGTCCTTCCAATAAACCTCCTATTGGAGCTACTATTATCTCCATCATAAAAAAAGAACATAAATAAAAACCATGTTTTGTTAAAGATCTCAGTACTCACTATACCATGATTCTTCTCTGCTGACAAATGAATGACTTTTGGTCTGAGATATGAGCAGTAACATGTAGGTTATACATAGAAGGATAGAAGGATGGATAGACAGATAGAGAGATAAATAGATAGAGATATATTGCTTTAAAATACTGTGTCATTTTCCCTTACAAAATCCCTTTGGAAGTCCTGGGCTTTGTAGTTTGGGAAGGGTCTTTTTTTTGAGAGCCAGTAGGCTCAAGTTGTCAATGGTAGTTTACCTAAATGAAATTCAAAATATTTCTTGAGCAGCTAACATCTTAGGATTATTTAGAATTCTGGTAACTTTGTGCATCTCATTTACAGAGTAACTGTGACTTGACTGAGGGGTGGAAATAGAAAGCCAATATAATTTGGTATATTTTTTTCTAAATAGAAAAACAAACTTTCTCTTGGTCTTTTCTCATCTGGAAAATAAGGGAGTTGGAGTAGAGCATCCTTAAGTTCTATTTTAGGTCTGACGATCCCAATTTTCTATGTAAATTTGGAGATTTTTCTTCCTCAATTTCTCATTTTCATTCTCTTGTCCGATATCTTAAGTCATAATTAGATAATCCTGTGGTAACAATCACATAAAAGATTCAATATTTAGACATTTCAAAAATGACTTGATTTAAAACTACATGATATTCAATGGGCAAGGTTATAAATTATTTCCCATCATGCATAGCTCCAAGAAGATATATGTAAAACTTTATTTAGAAATGGGGAGTCCACTACCCCAGAACTTTTGACTTTGGCATTACAGTGATAAGGAAATATTAGTTTTTAAATTGTCTTTCCCTCCTTTTTCTCCCCTTTTTTCACATATGATACTGCAGGACAGATTCTTAATAAATATAATTTTAAGCAGCAAAAAAATCAATACATATGAAACTTGTCTCCATATTTTTGTCTCATTCAGGTGAAAAAATGGTTCCAGCCCATTCTTTGCAAGATGACTGGCAAGGAAAACTGTCATTCTGAAACAGTTACTCTCAATTCATACATATATGTGTGTGTATAGATTGAAAAGCACCATGAATTGGTCTGCCTTGTATTTAATTTTGTTGCATTAATTAAAATGAATATTTGGTGATTTATTTATTCTTTAAGAATTTCATGAGAGGCTCTCTTGAAATAATTAAAGACATTCTGGGATGTTTCAAAACCAGTGTTGGGAATTACCATCTAGTATTTCTCCCCAGGGAAGTGAGCCTACCAAGTACCTTTAGCCAAACTTGAAATTTCCCGTCCAACTTGTGTGGGATTTATACGCACATACTGATTCAATTTTTACATTACCTTGCATTTCCAGAGTTACTGGCACTAAACAGTATTTCTGCTGACCTGGCTTTTTCTTGAGAACTTTTAACTTCCAAGTAGCAAATTATTTCATCAAGCAGCCAATCGGATAACACCATGTTAAATCATTGGCACTCTCTATTTTCCCATAAACAGTGAAGTGCTTAGTGCCAGGAACAAAGGAAATACCCCTCAGGAATAAGTTTCCTATCAAAATATGCCTCTCAGAGTGGTTCATTAGAACAGCAGATGCAAAATAATTCAGAAAGATTATGATTTAAACAAAAAGTAGGGTAGAAAGAACAAATACCTTTAGTATCCTGCTCAGGTTCACTTTCTTCTATTATTAAAAAGAAAATTTAAAAAAAAGCAAGTTATAAAAAAAAATTCAGGTCTTTTGGTGGGAGGAAAAAGCCCAAATTTACTGCAAAGAAATGATCTCTTTTATTTTACTGTTTTGATAAACTATAACTGGGAAGATCCAGAGAAATCACCTTGTAACAAGGAAACCTTTGTCTGAAAATCTCCTCCTACAAGATTGATTAAAGCATGCTTCCTTCCCTATTTCAGAAAGGAAACTGATGTAGTCAAAGGGAAATTTTGCCCCTTTCCAAATTAAACCATTTAATCAATTGTAATTCTAAATGGCATTGCCTTGTGCCAGAGGTGCCTTGTCCTACGTTGACCATATATAGTCTTTTTATTCACTTTATTGAGCTCCTTTTAATAATTATTTCATAGTTAAAAATCCTTCCTCTGGAAGGTGACAATGATCTCATTCTTATTTTGATATTTTCTTCATTTCTTAGCTCAACCTCTCCTCTTACGTGACCTCTCCATAAAGTCAGCAATGCTGAATTTGTGAGATCATTTCTATGGCAATAGATTTATGTTATGATAAACACATTGTTAGGGGGTTTCTGTAGTATAAAGCACAAACAACTAGTACCAATTCTCAGCTCTCCACCAAGCAAAAGATTAAAAAAAAATCATCACCTCATTGGGAAAATCCCTGAGGGGGGGAAATGACAAAGAGTATAATTGGCAGCCATGTGTAGTAAGTTAAGATTTTAATGAAATTTTTTAAAAACCTCTAAACAAAAAAACTTTTATGGATCCTTAATTTAAATTGGAAGATCAGTTCTAGTCCCAACAAATGTCTTTATTCTAAAAGCTTATAAACCTAGGCCTTGCCTGTAGTCATTGATAGCCAAAGTATCAACTTTCATTTCTGGGAACACCTAATAAAATAATAAGGTTTTACTTGGAAACTTCAATGGATCTGAGAACTCATCTGTATGGGAACTCTTTTTGTTAGTGCAAATGGCAATCTTTCCTTTTTGATTCTTGTTCACAGCCCTCCTTAAAGCAACCACAGCAGATCTATCTATAAGGCAAAGGCCATTTTTCTAGGTTCAAAAAAATTTTTGGTTGCCAGGGCAATACTTGGCTGTCCTACCGCAAACCTTTTTTCTTCCTCGATGAGTTTTCTACCCTCTGTTCCTGGTCATATATATAATTGATGATATATTTATACCACTTCTGATATAGAAGTCATCATTGATAACATGGAACAATCCATTCAAACTCACGATACAACTTTCTATTGCACTTTGGGTCCCCAGAAATTTTGATTTTTGTAAAATCATGATGTTCCATAGTTTACAGTTGTACAGCATTGCGGGGAGATTATTGGCATTTGAAAAAAGAGGGGGAGATTTGGGAGTGGCACTACCTCCAGAATGGTTCAAACCAGTTTTTTCTCCTCATCAATGCTGGGTTCAATTCATTATCCATTTGTAGTTCCTAGATTATATATATATGTCTGATGGAATAACTCAGTTGGTTTTTCATTAAACTGTAGGTCAAAATTGATATTATATATATATATATATATATATATATGTGTGAGTGTATGTGTATATATGTATGTGTGTACATATATATGGGTGTGTGCATATACACACATACATATACATACACACACACACACACATATATATATATATATATATATACGTGTAAACATATAAAATATTTGTTTTTTTTCCTATTCAGCCACTGATGGATTGTATATCTTCGTAATGGCATTTATCAAAGAATTTCATATGATCTTACACATAAATGAAATATCTCATTGGAGGAAAGCCTTTAGAACTGTTTTTTGCACTATAGAATCAAATGCTTTTTTGAAGAAAATTTTTAAGGTGGAATCTTGTATTCTTTAGTTTTCTCAGTTATTTGTATGATTTGAAAACATGGTCTGCTATAAAATTTTTTTTAAGTATAAACTTCTTGATTCTTTCTAACATTATCATTAAGAATACCATCAATGTCTGCTGTGACTATTCTCACTTAGATTATATAGAAATAGGGGCAGCTAAGTGGTGCAATGGATAGAGTACCAGTGTAGGAGTTAGGAGGATCTGAGTTCAAATCTCACCTTAGACATTTGACACTCACTAGCTGTGTGACCTTGGGCAAGTTACTTAACCCTAATTGCATCATCCTGGGTCATCTCCAGTCATCCTGATGAATATCAGGTCTCTGGATTCAGATGGCTCTGGAGAAGTGAGGCTGGTGACCTGCACAGCCCTCCCTCACTCAAAACAAAGTCCAGTGCAAGTCATGTCATCATTTCTCTGATGGCATGGTCTTCTTAGGCAACAAAGGATAAGCACACGTATAGAAATAGGGAAAGTAGGTAGATGTATTAGTTCCTAATCTTTTTGATTGCCATGGTGGGGGAGTGGCAATCATATCAATTGGTATCTTTTCCACTCTTTGGTATCTATTTTAATATCATGAGTATTTTATTTGAAATCTTGAAAATTGATTTTGGATTAAAATTTGAGCCTTCAGCATAGATATTTTTTTGCTTCTGTTTATTCAAGTCCAACAAAAGTTTCTTCAGTGTGCGTTATGTTATGGCTAGTGTTTCCTAAGTTCATTTTCTTTAGTGTCACTAAGGTATTAAGGTTCCATTGTGTTGGTTTCTCTAGAACCAATGATGAAAATAGGTGACTTTAGAAATAGTAAGTTGGCCTATAAATAATCTTGGTACAATCTGGCTTAGTCTGTTTTCACGTTAGGCTCTTTGTGGGTTTTTTCTTTCCATTATAAAATGTTTTTGAGGCAATGCTGCACATAATCTTCATTCTCTAATGTTGTGTAAATTTGTTTGTAATCTCTAAGGGTGTTGCCCCTGCCTACCGTATCTCCCAGTGGCAAGAAGTTTCTGGGTACCTTTGGCCTCCTTATTCTATGATAAGGATCAGCAAATTTTTGTTAAGAGATTATAATCATGGCATGAATTTTACCCATTTCTCATTTTTCAGACTCAATAGTTAATTAAAATAACTTGGTCAGGAGTTATTATAATTGCACATGATAAATTCTTTTTATTTTCAGCCTTTCTTCCGACTTGATATTGAATTTAATGTTTGCCCCAAAGGTGAAGGTGAATATCTGACTGCACATGATCTGTTAATTCTGAAATGTCCCTGGTCAAAAATTAGTTGTTTCTTCTCTGTTAAGATATACTCCTTTCCCGTGGATCATCCAGTCTAAATGTGCATACCCTTTGACCCAGCAATATTGCTACTAGGACTGTATCCCCAAGAGA
>CM053769.1:74575343-74623463 GCA_028658325.1 Potorous gilbertii
CCACTTTTGCACCCCAGTCACTGAATACGAAGATATACAAGTTTAGGAGAATTCGTTCATCCTTTGCAATAGATTGTACATAAACTTTAATCACCTCCATGGTGGTCTTTGTTTCTGCTATTCATGAATACCATGAGATGAAATGATCAATATCCCATGAAATATTTCTTGTAGTAGTTAGGCATGTGATAAAAACAATTCTCCAAACTTCCTAATTTATCTCCCATTTTTTATTCACATAAAACTTCTCTGTGTCCTCTGGTTTCATTTATAATGAGAATTTCAATATAGACTGGTTCAGTTTTCCAAAAACCTACCAACTAATTGGCCCTTGGCCAAAATTCTTGTATTTAGAGCAGCAACAGTTATATTAATGTCTTTAGGCTGAAAACTGTGCAACAGATGATTTGTCCAGAATAATATTCAAAGATTTTTCAGCTCTAATGAATCTTTCAGAATTCTTGTTCTATTGACATTGCTTTCAGGAACCAAATCTTATATCTGCAGTAGGATGAGTCATAGGAATAGGATTTTGGTGGAGATACAAACTTTTATATCAGAAAAAAGTCTTGATTGTTCCCTAATAGATGCTGAATGGGGAGTCAGTAGACCCAAGTATGACTATGGCTTTCCCCACTGAGTAAGTCATTTAATGTCTCCCTCTCATTCAGATCTTTTTGAATAGTCCTAGTGATGGGGATCTTACTTGCTTATTATAAAGGTAGTCCATTCCTTGTTTGAAAAGTTCTAATTGTTATAAAGATCTTGAAATATAGCAAGAAGGATACAACACAGACACAAAAATGCAAGACCCTACAAAAACTATAGCGCCTCTTTTTATGTTCTAAACAGGATATATTGTATATTGGTGATTCTTGGTTATCTGGAGGTGATTCCATTTCCCTGGCATAGTGATCATGAGTGTTTATGCCAGTTGAAAGGAAAGTTTGACAGGGTCTATACATCTTGAGCAATCTTTGAGCATGGCCCTGACAGCTTCCTATATTTGCTCTTTGCGCTTCAGTGTAGCTAAGTACAGAGAGGTCCATTAGCAGAGATTTGGCCACCAAAGATTTTTTGATTAATTTTTTTGGCTTTGAGATGGATAAAAATGCAAAATAAGTTTTTGATTTTTTGCAGGCTCCTCCAACAACAGAAAAGGTGTAAGAGAATGTGCTAAGAATCACAGATAACATGGAAATATTAATTTGTTACTACTCTTTGTATATGACCTTTGTCCAGTAACCAACCAGCTGACACATTATTTTTCAATACAAATGAGACAAATTAGGATAGCTCACCAGTGTTCCTTTGAGAGATGACTACAGAAGTTGGCAGATATGTTTTCATAATGCATCCAAAGGCAACACAAAACATCATTTCATGGGATACTTGTATAAAGAGACCACCATGAAGATAATTACAGCTTGTGTACTAGAATCAAGGAAAGGATGTTGAAACAGAAAAATTCTATCCTGAGAACTAAGGCATTATATATCTTGATAGTTACTGTCTTCAGGATAAAGGTAGGCACCTGGGAGAAAGATGAAAAATCAAATTCGAAAATATGACTAACAGTAAGGAAATGAAAGGGGCTAAAGTTGTGTGCATTGCTCAAAATCCTCACATGGCAGGGATGTGCTGGAGCCACCTTGGACTGGCTGTCAAGAGCTGCTGGTTAATTTTCAGGATGAGTGTTACGCCTTAGAAATAAGCAAATGCCACAAATTCAGGCTTGGTTTGTTCTTTTGCTGAATGAGTAGAGATGATGGAGAAAATGTTAATAAAGAGATAAAAGTTTTAAGTGTCTTGTGCATATTTTTGGAGATCCAATTGATAAATATTTATTAGCACACTTCTCATATTTTATGAATATTTTCATCAAGAGAGATCTGGAAGGTATTGGACATGGTTAATACTTAATGATGTCACTAATAAAAAAAGGATGTGACAGTAGAGAGGAAATCATTGGTTACATACAGAGAGAAGTCAGTTTAGAATTGACTGACTGTAAATAGAATAACTGGTTAAGGCAGGAATAAAGAGAAATAAGAAAAAGACTGAAGATTGGAGTAAAATGTATGTAATTACTACAGCTACAACCAGATAAATTTAAGTAAGCAACCAACTTGGAAAAGTTGAAAATGGATTAAAATAAGGCTATTGATTCTAACATTGACTATTTATTTGGAAAGTTTAACCCCTGTAAAACAGTTGCCATAGTCAGTAGGCTAAAAGAACCCAGAAACTGCCTTAGGTAAGAATATCCTTGTCCAATGGAGAGATAGATGATAGCCATAGGCAATCTTGGTTTAGAGCACAAGCTTATTGTAAAATAGGATTATTTATAATTCTAGAGAATAATATCAAAAGATTTTCATGAGTATCAGCTAAAGAAACTAAAATCATAAGAGCAATAAACAGATATAAATGAGAATCATTCTGGGGCATTTCAATATTTACCTATTCTCGCTGGCGATTATAGCTACCACATTTGATTCTTATAGTATTATATAGTACACTATAAGGCCTCTTTAGTGAGATCTTTCAATATTTTAAGAGTTTTGTTTAACAGCCTCCATTAAAAAACAAAGTAGTAGAATTAATTTTGTTCAAATTATGAAGTTTAAAAGTCCACTGAGTTATTCCATGTATTCTCTCTCTGTCTCTGTCTCTGTCTCTGTCTCTGTCTGTCTCTCTCTCTCTCTCTCTCTCTCCCTCTGTCTCTCTCTCTCTTTCTCTCTCTCTCACACACACATACCACACCACACCACACCACGTTGCACCACACAGTCTTTAAATAGGTACTACAATTTAACAATAAGCAAAACCCAGAATTTAGCAAAAGGAGGAGATTGTCCCATACCACATTGGGAAACTGCAATGATTTCAATGGTCCCAAGCTGAATCCTGTTACAAAAAACCATCTTAATGTTTAATAGTAATAATATGACTTCTATTATAGGTTATCACCATCTCAAAAGAAATCAAAATCACAGAATCCCCAAAGGGCAATAGAAAAATGCAAGGTGAAGTAAAATAAACAGAAGCATGTTGTGAATGATGATTTTCACTTGAAATATTGAGAAAGATTTGAAATATTAAATATTGTGAAAGACATCATCATGGATACCCAAAATCATAAAAAGAGGTTGACTAGTCCTAAAACAAGAATGAAAGAGAGAATAGGTGATTGCCCAAGGGCCAAATGGTTACCCTTGACATATTAAAAGAAATCAGAGGAAAGCTTCCATTGATCTAAGTGGATCCATTATAGAGAAATGATTTATGTAAAGACATAGGAGGAACTGAACAGGGTGAGCAAGTGGCAATCCTCAATACTACTGGAAATGCCCACACTCATGAGATCATAGATCCATCTAAATATTTAAGTAACTATTATGCAGAATATAATATAATCATTGCTTAAGTGAAATACAAAATGCTAAAGTAGATCAGAGGAGTGGAAGATGATTTCTGACAAGGGGGAACCAAGGAAGTGAATCAGACCTTGAAGGGTTTGCAGTTTTTCCAAAGGTCATTGTGAGTGTGTGTAGGGGCATATCAAAAATGAGGAATGATGAAAGTAAGGACTAAAAGGTGCAAGAAACAACTAATAGTTTAGCTGGGACTGGCTAGAAAACACCCAGGTTAGGAATGACCTTGAATAATAGGCTAAGGAATTTGTACTTTATTCTGCAGAGAATAAAGAACCTTTAGAGGATTTTGAACAAAGAAATGGTACCACCAGATGTATACATAAAGATGATTAATCAGGCATCTACATGAATTATACATCATTTCAAAGGTGTCATGACCATTCTAGGCCCAAGCTTAATACATGGTCATGCATGGGAGTAACTCTCTTAGGGGGATGCATGCAATAGTCAATTCATTCAAAATCTATTTGAACAATTTTTTCCCCATCTGGTTAGGTTAGCACACACAAAATGCACAATTATCCTGGGCTAATTCACCCCAACTCAGCATTCTCAGAAAGTCACCACTGATGCATAGCTTAGTGTGAACACCATTTTCTCATAATAAACTGAAGTTCAGCCCTTGAATGACCACAATGCTAAAACAAAATGCATAATCAATGATCCTAGCTAAAACAGTTAAATTATTTTGTCCTCTCTCTTTTGAATTAATGAATGAAAAGCATTTATTATGAGCTAAGCACTAGGGATACAATTTCAGAACGTAAACAGTTTTTGCCTTCAAAGAGTTTACAATCAAATGAGAAAACAACACTTATGGAGGATGGTAGTCAGGGAAGGAGATTCTGATCTGACCTGATCAAAGTCAACAAATACTGAATGTAACAAGAGAGTAGCTTCTTAACATGAAACTTTCACTAGCAGTGGTGATATGGCTATTTTGATTTTAATGTTCGAACTATATAGACATACAGTGTAAGTGTCATTGAAATCCTGACTCTGCCACTACTTGTGTGTCCTTACCTTTGACAAGTCACTTAACCTCTCTAGGCTTCAGTTTTCTCATTTGTTAAAAGAAGGGATTAGACTAGATGATCTTCTAAGGTCCCTTCTAGCTCTAAATCAGTGTTTCCATGATTCTTCTGAGCCCTCTTCTTATTCTCTTCCTTGTTCATTTTGTTAGAAAATAAGGAAGAATGATACCCAGAAGTCAGCAGACCCTGACAGCAGAAAGCATTTGTCACATGATTATGTCCTATGGGTACATCTCGCCATAATCACCCCAGTGTGTATCAAGACACTCTGAGATAAATAAATCCTAAAAAGAGATGAGAAGAGAAGACAACTCCCTACCTCCAGCCTTTCTCCTTCTTTCCATGGCATTATGCCTACAGGAATTAGGGCTGGCTTACTTCAATCTTTTTGAATGAATGAATTTAGGATGTTTTCTTCAAGCTACTTTGCCTACATAGCCACATTTTAAATCTTATCTTTTACCACCAATGAATGTCTATGTTATGTTCAGATTCCTGTGAAGAGAACTTTTGGGAAAGCTCAAGGTATAGAAGAAAATATGAGAAGTGTGTAGGGAAATATTTAGATAAATAAAAATAATTCAATTGATGTGGATCTCACAAGAATAATCTAAATCACTGTACTCAGGGTGAGACAAATCATAATATTTAGCACCTATTTATTATGTGGTAAGATCATATAAGGGATAGTAGATACTCTGGTGATATTTTATCAGTAAGGTGACCCAATGGGAAAAGATCTGACTTGGCAGAAATAATTTAGAAATAGAACTGGAAGTTAGTAATGAAGCATGGTTATTTATAAAATCATGGGATCCATTAATAGAACTATGCCATGGGAGAACTAGAAAGAAACCTCTCTATGCCACTGAGGAACTATACAATATTTATAGAAATCTTTTTTTTTGGGGGGGGGTGCAAATTTCCCAAATCCTGCAGAGGAACTAAAGAATATTGTATGTACTTTCAGATGAGCAAAATGTCTGATTGAATGCTGACTCCTTGAAAATTTCATGACAATGTGGAATTCTTCCACTGGTGCAGACTCTAAGCCCTCCCTATTTTGTGAGTCATGATAGTCAAAACATTGATTACTCAGTGATGAGTGATTTACAATTTAAAATTCCACTCTATGCTGCCATCCTCTCTTGAATTCTTAGTTTCTTCTCATATCATTAATTATCTGCTGCCAAGCCTTGGCCTCCAATCCTTCCTACCCTTTGCCACTTTCACTCCTTCACACAAATGACTGAACCAAGATGGAGGAATTTACATAACCATTCTGGCTGAGTCTACTACTCATTTCTGTTAAGTAATCTCAAGTGAGCCCTCATTACTGCTAGACAATCCTACTATGCCTCACCTATTAAGCACTATCTCATTCTCCACAGCAGCTTTTCCATCCCTCTTCAAATTTCCCATAACTCATACTGTCTCAGCTGAGAATCTTGCCTCTCATTTTACAGAAAAAAAATTGAGGCCATTAGACATGAGCTCCTTTTCTCCCCTCTTCATCATCTTGTGTCACTCTGATGCCTTCAGCTACTTTTTCCTCCCCCACCCTTATCTTATATCATGAAATGGCCTTACTCCTAGCCAAGATTAAAGTTTCTCTATTTGTTCAAATGATCCTATTCCCTCCCATCTCCTCTAATAGATTGCTCTTGCCTTGTCATACCCACTCTTTCACTCATTTTCAATCTCTCTCTGTCTACAGGTTCATTGCCTCCTGCCTACAAACATGTCCATGTTACCTTCATCATGGAAAAACCTTCACTTGATCCCTCCATGCCTACTAAATATCCTGTATGTCTTCTGCCCTTTGTAGTTAAGCACCTCATGAAGGTTGTCTGCATTTCTCTCCCTTCACTCTCTCCTTAACCCTTTATAATCAGCATCTGACTTCTCTCCAATCAAAATTACTTTCTGCAAACTTGATAATGGTCTCTTGGTTGCCATAGCTAGCAAACTTTTTGCAATCCTAATTCTCCAGGACTTTTCTGTAGCATTTAACACTGTTGATCGTTCCTTGCTATTCTCTTCTCTTTAGATTTTTTGGACACTGTTGTCTTATGATTCTCCTCCTGTCTGACTGCTCCTTCTTTGTCTCCTTTGCTGCATCGTCTTTGCATGCCCCTAACCATAAGTGTCTTTCAAGGTTCTTTCCTGGGCTGTCTTCTCTTCTCGTTCTATAATATATCACTTGGTGATTTCATCAGTTTCTATGGACTTAATTAGCATCTCTAGTCTGACGAATCTCAAGTCTATCTGCCCTGCCCCAATTTCTCTGTTGCCCTCCAATCTTGCATCTCCAACTGCCTTTCAGACACCTCAAACTGAATGTCTATTTGTTAGTCATTTTTCAGTCATATCTTATTCTTTATGACCCCTTTCGGGGTTTTCTTGGCAAAGATTATTGAGTGCTTTGCATTTCCTTCTCCAGCTCATTTTACAGATGAGGAAACAGAGGCAAACAGATTTAAGTGATTTGTCCCAGGGTCACACAGCAAGTAAGTGTTGGAGTCCAGATCTGAACTGAGGATGATGAGTCTTCCTGATTTCAGGCCTAGTACTCAATCTATAGTACTACCTGATTAATTGATTGGTGAGTATCAAGAATAAACTATAAAAATCCTTATGAATGGTGAACTGTTGACTGCCTACCCCTACTACTAATTCCCTGTAGAACCTATAAAAATATCACATAAGTACATGACATTTCTACTTTGATTAATCAAAGAAAGGAGGAGGGTGCCTGTGGTCTGCCCTGTACACAATACCTGGGTTTTGGGGACCTCAGTAAAATTTATCAACTTTAAACCTGAAAGGATCATCAATGAACTAAGGCCAGAGCTATCTGATAGCAAAAAAATTGTAGGACTACATACACTATAGCACCATAGAATATTATAAAAATATTTAAAACATTATCTAAAACAATATTAATTGTAATGCCTATTGCACAAAATTTGAGGGAGGGTTAGGAGTAACAGTGCAACAATGGAGTCCATCATAAGTCATTTAGAAATGATCAAGAACCAACATTAACTACCATTTTCATCAGTATCCTGACTGTTTAATGCATCAAGCAAAGCTATTTCTCAACTATGAAGAGGTTTCATATCACACATCCACTCCTCCGGGACCCTAAAAATAGATGGCACAAATAAAACTATAAAACCAAGAATAAAATGAAAATAGATAGCTTATATCCTGTGTGACTACATGAAGCCTATGTACAAATGCTCATTTCTGTTTACAGAATGAGTAACCAGATCAAAGGGCATATTAATAAAGAGCCCAAATTTCCTTTCTGCAGAAGTGAATAAGGAAATCCTTCTCATGCCAACAGTAGTCCTGAATTCATATTTTTGGAGAAGGCACAGAGGTTACAGAATGTGGCTTTGGTCTCTCTGCCAGTGAAGTCAGATCTGAATATAGCAGGCTCCTACAATAAAGAACCCTTCTCAGCAATGATGTTTTTCTAATATGAATCCAAAATCAGGTCCTTAGAAACTCTAGAAAGGTCTGAAGAGTGGCTTGCTATCCCTATTGCCACATATAACTGCTAATATTTTGAATGTGTCATTAATTTCCAGGGGTTGAAGGTGGGTAAACTGATTGTCCAATTTCCTTTTGCCACTGATTGTCATGTCAGGTGCTTCTCCTGATGAAAAGAGAGCCTCGGTTACCACCTGTTACTGCTATACCCAGGACATAACCCCGTTTTCCCTTGTCCTTAAAATCCATCAGAATGTCGCCAATCACATAGTAATAGACTTTCTTATGATCTGCATCAGTCTGTTTATGATTTTCACCCTTTGAATAAGCAGATCTAATTTCAGGCAGATGTAATATTGAATGGTTATTTTCTTCAAATTCAATATTTTAATAATATTGAACTCCTCCCAGTTGTTCACTATGAACTTATCTTTTCCCCTTCCCTCTCTTTGTGAATGTTATTTCTCATTCCTGAAATTGTCTGTCCTTACATCTCCCTGACTGAAATACTTTCCTTCTTTCAAGACTCACCTCCTCTGTAAAGACTTCCTTAATATCTTCCTTCCCCTCTCCCCTTACTGAACCCTTCCTCTAGCTACAAGTAAATACTCGTCTTCTGAATCTGCCATTCTACTCTGGACATTTACTTAGCACTTAGAATAAATCATAGTTATTTGTACATTTGCTTCTTTTGCTTTTTCATTTGTCTTGGGCAGATCATAAATTTGGTGAATTTCCAGAAAACAAAAAAAAATTACTTCTATCAATTCAGATAGGCAACTCATCTATAACTTAACAAGATCATAGTAACTTAGCCATGGTCAAAGATCTAACATATGTCAAGGACAGGAATCAAACTCAGATCTTCCTGATATCCAAGACCAGCCCTCTACACATTCCCCATGCTGGTTATCTTATTTATGTTATCCCTGCTTATTCGATGATAAGCTCCTAAAGAGCAAGGATCCTGCCTCCTTTCATTTTTGCATCCTTGGGACCTAGCATAGTAACAGCAGTAGGCAATAAATATTTATTGGATTTAAACTGAAGTTTCTGGGACTTTTATATTCATTTATCTTATATTTATTAGTGAACTGTCTTATTTTCCGTAATAGATTGTAAACTCTTTCAAGGCTCATTATTCTGAGTGCCAAGTACAGAAACTTGCTCATAATAAGCACTCCATGAATGTTTGTTGAAGTGAATACGGTCATTCCAAACTATCAATATGGATGTGTTTACACTACTTAAATTGTCCTAATTTGTCTCTTTTATTAATCACGACCTGGCCATTGCCTTTGGTTCTCGAAAGCTAAGTGAGAACAAGGCAGACTCTGGTGAGTCCAATCAAACAGGAGCAAATGGTACTCAAAGAGAATGTACTTGCTGACAGACTTGTCTGAAGAGCAGTCCTGGGTAAATCTAGTGGGACCCTAGAATATACTATCTACTGATGAACTCAATTCTTCAGACTCTAAGTCCAATGTGTTATCCACTAAACAATATTCTCTTCTGGAAAAAATACAAAAATGAAAACAAACAGCATTTCTTTGTAAATACCAGCTAAGTGGAGCAGTACATAAGAATGCTAGATTGGAATCAGAAAACCTGGGTTCACCTCCAGGAACAGACTTTTACAAATTGGGTCTCTTAAGGAGAGTCACTTAATACGTCTTCTTTAGTTTCCCCACTTGCAAAATGCAGATAATAAGAGCAACTACCTATCAAGGTTGTTGAAAGGATAAAATGAGAAAAATATTTGTAAAGTATTTTGCAAATCTCCAAGCACTATATAAATGCTGTGATTATTCATGTTATCATCATTATCTATTCTGTAAAGTTTCTCAGATTGAGATCTCATACCCAAAACATATAAAGAACTGATTTCAATCTGTGGTAGTGAGAACCATTTGCCAATTACTAAATGGTCAATGAAATTGAACAGGCAGATTTCCAAGAAGAAAATCCATGCTATCAACCATATGGAAAAATGCTCTAAATCACTAATAAGTAGAGAAATGCAAATTAAAGCAACTTCGAAGTTTTATTTCATACTTATCAAGCTGGCAAAGATGCCAATTGATGAAAATGACAAATGTTGAAGGGGTTTTAGGAAAACAGACATGCTGGAGCACTGTGGATGGGCCTGTGAATTGATCCAGCCATTGTGGAAAACCATTTGGAACCATGTCCCCTAAGTCATTAAATTGTTTTGACCCACAAATACCATTACTAGATGTGTGTTACAAAAAGATCAGATAAAGATGCAAAGGGCTCAAATGTATAAAAATATTTGTAACAACTCTTCCTAGTAACCAAAAACCAGAAACTAAGGGGGTACCTACCAGCAAAGGATGGTTACAAATGATGATATCATTTCCCATCATTTATGGAATTTCCCATAAGAAATGATGAAACAGTTTCAGAATCTTGAAAAACCTCTGTGAACTCAGTCAGAACATAATGAAAAGAATTAGGAGAACAATTTATAAGATGAAAACAACATTATGGGAAAAAAACCAACTTTGAAAGAATTTTGATCAATGATAATCCATGAGCCCATAAGATAGAAAAAGAAATAAGCCACTTACTTTCTGCCAGTGAGCTGATGAACTTAAAATGCTGAGAAAAATACATTTCAAAGCATGACCAAAGTGGGAATTGGTTTTGCTGAGATGAGGTTTTTAAATTTTCAGTTTTTTCAACTTAAGGAGGGATAAGGAAAGAGAAATTTTAAATTCATGTAAAAATAATTGTAGTCTAAAAACTAAAGCAAAAAGTTATTCTTTAAAGATTAAATTTTTGCAATTTAGACTTTCCACAAATTTACACTGCACCCTTCCTCAAAAATTAATGATGTTGGACTGAGTAACCAAGGGAAACGAAACAGACTCTGACCTAGCCCATTTCTGTTACAATAATCCCTTTCCTAAGGAAGTGTCTCACTGTATTATTTTCTGTCTTGTCTCATCATTCCCATGTGCTTACCAGGACTCACTTTTAGAACATATGGTATTCAGCTACTATGTTAATCTCTGGAGATTAGCCAGTTTCTAATGTGAAAACAAGATATGAGCACTTCTGCTATCTTCTAAGCTATGTGAGCACTTTTGATATCTTGAAAGGATATGCCATCCAATATACACAGTTGGATTCCACAAGTAAATGGGGTATGTTCATTCTGTTGTGAGATTCCAATCATTTTTTTAAATTAACAAAAATTATCAGTAATGTAGGCAATTGATATTTGCTCCTGAAGGTCAAGTGAAGTTTTTTTCTTTTCCCATAGATCCCTCCTAGTATGCTTTCTATCTGCTTAAATTCTGCCCCCTTGATTTCCTTCGCTGTCTGGTCATCCTTTCTACCCCCTTTGCATAGAGTTTCAATAATTTTTGTGATAGTGCTTTGTCCTGATACCCTCCTAACTTAAATGAATTAACATATGTAAAGCACTTAACAGTGCCTGGCACTGGGTAAATGTTTATTCCCTTTCCTTTCTCCTTCCATAGCTTCCTTACGTAGATGGTACAATCTTCTAATCATTAAGGTTTGAATCCACAGAATGACCTTCAACTCTTCCTCTTTCTTCATTCCCCAATATCTGTTACTAAGTTTTCTCAATTCTACCTCCACAATCTCTCTTACACTTACAACATCTATATACTCACGATGCCACCACCCTAGGATCACAGTAGGTACTCCAGAAGCCATTTAGTTCAGCCCATTCATTTTTACCCATGAAAACTGAGGTCCAGGGTTTGGGAGGGATGGTAATTGACTTGCCCAAGTCAACACAGGTAAGCATTAGAGATATGGTTTGATCCCAGATCCTTTGACTCCAGACTCAATATTATTTCCACTATACCATGCTGCCTCCCTAATTTAGAGCCTCATCATTTTTCTCCGCTGGACTATTGTATCTGTTGTTGTTCAGTCACGTCCGAATCTTCATGATTTGGCATGATTTCTTGGCAAAGATACTGGAAAGGTTTACTAGTTCCTCTCTAACTCATTTTTTTTAATAGATGAGGAAACTGAGGCAAACAGGGTTAAGTGACTTGCCCAGTGTCACATAGTTAATAAGTACTTGAGATGAGTCTTCTTGATTCCAGACTCCCTGCTCTATCCACTGTGCTACCCTGCAGCCTTGGACTAGTACAACTATTTTCTAACTTTGCCCCTGATAGCAATATGTCCTTTCTTCACAATGTAAAAGTAATCTCAAAGCCCAAATCTGTCCATATCTCTTCCTTACTCAAAAACATTTAGTGAATTCTCTTTGCCTCCAGGATAAAATAAAAACTCTTCAACTAGGCATTTAAAGCCTTTCACACTAAGGCTCCAAACTACACTTCCAGCTTTATTTCACAAAACTCCCAGCTTATATGTACATTCTAGCCCAAGCTGACTATGAGCTCCTCCTCAGACTAGGGATGCATTGTTTTTCCTCTTTGCTGATAATCCCTGACACCTAGAACATTCCTATCTCTCATTCTCTGTTGACATTTTTCATTTTCTTCAAGACCCAGAGCAGATGCCACTCTCCTTTAATTTATCACAGCTGAAAATTAACTCTCCTCGTTCAAATGTTCCTTAATTAGTCTGTCTGCAGTCTTTCTTGCTCTCTCTCATATTCTCTCTTGTATTATTTTTATTTGTATGTATGCTCTATTCCTGATCTGGTACATTGAGAGGTCTGTGAGTGATAGGGTTGTGCTACTTTTCAACTTTGTGCCTTGCCCTTGTTGGTTAGCTCATAAATGTTGGTTGAATTAAAATTTTGGAAATAACACTTCTACATATGTACTGGTGACCATTGTTTTTTAGAGTGGTTATGCTTTGTGCTCACATTTAACTGAGATGTAGGGTTTTCAAAGCATTTTTTTCAGCCCTCAATATTAGATAAAGGCTGTATTATCATTCCATTTTCTGGATAATCAAATTGAGCTTTAAAGAGATTAAGTGATTTGCCCACAGTGATATAGCCAACAAAAGTCAAAGCTAGAACTAAAGTCTAGATTAAGTTCCATGCTTTTTCTATTATGACTTGCTTCAGTAATCCAACAGATAAATACATGGATTGCACTTGTAATTTCAAAGGTATAGATTACTACCGGTGAGCCAACTCCCTCTACCAGTATAGGATAACACCTCCTCCCAAATATACTTTTAGAGAGCTGCTTAGAACACTGAGAGGTTAATTGACTTTTCCAACCACTATGTGTCAGAGACAGGATTTGAAACTAAATCATTCTACTTCCAAGACCATTTTTCTATCCATTTCTCCACGCTGTCTCTCTCTCCAAAAGAGTAAGATGGAAACCAGTAACTTTGTGCAGAGCAATATGGAGGGGAGAGAGGTGGCTCATCTTGTGTACCTATGTGTATCCATATAGTATAGCACCCTATTGTGCACTCAGAATTGGTTCTCATGATCCTATTGATTTATGGATACAACATTGAACTATGGACTATGATGATGTGGTACAGTTTTTCAGATATGCTCTTAGCCAAAGAGAATCCTTTGTACTTCTTGAATGTATTTAAGATCCTCAAAGATCTTTAATGTATGCATGAAATGGCTTTCAGATGCTGTGTGTTATTCTCTTTGGTGAATTAATCAAAGATGGAAGCAATTCTACTCAGGCCAGTTTGCATAAAGTGACACATCATAAAAACAAAGGCTTGTGTTCCAGCAAAGAAAAAGGTGAAATCCTAAAGGGAGAACTGCAGAAAGCCAAGTCCTACCAAAAACAAACAAATCTTATCAGCAACTATTAAAATAAGAATGTGTGATAAAGTATTTTATGCAGGAAAGGTATTCCAACTTTGTTGTATTTTTTAAAGGATCTCTTTTTTTTGCATATAAAATTAAAGTCATTTGCTACAAAAGTCATATAACTCTTTGACCCCTGGCAGTTCCCATAAACCAGAAACTCAATCAGCCTCACAAGTTTAGCATGTAGTTATCAGACAGTTGACCCAATTTAAGCCAAAGCATTCTTCAGTTAATTCAGAGACAAAATAATGAATAGCAATGGAATCTTAGAGAAAATGTATACACCTGCTAATCAGCCTTTATTGGGAAAAAGATTAGATTATGTGCCTGTAATAAGAAGGTACTTGCAGCTGTGTATTAATAAACCTGCAAGTAAATCCTCTTTTTCTGGAGGAGAGAGTAGCAGATGAGAAGGAAAGGAGGGAGGAAGGAAGGGAGAAGGAAGGAAGGAAATAACACATACTAATTTAATTCTAAATGTAGCTTTTGGCCCACTTCCAACCAAATTTAAGAGCACAGGGGAATCCTGTCCCCAAGTCCTCACGTGGAAAAGGAAATTATATAACAAAAGTTTATCTCAGAAATAGTCAAGTCTAAAAACTACACAGGGTTTTATAGGCAAAATGTTTCTCACTTGAAGTATAGCCAGAAAAAAAGGGAGGGGAGGGAACTAAGTCCTAAGAAAAAGTGCAGTTCTTCATGCCTCATTTTCTGTGACATTTAAGGAAGTAAGTTACTACATTTTTCTACTTGCTAATTTTTTCCAAAGGTAGTCCTAATATGAGATTGCAGTAAACAGACCTGATAGATGATCATAGATACATAGACTAGTTACAAATGCACTATACAATAAGCAAAGTTGCAATTCTGTTTTTTTTGATAAAGGAGAAACAATTGAGTGTCCTGGGAATGTTGTCACAAGTTTCCTTCATTTCAGATAAATGGTGATTGAGTTTACTGAGACCAGGAAGTCTATGTCTCAAAGGAAATACAAATAAAATCTTGTCATTGTCAAATTAGCATTTTCTTTTTCAAAGGTATCATTTTTCTTAGAGAGTTGAATCATGGAATACAGAATATTTGTTCCTTTATGTTATAAGACCAGTGTACCTTGATATTATGTTAAATAATATTATTTTAAAAGCTACTGAACTACAGGATTCGTGAACAGAACATGAATTGTTCCAGTTTACCCATTTATATTACAATTCTGCATCTTTCTCAAACTTTTCTTCCTCTTTTGTTGTCATTTTTCCCTTTCTATTTCCTCTCCCTACTGCCCATTCACTCCATAATCAATGTCTCAAACATTTTCCCTAACAGCCTGGAGAATATAACTAAAAAAGGTATGAAGTCAAATATGATTTCATCAATACGGCTGACCCATCCTGTGGGGGCAACTGTGATCCATCTATTTCCTTCTGCCTCATGCTATCCATGTTTTCGGTGGTTCCTCCCCTGTTGCCCCGCATCGCACCCCAGGAGCTATCCAAGGTGATGAATATCTTCCTCTAGGATTTCTTGCATTTCCCAACACGAATTCTTTGTCCTTTGTCTTTGCTACATGACTGACTTTTCTTCCTTTTGCAATCACATATTTCCATAATAACATCCCTTATGCCAGTCCTTGCTTACAGTTCATGTAAGAAATACGCTACAGCCTATGTATGTCCCCTATTTGTCTTCTGGTTATTTTTTGGTTCATTTTATTTCTTAAGGGAAGCAGCCTGGTTTGGTAGAAAGAAAATTGTGTTTGGCATTAGAGGACCTGTTATTAAATCCCAGCTCTGCCACCGAATGTTTCTGTGACCTTGAGCAAGTCTCTTTATCTCTTTGAACCTTTCAGTTACCTCATCTGTAAAATTGGGGGATTGAACCTAATGGCTTCTAATGATGCTTCCAGCTCTAAACTTCTAACCTTGTGATTGTTGCTTCCCAAGATTTTTAAAAATAAATTTATTATTGTTTTTATTATTTAAATAATCACTTAATATTATGTTATCATTTTACTTACATTCTCAAGTAAAAAAAGTAATTTCTTTTCTGCTCTTCCACTAATCTCACAAGCACACTGAACAATTAAAAAAAACAACAAAAAACCCTGAGTAAGAATAGTTTAAACTTAATTTTTAATTAAATTAAATTTACATAAACAAAAATAGTTTAAATACTTTAAAACTCCAAATTATCATGTTGGACATGTCTAGAAATGTATGTCCCTTTCTTTATTTTAAGTTTATCACCTCTTAGTCAGGAGGTGAGTGGTGTGTTTTACCTTCATTATTTTGAACTCAGTTTATCATTACATGAATCAGAGTTCTCAGATTTGCAAAGATGTTTTTCTCAAAAAATGTTGCTATTGTATGGATTGTTCTTGTTATGCAACTTGCTGTCTCTCCAATTTCAATTCTTAGTCCAAGTAATTGTCTATCCCAGAGATATTCACTGAAGCTAAACAGTTAAATGAACTAGATTTTCAACTGCATGCCATTCTTTTTGTCTTGACCAGTGGCCTCCAAAATGGCAACCAGCAAGAGGGGAGATAATGGGTTACAGCCCACCCTTTTCTATGATAATTAATTTGGGGCTTGTCTCCAATACAACTATGCCTCCTTTTTATTCATTTTAACACAACAAACCTGTAGTCTCACTCACTCTTCTACTGTGCATACGTTCAACAATGGACCAGTTCTAATCTGTGAGATTAGATGTGAGAACAGGGTACTCACAGCTGCAACCAAGTAAAGAAAGGGGAATGAAGTAATAAGGGAAACTTTTTTCTTAAGTTGAAATCAGAAAAAAATGTCTTTGGCTTCTTGCTTTTGCATCATGTATGGTAAATATCTACACACAAAGAAATACGACTTTTGCTGAAAAGTTGTTGGGTTCACTGACAGTTATAATTTGTCACTTCATTTTATGCTGTATATCTTTTAATTGAAAGGTATTTTTAAAAGGAAATTTACCTATTTGGCCAACTATGTTTAACAAATGAAGAAATTACTAGAAAACAGTTATTAGCTACGAGTACATAGTTACCCACCGAACATATACAGGGATCTCTCATAAATTATGAAATACATTTAATAACATTGATTTCACAAAAATATTGTTGATACTTAATGATAGAACAGGTTTGTACCATTAGTAAGTAAAATAAGATATTTAAAAATATTATTTCATCTTTATTATATCCTTTATAATTTCTATTTTATGTATGTTTTATAATTCTCCTGATGTATTAATATAGTAGTACATGTACAAATTTTCAGTAAATGTATATCCATAGAATGTTGTGTGAAATTTTCATTTAGTAAAAAGGGTTACACTTGAGGACCTAGAGGGTCACATGTGGCCTTGGGGCTGCAGGTTCCCCACCCCTGATCTAGAAAATGGGCCTTCCTCATATATTTAGTGTTTTGAAACAAACAAAAAAAACCCCATATAATTCTAATGCTTTCCTCCAGGGTTTCTTATTGAATCCCAGAAGAAAATTAATGGAGTAGATTTTATTAACCAGTTTGTTCAATTAAAGAAAATACTCATCCATTTAAAGAAAAGACACTTTTGACCTATATTGAGTATAAGTCTATTAAATATTCGTCTGGCACTGCAGAGAGTTATGCTTGAGTTTTCCTCTGGGGGCTAGGGGGAGAAATTACAATGCCCAGGATGGTCATTTTTAGTAAGTACCATTAAAAATATACATTGTATTAGGTGGAATAATTGAGCCATCCTCCTGGTCCCCATCTCTCACTATTGTGCAAGAGTTATGAACTATGGGTCTTGAGGAAAGACCACAAGATTTCCATTCCAATTTTTAATTTGTCCTTTTCAAAAACTAATTTTAAATGAATTGAGAAATCACTTATAAAGTGGGTTGAGAAGTCGCTCATATTGAGAAACCCATCAGACAATATGCATCAAATTAATCCTACTTTCAGTTTTTACTTTTTGAATGGTTCATATAGAATCGTTACTTCTTTTATAATGCTAAAAAAAAATTATGAAATTACCTAGTTTCCTTGACTTTAAGTTTGCTTTAGGAAGGCCAAAGGGCCAAGTAACTACTTTTATTCTATTTAGAGATAGCACAGCTATTTAAATTTTCCCTACTTTTTAAACAGAAGACTCTATGAATGGGATAGTTTGGAAGAGATTGGTGTGGTTTTTTTTTCTAGGAAATGAATCAGAGCTCAACTTTTTTTTTTTTAAAGACATTCAATTCATAACAGCAAAAGATTCTCTCCTCTGAATTTTCTCATGATAATTTTTGTGTTCTCTAAGAGAATAGCATTTTTGGTCGGCATTGTTTAAATCTCTTATTCAGTTGTTTTTCAATCATGTCTGACACTTCATTACCTTATTTGGATTTTTCTTGGAAGAGGTTTGTCATTTCCTTCTCCAGTTCATTTCACAGATGAAAAAACTGAAGCAAGCCTGGTAAAGTGACTTGCCTATGGTCACACAATTACTAAATGTCTGAGACCAGATTTAAATGTAGGAAGATGAGTCTTCCTGATTCTAGGTCCAGCACTATCCACTGCACCACCCACCTGCCCAAAAGAAATATGTGCTTAAGGCAAGTAAGAATTCGTAAACTATGGGCATTGAGTAACTTCTGTCAGCAGGAAGAGAATTCACTAAGTTATCCAAACAAGAGGTGGGGTAGGGCCAGTTTCTTGTTCACTGTTCAGATCACAAGATGTAGGGCAATTAAGAGCCTCTAAGCTAACCTGCTTCTAATAAAGTTAAATATCTGGCATTAAGCCAATGGAAACTTGAACTTTAGAAATGTTGTATTCATTTCTCCATTCTTTTCTTCTACTTTTGCATTTCCTTTCCCAATTTTAATAGGAAGGGATGGTGAACTGCTAAATTACCAGGAAAGAGAATCTTTTTTCTTGTTTGTTTATGCTTAGACTATGCAATGCAGTTGTATTGCATATGTTAATAACTAAGTAGAACCAAAATGCCTATGTTAATGCTTGTCAGACAAAGAACTTTTAAAGGTTGATACATTATGGAGTAGATGGCAGAGATAATATTACTGTGATCCCAATGGATATAAAAATTACATAGATCATATTTATGCAGTGCTTAAAAGTTTACAATTTTTTTTCTTTACAATTCCCCTGAAAGGTTAGTAGTTCAGGAATTACTATCTTCATTTTCCAGATAACGAACATGAAATTCAGAGAAAGTGTCTTGCTCAAGGTAACACAGACAACATATAACTGAAGTGCATTCAAACTCAAGGGTCTCCTGCCTCCAAGGCCAATATGCTTCCCATTATTCCACAATGCTTCTCATCATGATGACTTGCTGTAGTCCTTAGATCTGCAGACCAACATACTGAGATCTTCAGAATGCTGTTATTTGTCATAATTCCATTGAAATTATTTTTAAAAAGGTGGGTTAGAAATAATCCATGGAGTATGAGAATGTACAACATGTTCTCATACTGGAGTTTCCTGAGATTTTTTTGCCTAAATTATCTAGAGTTTATAAATAATTTTTATAGGGCAGAAGTTCTCAGAGTGTGATCCAAGGACTCCTGGAGGTCTCTGAGACCGTTTTTTTTTGGGGGGGGGTCTCTGAGGTCAAAACTATATTCATAATAATACTAAGATGTCAATCGCCTACTAAAACATTCCTTTCTTTTCCAACTACATATCAGTATGAGGCAAAATTTTCTTCATAAACTTCCACCAAAACTACATAACACAACAGATTGAATACAGAAGCAAATATAAGAATCCATCTGTCTTTAAGTAAGATATTAAATAAATCTGTATAAATATGTAAATACCATCCAATTAACTATTTTTTGAAAATATCGTTATCTTTTATAAAGTATGTTATTTAGATTATCATGTAATAGGTTTATTATGTTATTTTAAAGTGAACTGAGTAAATGCGTTTAATTTTAAATTTTAATTTTTAATACAGTAAATATTGATAGATATAACCATACAAACAAAATCTTTGGGGGGTCTTAAATAAAGTTTAAGAGTGTAAAGGGGATCCAAGATCAAAAAACTTGAGAACTGTTTGGTACTGGGTGCTTCAAAGCATAGATAGAAATTGCTTGCCACCTATACATATTAATGGCAAAAATTTACAACAAAAGTCTAAGGTGGAAGATAGATAGATAATCGTACTTTTAAAACCTTATAGTTTCAGAGGTATGAGTTGCTTCTCTTTGTGTGTGTCTTGGCTCTACAATTTCCCTCCCAAGTATGTTCTTCCATGTGTATTCCCTAGGTTTTCTACTAATTGGATATGGATTATGCTCCAAGTCTATGTGGGGGAAATGTTTTATTTTTAATTGTTATATTGTTATTAAATGCTTTTGCTTTGAGCCAATTGTGTTTTACTAGAAATCAGAGAATACATTGGCAAAATCTTGTTAGATATTATATTGCCAGCTATTTTATGTATGCATATATATATATATATATATATATATATGTAGAGAGAGAGACAGGCAGACAGGGAGACAGAGAGAGTCAGAGAGAGAGAGAGAGAGAGAGAGAGAGAGAGAGAGAGGGAGAGAGAGAGGGGTGTACCCACAGAGTTTCTTAAACTTGGGATGTCTTGTTTAGGAACACCTATGTACAAGTGGGAGAGATATCTGTATATACTACATTTTATAAACTTTAAAGCACTATATAAATTACTATTCTTATATTTGATCAAATAAACCACTATGACAGGACAAGAATTATTCCCATTTTACAGATATCAATAATAGTTCTATCTTTAATGATATTATACAAGTATATATATATATATATATATATATATATATATATATATATATATGTGTGTGTGTGTGTGTGTGTAATTATTATTTTAGTACTTCTATCCTTGGCACTTCACACAGGGTCAGAGATATAGCAGGCCTTTAATAAATACCTGTTGCTGATTGTTTGAAGTATTTCACTGAGTAGATATTCTCTCTGTCTCTGTCTCTGTCTCTTCTCTCTCTCTCTCTGTCCCACCCTTTCTATATCCTAAGCTTCTGTTTAGGACAGGTTTCATAGAGGAAGTGGCTATCAGTTCAATGTATTGCCTTCAAGAGAGAAAATAAGGGGTTTTCTCACCCAAGTTCTGGGTAAAATGTTACTTACATTGCAACATGGAAAAAAATTCAATATCAATTGTTTTGTCTGGACCTATCATGCTAACTCTTGATTAACAATAATTACGTTAAAAATAAATAATTAATACTAAGTGAGGCACCATTCACAAATAATTTTCAGCTTCATTTTTTTTGCTCTATGATGTCATCAGTATATGGAAAAATCAGCGTGGAAACTTCCACTGTAGATGAACATCAACAACACTCCTTTGAGATGAAAGTTGAGAAAACTCAGTCTTCTGAGAGTTGATTGGGATAAAGAAAGTTTCCTTGGTTTGCCTGTGATTCATCAGCTAAGGTGTATCTTACTTAGCCTTTGCTGAATGCAAAGTTTCCTCATTTCAGGCCAATCCTCTAAACACTCCATCCAGTCACTTCTCATTAATTCACAATAGAATGACTGTACCTGGGTTTTTCTTTGTATTGGGAGCTGCTGGTGAGAAACTCTATCAGATAAACTCAGCCCCTCCTCTAGCATCTTAAGAGAGTAGACTAGAGCACTAAGAAGTTAAATAACTTACTAAGGGTCACAAAATGATTTTGTCTCAGAGGCTGGATTTGAACCAAGGTACAGCTCTGATGAGCAGATACCTAGGCTCATCTCTGTTCCATTGCAGTGTGATGGCAGTCAAAATAGGATCTTTTGCTGTTTTTGTTTTAGTATAATCAAGTGCCTCTGATTGAATCTTGCCTTTATCGATCAAGAGTCTTTACAAGGAGTAAAGTACAGAAACAAGAGTTTCTTTAACTAGAAACAGTGTATGTATTTGTATTGTTAATGTGATTAAAGATCCTCCCCACCCATCAATGGGCCTCTATATGAAGGGGAGTTTGATTAGGGAAGATTTGTAGGAACACCTACAGCTTTTGTTAAGAAGGCACTGACTCTCAAAGGTTGGGATGCCCTCTGGCTCTAAATAATGGTATAAATTTTCTGAGGGTGACATTTTACTTTGGGGCTTAGATTTTCGTAAGAAGGTTTGAGGGCCAGATGATGACTCTGGAAAGCCACTAAGAAGTGCCCCCTTCCCCACTTCCTGCTTTGAAAACTCAGATGTTGTGCTTCCCTCCCTGGTAACGATGGTCAAACAGTCGGGGTCCAATTGTCTGTTGCATTCAGGTAGAGGAAGCCATGTCTGTTGATCTTTTGATTTCTCTGTATTTTCTTTGAAATTCAGAGTGCTGACTCCCTGAACTAACTGAATGATATATGTGCTTCATTAAAGAAATGATACATGTACTTGATTAAAGTGATGTTAATCCCTTGAAAGTTGCTTTCCTTTTATGAATGCAGATCTAAGAACCTATGATAGCAGCCCCCCTATGTATGTTGGGGTACTTAATGATATATGCAGCATCAGAGGAGAATTTTTGTGGAGGTCTTTGGAAAATATCTTTGATTACTAGCTAGTTTTTCTTTTTCTTTTTTTTGCATAGCATTTTACTTTATAGATTAAACTGAGAGATGGTGTAAAACCAGAACCCTGTAAGAATTCGCTTCACTTATATCAGAGGCAGTTTCCTTTGCCTAACATTTTCAGGATCTTCACAAATAGATGTTGCCTACCTTTTGCTGCCATGCAGTCTCTGGGATTAACTATTAATTCTATTCCATGTGACCAAGTGAATGCCAAGTGGCCACATCTGGCCCCAGGTTAAGTTAGCAACTATAATTCCTGGGAGCAGTTGGGGTGCATCATTAGTAGTGACCTTGTTAGGTTTGAGAGTAGTTAGGTTTGAAAGAACTGTTGTTTTAACAAGCATCTTGTTTGCACATGTGAATATCATTTTAATAAGTAAAATGTGTCATGGCCTCTACTTGTATTTAATGTCAAACATTTACTTTGGGAAGAAAAAAATGTTACTGTGGAAACAATTTAAAGTAGTAGCACAGTGACACTCCAGTTTGAACTCTCTCACACTTGGTCAGGTTTTACACATCAAGACTTTGGCTGCTAAAGGGTTAGCACTGAATGCTTTGTTTCCAGAGATCTGGAAAGTTAAAGATTCAGATACTTCTGTAGGAAGTCAGTATCTCTTGAGAAAGTATCTTAAGATGGTGGTGATGGTATGTTTGAATGGAAATATCTGAAAGTGCCTCTGATATGGAAACAAAAAAATCAATAAAAGCTAAAAAAAATTAAACCAATTTACATAAAGCTCTGCATGGAAAGATTACACTGGCCTTAGCCTGCAACATGGACATGCACATTTGACCATTCATTTTTACACGTCTTTCTAGGGCATGATCTTGCACTCAAGTCATAATGGCACTTGTTCTAAGGTAATCTCAGAAAGGCAAACCAGGCAATCTCTATTTTTCTCTATTGTCCTCTCTCAGCTAGAAGGGATGGCTCCAACGGCCTTCTTTTCCTTGTGATGGAGAAACTTAGAGCAGTATTGCAGTCTGAACTATGGCAATGGTCCTTGTGGGTCTCCCTGCATTGAGTCTCTATCCACTAGGGCATATTACCTCTAAGGTGGCCTTTGAATACTGCAAACAGCACAAACAAATATTAAAGGATATTTTCTCATGAAAGAATCAAAAGTCTACCCTAGATTAATTCTTTTCTAATTCTCTGACTCTCATGCTAATCTATCCTCCACTCAACTCTCCAATTCCCCTCCCTAAGGCATCGGTCTGATCATGCTATGCCTCTCTCCATTCAAAAAACCTCAGTGACTCCCTATTACCTCCAAGATCAGACATAAAATCCTCTGTTTAGCTTTTCACACTCTTCTTCCTAACTTTTCAGTCTTGTTATGTCTGATTCCCCTACACATTCTCTGCGTCTCCATGACACTCATTTCGTTGTCCTATTTGCAAGTCACCCGGTCTTCTGACTCCCTGCATTCTTACTGGCTATCTTGTGATACCTAGAACTCTCAGTTTCTCTTTTCTGTCTTTTTTCTTTGCTTCCGTAAGGTTTCAGCCAAAGTCCTCCCTTGGGCAAGAAGCCTTTCCTTTCCTTAATCTTAATAGTGTCCCCCAGAAATTATCACCAGTTTATGGTGTGTATGTATGTGCATGAACATGGATGTGTATTGTTTGTAAATAGTTGGTTGCAAGTTTTCTCCTCCTCCTGTAAGTTCCTTGAGAGCTGGGATTGTTTTATTTTATTTAATTTTACCTTGTTTCATTTTTCTCTTTTTTTAATATCCCTAGCGCTTAGCATAGTCCCTGGTACATAGTAGGTACTTAATAAAGGCTTATTGACTTGACTTGAAAGGAATGCCTACTTTGGAGTTAAAAAGTCAAGAAACAGCTGGGTCCTAATTTCTTCACTTGCTGGGGGTCTGCCACAATAACAGGAAGAAATCTGAGGGATAAAAGCACCACAGTTGGCTACCTTCCCAGGATTCCCAGGAGGGAAATTGCAAAGACCTGCCTAAATAGCTCCCTCTACTAATTACTAGTTTTTCTCTCTGTGAAAACACTTGCCTGAATATGTACCTTTTGTAACTCTGCCCTCCACTCTTTTGCTAGCAGAACTTCTGTTGACTCAAAAACCTGAGTAATGCCAGTTCTCTAAAAATGCCCTGCCATTTCCACCTTTCACTGAATCAAAGTGAACTGTCTCTCACTTATTAGGTTTTACACATCTACCTCTCAAGAATTTGGCTGCTAAAGGCTTGGCACTGAGTGCTTTGTTCCCAGAGACTGGAAAGTGAGAGATTCAAATACTTCTGTAGGACCTAAGTCAAGGACCCACAAAGCCAGGGGTGGAAGTGTTGCATACACCTTTGGCAGGAAGTTTGCCTGAGAAACCATTATGTGGTGACAAGGGAGAAGGGTTGAGCCTAGACCTGTGATTCTATTGATATAGAGAACTCTCAGGTGAGAAAATGCTCTCTGCCACTGTAGGTTGGTAGCTCCTCTACAACACATAGTCTTCGAGAATTGCCTTAGAACACTAAGAGGTTAAGTGACTTGCCCAGTGTCACAAAGTCAGTATGTGTCAGAGGTGAGATTGAACCCACTTTCTCTGGCTCTGAGACCAGCTCTCTATCTACTCAGTCATATTGCCTCGAAGGTGAATTGTGAATGATGCAAATAGCACAAACAAATATTGAAGGACATTTTCTCATGAAAGAACCAAGGGCATACTCTAGGGTAATTATTTCTTCTTCTTCTCTTAAGCCCTTTGAAGCCTTCCAGAAAGTCCCACTTGGATGCTTAACGGATTTGCCTCACTCCAGTCAATCTTATTAGACTTTCCCCTTATAGCATGCACTCTAGAAAGCCATGCAAATTGCCTCTAACAGTAGTGTTTGGGACCAGGAAAGGCTTGCCCATTCTTCCAAAAGAGGAAATATTTATTTGCAACATTCTTTGCTCACATTTCTGCACAGTCAAACTTATTAGTAGCACGCAACAAGCAAAGTTGATGCCCAGAACAGGACCACAGCAAATATTAACAGCATGATCACTAAGCACACAGCACACACGGGGATCGTTTGTTTTTTTTTAATACCTCTCTCTGTTGCGTTTGTCATATTAAGAGCTGCACGACAAACAAAGGGAAAAGCAGGTGAAGTATCTTGTGAACATTTAACCCCTTAATATCTACCATTAATTGCAAGAAAGATGAAAAGAAAAACTTTTTCCTCAAAAAGCAAGTACTTCCCACTGGTGTTCCAAAAGAAAAAAAAGACATAAGTACTAAGTTTAAAAAGTATGGTCCTTTGAGAAAATTTGATTTTCTCATTATCCCCTACCAGAGAAAGAAGTGATGAAGGCTGAATGTAAATCAAAACATACTTTTAAAAAATCTTTTTAAATTTTTGTTTGTTTTGTCTGTGTTTTCTTTTGTAACATGGCCAGTATGGGAATATGTTTTGCATGACTTCATATGTATGGTTTATATCAAATTGCTTGCCTTCTCAAGGAGGGGTGATAGGAGGAAGAGAGAGAATTTAGAACTCAACATTTTTAAAAAATGAATGTTAAAATTGTTTTTGCATGTAATGGAGTAAAAAATAAATTTTAAAAAATTAAAAGATTTTATATTTTCAAATATCTTGAAAACAACCTCTGATAACCTAGAATTTCAAAGTGGGCTTTATTGACTCAGCTTAATATCTTTCAAAGAGAAGTAAACATACTTAGTCTATCAGAAACAAAGAGAATGGAGGTCCCAACCTGGGCCAATACATCCAAATCCCTTTGTATTACCAAGTAGATCAAACTCTGGATCTCCAAGTTCCTCTAGCACTAATGAGAACGTAACATGTACACCTAAGAAAACCTTAGCCACAGTCATAGAGAATTTTAGAGCAGAAAGGTTTCCAGAACTCATCTAGTTTGACTCCCTCTTTTACACATGAGGAGACTGTGATCCTCAGGAAAACCTTTACCTCTCTCATGGATTTCCACACACACTCCCCCACCTTTTGTGTATCCTTGCTCTTATGGCATTTGCTCAAGATTGATCTGTTCCCAGATCTGCTTCTCTTCTTATTCCCAACCTGCTGACCTTTCCTACTATGTGTTTTCTCCAGTCTACCTCTTAGCACTGGGTCTCAACTCATTCAAAACCCTTCCCTTAGCTCCAATCCCAATTCAAAAGCAATAAGTGGTCTAGTTGTTAGCTCTTGAATGGAACTTCAGCTTGAATCTCATCTCAGAAGCTTACTAGCTATGTAACCATAGATAAGTCACTTAAACTCACTTGGTCTCAGTATCTTCATCTATAAAACTAGAAAGTTTAGACTTAGTAACCTTTAAAATCCCTCCTAGCACCAAAATCTATGATCCTATACAAATCTCATAATATAGATTCAGTTAGAAAGGTCTTAGAGGTTGCCTAGTCAACTTATTTGACAAATGAGGAAACTGAGGTACAGTTTTTAAAATCCAGAGGTATGATCCAGGTAGTGACTGAAGAGCCAAAGGACAACCTATTTTTTATGCTATTATACCTTTTGGCACTCTAGGCACTTAATTTTACTTTGTAAAATGATTTTAAAAAAATTTGTTTGTTTCCAGAGCAATGTGCTGGTATGAGATAGAAATTAAAGAGGAAGTAATAAAAGGTAGTGTCTAAACCTCAACTGATCCATCATTTAAGGTTTGTTAACCCAGAAAGCATCATTGAAAAAGAATAATTGAAGTTGGTGACTACCTTTTCAGTTAATTTTTTTAATCACAGAGAAGGCTTGTAAAAGACTCTTCAGACATCTGAGTCATAATATGTTACAAGTTCAGACAAGAAAGATTTCATATTTATGCCTTAATGCTCACTGAATACTTTTTTTGTCAATAGGGTGAAAAGGTACGACAATCCCTTATAGCTTGATGGCATTCCTTGGGTTGAGACCAAGAAATTTTGTAATGCAGGAAAGACATGTGAAGCTGAAGGTTTATGAAGCAGCCGCTTTAGTGTTTGTTGTGCTACAGAGTGAGGTGCCATTACTGAATGAAAGGAAAAGCATTTATTAAGCATTTACTATGTACCAGCACCATGTTAAAGCATGAAGAGGTCAAGCCAAAGAACTAGGTCTTCTTAAGTTCGATTTCCATTCTTTCTAAATGACCCAGAAAAGATCAGAATTTCAGTAGGACATTATGCTCCTCTCTTATGGATAGAGCATTGGACATGGAGCCAGGAAGATCCAAGTTCAAATCCATTCTCAAACACTTAGTAACTATATGATACTGGACAAGTCACTCAACCTCTCTGCCTCAATTTCCTCATCTGTAAAACAGAGATAAAAATACCCATGATTGCTGTAACTATAAAATGAGATAATATTTATAAAGTGCTTTGCAAATCTTAAAGCACCATATATTAGCTATTATTTTTATGTATACTAACATAATTATCAAACATTAGAAATGCAACAACTACAGTTAGTCTAGAAAAAGAGAAACTTTTAAAAATAGAAATAGTGGCAAAGTTATACCTGGATGAATAGTTTCCTGTCTACTATTATACTTCCCCTGAAATAACATATTTATAAAGAGAGCTAACAGAAAAGCATCATGAGGTAACTAAGTAGTTTAATTTTAGTTTTTGCCTTTTCAAATAAATCAATAGTTTCTCAAACTGAGGAAAAAATCCTCTTCATCATGAAATCAGAATCAATACAAGACGACAGATTTTGGTGGAATTGGTTTGTCTTTTTAAGGCATCTTGCTGAATAAAACATAATTCTATTTTTTAATACAAAAAGGAACTTTTAACAAAAGGGGAAGCATAGAAGTGGCCTAAATTCAGGATCTGCCATTCAGATTTTCAATTTTTCTTCCTTGTCTCCTCTACTCAACTTTCTATTCAACAACCATATCTTTTTATCCCATGGATGTACCAAGAAGTATATTGGATACTGGGAGAGATTCAAAATTTAGAAGATACAGGGGGGTGTTAGTCTAATAGGGGGGTGTTAGTCTAATAGGAGTACATGATAATTATTCTTTAATCATCTTAGATTTCCTTCAAATTCCAGCTACTACAAGTCTTTTTTATCTTCCTTAATTCTAATGCCTTCTTTCTATTGATTATTTCAGTTTGTCCTGTACATAGCATATTTGTACGTAGTTGTCTGCCAGATTAGATTATGAACTCCTTGTATTTTCAGAGCTTAGCACAGTGCCTTTCACATAGTAGGTGCTTAATAAATGTTTACCGACTTTTTGACATCAGTATAAAGTTTTCCCTGCAATTCTCCAAGTTCAGACTGTACCTTCTCCAGGTCTCACTGTAAGGAGACAGCTAGATGAATTGTTATGGCCAAAACCAAAACAGTTATCCTTCATGATAAAGCCTTTCTGACTTCAGATAACAGATAAGGAATCTATCACCAGACCCATGAGCCACACCTCTTGCTCCTAATAAGAGTTCTCTGATCTTGACCTCTACTTGTATAACCTTGGTAACTTAGGGTCACCTGGATATCACAATGAAATATAGAGTAGGGATTTATCAGAGGGAAACAAAACAAGGACCCTAATTCAATAATGCATGATAACAAAGTGCTATTTGCCATCTGAGTAGGTAAATATCACTATTAGTTCGGTGTCCCTGACTTGTGGAATTTTGGCCCCTGTTCGTAAACTCCTTCTTCATCCCTACTGCCTCAAAACTGTTCTCTTCCTTGCTTTACCCTATACCTTTCCTTACTCCACAAAGCTGTCTTATGTTTTTCAGAATCTTGATCTTGTTTTCCCTTCAGCTTCTGCAAACATCCCAGTTCTTGCTTGCCTAGAATATGAGACTCAGCCTTGGTCTGCCCCCAAGATTAGTGCCCCATTCATTCTTTTCAACCAACCTAGCTTTTGTTCAACTTGCATATTTGCTTTGTCCCTGACTTATCTACCCAGCCCTGCATATCTGTCCCCTGACATCTTCCTTCTGTGTTTTTCAATTCTTGGTTCCGTACCTTGTGTATAATTCTCTGCCACCCACATGTGAATATGATAATGATGACATATGAGAGCCAATCATAGGCTGCTCTATTATCTAAGCAAAATAAAGTGCCCATCCCTTAGCAAAAGATCAGAGCCTATGATACAGGGAGTGCTGCATTAGGATCCTCTCCCTGCCCATTTATGCCCTTCCCCCTCCCAAATATAACATTAACAACTATGGATGAGCAAATTGACAAAAGCAGCATGTAGGAAAGGAAAGGCAACATGATCATCCTATGAGTCAAGTTCTGTTAATTCATCTCTGTAATACTGCTTACCTCCAGTACCTCTTTACCATTCTCACTTCTACAACACTAGTTCAAGCCCTTGCTAATTCTCATTTTGGTTCAAAGGATCTGGGTTCAAATCCTGACTTTGCTAGTGACAACTTGTGTGACCTTGGGCAAGTTACTTCAAGTCTTTGGGTCTCAGTTTTTTCATCTGTAAAATAAGGAATGTTGGCTGGGGTGACCTCTAAGGTTCTTTACAGCTTCAAGTCTTCTTCATTTGTAAAGAGAACTTGATTTTTATAAACTCTTAAGTTTCCTGTAAGAAACAATTTGTAAATGATGCACAAACTAATGAATGTTATTGGTATTATCTATGCACCACTTAGTGCTGTAAAATTTAATTTAGCCTACTAACCAGGAGATCTCACTGGAGATTTTGTTGTTGTTTCTTTGAATCAGTCCATCCAATCAATTGTTTAAACATCACAGATACAATGTTGTGGATTTGATTGTTAGACAATTAAGAATTAATAAAAGAGCAGTGAATTCAGACAAGATCTGAGTTCAGATCCTGCCTCACAGGATCTGAGTTCAAATATTTATTCCATTTGTCATCTTAACACAAGTCACTTAATTTCTCTGGACTTCAGTGTCCTAATGAATAAAATGGATCTATTGGACTAGATGACTCCTGGGTACTTTTCCAGCTTCACATGTATGATCTCTATCTACCAACCCTACTCTTATCCTAAGCAAGATCAGTGTCATTAGCAAATGGCAGCTACATAATGATGAGCTCACATTTCCATCAAAGGTTAATTTAAAAAAACGAATTCATTAGAGTTGTGTAGTTCTCAAGAATAAGCATTACAAGTAATAAAACTAACATTCAACAGACATTTAAAAGCATTTTATGCAGAATACTATGCTTAATGCTCGGAGAGGTTCAAAGATAAAAAAATAGTCTATAATTTAAAAGAGCTTGTGGTCTGATAGAGACAATTATACTTCCCACCTTACCCCCTCAACACACATCCATGAACAGGATCAGTGTGTATGACCAAAACAAAGAGAGGTACAAACAAAATGTTTGGACAGTTCAAAGGAATAAAAGGTTATTTCCAGCAGGGGGCCCAGAAAAATCTTTATAGAGAAAGTTACATTTGATTTGGATTTTCTTCAAGTATAAGTAAGATTCAGACAGATAGATGGGGATGATTAAAGGTTTCTGGGCATAGGTAGTTGTGTGAATAAAGGTGCATAGGCAGGAAATAATGAAATGTGTTTCTAGAGAATCTTGAGTAAGTAATCTAACTTGGCTGAAAAGCAACATGTAGATGAAAGAGAATAGTGAAATATAAATCTGAAAAGGAAGGATGAGGTCAGACTACAGAGAACCAGGGAAACCACAAACTGACAAAATTATTTCCTAGTTTTTATTAGCTTCCATCGAAATTTTTATAATAGCTGTTATTTATCTAACACATTAAGATTTATCAGATTTATGTTTTATAAGATTTATAAAATTTATGTTTTGCATCCATTATCTCATTTGATTCACCACGACATCTTGTGACATAGGTACTACAGGTATTATTGCACCTATTTTTACAAATTGAAAGACAAATAAAATGATTTGCCCATGATCACAGAACTAGTCTGTTTTGGGGACAGGATTCAAAACCAGGTCTCTCCTGACCTCTAGCCCAGAGCTCTTTCCATTAAACCATTGAAATTTTCTCTTTGGTTTCAGCAGAATGTCAGTTCCTTGAGAGTAGGGGCCATTTTATTTTTGTCTTTATTTTCTCAGCACCAATTACAGTGCCTTCCACATTTTACATGCTTAATAAATATTTGCTGAGTTGCAATGGGTGATGACTGAACTTGGACACTGGATAGAATGTGGTTCAATTGGCTTCCTCATTCCTACCATAGTAGTCTCGTGTTTGGGATTTTACTTGCTTTGATGTTCTTACCCTGGCCTCTGCTCTGAATCTGTTCAGATGTATGTTTTCCATACTAGAATTTTAAAACCTTATATTCTAATTAGTCAAGGGCAGGTAGAACTCACCTTCTACTTCCAGCATGACTAGCTTGGAATATGCGGTCCCAAGGCTATTCTTGGCCACACATCTGTAATGTCCTGCATCTTCCCTTTGAACGTTATGAATCCTTAAACTCCCAGATTCAAGAATTGCAATTCGGGAATTTTCCTATGACAAATAGAAAAGCATTTTGTGTTATATGATTAAAAGTCAAGATGTACTGGCTTAGGAGAGTGAATTGTTAAATTTTCTGTTTGAGCATTTATATTTTACAAATCTACAAATGTTACAAAGTAGGCCTTGGTTTACTATATTTTTCATTATGTAGACTTAAAATGATGAAAAATGTTAATAATGCAGATTAAACTTAAAAGTATGCACTTTCTCCCCAAAGAGTTGGTTGTACAATAACATTATGAGAAGTAATAGAGAACCATGCTTTTTCTGTTGGGTAGGAAAGGCCAAAAGGATACTTTCCTTTTGCTCTTGAGCTAACTTTATTTGTATGATAGCAAAAGAGGAACTTGGGAATGAGATGCCCTCATTTATTTCCCCAGGCTATAGAAAGCTACTCAGAGGTCCCTGAGATAAGCTTTGAGGAAAGAGTCTCACAATCACAGAAATAACAGTATTTACAAGTCAGATGATTGTCCAGGACAATGTACTTTGATCATTACCAGATCCAAGAAATAAAGAGGAATAGACTTAATCATAGCCTAAAATGTCCTGCCTTCTTTTTACTAGATATCTGACTGGATATGATTGTACTTTGCCATTGGTTGTTGATTGAAAGAACTGTAGTGTACCCTATCAAAAAACTCCCTAGTGATTGTCCCTTAGCAGATGGTATTAGAGAGAAGCAGATGGCTCTGGAGATGACAAATAGTTGATGGTCAACAGACTGTAGCAGAGGCAACTCAATGACCACGACCTGGTGAAGACACCAAGCAGAGATGACACATTGAAGAGTGGAGAGGCAGTGCTCAACAGAGATGATACAGCCAGCAAAGAAAGGAAAAGAGCTGCAGAAAGACATCACAGGACACTGATAGCTTTGCAGTATTGGAGTTGGGAGTTGCCTCAGGCACAGTTGTACGCACCACAAGCCTGTGCTCTGGACATGTAGTCCTGGCATATGCCCCTTCTGTAGTCTCTGGTACACATACCTCTGGGTATGGCCTCCAAGTTTGTTCTATGGTCACATTTATTTTCTTCACCCTATTGGTGATTTGTTAACCCAAGGGAGAATAGATAGGACTGTCCATGGGGGAAATTAATTATTTTATTTGCTATACTGTCTGATCAAATATGTTTCCTTTGAACTAATGTGTCTTCTGGTTAGCTGATAGCAGTAAGCATTCATGGGGACTAATATATTGTGGTTTTGAATGGTTGATGTGTCACAGTTAAAGCAGGGATAGCTTCAGGTGGGTCTACAGTAACAAGAATGGCAAGGCAATATTAATAAAACTAAGGATATTACACTAAATTTCAACTAAAATACTATTAAGAGGTAAGGCCTCATCATTAAAAAAAAGTCCATACTAGTGTAAATGATTGACTGAGACAGATCCGCAATAATATTAACCAGCACATCTCTAGTGCATTAAAGTTTTCAGTGTGATTTTTAAGTAGTTTCTCATTCTATCCTCACAACTCTGGGAGGGAGGGGTTATTGTTCTTCCTATTTTACAGATGAGAAGCCTGAGGCAGATGGTGGTTAAAGGATTTTCCCAGTTTCACACAGCTAGTAAGAGTCTGAACATGAACTCAGAAGATTTCGTAATTTTAAATGATCTTACTCTAGATGATATATGGATGAATTGAACTCTTGTACCCAAGGCATGATTGAGCACAACTGCTGTGGTATTACATTTCAAAGGTATAATAAAGACTGAAGACATGAAAGATCTATGAAATATATGTCTTTCTGCTAATCATTCTCATAAGATAGTCAACTTTTTTAAACCAAATTAAAATCATTCATTTTCTAACCAATTTTTTAAATTAAAAACTACATAGAAATAAATAATTCAACTCTTTCATTTTTTAATTCATATCATCTAGCCCTCTCCAGCAAAATTCTATGCTGATTCCATATTATGGCATGGAGATGAGCCTGGGTTCTCAAATGCTTTACCAATGAGTATAGTAGGACATCCCTCTCCGGTAGAAAGGTTTTGAGTAGGAGCTCAAAAGCAGGCTGTGTTTAGCTTAGCTAATTATAGAGGCAGCAACAGCAGGTTGGCCTTTAGGTGATGGTTATGCTACAATAGAAAGAACATTTGTGCCAGAGTCGGAGGATTTTAGCTTAAATCCCAGCCTCTGACACTTAGTACTTGGATAACCTTGAACAAGACACTTCATTATTTCCCATATGCCATTCCAAGGCTATTTTTGGCTTCATATTGATAATATCCCATAGATGATGGGATTTTGGACAAGCCATGTTTAACTTTTCATATTTCAGACTCGGTAAAATGAAGGGATCATTGGAGATTGCCTCAGAGGTCCCTTTCAGCTTTGGATCTAAGATCCTCTAACCCTATATTTTTTGAGGGAATGGGGAAGAAGGAGCACAACACAGTCCATGAAACCAAGATATACAAAATGGATTATCCTCTATCCAGATTGACAATGAGTAATGGAAAAATGTGCTAAGAATCACAGAGGTTTTTGATGACATTAAATTTACTGTTCTCTAAATGACAAAACACCAATGATCTGGTTTTGGTGTGGTTGGAACTGTCCTACATTTAAATTGATATTCTCTCTACAAGTTAAGTTACAAGATATAAAGAATTTGTAGCTAAATTAAAACAGAGCTTAAAAGGAGTTGGCAGCATTGGTTTCTTAGTGTACCCAAGGGCAGCAAATAATATCACTTCATGAACCACGTGGTCATCTTGCCTTGTAATACTCATGACGAACATAAACAGACAAGTCCCAGGGAAGATGATTGCTATTTATGCCCCAACAGCTGTTGCTGAGGATGAAGCAGAGACATTCTTTGAGGAATTTGACAAGCTCTTCCAAACAAAGTAAACATATGTCAAGTTTTTGTGACTTCAGTTAAACATTGACCACAAGGATAGGTGATGAAAAATAAGTTTAAAATGTTTTGAGGTTGAGAAGTTAAGATGGTTAAGGCTTGCTGGTTCCTTGGAACCCTCATGCCGATATAGCACAAATACTTCCTTCAAGAAGAGTCAGAAGATGCTGAGTATGCTGAACACTACAAACAACATCACAAATATAAAATTTGATAATCTGAAATAGAAAATTTTTCTGACAGGGAGTCGCTTCTGAATCCTGGTCTGTTAGAACAGACTCAGGGACAGAATCAGCTCCCACAGATCACTCATTGTATAGGGTATAAGAGCCTTCCTATATACTCCTTACAGCACCGAGTCCAAGCTTAGGGTCTATGGGACATGGAGTCTGCTTCTATATTGTTTTTCCCTGATTTATACTGTCCACTGAACCCATAACTTGCCAGGGCATCTGACCATCTTTGTTGGTCATTCAATGTGACATTATAGCTTTCTATACCTAGATAGAGAGGCAGTTAGGTGGAATAATGGATAGATTATTAGTCCCAGACCTGTTCAAATCCAGTGTCAGGCACTTACTAAAGCTGTGTGGCCGTGGGTAAGTCACTTAACCCCGTTTACCTCAGTTACCTCATCTGTAAAATAAACTGGAGAGGGAAATGTCAAGCTCTTCTAGTATCTTTGCCAAGAAAACCCCAAATGGGGTCATGAAGAATCCGACATGACTGAAACTACTACATTGAAATTACATCTAAAGACAACTGTTTCATATGCCTATACTTGGGGAATTACAACACTTCAGAGGTGGAAGGGATTTCCAAGGTCATTTAGTTCAACCTCTGTGTAGCCAACAGCTCCTACCACAGCAGCTCAGGTGGTCATTCAGCCTTCACTTGAAAAAACTAGTGAGGGGGGATGCTAATGAGCAGCTCACTGAAAAACCCTCGTCATTTGGCAAGTTTTTCATTACATAGAACTCATGAAAATTTGTCCTTTTGCAACTTCGTTCTACTGTGTCTTTGGGTCAAACAGAACAAGTGCCATCTTCTTTCTCCATGACAATCCAATAGAGAAAGACAGGTGCCCATTCTGTAGGCTTTCATGAACTGTATCTTGAAACTTTCTGATGATTTGGAGTATTAGTGGTCCATGCTATAAAATTTTGAATAGGAAAATGGCTCTAACTGCCAAATTTCAAGTTGGCAAATGAAATAGGCTTCTGCAAGCTTTTGTTTTTCTGGTACAGAACACCTTTCAGGCTGTCTAGGCTGGCATTTGTATGCAATATAAATCACTTCTCTTCACTGACAAAAATCAACAAATGAAGTGTACATGGGAAATCTAATGAAGGCTCTTAAGGGCTCAGTCCTATCTGTCATTTCAGAGATTTCTCAAGGGAGATCAGGGTTCAAGGACATATTTTCCCTTCCTTTAGAGTAGAGCTGACAAACATGCTGCCAGACTGACCACATTGCTCTTTCCCATTCCCCCATACTTTCCAATGTAGCCAGAACCAGATTAAAATGTAATCAGGTAATATTTAACAAAATAAATAAATATGCAATGGAATTTAGATAATTCTTAATGTATGGTTTTCTCAGTCAATATGGGGCTAGCAGAGATCCTTATGTATAGTTTGTGTTGTTAAGTGACTTTTCAGTCATTCTTCACTCTTTGTAACACCTTTCTTTTGTGGCAGGGAGATTGGCAAAGATACTGGAGAAGTTTGCAATTTCTTCTCCAGCTCATTTTACAGATAAGGAAAATGAGGTGAACAGAGGTGACTTGCCCAAGGTCACATAGCTAGTAAGTGTCTGAGGTCCCATTTAAACTTGGAAAGTTGAGTCTTCCTGACTTCAGACTCGGGACTCTAACTACTGTGTCACATGGTTGTCCAAACCTGTGATCTACTTTTGGTCAAATCTCCCCTTGCAATGGTTGCCTGGGGGGCCTTCTTAGTCAACTCTCATTTCTTCTGAGCAGTTTTATCAGACAGAATAGGAAAACTGATCTTGATTCTAAGGCAACTAAAGTTACCACAATACTAGCTCATCACCTCAGGACTCTGGTTCATGTACTAAAAAATCACTCCCTTTAATTACCACTTCCTCCTGTGTCATTTTTTAACATATGATGGAAATAGTTTCAGCCTCCACTCCCTCCTTACACTGCAGTTAGTGAAGTGTGAAGATCCTTAGCACGTCCCATACTCCCAAATTTGATGATCCTGTGTCCTTAAGTGTTAATGTACTTCAATAGACAGGTTTTCCCATTTTTAACTCATGGAACATGTCAAATTCAGGTACTCAAACACTCTAGCAGTTGTCTAGCAAGTATGTCTGACACCTGCCCCTTCTACAGATTCCAGTAACATTTTTCCCATCAAGGGTTCAAATTTTTCCTTTCTTGTTAGCATAGGAGTTAATCCAAGGACTAAGGGTCATTTCCTACCGAGAATCCATTAAGGATATAGTTGTTGTTCCAATCTCCGAAACAGGTCTTGTTTCTGCACAAGACCTGGATCTGTACTTTTGATGAAAAGGATGTTTGAGACTAGAAGAAACCTACTCTTAAGAATTTCACCATTTTTGGTAGCTCTCTATATTCTTCTAGATAGTTCATTTTTTTTCTCATGAACTCATGATCAAAAGTAGATGGTTTTATGTTTATTTTCTAGGCAACCTCCTCTTCAGTATCTGTCTAAGGAATTTGAGAAGTTCTGCTGCCTTAGGAAACTAACAGAGCAGAATTTACATTTTCCTCCACCCCGTAAATGCTCATACCCAGCATTTTACACAGGTCCAGAAATGCCAAGACCTCTTTAGTGGTGTCTTCATAACAATTCATGGGTATTCTCCAAATCAATAATACTTTGTGTAGTTTTGCAATCAGTTAAGTCTACCATTTCTCAAACAATGAAGAAGCTATTCCATAACTCACCCTCAAACTAGAGTAAACTGTTCTTTAGGCCCTGAAGCCTAAAGAATTCCTTAATACTTGCAAGGGGTGTGATATATAGATAACACCTGGGGATATCCTCCAACCTACAGCTTGGGTTCCCCTGGAGATGACTGTTTCAGGTTAAAGTGTTCTGTGGGATCACACTCCTGAGCCCCTACCGATGACTTTCATTCAACAATCAACCAGAGAACACAATTAGTTCAAAGCATAGGCACTTACTAACAAGAGAGGCAGCAAAGCATCTCCTCCATAAATACGGGCTATGCTTTCCCACAAATATACCCAACATCATCAGAAAACATGTGTGGCCAGGGCTTTTTTACAGGAATCAGCAAATCATGTCTGATGAAGTAGGGTTGCCAATATCTTCACATTCCTCTTGATGGGGTATATATAATAGGCAATTTTCAAAGTTTCAATTTCAATTTTGCAAGAGCAATAATGGATGAAAGGCTTAAGAATGGTAATTCATAAATTGTGTCAGGATCAATTTTGTAGGAGAATGGACACAGAAAAGAGGACTTCTACAAAAGATTGCAAGAAGGCACTCTACTGAAGACGGCTTGAATGAATATCCAGACCAGAAAACTGCAACAGATGATTCCCCCTCTTCCCTCATTGCTGTATGCGATGAAACTTCTAAGTGGACAATTCACTGATACACCTTTTACTTTTGGGTCTCTGTTGCTGTACTTATGAAGGGGACTACCCCTTGCAATTTGTCAATGTGTCAATCAGCCTCTCTGCCTTCCTACTTAAAGGGGAGACTAGATACTGAGAGATCAATTAGGAAACTCTGGCAGCAGTCCAGAAGATGAAATTACAAGACTAATGTGAATACCCAATAAAATTATTATAACTCTTTGAAAATAAATATTTTATATTAAATATACTACTATTTCAGAAACTTACCCTGAGTATGGTATCACCTTTGATCCATGATACTGAAGGCTTGGGATTGCCCATGGTGGTACATGGCAAGACAGCCTTCAGTCCCTCTATGATTTTCACATTGATAGGAGGACGTGTAATTTTAGGCTCTAAAAGAAAAAGGGTCCAAAACAAGAGGTGAATATTTTATAGACATTAAAATAGGATAAATGTTTACAATACATTAAATTCAGGGTTCCTTTATATTTATGTCTAGGAGGAATAATTTTAAAAATCTAAATGTTTTTATCAGTGGTCATGTAATCACAAATACTTTCACAAGTAATTCTGAGACACCCTAGAGGTAGTAAATTTCCAAAAGTTAAATGTTAATTTAACCCACAGAATTAATTTAAACCAAAGAAGTTAGTGTTACTAGAATAACAAATTATTTTAAAATGTTATTAAGTGGTTGTTGGGCTAAACCAGTCTGAGGAAAAAGTTTAATTGTAAATTACTGATTAGATATTACACAATTTTTTTTTTTACTTTGTCAAAGGACTCATTGAAGAAAGTAACTTCCTTATGTATTTTATTTTTAACTAAATTATTGATTAAAATTAATATTGAACATAAATACAATTAAAATTGCTTTAGCAAGTACATAGCTTTAGTTTCATATAAATTTCAATAAATATCACAATGGAATTTTCAAGTCACTCTTCTAGAGCATAGATTAGGGATTTTTATGTACTTATTCCCATTCACTTGTGTTTTTTCATGGTCAAATATTTCTCTTTTCTTTTTCATACTTGTTGGACTTAATAGTTTTACAGTATTCAATTAAATAAGTTTCATTTTATTTAATTATTTCCCAGTTCTTGAGTATTTAGATTACTTCTGGGCTTCAAAAATTATATTTTATACTGTTGTAAAAATCTGCAAATAGCTATCTATCTTTCTCTCTCCCTCTCTCCTCCTATCCCTCTTTTACATCCTATTACACTTTCCAGTATACATTTCAAATTATGGAATTACTGAATTAGAGATTATTTTTATAACCTTTACTCTATACTTCCAGCTTGTTTTTCAACAAAATTCTGAGAGTTTGTAATCAAATCAGCAATGAAAGAGCATTTTTCTCATTATTGTGCAAGCACTGAATTTCATGGCTTTTCATTATCTTTGTCCTGATGTATGCTAAATTATTAATTTTGAAACATGCAATCTACATGCCATTTGTCCCAGAATATACTTAGAGGGCAAAATATCATACACTCATACAGATCCAAATAACATTAGATATGTAGTGGAATTTTGCCTTTAATTTTTTTAAAAATCACAATAAAACTAATTTACTGGAAAAAAAACATGATATGATTTTATGCTGGATGATAAACTAGACTGTGAGCTCCTTGAGAGTAATAATTTTCTCTATCCCACAGTTCTTGGCATTGACGAGACACTTAATAAATGCTAGCTGACTGGTTAATAACAATTTTTGACAGCATTTTTTACTTGTCATTTTCGTAAGTATTATTATAGAGTTTTAGAAATAGTACCTGCATGTCACATACACATAGGATTGTAAAACTTGGAGACAGAACATACCTTAGAGGCAACATAGTCTAGTGTAATGAATACTGGACTTGAAGTTAGGAGATAAGCTCCAATTACATTGCACAAAGTTATTAATGGAGCAGCTAGGCGGTAGAGTGGATAGCGTGCTGGTCTGAAACCAGGAGGACTTGAATTCAAATCTGGTCTCAGATATTTACTAACTTTGTGATCCTGGACAAGTTACTTAACCCTGTTTGCCTCAGTTTCCTCAATTGTAAAATGAGCTGGAGAAGGAAATGGCAAACCACCACAGTATCTTTGCCAAGAAAACCCTAAATGGAATTGCACAACTGAAATAACTGACCACCATCAACAAAAAGTTATTAGTTGTGTGGCCGTGTGGAAGTAAATTAACTTTAATCTGTCAAATATGGATAACATTTACAGTTGTCACTTCCACATTGCAACTTTTCTATTGCAGTTTTGATATAGCATGAGTCAGCATAAGAAATTAAATGAGAATTTGGGTGGAATTTTGTGGAAGCCACAGACAGCACACAAAGGCCAGCAGACGATGCAGAAAAAGTTTAGAAACCCAGAACATATTTTGTCTTTTAATACCATAACAATTCAGACTTCTATGGTACGAAGGCAGGGTTAAATTTTTTTATGTGGATTTTCCAGTTTGGTGGGGGAGGGGACCGCACCATGCCCCTAACCCCTATGATGTGGAAAGGATAGCTGTATATGAACTATTTCACAAATGTGACATCCAGACAGCACTTTAAAAGCCTTAAAACTCTCTGTAAAATGTTTTTGATACAGGAGATTCCTTCACATGAAAGTTTCCTACGAAAGTTTCCACATGGAAATCATAGATACAATTCCTATTAAGATATGTATTATTATTAGAGTTTATGCAGTTCAATCTCTTCCTTTTATAATAATTTTAATATGATAATCTGAAGCTTAGTAAAATAAAGCAACTTGTTCAAATCACAGTTAATGAGACACAGAACTGAATCCTTTGACCCCAAATTTGTCATCAAATCACAGTTAATGAGACACAGAACTGAATCCTTTGACCCCAAATTTGTCACTGTCCATCACATCATACCATTCCTACCATCCTATTTTATAGATAAGCTACCTGAGACCCAGAGAGAAGTGATTTGCTCTAAGTCACACAGTTATTAGTAGAAGAACTAGGATGAGAAACCAGGTCTCCTGACATATAACCCAGAGCACTCTCTAGGATGTTGCAGGAGCTCATCTGATCCTTTAAAATATTCTCGTGAGACTGGGCAGGCCTATAGCTTCTCTAGTCAAAACTCAGTGAATTTAAAGAATTTGTCCAACTTTAGTGATTGAGAGCATCTCCACTCTAACCCAGTTCTTCTGATATCTAATTCAGAATTTTTTCAAGTATAATACGATTAGAATAAAATTTCATGTAGGGAGGGGGAAGTTCTGTAACATTATTCTCAGTTCTGTGGATACAATTCATGTTTTTCTTTAAATAGGGGCGGGGAAGGAAAAAGGAGTTATTAAGTATCTACCTACTGGGGCAGCGTGGATAGAGCACCAGGCTTGGATTAGGGAAGAAGTAAATTCAAATCTGGCCCCAGACACTTACTAGCTATGTGATCTTGGACAAGTAACTTAACCCTGTTTGCCTCAGTTTCCTCATCTGTAGAATGAACTGGAAAAGGAAATGGCAAAATACTCCAGTATCTTCACCAAGAAAATCCTAAATGGGATAATGAAGAGTCAGACACAACTGAAAAATAACTCAACAAGGTACCTACTATGTGTCAGGCACTGTGCCATGCCTTTTACAAATTATTATATCACCTGATTCTCACAATAATCCTAGGAGGCAAATACCATCATTATCTCCATTTTATAGCTGAGAAAACTTGGAAACAGAGAAATGGAGCTTAAGTGACTTGCCCAGGGTCACACAGCTAGTAAGATTTCTGAATGAATTTAAACTCAGTTCTTACTGACTCCAGGAAGGGGTAGCTAGGTGATACGTTTGGTAGAGTGTGAGGCCTGGAGTCAGGAGGACTCATCTTCTTGAGTTCAAATTGAACCTCATACATAACTGTGTGACCCTGGTTTCCTCATCTATACAATGAGCTGGAGAAGAAAATGGTAACCTACTCCAGTATTGTTATTAAAACCCCAAATGGGGCACAAGGAGTTGGACATGACTGAAAAAGACTGGAAAACAACTTCCTGATTCCAAACCTAGTGCTTCATCCATTGTGCCACATAGTTGCCAATGAAACCATTTGGAGAAATTAATTAACTAGTTAATTAATTAGTGAAATTACTATGTGACAAGCACTGTATTAAGACATGACTCCAAAATACACTCCCAAAGGGAATTTTCTAGCATAATCATCATTTAACAAGAGTTGTAGAGTGGGGAAGAGATTACTGAGTTAAAAATGCCAGTTACAGTAACATTCACAAGAGAATCTTTGTGGGAACCACACTGTATTTCCTTTATTTCACTCTGAACTATCTTATGTTACTAAATATAATGAAAGACTGTCTTTGAAAATGGACTATTGTGAGGGTGGATGAATGTCATTTCTTTCACAGGCTGCTCCCTTATCTACCTGCTATCATCACAGAAATGGACCTTTTCTTCTACTCAAAGAGAACTGAACAAGGTGCTTTTATGTTTGAACATGCAGTATAGCCTAGTGGATTTTCATCAGTGCATCACAACTAAATTCTATTTCCAAGGACAATTTCTTTTTGGTTTATACCATTCGACTTAGACTGTTCCTCCAATATTTTCCTTTCCCCAGGTCTCATGATTCAGTGCTATGTACAGTACAACATACAGTATTATGTAATGAAAAGGAATGAATTGTTATTGTGCTTTTTGTTGTGTCTGACTCTCTGTGACCCTATTTGGGGGTTTTCTTATCAAAGATACTGGAGTGGTTAAGTCATTTCCTTCTCCAGCCCATTTTACTGATGAGGAAATTAAAGCCAGATTTGAACTCATAAAGATGAGTCTTCCTGACTCGAGACTGGGCCCTTTATCCACTATGCCACCTAGATGCCTGAAAGGAACTAGACTTGGCATCAAAAACTTCAAGAGTCCTACAAAGAAATTTTACCTAACTCTACCTCAGTTTCATCATCCATAAAATGAAGATAAAATTTCCTAGCATTAACTCCTCTGAGCTACTATAGTGATAAAATCAAATACACTATGTATTTTAGGAAAGGAATTGTACAAATATGTAATACTATTAACTTGTTAAATGAAATAAAAAACTCCAAATCTGGGGGCAAATGAAAGCATCAGCTTGAATGGGAATGGATATCATTGGTCACAAGGGTCAAATCATATTTTAAGGTTTTATCTGGTGAGTGAAACCCGAAATAACTTGGAAACTTCCTGGATTCCAGAAGTTGTAATTTTCCTTATCACAAAATCCTAGACTCTTTGGGCTGGAAAGGAGATTAGAGATCACTATCATTTTAAAGCATGAACGATACCTACTTCATCTACTTCTAGCTGTCATTGTAAGATACCTTTATGAGAATGTTTTATAATGGGACAATTTCCTATTACAAGTACTATGGAGACTAAGTTAGGGGGAAAGCATAGATTAGAAGTATTTCTAAAATTGAATAGTTCACTATAGAGTAGATCTTTAAAAAAAATCAAAGAAGGTTATAACTATTTTGGTCTAATGGTTTGTCACTTTTAATTAATCTAATCTAATTAATTAATATTTTGATTAATGGTACTTACTCATTTTCACTTGCAAGGCCCCACAACTCTCAGCAGCAACTCCCACCCCATTGTTGGCAGTGCAGCAGTACACACCATCATCACTGTCTTCCACACTTAGAATGGTTAGGAGCTGTCCATTCTCTCGAATACTATATCGAGTATCAAAGAGTCTGAAAAACAGGCAGGTTGAATTAAGCAGACAATATTCTTTTAAACTCAATTAAATTCAACCAAGGTTATTAAATTCAACCTGCTGTAATATTAAAAATAATATAATGATGATGGCTAACATTTATATAGTGCTTACTATGTGCCAAGTACTATTCTAAGTGCTTTACAATTACTGTCTTATTCAATCATCACAGCAACTTTCAGATGCAGGTGTTATAATTATATACATTTTATAGATAAAGAAACTGAGGCAGAGGTTGTGACTTGCCCAGGATCATGGAGCTACTAAGGGTCTGAGTCTACATTTGAACTAGGACTGGTACTTCATCCACTGTACCAATCTCCTTCCCTAAGTACTGTGTGCAAGAACTGTACTCTGGTGCTTAGAGAAATCCAAAATTTATCCTTCTCTCAGAGCTTATAATCTTGTTGAAAGGTTTGGGGCAGCTAGGTGGTGTAATGGATAGAAGTGCTGGGCCTGGAGTCAGGAAAACTTGAGTTCAAATCCAGCCTCAGATACTTACTTAGCTATGTAACTCTGGGCAAGTCACTTAGCCTTGTTTGCTTCAGTTTTCTCATCCATAAAATGAGCCAGAGAAGGAAATGGGAAACCACTCCAGCATCTTTGCCAAGAAAACCCCAAATGACATCCCACAAAGAATTTGACATGACTGAAACAATTAAGGCTATAACATATACATAAATAATGCAGAGTAAACTATAATTTATACTTAATAGAAAATTCAAGGGCTGAGATTTAGCAGCATTTTTTACCTTCAAAATATTTGAAAAAGATGCTGGGTATAAGCAAGATTAGATTCATTTCAATTGGTTCTCAATGGTAGAGCTAGGAATAATGGGTAGAAATTCTAGCAAGTAAAATTTAAATATAAAGAAAACATAAATTTCTAATAGTGAGAGTTGCTTAAAAGTAGAATACGCTGTCTTACTAGGTAGTCGTTTCACCATCATTGGAGAGCAAAGAAGATGGATGACGATTTTCTGGGAGGAATGTTGTATGGGATGGATGCTGCAGGAAGGGATTAGACTCAGTGACTTCTGAGGTCCCTTTCAGTTATGAAATTCTAAGATTTTAACCAGAATCTAGTAAGTTTACTGCAAGATTGGAAGAAGTCCAAAAGACTTATGAAAAGACTTCACCAAAACCTTAGAGAAGAAGATTAGTGCTTTGCCTGTTTTAAAAGAAACCTCACTGAGAAAACTGTCATCTGGGAAACCATTTTCCAATTGCCAGTATGGTCTCTGGCAAATTTTCACTAGTTCATGAATTCTTACTTCCAAAAGTTCTTTATTTCTTACAATCAATAAAAATAAAACAAAGCAAAACAAACAAAAAACTTTTGTGTTTGACAGATAGGTTGAACTACACCCTCACTCACTGAAGTCAACATGAACATACCCTCACTTTCAATTAATTGGGGGTTGAGAGGTCACAGTGACCATATAACACTGAGGGAGAGATGACTCACCATGACTAATCATGTTCTATGACTCTGATGTAAGAGTGAGAATTATAGAAGTGACCACAGGAAATAAAGCACACAGTCACTTCATTATTTGCCAGGAGCCTTGAGCAGCAAAACAAAGCAGTCTCTAGGCTTAAATGAAGTTCATATACAATCAACATTGATTAAAAATAATAGTAAAGTTTCAGCTCAGAAATATTTGCAATTCTTTGTGAAGAGACATCATCAGACAAGTTATTTAATTACTCTGTGCCCCTAGGCAACTCTCTAAATCTTAGAAACCCGTAAGATTATAATTTGTAGACTGGTTGCTGACTTTCATGGGTAGAGGGAGTTTCCTCACTTGGGGTTTCCTATACCATTGAGACCATAGGTCTAGATGCCCTCTTCACAAAGTAATATGATTATTATTTCACATGTTATTCAAATACCTGTCCTTAAATATTCTATTTTTATGTCTGTGTTTATTTACACAATAACGGTTTTATATTTATATATATATATATATATATATATACACACATATATTTATACACACAAATAAATGTGTATATATGTATATGTATATATATGTATACACACACACACACATATATATATATATATATATATATATATATATACATACATATATTTGTGTTTAATGGTAGACATTTCTAGGGTGGAGGGGGGAGAAAAAATGGAAAAAAAGAAAGCTACATAATTTTATTATGTATTTAAAAGGAATAAAAGATTTTCAATTTTGTGTGTCAATCTTTTTTTTCTTTTGTTCTAGTGCATTTGAAAAATGCTTGTTTTATTTCTTAAGTTCAGGACAGAATTAAAATATGTTGATTTAAATAATTTTTCAAAGTTTGTTTATTCCATATATATATATATATATGTGTATGTGTACATATATATATATTACATTAGGTATATATTACATCAGGTTTCACCCATGTTACTTCTCTCACTACTGATGTGGAGCACAATTTCTCCACACATCAGTACAGTTTAGTGAATTGCTATTCTTTCTCCCTGGTGTTAAGAGCCAGTCTTGGAGTCAAGAAGACCTGGGTTCGAGCCTGGCCTCTGAGACATACTGGCTGTGTGACCCTAGGCTAATCACTGAACTTCTCAGCGCTTTAGGCAATTCTTTGAAACTATAGGTTCCAGAGAAAGTATTGACTTGAACTGATAGTTTCTCTACCCTGTAAAGCAATTAAGTGGTATAGTAAATAGAGCTTTGGAACTGGAATCAGGAAAGACCTGAGTTCAAATCCAGTCCAAGATACTTACTAGCTGTACGACTCTGGGCAAATCATTTAACCTCTTTTTGCCTCAGCTTCCTCAATTATAACTTGGAGGTAATAATAGAACTTTTCTCTCTGGGTTGTGGTGAGAATCAATGAGATACTATTTGCAAAGCATTCTTCTACAGTCCCGTGTGGTTTACAATGTGCTTTTCTATTATAATCCTGTGCGATCGAAAGTGTATTAATATCGTGATTTTATATGTGAGTAAATTAAAGTCCAGAGGGATTAAACGGCTTGTCCACACTAAAACAAAAGTGAAAACAAATTAGCAGCCAATGCTCTTTGTTAAAGAGGAAAAAAATAGTCTGATTATTATTGTATGAAGCTGTCATATAGAGATTGAATAACCTCCTCAAGGATATAGGAAGTACAAGTATAAGGGTGGAGAGAAACCGAAAACTAAAAGCTATGGCAACATACTGGATACTCCATTCTGAGACAAATTAGTCAAATTATACTGCACACCATTTGAAATGTATAGAACTATCATTTTAGATGTAGAAAAAATGTATTTCCTTTTCTCATCGTTATTTTACATTGACTGGATAGGGAGACAGAACAGTATCAAAAAATATATATGTATGTATAAATATGTGTACATAAATATGTATATGTAACATGTTGCATGTTGTATATTATGAGATATGAAAATGTAATCATATACTTTGTATAGGTATAAAATGTAACTGTACTATTATTTCCCTGGATGAAATATACTTTTTTTTCTCAAATATTCCATGCAATAAATACAAAATTCTAAAACATATTTTCTTAATGATTTTTGGGAGAGAGGGGAGAATGATGGAGTTTTTTGTGTTTAAAAAAGGGCAGGGGGGAGGAGCCAAGATGGTGGAGTAGAAAGACACACTTATGCTAGCTCTGAAACCACAGCCTATAAAATAAAGAAAGTAAAGAAGAACTCCTAACAAATTCTGGAGAGGTGGAAGCCACAGAACAACAGAGTGGAGGAAATTTCTGTTCCAGAAAGACCTGAAAAACCCTCACCAAAGGTCCCTCACACACGGGACCAGAGTGGAACTCAGCCCCACCTTGGCCGTGCAGCCCCAGGAGGAGCAGATCTGAGCAGGCTTCAGGGATGGAATCTCCAGTGGCCGCGGGGATCCCTCCACCCACAGGTGCTGCAGGTCAGTGAGAGAGACTTCTGGGCTGGCCGAGAGGGGAGCAGGGTGTCTCCATAACTCAAGCCCCCTCAGGAGGCAGCAGCAGAGGCAGCAGTGGCCAGAGGCTCCCAGAACAGGCAGGAGCTAGGCAGCAGCTCCATTATGGAAGGTCTCTGCATAAACCCCCTGAGGGAACTGAGCCTGGGAGCTGGCCTTGTCCCTACCTGAGAACCTGTTTTAATC
>CM053769.1:74623963-74747244 GCA_028658325.1 Potorous gilbertii
GGGAGGGAGGAATGGGGAGAACTCAAAGTTTAGGAACAACCATTGAGTATCGTTCCTGCTACTAGGAAATAAGAAATACAGGTAATGGGGAATAGAAAGTTATCTGGCCCTACAGGACAAAAGAGAGGATGGGGTAAGGGAAGGGAGGGATGAAAGAAGAGAGGGCAGATTAGTGATATGGGTAATTAGAATGCTCACTGTTTTGGGGAGGGGGGAGGGGACAAATGGGAAAAATTTGGAAAGCAAAATTTTGTGAAAATGAATGTAAAAAGTTAAATAAATAAATTTATAAAAAAAAACAAAAAAATAAAAATAAAAAAGGGTAAAGTTTTCTCCTTTCTGTTAATATTGACCTTCTATGACTACCACAAAATGGGAAAGAATGTATTATTGGAGAGGAGGACTGGGTGGTTGCATATTTATCCTAACTTATGTAATTCTTGGTGGTTTGCTATATACAGTTTTCATGGCCAAATACAAAGGATTTGAATATTTTTCAGATGTCTTTGTGGTATGAGGGTTTCTCCTCATTCATCAAACAATTCACACAACTTTGGAAATTTACAATCATTTGCATCATTGCTGCTATATTAGTAAAAATTGCTTTGGGATTGTGGCAGACACAAAATACTAGTAGCCAAAGTAGACTTTTCTACTCCTTTTCCTCCCCTTTTACTGACATCCTCTCAGATTTCAAACCCACAAAATAACCTTGCTGTTTCTCATTCATTGGCTTTTGAAATATTTGACATGTAAAGAGTTAAGTCTGAATTCATTGGTAAAAATTTTAAGGATAGGCTTCCAAACCCAAAGCATGGATCTTTTAAACTAGATAGTCTCCTTAAGCACAGTAGAAATACAGGAATCGTGGTAGTCCTTTGGTAAATTAGAAACATTTCATTCTCCACATTTCTCAGTTTATAGTGCTATGGCAAAGTTGCAATTTTTATCACTGTGTGTGTACTCTCTGTGTAAAATATGGATCTCAACCCCATGACACCATCCCATCCTCTACAAACCTGGTCTATGTCCTTCCATAAATATCCTTTTTAGGGTCTTCTTTTTATTCTTTTACTATAATACCTAGTACTTATATAATACATAGTGCTTTAAGGTCTGACAGGTACTTTACAAAGAATATCTTACTTAATCCTCACAACAACCCTGGAAGGACAGTGCTGTTGCTATCTCTTGTGTTATCCTCCTCGATATTATTACAGGAAATAACTTCTCCAGGGTCACACTGCTGGTAAGCGTCTAAGGCCATATTTGAACTCATGTCTTCCTAACGCCACATATCTAGCTTTTATTAAGCACCTACTCTGTTCCAGGCAATGTACAGAAAAAAGGCAAGGAAGAGTCCCTGTTCTCAAGGAGCTCACATTCTAAGGGGGGAAGATGACATGCAAGCAACTGTGTACAAACAAAGTATTTACATTGTAAGTTGGAGATGAACCTCATAGTCTGAGGAATATTGAAGACTGAGGAAGACTGGAAAAAGCTTCTTGTAGAAGGTCAGTTTGGCTGAGACTTGAAGGAAACTAGAAGGCTGAGAAGAGTGTGAGAAATGAGCTCACTCTAAGCAAAGAACAATACTCACTGTGAAGCCAGGAGAGTTCTTATTTTGCTTTAGGCAATTATTCTACATTCTTAGTGAACAGGTCTCTCCCTAATGGAAAGGATGCTTGCTCAGATAGATATAATGCTTTTTATGCTAGTTCCAATTCTAATTTCCCACCTTGCTCTCCATTAGCTAGATGCAGCCTCCTGGACCTTCCACTTCATGTTCTCCTCCCTGTTAGATTTCCTTTCAAATGGCCCATTAAGCATATGTACAAGCTCTTGACCTTTTGCCTGAACAGAAGCTTGATTCTGCTAGGTCACAACTTTGATTAGAACCAGTCATCTCCGATTTACATTCTACTATCACTCAACGTTGGGAGTTTAATGTTGTGGAAACAGAATTTCTCCTTTTGTTTCCCATAAGAGGAAAGAAATTTCCAGGTATGGAGGCTAACCAATGAAAATACCCAGAGTCAAGAGAGGAAGTATGTTATGTGAAAAACAGGAAAGAGGCCAGAGGATTACAAAGTACATTGGTGAAATAGGGTAGTTATAGGTTAAAAGTTGTAAGTAGACTTTTATGCCACTTTTCATGCTCAAGTCATCATAAGTAATCCAATGTTGCCAGCTATATCCAACATGTTTGTCTTCCCATTGCCCTTTAGGTTAATTAATATATTGACTCTTTCCAATGGCATTAAGTAGGATTGTAAGGCAATAATTCACAAGAGTATTTACCCAGATGAAATGAAGTCTTTGTTTCAAATTGACCAACTGGCATTTCACATACCTACTTCGTGATAGTTTTCAGAGCATTTAGAAAAATTACAATATAGTATATATAATCCCTCCAACTACCTCAATACTGAGAAAAGTCTCAAGAGTTACAAATATTGTCCCTCCATGTAGGAATATAAACAGTTCAACTTAGTAGATCCCTTATGATTTTTCTTTCCTGTTTACCTTTTCATGCTTCTCTTGATTCTTGTATTTGAAAGTCAAATTTTCTATTCAGCTCTTGTCTTTCCGTTGAGAATGCTTGAAAGTTCTCTATTTTATTGAATGACTTTTTGCTCTAAAGGATTATACTCAGTTTGCCGAGTAGATAATTCTTGGCTTTAATCCTAGCTCCTTTGACCTCTAGAATATCATATTCCAAGCCTTCTGACCACTTAATTTAGAAGCTGTTAGATTTTGTGCTATCCTGATTTTATTTTTACAATACTAAATTGTTTCTTTCTGCCTGCTTGCAAAATTTTCTCCTTGGCCTGGGAGCTCTGGAATTTGGTTGCAATATTCTTAGGAGTTTCTTTTTGGGATCCCTTTCAGGAGGCTATTTTATCCCCTGGTTCTAAAATATGAGGGCAGTTTTCCTTGATAATTTCTTGGAAGATGAGGTCAAGGCTCTTTTTTTATCATGGTTTTCAGGTAGATTAACAATTTTTAAATTATCTCTCCTGGATCTGTTTTCCAGGACTGTTATTTTTCCAATGAGATATTACACATTGTCTTCTATTTTTTCATCCTTTCATTTTTTGTTTTATAATTTCTTGATTTCTCAAAAAGTTATTAGCTTTCCTGTGCTCCATTATAATTTTGAAGGAATTACCTTCTTTGGTGAGCTTTTGGACCTTCTTTTCCTTTTGGAAAAACTGCTTTTTAAGGCATTCTAATCCTCAATATATTTTTGGATCTCTTTTGCCATTTGGGTTAATCTATTTTTTAAAGTGTTATTTTTTCCACATTTTTTGTGTCTCCTTTAGCAAGCAGTTGATTTGTTTTTCATGGTCTTTTTGTATTACTCTCATTTTCTTCCTAATTTTCCCTCTACTTCTCCTTATTTTTCAAAATCCTTTTTGAGCTCTTCCATGGTCTGAGACCAATTTGTATTTTTCTTGGAGGCTTTGGATGGAGGAACTTTGACTTTGTTGTCTCCTTCTGGTGGTATGATTGATCTTCCTTGTCACCAAAGTAAGATTCTATCATGTGACTTTTCCCCCTGTTTTTGCTCATTTCCCCCAATTACTTGACTGAGTTCTTTATCAAGGTAGTGCTCTACTTCCAGTGGAGGTGGGGGATATACTGTCAGCTATTTGATCCCCATACAATGTGTAGATCTAGAGCTCCAGAAACAACTGCTGCTGCTGCCCCTTCTGCTGCTGTGGCTGCAGCTGCTGTGGACTCCTCTATCCCCTCTGCCAACCTGGTGCTGGGGCTGGATCACTCTACTCTCTCACACAGGTCTGATGGGCTTTTTCCAACAATATTCCAATTTTTCCTCTGTGTTTTGGGGTCTTGAAGTCTGGAAATTGCCAGAGATATCAATGATTCAGTCTCCCTGAGGCCTGCTCAGGTTATGTCTGTGCTAGTGGTCCCATGCTGGACTGCATTCTACTCCAGACATGGTGCAATAGATGCTTCCTGTTAACCTTCCAGTCTATGTTGGGCTGAATATTTGCTTCACTCCACCATTCTGTGGGTTCTGCAATTTGTTTAGTCATTTTTTTTTACAGATATTTGACTGGGTTTGGGAGGAGACCTCTACCAAGTCCCTGTTTTTACTCCACCATCTCAGCTCCATTCCCAATCATGGTATTTCCTTACAAAAAAACCCCCCAAAACCCCAAATTCAAAAAACAACAACAAAAACACCCAAAGTAAACAAAAAAACTTTCAGTGACTTCTCTCATTCAAATAGAGATTTTTCTTCTTTCCCCTTCTACAGTAAACTTAGGATTATGGAAGCAACCAGAACACATACATCCCAGAGAATACATAAAAATTAGCCAAGGGGTTATAGACAATAAATGCCAAATGTTTTCTCTAAAGATGAATATAGTAAGAGTCCTTTGGAGGAACAAAAGTTTTGGGATGCCAAGGCAAATAATGAAAAAAGTAGGAGTGGTGACAGCTTACAATTAGTAGATCGCAAAGCAAATTATAATATGGTCCTCATCAAAACTATGTGGTACTATTTTAAATAAATAGAATAGAGCTAACCCTGGCAGAGTGGGAAAAGAGTTCACTTCAGAGACAGAGACAGAGTGCAGAGGGTGAGTTGAATATGAAAGGATGATAATTAAAAAAGAAAATTAAGTTTTGGGAGGAATGTACTAGGGAAAAGACAAAGGGAGAGGTAGAATGCAGTATATCTTCTCATAGAGAAGAGGCAAGAGAGATATTTTACAATGGAGGGGAAGTTGAAAAAGAACAAGTGAGCCTTCTTTTCATTGGTTTGGCTTTAGAAGAGAATAACATACACACTCAATTGGATATGGAAGTTTATTTTACCCTACAGGAATTCAGAGGGGAAGGGGATAACAGAGGGGGGATAATAGAAGGGATGGCAGATTGGGGAAAGGAGCAATCAGAAGCAATGTGTGTGTTCGTCCTTTGTTGCCAAAGAAGACCATACCATCAGAGAAATGATGACATGACTTGCACTTGACTTTGTTTTGAGTGAGGGAGGGCTGTGCAGGTCACCAGCCTCACTTGTCCTCCAGAGCCATCTGAATCCAGTGACCAGATATTCATCAGGATGACTGGAGATGACCCAGGATGAGGCAATTGGAGTTAAATGACTTGTTCAAGGTCACACAGCTAGTGAGTGTCTGGGGTGAGATTTGAACTCAGGTCCTCCTGACTCCTGCATTAGTGCTCTATCCATTGTACCACCTAGCTGCCCCCATTCAGAAGCATTGTGTCAGAGGGAGATGTCAAAGGAGACAATAGAATCAATAGAGGGTCAGATAGGATAGAGGGAAATATAGTTTATTCTTTGACAACATGACTGTTATGGAAATGTTTTGCATGACTACACATGTATAACACATATAGAATTGCCCATCTTCTCAATAAGGGTGAATGAGGAGGGGGAAAGGGAGGGAATGTGGAACTCAAAGATTTAAAAATGAATAATAAAATTGTTTCTACATGCAGCTAGGAAATAAGATATACAAACGATGCGATATAGAAATCTATCTTGCTCTACAAGACAATAGAAGGGAAGGGGATAAGGGGGGGTAGGATAGAAGGGAGAGCAGATTGGAGGAATAAACACTATCCTGGGGTGGGAGGGAGAGGGGATATGGGGAAAAATTTGAAATTCAAAATTATGTGGAAGTGAATGTTGAAAACTGAAAATAAATTAATTTAAAAAAATAAATAAAAGGCAACAATGACCAAAAAAAAGAGAGATGAAATCAGAGAAGATATGAATACAGTGATGGAGAGTAAAGCAAGTAGATCCAGGATAAAAACAACGACAATTATTAAACTTGAAAACAAGCCTAAAAGAGCCATCATAGTTTTCTTTTCATGTTTTATCTCTTTCTAGTTTGGAGAACAGAGCTATACTTGTCTCACAGAAGGAATTTAATATTGTGCTATCTCCATTTTTTCAAATGACTTAGTAGGAGGACTTAATTCTGTTTATGTTTGATAGGCTTCACTTCTATTATCAAGGTCCACTATCTTTTCTTTGAGAGTATATTTATGGTTTATGGTTTCTGCTTCTCTGATTGTGCTTAGATTTTCTATTTATTTTACTATTTATCTGGATATTTTTGAATTTCCATAAATATTGATCCATTTATTTTTATTTTTAGTTACTTTCAACAGTTATTTCTTATAAGGAAAGGTCAAAATAGTAATTTCCTTCATTTATATTTTTTCTTTTGAAAGATGAAATTTTTAGCAAAGTGAATCAAGAATGTATCAGTTATATTCTTCTTGTAATGGCAAAATACTAGAAATTAAGGGGTACCCATTGATTGGGGGATGCCTGAACTGATGATAAATATAATGAGATACTTTTATTCCATAGGAAATTAGGAAAGGCATAGTTTCAGAAAAATCTTGGAAGACTTTATGAGCTTATATGAAGAGCCAAGCGAGAAGAGCCAGTATAATTTATACAATAATAAAAACACTGCTAAGATAAACAACTTTCAAATACCTAAAAATTCTGATCAGCACAATGACTAGCCATGATCCAGAGGACTGATGAGGAAGCATACTCTACACCTCCTGAGAGAGAGAGTATAGACTCAATATAGAGAATGAAATATATAGTTTTGAGCATAGCCAACATAGGAATTTATTTTGCTTGACTAAAAATATTTGGTATAAGGATTTGGTTTTCCTTTTTTTTTCTCAATAGGATGGAAAAGAGAGAAAAGAAATACTTCTTAACTGAAATAAAAATTTTAAAGGATTTATTAGCCATAACAAAAGATAGCAGAACTAACAGATTTCTCTCAGTTGCCTGTAATGTACTCAGTCTTTAGAGAACTGATAAGGGAATTATCTTTCAGTGTAGAGATGGAAATCGTATAAGGGGAATACAGTGTACACCATCAGATATGGCCACTGTAATGACCGGTTCACTTAAATCTTTTTCTTTATTACCAGGAAGTGTTCAGTGAAAGAGGGCAAGAGGGGGCAAGAGGAAATTACTGGCATAAAAACAAAAGGCAGCCACAAAACTTTAAAAACAGTGACTGCTCTGTTTTATGAGAACAAGAAGAGAGGACCTTTCTCTACTGAACTCTCAACTGTGAAGGCATAGGACTTTGGCAGCTTCAGTCCTACCTTTCTTATTGACTCTCAAATGGCAATCAAACAGCTTCCTCATCCTACTGCTGCCTTTCTCCTTCCCTCCGCCCAAGGGAGTAGCATCCCGTTAGGTGGGTTACTGCCTTTCCAATTGACCACAGAGTAATAGAAAGTCTTAGACTTAAACAAAGAACTAGAAGTTTCCTCTTGTTCTTCTCGTTTTCCCTTTTCTCTTTCTGCATCTGTCTTTCTATCCATCTTTCTCTTTCATGACAAAGCATGGTAGACCTTGCTTAGCTAAGGAAAGGCAATGTTTTATCAATAATTGTGCATTTTAAAACAACAATAATAAATATTTATATATAACTTTAAGGTTTGAAAAGGACTTTATATGTCATTTCATTTAATCCTCATAATAACCCTGTGAAGTAGAGCTATTTTTATCTCTGTTTTACAAATGAGGAAACCAAGGCTGAAAGAGTTGAAGAGATAAGGCAGAATTTCAACTCAGATCTTCCTGACCCAGTATTCTATCCTCTGTGCCACAGAGAATAAAATAGATATATGATATGGGTTTAGGATTATTGCTAAGGATCTATTTTTCATCATATACAGCAGGAATTCCTTTTTGATATAGTGTGGCATGTTTATCGCTGAGCTAGACATCCCCCGATAGTATCGATGTTGATTGCTTTTTCCATTAATGCATTCACATTCTCTCAAAACTTTCATTAGTGCTCATCTCAGTAGATCTCTAGTGACTTAGAGCTAATGATCACAAGAGTGAGTGCAAGTATCACAATGGATTTGGGGTACTCTAGACTAAAAATTAGTGAAAGTTAAGGGTTTTCTTTGTCCTTGCAGGTGGTTAAGAAATGCCCTTTAATTTGTTATTCCTTTTGAATCTCCCCTTCCATACTACAATTCCAGTCATGATACCCATCTCATCAAGGTTCAGTGACATTAATGAGACATCTGTTTTGTCAAAGTCATTCTGTTGCCAAAGCAAGAAAAAAAACCCAAAGATTCCTTCTAGGTAGAACTCTAAATTTAAATTATAGCTAACTATAATGTATTATTATTGTATCTATACTTCTGGAGTAGTTTGTCTATGTATAGAGAAAACTTAGAGCATCATATGATCCTAATTTCATTAAAGGGCACAATCATTCTGGCTAGTCTTTTCAAAAAGATATGATTTTATTGTTATTGTTTTATTTGTTTTCAGTGTTCTACTATCACTTCCATATAACTTAGATGTTCCCCCTTCCCTCCCCCTCCTTTCCCCCTCCCTCCCCGAGATGGCGTACAATTTTGTATATTTTACACATACATTCCTATTAAATATGTTTTCACTTTAGTCATGTTGAATAGAAGAATTAAAATGAATGGGAGAAATCATAAAACAAACCAAAATGTAATACAAAAGAAAATGATCTGCTACATTCTGTGATCAAATTCCACAGTTCTTTCTCTGAATGTGGAAGGCATTTTGCCTTAAGAGAACATTGGGAATTTTTTAAGTCCTTGCATTGCAATGAAGTTCTAAGTCTAGTAGAAAAAATCCTCACACACTGTGGTTGTTGCTATGTATAAAATTCTCCTGGATCTGCTCCTTTCGCTTAGCATCAGTTCATATATTTCTTTCCAGGGCTCTCTGAAGTTTTCATGTTCATCATTTCTTACAGCATAATAGTATTCCATTACTTTCATATATCACAATTTACTCAACCATTCTCCAATTTGTGGGCATCCCCTTGATTTCCAGTTTTTAGCCACCACAAAGGGTGATTCTATAAATATTTTTGTACATGTGGAACCCTTTCCAATTTTTATGATCTCTTGGGGTATTGCTGGGTCAAAGGGTATTCACATTTTTGTAGCCCTTTGGGCATAGTTCCAAATTGCTCTCCAGAATGACTGGATCAGCTCACAGCTCCACCAACAATGACTTAGTGTTCCAACTCTCCCACATCTTCTCCAACATTCATCATCTTACTGTTTTGTCATATTAGCCAATCTGATAGGTGTGATATGGTGTCTCAGAATTGTTTTGATTTGCATCTCTCTAATTAATAGTGATTTAGAGCATTTTTTCATATGACTATAGATAACTTTGATTTCTTCCTCTGAAAACTGCCTGTTCATATTCTTTGACCATTTATCAATTGGGGAATGATTTACATTCTTGTACATTTGACTCAGTTCTCTATATATTTTAGAAATGAGACCTTTATCACAGATACTAGTTGCAAAAATTCTTTCCCAGTTTTATGCTTCCCTCCTAATCTAGGTTACATTGTGTTTGTTTGTACAAAAACTTTTCAATTTAATGTAATCAAAATTATCCATTTGGCATTTCATAATGTTTTCTATCTCTTGTTTAGTCAAAAATTCTTCCCTTCTCCAGAAATCTGATAAATACACTTTTCCTTGTTCCACTGATTTGTTTATAATTTGTTCAATCTTTATACCTAGATTGTGTACCCATTTGGACTTTATTCTTGTTTATGGTGTCAGGCATTGGTCTATGCCTAGTTTCAGCCATACTGTTATCCACTTTTCCCAGCAATTTTTGTCAAACAGTGAGTTCTTATCCCAGAAGCTAGGGTCCATGGGTTTATCAAACAGTAGATTGCTATATTCATTGACTGCTGTGTCTTGGGTACCTAACATATTCCATTGGTCTACCCTTCTTTTTCTTAGCCAGTACCAAGTGGTTTTGATAATTGCTGCTTTATAAAACAATTTGAGATCTGGTAGAACTAGGCCACCTTCCTTAACATTTCTTTTCATTAGTTCCCTTGATATTCTGGACCTTTCTTCTTCCAGATGAATTTTGATATTATTTTTTCTAGCTATATAAAATAATTTTCTGATAGTTTGGTATGGCACTGAATAAGTAAATTAGTTTAGGTAGAATTGTCATTTTTACTATATTGACTTGGCCTACCTACGAGCAACTGATGTTTTTCCACTTACTTAGATCTGATTTTATTTGTGTGAAAAGTGTTTTGTAATTGTGTTCATATAATCCTTGGATTTGTTTTGGCAGGTAGACTCCCAAATATTATATAGTGTCTACTCAAACTTTAAATGGGATTTCTCTTTCTATCTTTTGCTGTTGTGCTTTGTAAAAAAGATTATTTCTTTGCCTCTTAGTTATGTTTGGTAATTCTTTATTGTGGTATGAAGATAACCTGTGATTTTTGAAGACTTTGACAAAGGAATGAATTCTCCAGTAGGATCAAGCAAACATTTGAATCAACAAACATTTCTGAAGTATTTACTATGTGCTAGGCTCTGTGCTAAGATGCTAAGATACAAATATGAAAGTTGAAAAGGAAAGAAGTACAGACCTGGAGAGAGACTCTTTGTCTGTTGCATAAGGAGCAGAAAAACTAAAACTTTGAGATATTCAAAGCCAGGTGGACCTTGAGTGAAGGTTATATTTGTGGTTTTTGGCAATAGCAACTCTTAAAGAACATCTAATAAAGTGGAGAGGGATTGCAAAGCTCCTTGCTGGAAGGACTAATTCAACTTTTGAAAATATAAGTATCAGCTAAGTGAATCAAGTTTTTTGAGGATGATTTTTCCATTTGTTGCCTAAAACAAATTAATAAATAGAATTAATTGCTCTCTGGACAAGCTAGCTAATCTCTTCTTAATAGATGCTTCAGTCTATAAGAAGTGGACTTAACCATTTTATTAGATATGACTATTTAGCTTAACTAAAGTGGGGAAGGGGAATATCCTCAGAGCCAGGATCTGGGTTCAAGTTCTGCTGATTAGTTTAACAAGTTGCCTTACATTGTCTCTCACCCCACATCCCTCCCCCAAACTCCCTACAACTAGAAATTGCAGAACCGCTGTATGACTGCCTAAATAGAGAGACTTTCCCTACTCTGCCAAATAAAATCACAAGTTCAGATAAAACAAGGTTATCTCTCCAAATCCTAAATTAACAATTAACAATTTCCTATAGCCTTTGTTGCCTGTGACATAGTATGATTACTGTTGATAGTTTCTATTGGAAACTACTTTTTGAAAAATGATGGAGAACAAAGTGGGTCTACTTTGGATATCATCCAATGGGTTCATTACTAGGAGTGCCAGAGGGACCTCATTATAACAGTTTTACCTCTTATTCCATCCTGGGCCATGAACTCTGAGAATAACCTTAAATCAGGCAGGTCTTAAAATTATTTCTTAAAAGGCACCATTAGCTTTAATACCCATATGATTTCATTTGCTGGTTTTGAGTTATAAGACATGGAGGCCCATGTGATTAGCTAGTGTTTAGAGGACTTGATTCTAACTGGTTCAAACTGGTAACCAGATTTTTATTTATGTTGGTGGCTTGTTCTAGTGCAGATTCTGAGCCAAATTATACGCAATTAATCCCAAACCGAAACAGAACAGAAATGCTTATCTGGCTCCACTCTCTTGCCAATAATAGAACCTCATAACAACGTTTGCAGATGCTTAACATTCTCTCGCTGTCCAGAGATCCAGTCAAAGTGAACAATGCTACTTTCTGCTACCTGGAGTGAATTTCTTGCCTTTCAAAATATCAGAGATGGCCTTGGAGAAAACTCATTTTCCCTAGTTTTGTGAATATCTAAATAGTGTTGGGGAAGGTCTCTGTTATTGCTAAAAAAAAAAAAATAATTAAGTAGCCTTTTTCTTTTCAGTGAGGAGGAAGAGCAATAGTTGTGTGTGGGGGAATGGTTGAGACAGGGAAAGATACCTTGTGTAATTTAATGAAGATATCACAGGACTTGCAGTCAGTGATCCTGCCAGGCTTGGAGTCAGGAAGACTACTTTTCCTGAGTTCAAAAGTGATTTCAGACACTTACTAGCTGTGTGACCCCGGGAAATCAATTAACCCTGTTTGCCTTAATCTCCTCATTTATAAAATAAGCCAGAGAAGGAAATAGCCACCCACTTCAATATCTTTGCCAAGAAAACCCACAAATAGGGTCATGAAGGTGGACATGACTAAAAAAAAAAGTAAAAAGAAAACTAAAATATCACTGAATAACAAGCCTAAATTCAAATCTTACTCTTCTACTTACTCAACTGACCTCTCTGACTTTGATTTCCTCATCCATCAAATAAGAATAATAAATATCTTACCTGGTTATTGCAAGGACCAAATATCATAAAGTGATTGGAAGTTCTTAGTAAACTGTGAATCACTCTACATATGTAAGGAATTATTAGTGTGCTTATGAAAGGAGTTTGTAAATTATAAGATTTTATAAAAATGTTTTATCTTCTACTGGCAGTTGCCTTCAGGAGCTGATGGAAAAAATAACATTTGAATTACTCCACTAGTTTCACTAAATGAGGGAGAAGTCACACTTTGTGTTCTTGGGACCCAGTTTCTAACACCAATATATTCCAAGATAATTTGCTTGGAGCAAACTATTTTCATGCCAAACACTCCTTTTCAGTAACAAACCATATGGACTTCCTGATATTAACACTTGACTAGAGAATTTTCACCAGTACAGTTTACCTTACAAAAGTGTTTTCCATTTTTTCCAGATGGATGCTTTTAGGTTTTTCCATTTCTTCATAAATTTCATACAGGAATATGATAGAATTTTGTACATCTGTGCAATTAGAATCAGCAAGTATACAGAAGAATATCAAGAAATTTGGAGAGACTGTTACAGAAAAATGTAAAACCAAAAAAATTAGAACCAAAAGAATGGAGTTCACTTTAACTATGACTATATAAAATAAAAAGTGAATGAAAATGAATGTGTAAAGAATCCTAATAGGGACTTATAGGCAGTAACTGAACTTTTTTTTTTGGTGATACCTTATACATTTCAGTTAATTAATTTAAATATAAATAATTAAAAGCAGGATTTATATGGTTGCATTGATGTTCAATGTTACATTTTCAACTAAAATATTTTACATATACAGTGAGACAGAAACATAGAAAGATAAATACATATACTCCAACCACATACACACTTCCATACATACCTTTGCTTTCTCTTTAAGTTTTTTTGTACTATGAACCTTTCCTTTAGTTATTTCCCTCCAGGATTCTCTGGAATTTCCAAGCTAACATGGATACTTTATGGATTTTCTACAATGGAAGCAGGTCCCTGTCTGGGGGAGGTTCAGGAAGCTGAACCTTAGGGGTTCAGCTACATTAACTTGGGCCACCTACTAGCTAAAGAGCTCTGATTGGGTGTTCAAAAGATCTGAATTCTAATCCTATATAGAGTTGAATGAGGTTGGTCATTTATTTGATCTCTCTGGAACCATTTTCCTGTTTGTAAAATGAGAGACAATTGAACTAAATGATCTCTAATTTTTTTCAAACTCTAAAGATTTGTCTAGTTCTGTAGCTTGTGTCCACTAGTCTCAATTTGTTTATGCTGTCCCTTTCACACCCTGCAAGATGACAAGCTGTTTTAATACAGGGCTACATATAACATTGTGGAAAAAAAAAATCCAGTAGTACTGAATCAAGCCAGTATCAAAATTTCCATTTGTTTAATTTCATAAACTCCCACATTTCTCCAAGAGAACAAGTAAAGCAAGAGACTGACATTATTAGACCTTTTTTTTATTTTTGGTTGCTGTTATTACATTAATGACTGAGTAGATTTAGCCAAGTTATGCTTACATAGATCAGCTGAGTATAAAACTTTCCATCTGAATGACCTCCTAGCAAATGTTCAATCCAAACAACAGTAAGGTATTTTTCCTAGTACACAAATGGCCAAGAAACCTTCATATCAGTCTCATAACAGTTCTAGAAAAGTGCTAATTCTCGATAAGGTGAAAATGAGGACATTCAAACCATATGGAACAGAATAAGTAAAGTCACAGGGAAAGGAAAACACAGCATTTATACAGGGAATAGAGAGTTATTCCAGTTTGATTGTGGTGAGCATTACATAGAGAAATCAAGCAGTGTCAAGAAACTATTTAAGTGCTTACTCAGTGCCAGGAACCATGCTAAGTGCTGGTAATACAAAGAAAGGTAAAATAACTCCCTCATCTCAAGGAGCTAAGTCTAATGGGAAATACAACATGCAAACAAACAAGGCACATTTTATATTTCATCCAGAAGCTTCTGAAGGTTGTTAATTGGGAAGGGGTTGAAACATGATCAGACTTGTACTTTAGAAAGATCACTTTGATAGTTGAATGGAGGATAAAATAGAATGTGAAGATACTTGAGGCAGGGAGGCAGGCCAGAAGGTTATTTTAAGAATACAGGCATAAGTTGATAAGGTGGTAGTACAACAGGAGGGAGTACAACAAGAGATGTTTTGAAGACAGAATTTACCCCCTGCCTATGTATATGATTTTGACCAAATGATTACTGTTTCCTTTAACATTCATTCATTTTCTTTGCATGTAAAACACAGATAATATTTACAACTTCCATTCCTCATTGAGTTTTGATGTAGTTAGTGGGTTTAGATGTAAGTCCACTGATTAATTTTAAAAGTACTTATTAAATTAACAAAATACTTAATAAGATGCTTTGAGAACCTTATTGTTCCATAATGTTCATCTGACAGGGTATGGGCCCTGGAAACCATCCCCACCCCACAAGCTTCTCATTAATTTTCACACATGGCCCTCACCTTGTAGCTCTAATCCAGCCCCAATTTCCGACTCTCTGTTACCTCTAACTCAGCCCAGCCCTGCATTGTCTGTTACCTCCAGGATCACCTCAGGCTACTTCTCACCCTTAATCTCATCAAGATGTCCTTTCAGTTATCTCCCACTCATCCTAGCCTATTAGCTACTCCTGGATCCCGTTCAAATCTTCCCAGAAAACCTTTTTCCTTTATAAAAGAGATCAGTCTCATATACTTTTAAATGTCCTGCCCACATATATTGGCAAAACAATAAACCTTGTCTCTGAGTGAAAGAAAGCTTGAGTCAAATTCTTTCAAGGCAGGACCCATATCTTTTGCCTTAGAATTTTGGGGTTCCCAGAATCCCTAGACTGTAACATAACTCTTCATGACCTCATGGACCCTAATATCCATGGGGTTTTCTTGGAAAAGATACTGGAATAGTTAGCCATTTCCTTCTCCAGTGCATTAAGGTAGAGGTTAAGTGACTTGCTCAGTGTCCCACAGCTAGTAAGTATCTGTGGCTGGATTAGAACTCAGGTCTTCTTGACTCCAGGCCCAGCATTCTATCCATTTTGCCACCTAGCTGTTTCCTAGGCTATAGTTTGTCCCTCATTCTTGAAGAAAACTATGACATCAAGGAGATAATAACATGACTTTCAATTGACTTTGATGTGAGAGAGAGCTGTGTAAAGTCACCAGCCTCACTTTCTCCTACAGAACCATCTGGATCCAGTGGCCAGATATACATCAGGGCAACTGAAGATGGCATAGGATGCAGTGGGAGATCTTGACCCTTTCAAACTAAAGTCTCTTCAGGTTGTCACTTCAAGTGAGGCAACACCCATTTATTGAACAGGTCTCTTTAAGAAGTGAGTAAAGGGATGGCCCTTTACATAAAAAAAAAAATCAAATTTGCCCAAGGTCATTCACTAAGCCTCTAGTCTTAGCAAGGTGAATAATATGAAAAAAGACTGAGAAAAATATAGTGGTATATCATACCATATAGCGCTTTGAATCCAAGGTAAAAAAAAAGCTGAACTTGGTATAGACTAGTGATTCACCAAAGAACTGAACAGTGATACGATTAGATCTACACACAAAGTATATTAATCTGGCAGTACTATAAAGACTGAACTAGGAAGGCAAAAGAATAATGAAAGAAGACTTGTTAAGAGGAAATTTAAATAGTCTAAGTTCCTGGCAAAAAGAGTTTATCCTAGGGTTAGAAACTGGGGTAATAGAAAGGATTAGATAGATGTGAAAGACATTATGGAGGAATAAAAAGACATAAATTGTTGAAACTTTGAAAATGAAAAGCAGAGTAGTGGGAAAAGTCAAAGATAACCTTTCAAAAGAGGAATATATAATAGTGCTAAAGGCACTAGAGACTTGGAGTCAGGAGAGACTTGGATTTGAACCTCATCCTAAAACTGATTAGCTATGATGTCCACTCAAGCACCCTAAGTCTTAGTAAATAAAGTGCAGTTAACAATATCTGCGGTACCTACTTGCTAGGGTCCAGTTCTAGGACCTCCTTAAAAAGCTTCCCAGAGTAAAAAAGGATCACAGAAACTTTATCTAAAATAAAAGTTTTCCGCCATACATTTCCCAGAGGTCTTGGATTTCCATTTTTATTTTTTATTTTTTTTTGCTTTTGGAGAACTTTCTGCCCAGAATCTTACTGTGGGCTCAAAAGGAGAAATAGAAGCTCTCCCAGATCTCTAGAATTTTCTTACTGCTTTTCAGGGGATGAAAGATGAGTGTATAGTCCCTGTTACCCCAAGCAAAGGATTAAACTCATGAACTGAAATCTCTTTATGGAATAATTCAAGGAGGTAGGTAGACTTCAAGCTGATGGAGGGCAGACCAAATCAGCACAAACTGGGAGCAACCAAAGGAAGGGGAGAATACAGATAAGATCAGGGTGAGATAAAACACATTTCCAGTCCACAATTACTTTTATCTTTTTGCTTCTTCTGAGATCTCTTCTAAGGAAATTCCCACTATTAAAAAAAATCCGTCCCCAAGGCCATTGCCTTCTGCTCCTCTCAAACCAGCTAAGGGGAAGAATGTGATAACCAGAAAAAAGAATCTACTGTGTCTGTAGGATTGTTTTCAAATACAATGTGAAGAATTGTTTTTATTAACATCTAGTTATGACTATAGTGTATGCACTATCAGATGCTATTAATAAATACATGGCCATTAACAGAGAACGGTCAGGTCTTATTAGTTTTGATGGAGGCATGATTGAGGGGATAAGACAAGACTATCAAAAAAGGAAACTTAAGCTAAATGACAAGAAAGTTTTTTATGTGTTTTGACAATATTTCCCAGATCATACTCCTAGACTATAAAGTTGAAGGGAGAGCATATGATTAATGAGTATCTGGTCTGCCATCTGGTGGTCAAACAATATATTATGCCCTCCCCCCAATCCATACACCCCACTGTCCCCTCTCATAAACTCTTTAAGTAATTGATACATCAGATGAAAATCTGCTCTCTCTGAAATATCAGAGTGTAAGAAAAGGAGCCTGGGGAGTCACAGTTATCATTAAATACACCTTTAGCTCTGCATCCAGCACTATCTCCTGTCGAAGGGATAATGTAGGTAAAGGATTTCATAGATCATAAATAACGACATGAATTTCAATTGCAACAATTATTGTGATACTAACATTTTGAACATGGGAAGCTTGGAGAATAGTGGTGCCACTGGTAGAAATAATAAGCCAGAAATAGATTTTAGGAGGAAGGATTATGAACTTGGTTTGGGGAATGTTGAATTTTAGGTTATACTAAGTCAACTAAGTAGAGATATCTTGTAGACAGTTAGAGGTGTGGATTTGGAGCTGAGCTGAGAGGTCAGAATAGGAGATCAGAAGCATGGGGCAACATGGGTAGAGGTGATGAGTGAGACCAAAGAGCAAGACCAGTTATAGAAAAAGTAAAACTATTGAACTTCAAAGGACTGTGGTTCAAATCATTGCTCTATCACTTAGTACCTGTATGATCTAGAATAAATCTTTTAACTTCCATCACTCATGATTTTATTACTAGTGTAGGATATCACAAGCACTATTTCTATGAATTATATTCCCAAATGGTTGTGACCAACAAGTGAATATTGAAAATGACTTCATTTCATGTCCAAGTGGTATAAGGACTAATTTATATTTATAAAAAAGAGTCATTCAATAATTTGATAAATAGTCAAAGGATATAAACAGACAGGAAAGAAATTGAATCTGTCTATAGCCAGGGGAGTGGAGAATGCTCTAAATCACTAATAATGAGAGAACTGTAAATTAAAGCAATTATGAGGTTCTACTTCATACCTATCTGATTGACAAAGTTGACTAAAAACGACAAATGTTGAAGGGATTGTGGGAAAACAAGTATACTAGTGTGCTGTTGAAGCTGTGAATTGATGTAGTCATTCTGGAAAGCAATTTGAAACTATACCTCCAAAGTCACTAAATTGCACATACCCTTTGATCCAATATTATTATTAAATCTATACTCCAAAGAGAGTATAGAACTCCAAAAGAGTATAAGTCTATATTCCAAAAAGATCCTATGTGTACAAAAATATTTATGGGGGAATTTTTTATAGACGCAAAGAACCGGAAGTTAAAGGAGAGCCTATAAACTGGGAAATTGCTGAAGAAATTATATTCTATGAAGATCATGGAAAACTCTTGTGGTATAAGAAATGATGAAAGAGACTATTTCATTGAAGTCTGGGAAGCCTTGTACTAACTGATACAGAATGAAATGAGCAGAACCTGGAGAACAATTTACAAGGTAACAAGGTAAAAAATAAACAGTTTTGAAAGACTTGAGAACTCTAATCGATGCAATGATCAATCATGACTCCAGGGGACAGATGATGAAGAAAGCTACCAGTCTTTTGACAGAGAGTGATAGACTCAAGAATGTAGAATGAGACACGTTTTTGAACATTGCCAGTAAAGAAAATAAGTGTCTGATGATATAAAATGTCATTCTTAATGTTTGGTGTTTGAAAAGGAGAAACAGAAACAGAGATACAACTATGGCAGCAAAAGAGCTTTTCCTCCCCACCCATATACCTATGGTGCTGGGTTGGAGGAACTACACAGTACACTAATTTCAAGAGGGAGCTAGACTTTGGTGTGAACTAGAATGACTGGGAGACTTGGCTCAGAGAAAACAAAACATGATTGGTGGCAATCAGCACACACTACCCTGTCCAGTGAAAGAAAGTGGACCAGTATCTATTTATTTTGGTAAATAACTACAAGTTATGTGGAATGACTCACTGTTATATTCTGTTATTCTTGCAGCATGTGAAGAAAGTTTTACTAAGCAAATGAATTTCATCATGATCTTTCTCTAGTAACTTAGAGGAATGAAGAATTAATTAAATTGTTAACCATGATGAAAGAAGTATGAATGACAGAAGCAATACTGGATCTGGAAGGGATGAGAGAAGCTAGTAGCTAGGGGAGGAGTCAATAAGTGATTGACATGTGTTATCAGACAAAAACAAACCAAGGAAGTAACAAAAGATATGGAGTATAATTTTCTAGGCAAAGATCTTGACTGTATACCTATAAAATGAGGTGGTTGAACTGGATGATTTCTAATGCCCCACCCCATCTCTAAATTTGACAATCCTATGAGAAGCCATTAAAGGAAACAGAGATAGAACAATTAGACAGATAGGAGGAAAACCATAGGGGATTTTTTTTCCCTCTCACCAAAGGAAAGTCAAATCTCTGATAAAAAAGAGGAGCAAAAATATGCACTGATTCAAGATGATTAAGGCAAAAGATGGAGAAAGGTCTTTGGCAACTATGTCATCACTAAAATTTGAGAATCTTCAGTTGTATTGAGGGTAAAAACCCCAAATTCAAGAAAGTGAGGAAAGAGTTAAAGGCAGCTGGGTGATGCAATCAATGAGTGCTGGACCTGGAGTCAAAAAGACACATCTTTCTGAGTTCAAATCTGACCTCAGACATTTACTAGCTGTGTGACCCTGGGCAAGTCACTTAACCTTCTTTGCTTTAGTTTCCTTATGTGTAAAATGAGCTAGTGATAGAAATGATAAATCATTCCAGGATATTTGCCAAGAAAACCTCAAATGGGGTCATGAAGAGTTGGACACAATTGAAAATGGTGGAATAAGAGAAAAGAATAAGTGTTGGCTAACTGGAAACATCAACTTTATAGTTTTCAAAGGGGTTAGCAGTAAAGGAAAGGAAAATTGGTAATTATAGTTAACTAAAGTAGAAGAGTGTAGGAAGAAACCTACTTTGTAAAAAACAATTCTTGAGAAATGAGCATCATCGAGATAGGAGGAAAAGAATACTAAGAAGAGGGAAAATATGAGATTGCAGAAGAAGCTTTGATAAATGGAGAAAAAGCCCTAGAAGACACAGAAGGAATTATCATCAAAGACTGAATTTGAGATTAGTTTTAACAAGGGACAGGAAATAAATTTAGAAAATCTGATAGCAAAAGAAAGAAAGAGAATAGTTTTTTTTCTTTTTTGTTCTATGTTCCCCTCCCTTTTTCTGTTTTCACTCTTTCCTTCAGCACTAGTCATTTTGGAATACTATTTTTGGGATTCTAGAAGCTTAAAGGAATGAAATAATTGACCAACGTGGACATTTTCAGTTAAGTCATTTTATGCTCAGCAGATCTTTGAACAAATAGTCCTTTTTCATCACTCTAGACTGATGTCATTTCTCTATCCTTAGAGTTTTTATATTAATTATTTTGTCTGCCATTCATTTGGTAATCAACCAAGGGCATATGTCTTTGGATGTCAGAAATAAAATAAAAGAACCATTCTTATTTTGGGGGGTGGGCAGTTACATTTTGAGTTCTGAGCTCTCTTCCTCCCTCCCTTTCAACCTCACACTAGAGAAGGCCAACATTTGATACACACACACACACACACACACACACAAAATACATGCTTCCATATATAAACTCTTTTTTTTCAAGGTAGATAGTATCTTCTTCATAGGTCCTTTGACATTGATTTGAATATTCATATTTCTCAAAATCTCTTAGTCATTCAGTTACTCTTTAACAATATTTCTTTTAGTGCATACAACATGCTCTTGGCTAGGTTCTTTTCACTCTTCATTATTTCATGAAAGTCTTTCCATGTTTTTCTAAAATCAATCTGCTCATCATTTCTTACAACACAATAAGATTCCATCACAACCATATAGCACAACGTATTCAGCCATTCCCCAATTGATGGGCATCCTCTCAATTTCTAGTTCTTTTCTACCATAAAGCAAGTTGCTATAAATATTTTAGAACATATAGGTTATTTTTCTTTTTCCCTGATCATGTTGGGAAACAGACCGAATACTGATATTTTGAGTCAAAGCACTATGTAATTATGCACTATTCTGGCATAATTCCAGATTGCTCCCCAAAATGGTTGGATCAGTTCACACTTAACAGTGTATCAGCGTCCCAATTTTTCATATCCCCTCCAACATTTGTCATTTTCCCCTCCTATCATTTTAGGCAATCTGATAGGTATGAGATGGCATCTCGGAGTTGTTTGAATTTGCATTTCATTAATCAACGATTAAGATCATTTGTCATGTGACTATAGATAGCATAGATTTCTTTTTCCAAAAACTACTCTTCCTTTCCTTTGCATTTATCCATTGGGGAATGACTCATTCCGATAAATTTCACAAGGTCCTCTATGTATTTGAGATATGAAGTCTTTGTCTAAGAAAATGTCCATAAATTTTTTCCATTTTCCTACTTTTCTTTTAAATTTAGCAATATTGGTTTTATTTGTACAAAACTTTAAATTTAATGTAATCAAAATGGTCCATTTTATATCTCATCATGCCCTCTATCTCTTGGTTTATTCATAAATTCTTTGCCTATCCATAAATCTGATAGGTAATGTTTCATGTTCTTCTAATTTACTTATGATATTTCCCTTCATGTCTAAATCATGTATCCATTTTAACATTATCTTGGCAAATGGTGTTAAGTTGGTCTACACCTAGTTTCTGCCAGACTGTTTTCCAATTTTTCCCCAATTTTTTTTTTAACAAATATTGAATTCTTATCCCCAAAGCTTAAATCTTTACATTTATCAAACTCAATATTACTACAATCATTTGCTACTATGTATTGTATATCTATTCTACTGATCTGCCTTTCTATTTCTTAGCCAGTACCAGATAGTTTTAATAATTATCACATTATAATATAGCTTAAGATCTGTTACTTCTAGACCTCCTTCCTCTACATTAGTTTCTTTGATATTCTTGACCAAATGAATTATGTTATTATTTTCTTATAGCTCAATAAAGTCTTTTTTTTTGGGTGGGGGAGTAGTTTGACTGGGATGGTATTGAATAAGTAAATTAATTTAGACAAAATTGTCATTTTTATTATATTGACTCAGCTCATCCATAAATAATTAATATTTCTAGAACTATTAAATCTGACTTTGTTTAAATTCTAATTTAATTTCATATTTATATTTTATTATATGATATGTACAATAATATAAATACAATATATTTATAATTATGCAATTATCCCTGAATTTGTCCTGGCAAGTATACTCACAGACATCTTATATTGTCTATGATTATTTTAAACAAAGCATCTCCTACTATGTCTTCTTACAGAACTTTGTTGGTGATATATAGAAATATTGATGATTTATGTGGGCTTAGTTTATATCTTTATACTTTGCTAAAATTGTCATTTGAACTAACCTTTTGAGTGAATCCCTAGGATTTCCAAAGTACACCCTCATATCATCAAAAAAAAAAAAAAGATTTAGTTTTACTACCTAAATTGCTCATTCTGATTCCTTCAATTTCTTTTTCTTCTTTTATCGATATTGCTAGAATTTCTAGTACAATATTGAATAGTGGTGATAAAGTGCATCCTTTCTTCAGTCCTGATCTCATTGGGAAGCCTTCTAACTTATCCCTGTTACAAATAACACTTGCTGATAGTTTTTGGTAGATATTTATTGCTTTAAGGGGAAAAATGCTTTTATACTGACACGTTCAAGTGTTTTTAGTAGGAATAAATGTTACATTTTGTCAAAAGCATTTTCTGCATCTATTTATATAATCATATAATTTTTTGTTACTTTTGTTATTGTATAATAGTTTATGTTAAATAATTTTCCTTATATTGAAGCAGTCCTACATTCCTGGTATAAATCCCCTTGGTGATAATGTGACTATAAATCAAAATCTTTGTGATGTATTATTTATGATTTTTGCATCAATATTCATTAGTGAAATTAGTCTATAATTTTCTCTGTTTCTGATTTTCCTAGTTTAGAATTTTGGTGCCATATTTGTTTCATAAATGGTTTGGTTGGACTCTTTCTTTGCCTATTATTCCAAATAATTTATTTAATATTGGAATTAGTTAATCCTTAAATGTTGGTTAAAATTCATTTGTAAATTCATCTGATCCTGATGCTTTTTTCTTAGGAAGCTCATTTATGACCTGTTTAAGTTTATTTAGATATTCTATTTTCTCTTCTTTTAATCTGGGCAGCTTATAATTTTGTAAGTATTCCTCCATTTCACTGAAATTTTAAAATCTATTGGTATATAATCAGGTAAAATAATTCCTAATAATTCCTTTACTTTCATCTTCATTAGGTTATATTCACCGTTTTCATTTTTTATACTAGGAATTTGGTTTTCTATCTTTTTTAAAAATATTAAACCATGATTTATCTATTTATTGTTTTTTCAAAAAATTCCTAGTTTTATTTATTAATTTAATGACTTTTTATATTCAATTTTATCAATCTCACTTTTAATTTTCAGAATTCCAATTTGGTGTTCAATTGGAGATTTTTAATTTGTTTTTTCCAATGTTCAAAAACTGTATATCCAATTCATTGATCTGCTCTTTTCTCTGTTTTATTGATGTAAGCATTTAGAGATAGAAATTTTCCTCTGATAACTGCTTTTTCCGCATCCCATATGTTTTATGTTATCTCATTATTACATACTCAACAATAAAATTATTGGTTTTTACGACTTACTATTTAATCCCTACTAATTATTTAAGATTAAGTTATTTAGTCTCCAATTAATTTTTTTTCTGTGCTCCCATGGGCCTTTGTTAAATGTAATTATTATTGTATTATGCTCTGAAAAAGATGCATTTAATATTTCTGCTTTTTTGCAGGCATATATTATTAGACATAGTCAATAGATTTCTTTTGCTTAACTGTAAGTCTTTGTTACAAGGGAGGGTTCTAATTGAAGGAGGGGAGATATTGGGGAGCTTATAATGCCTTAAGGAAAAAGCATCAATAGAACTTTTCATTTTATAAATTAACCAGATACTGCCTTGTGACATTTTTTCTATTGTCTCTTTGACTTGTTACTGATGTAAGTTGTGATTGTCATGGTTGATAGACTCCTTTCCAAGTCAAAACCTTGTTAAACTAACATTCCCCATTGTTGGGAAATCTTTCTTGACATTCAGCCTAAATATTTCCTCCCCATCATTTCCAGATTCATAATTAAATTCACTGTAACAGAAACAACTTTGAGGTCAACAGTTTTACTGGGAAGAACTGAGAAAGTTTAAATGAGAAGTTTCTAACCTGTTTTTTGTGTCCTAAAATCCTCTGGCAGTCTGGTGAAGCCTTTGGACTCTGACTCAGAATAATGTTTTTAAATGCATAAAATACATAGAATTACAAAAGAAACCAATCATATTGAAATTAACTTTTCAAAATATACTTTAAAAACAACTTCACATATCCCAAGCTATGAACCCCTGCTCTAAAGCAGGTTTAAGAAATTGGTTTAAGAAAAAATAAATCTAAATTGGTTTTTAGAAAATAATCACTTTGTGTATCATCAAACATGCCAATGAAAATCCTCTGCCCAGAAACAACAGCAATATCTAAGTCAATATAATTTCTCCCTAAATGGTGTCTTTGTTAAATTTGACAGCTTTCAGTAAGCAAATTGATTGAAATATATATAGTTATAAGTTATGATACTACATACTACCTCTTCTCAATTTAACCCAAACGTGGTAGAGTAATTCAAATTCAGTCTTATTTAGGTGATTTTGATGGAAGATCATAATATTTACATTTGTAACTTAATAGGACAGCTAGGTGGTGCAGTGGTTAGAGTGCTAAGCCTGAAGTCTGAAGACTCATCTTTCTGAGATCAAATCTGACCTACGCCACCCTGGGCAAGTCACCTAAACCTGTTTGCTCAGTTTCCTTATCTGTAAGATGACCTGGAGAAGGAAATGGCAAACCACTCCTTTATCTTTGCCAAAAAGTCAGACACAACTGAAAAAAAAAGACTTAAATAAGAAACACAAACTTGATCATAAATATTATAAAACCTTATCAATGCATAATGTTTCACACTTTACAAAGAACTTCCAGACACTTTGTAATATTTGGTCCTCACAAAAACCATGCAAAGCAAATGGGGGTAAATATATCTCATTCCCATTAGAAAGATGAGGAAAGTAAAGGCAGAGAGGTAAAGTGACTTGGCCAGATTCATGCAACTAGTCTGTGAAAGAGTATGACAAACCCAGATTACTGAACTTTGACTCCTGTGATCTCTTCATTGAACTATACAAAGTAAGCAGATTCTCTCCCCAATCCAACCCCTACCCACACACAATGTCTGTACTTCCTCGTCTCCAAAAAAATAAGTTATTTATTTTTATTTTTGTAGTAGCAGAAATATACCCTAACACTCATTAGATGCCCAGAAAACCACAAGTAAGGAGGGCTATCTCTGGCATTCTGAAAGGCAGGCGACCGACTCTGGACAACAGAAAGCAGTATTGTTCCCTCAGACTGGCTCTCTGGACAGTGAGAGAATGTTAAGCATCTGCAAATGTTGTTATGAGTTGTATTATTGCCAAGAGAGTGAAGCCAGATAAGCATTTCTGTTCCGTTTCAGTTTGGAATTAATTGCATATAATTTGGCTCAGGTTCGGCTGCAGACTAAGCCACCAACATAAATAAGAGTTTAGTTTGGAGCTGTTAGAATCAGTTCCTCCAAACATCAGCTCATCCTATGAGTCTCTCTCTGTACTGATATATTATAACTCAAGATCAGCAAATAAAATAAGAATATATGAACTTAGGGTGGCTTTCAAGACATAAAGACAAGCCCAATTCTGTCCTTGTTTTCAGAGTTCATGGCCCAGGATGGTGTTAGAGGTGAAACTGTTATAATGAGATCCCTTTGGTACTTCCAGTAATAAACCCCTTGGATGATAGCCAATGTAGGTCCACTTCATCCTCACTCTGCTTTCTAGGGGGTACATTCCAATGTATTTTTGGTAACTCATTTGTGAAAGACATAATAGCTAAATGTCAGTTGGGAAGTCAATTACAAGCTCTGATTATTCAGCCTTTTTAGGAATTTTTCAAAGGTTAATATATGCTTAAGAGTTATTATAGGCATCATATATTATAACAAGGAATTATAACAAGGTCATAATTAATGCAAGGATTTGGACAAAGTTAATGCTACTGAACTAAGATGGTTAAATCCACTTAAAGAATTGGAAGCATCTATCAAAAAGACATGACCCATATGTATTATCTAGTAATTTTCTCCCTAGTCTTAATCCCTTCTTAACAAAACAAGGGGAATAATATTCTTGGGAATTCCTCAGAGAAAGGTTATGACTAAACTGGTATTAAATTCCTCAATGTTTAAAATTCCATGTTTAAAATCCTTATCAGTGAAAGCAGAGTTCAATTTTCAACAAACATCTATTAAGCACTTTTACTATGTCAGGCATTTTCCTAGATGACCAGGAAGCAAAGACAAAAAGTGAAACAGTCCCTGCCATAAAAGGAATTGCAATCTAAATGAGGGAGACAATTTGTATATATGCACAGTAGATAAGGTAAATTTTTTTTTAAAGGAAGGCACTAGCAGAGGGGGTCTGGGAAAATTTCACGAAGATGAAAGAAGATAGTACTTGAGCTAAGTCTTGAAGGAAACTGGGCATCTCAAAGGCAAAGGAGGCAAGGAAGTAAATTCCAGGCATGATACAATCCTATAAAATAATCACAATTGATTTTATCATATAGTTTTTGTCTCAATGCAAGCATAAGAACTCTATTAAAGGTAAGGATACTTTGGATACAACAGCAATGTAATGATAACAAACCATAATTTAACTCTCTAACCGAAATGTTTTCCTACAATGGTGACAGATTTAATTAAAAAACAAATACCTCATAGATATCACAGAAAAAACAGAGTCTGAATCATATTCTATTATTTGAAGTCAGTGGAAGGATAGACTTGTTGGAAAAGAAGTGATCTAAATAGTTGTGGCATATTAGTGTCTGAATATCAACAAAACATATAGCTAGATGTAGCACCCACAGAAAAGGAAGGGGAAAAGGGATGGAGAGGGAGAGGGAGAGGGAAAGTGGAAGGCGAAAGGAAAAGGAAAGAGAAGAGGGAGGGTAGGGAGAGGGAGAGGGAGATTCGTTGCCCAACTAGACCAGTCCAGTTAGGGCCCCAGTGCGGTAGCTAGTACTACTCACAGGTTGTTGTTTGTCCTTTATTGTCAAGGAGAATCAGGACATAAAGGTGATGCCATAATTTGCAAGTGAATTGGATTTAAGTGAGGGAGAACTATACAAGGTCACCAGCCTCACTTTCTCCTCTGAAGGCATCTGGGCCCAGTGGCAAGATATGTCAAGATGATTGGAGATGACCCCAGATGCCATCTGGGACCTTGGCATTTTTGAGCTAAGGACTTTCCCAGGTAAAGATCGGTAAGAAATGAGACAAAGAATGACCTCTTCTACCCAATCAATCCATCAATCTGGGAGGGGAAAACCCTCAGGTCCAAAACTGAAACAGTTGCTATTTATGTTCACTCTGAGCCATCTGGACGGTAACATGACCAAGTAGGGCTTCAACTGGGAGTTATTGCTGGCCAATCAATGATAGCAAGAATGATTTGGATTTAAGGTCTAGTCCTTAGGAAAGAAATCTCTCCAGTAAACCTCAAGATATCAGTGATCAAAATTTATTTTCCTTTGGACAGAGTACCCACAGGTAAGGGTGTTATACCTTATGTGGACAGAGGAAAAAAGAAAAGGTAGATGGAAGGGGTAAAAGGGACAAGGGAAGAGGGTAAGGAGGAGGAAGGGATAGCTATATGAATATCCATACAAAGGAGGAGGAAAGCATGAGTAGGAGAGTTAAAGAAACAAAAAACAATGTTAAGATAGGAATAGTATACCAAGTGATTTATGGAATGCATAATCTCTGACTGCAAATATAGATATAAATAAATAATTACACTCAGTCAGTGTTTCAATATGTTTCTCAGATATGGTCAGTGAACATCAAGAATACTAGACATAGAAGACATTTCCAGCCACTTGACCAGATGGAAGAAAAGAAAAGATAGGTTTTTGATGAAGAACTCAATGCCAAAAAGAGAGAAAAGAAATAGTGAGGGGGAATTCCAGCTCTCTAAAAATCCATTTTAAGTGTCCTGTAGCTGACAATAAATTCTTACCTTGCCCTGTTGATAATTTCTTGTCTCAGAAGCTAAATGGAGGGGTAATGAATAGACTTTCATCCAAGTTCTAACAATAAGGAGGTACTCTTGCTGAAGTAGAAATGATGATAACCTTGGAAGGAAAAGACCACATCCTGTGGCAGTTCTTGACAGATAAGAACAATGGGCATAGTCTGAAATATTCCATAGATATTGGGAGCAAATTTTAAAGTACTCATAGAAATCAAAAGTAGACTTCCAGGATCCAAGACCTTAAAAGAAATATCAGCTCAAAAGGGACGGTATGTTTTCAAAAATTAAATGCTATTTGGAGTAAATGACCTTGATGAGAATTCAAAGATATCTACAGAGATGAATGTGACTGCACAGGTTGTTCAATGATGAGGACATATAAATAGTTTTAGGAAAAGGAAGGCAATAAAAGACTTTTAAAGAGTGGTCAAGGATGTGCTGGTCAACCTTTAACAACAATTTCTCAAAAAAAAAAAAAAGAAAAAACGTGTGGCATATTTCAAGTTTAATATGCATTATCAACATATTTCTATCATTTTCTTAAGTCAAATAATAAGAAAATAGCTCAATAAAATCAAGACCTGATATGTGATTGTTGATTTCCAAAGTGGTATAAATATGTACAATGAAAATTTAACTATCAGTTCTTTCCAGATGGTTCAAGCTGACTCTAGTATATCATTGCAAACAGCCCAATAAAGAAGATCCTGGAGCAACTAATTAGTTCAGGGGTTAGTTCTTGAGAACTGAGTTTGTTTGACAGTGAGTCATTTTGGTTGGGAGAGCAATGAAAACACTAGAATTGACCCAATCTTTAATCTGAGCCAGTCCTGAAATAACCCCAACTCCATGGAAGGCATTTTCTCATTCCTAGATGTTGGACTACCCACAAGGAGTGACCTAATACATTCTCAATGGATTTGTGCTGTTTCCTCCATTTGAAAAATTTTATGTCATAAATTATTTACATGACTTCCATAATCCTCATCACAGTTAGAATCATTTTTTTATCATATTAAAATTTGCATCTAGAGAAATGCCTGACAAAGATTGAGAGTAGGTAGAATGACCCCACAAAGTTCTGTAACGTAATTTAGAAAAAGTCAAGGGGAGTTGTAGGCAGAAACTAAGTAGGATAGAAACCAGAATGGGACTTAAAACTTTCCAAGGAGACAGAAAATGGAGAGGCAATGGGTCAGGACTCCAAGACACTTGAGGTTTTTCCCTCTAGTCACTGAGAATATAACCGCTCATTCCCTGCAGCAACTCACAACCCCTGAACTTCCTGAGATAGAAGAGATCTGTGAGTGGAAATCAGAAACCTCAGGAACTGGCAAGGACAGGCTAGTGCTATGAGTGGTTAATTCTTTCCCTTTTCTACCATAGCAGAGTTGGGGGGTTTGAATATGAACCCCTAAACTGTATACTTTGACCCCCACTGGGGTTTGGACTTCCTGTAAACTAAACAAGGTTTGAGCTGCTTTGTGTGGAAGAAGGTATAGATTCCTAGTCCCAACAGTGGTCATTTAGTATATTTTATTTTATTCTCTTATGGATAAGAATAAATACCAACTTCATTATGTCATGATTATGGGATTGACTGCATTGAAAAACTGAAACAAAGGGAAGAAGGCAGAGTTTTCTGCTGGGTAAGTGCCAAACCAAGGATTTAATTGGAGAAATACACAAATACACTAACCCTTTAGACTAACAAAATGAGTATGCCTACAAAGGAGTAAAGCTCAGAGACAGAGGTAGCTAGCTCTCTGAGAGCCAGGGAGAGCTCCCACAAAGAGGTCTTTGGGCACCATATCCCTATGGTAAAATATGTAGCATACACATGTGAATGAATGAAATTGGAAAAATTTGGCACAAGTATGAACAGAGGTATTAGTCTGAAAGCTAGGTTTGCATACTTCAGGCAGTTCTAATCTTACCTTTTCTGTAAGGACCAGAGAGGAGCATTGACAGCTTTGCTTAATGGCCTCATATCCAGGGAATTTCCTCACTTGTTTTGTGGCCATGTTTTAATCCATTCTGGAAGCTTTCATTTTCTTCCCTCTGACTTTAGGCATTATTGGCTTTGAATATCTCCCAAGAATGTTAAAAATAATATAATTTTTCTATAGTATTTCACAAGATTGACCACCCAGTCCTTTCTGAAATTTCCTCTTCCCAAATGTCACAACAGCAGATTTGAAAGCTGGCAGAACCTGTAAGGCTTGCCTTACTTGTAGTTCTGCTAGGACTAAGATGATTTCATATAAAAATATTTTTGTATTGAATCCCATTTAAATTTACAATAGGGGGTTGTTTTCTGAGTATGACTCCAATAAAGTGAATAACTTTTTTTGTAGGTGAAAGTAATATTTCCTTTGTCCACCCCCCACTTCCCAAATCAAACCCCTCCCCAATCCAATCACTTCAAAGATATGTTGGTAAATTCTGCTACTCCCTATCTAATTCCACAGACTCTATATTTAATCAGCTCTCTTCCCCTCAAGGAAACTATAGGCAGCTGATGATATGAGGAAGACCTAAGTTCAAATCTGACCTCAGAAACATATCGAGTGACCCTGGAGAAGTCACTTGATATACTGTTTACCTCAGTTTCCTCAGCTATAAAATGGCCATAATGATAGTGTATAATGTGCAAATGAGATAATATTTGTAAAAGTGTCTATCACGCAGTAGACACTATGCAAATGCTTGTTTATTTCTCCTTAAGGGATTTTTTTAAACCATGAAAACCACTGGAGATTTCAACTGAAATGGGTTGTTTTATATTGATGCATGCTATCACTATGGATACACATATATTGAAAATTTTTTAGGCTTAGTATTGTTAATAGTCCCTCACTATTCCTGAATTTTCTAATGATGTCCCTCTCCCCCCGCTCTGCTTCTTGAGTTTATGTTATCTTTGAAAATTCAAAGTTTGGGTACTTCTAGAAAGATGGAAGAGCGAGACAGAGTCAGAACAAAGCCTCCCTCCTCAAGATTCTCTTTTGAAAATGGCAAAATTGGGGACAGCTAGGTGGACAGAGCACCAGCCCTAGAATCATGAGGACTTGAGTTCAAATCCAACCTTAGACACTTGACACTCGCTGTGTGACTCTGGATATGTCACTTCACCCTGTTTGCCTCGCCAAAGAAAATAAAATAAAATAGCAAAATTGGCAGAGGAGAGGTAAAACTATCAGGAAGCCTCCAAAATAAAATACTTGTGAAATAACTGAGCAGGTAAACAATCGTTTAAAAATAAATGCGTGTTCTCTTAAATTAAATTAAAATAAAAATATTAAATATTTTTAGAAAAGTCTAAGTCAAAATCAAAGAGTAAAATATACTGAAAAATACTCACAGTAACATCAAAAATAAAGCTTGAATTTCCTTAAAACACCAGAAAATTTTTAATAAAAGTATCAAAGGAATTAGTGAAATCAGCAAAAGTATCACGAGTTGCAATAAAGAGGGAACTATATAACTAAGGATCCTCAGGACAGTGTGATAATTTTTAGAACTGTGCATACTGATGGTAATGGGGTAGGAGAGCTGGTCAGAAAGATTATGGGGGACCTTTCACTGGCATTGGGTACAGGACCCTGTTGCATTGTCTATACACAGTTCTGAGTCACAGATCTAGGGCAAAGAGGAACACTAGCAATCTAGTGCTTGCAAAGGCAAGGGAGCAGGATTCTACACCAGTGAGTTTCAAGTTCCAGTTCCAAGGCAGAGAGAACCACTAGTGCATGCAGCCACAGGAAAACAGGTGTCCTGGTCATTGCTCCAGGGTGAAGAATGCAGGTGGTTGCTCATAAGGAAGCAGAGGTCCTCATCTCAATTCCATGGCATAAGTGAACATTAGAAATGATAGCTGTAGGACAGCAAAGGAACCTGCTCACAATTCTAGGGCTGGAAGGGAATGAGTTTATTTCCTGGGCAAAGACTACAGAGCAAACCAGGAGAGCAATGACCATACGGTTCCCCACATTATACCACCTTGGAAGTACTGAACACTTGCAGTCCCCTGGAACTAGCTCTGAAATATTGCCATAAAAAAGTCTAAAGCTTGGGACACCGCCTCCTCAACCCAAGGTAAGCAGATCCAATTGTTAACATAATGTTCAAAGGGAAGAAATAGAGTGGGAAAATAAGCAAGCAAGCAAAAAAAAAAACCAAACAAACAAAAAAAAAAACTTGACCACAAAAAGTGATTACAATGGTAGGAAAAACCCAGACATAAATTCAGAAGGAAACACCAGCCAGAAGCAAAGCTTCAAAGAAAAATGTAAATTGGAGAAAAGCCCAACAAGAATTCCCAGAGAAGCTTGAGAATGATTTTAAAAATAAAATAAGACAAAGGAAAAAATGATAGTGATACAAAAAAATTATTAAAAAGAGTCAACAGCTTGGGAAAAGAGGCACAAAAAATAGTAAAGAAAATAACATCATAAAAACCACACTTTTCCAAATACTAAAAGAGGCACAAAAATTCAATGAAGAGAAAAAACTCCTTATAAAACAAAATTGACCAAATGGCAAAAGAAGTACAAAAGCTCACTGAAAAAAATAATTCCTTAAAATTAAATTTGGGCAAGTGGAAGCCAGTGATTCATGAAATATTGAAAAGTAATCAAACAAAGTCAAAAGAATGAAAAATAAAGAAAATGTGACAACTGACCTGGAAAATAATTGAGAAGAGATAATTGAAGAGTTATTTGACTACCTGACATCCATGATAAAAAAAAAAGCTAGACTTCATATTTCAAGAAATAACAAGGAAGACTGTCCTGATAGCCTAGAACCAGAGGGTAAATAGAAATTGAAAGAATTTGCCAATCACTTCCAGAAAGATATTGCAAATGAAAACTCCCAAGAATCTCTAAGCCAAATTCCAGAATTCCCACTAGGTAAAGGAGAAAATGTTGCAAGCAGCCAGAAAAAAACAATTCAAATATCATGGTACCACAATCAGGATTGCACAAAATGTAGTAGCTTCCACAATAGAAGAGCAGAGAGCTTAGAATATAATATTTGGGAAGTCAAGGAGCTAGGATTACAATGAAGATTAATCTCAGTAAAACTTCAAGTGAAAAATGAATATTTAATAAAATAGAAGACTTTCAAGAATTCCTGATGAAAAAACTGAAATTAATAGAAAATTTGACTTTCAAACACAAGACTCAAGGTACAAAAGGTAAATATGAAAGAGAAATCATGAGGGACTTAATATGGTTAAACTGATTGCATTTCAATATAGGAAGACGAGACTTGTAACTCCGAAGAATTTTGTCATTATTATGGCAATTAGGGGGAGTATACATAGAGAGAGGGCATTGGTGTGAGTTGAATACCATAGGTTGATCTCAAAAATAAATAAGGTGTTCATAAGAGGGAAGCACTGGGAGAAAGGGGAAAGGGAGAGAAAAATGGAGAAAAATGTATCACATGAAAGAGATATGCAAGGAAGAGTTTTTACAGTGGAGAGGAAATTAGGGAGGGTAGCAGACAATGCTTGACCATCACTTTCACTGGAATTTGTTCAGAGAGAATAACATAGACTGAGTTGGGTATATCTATCATAACAAATGGGGAAGTAAGAGGAGAAGGGGATAGGATTGGAAGAGTGATAACAGGGAGATGGATTAAAGGTGACAGTAGTCAGAAAGAAAACAGAGTTTTGAGGAAAGAAAGGGTTAAAAGAGAAAGAAGGACACACAGAGAACCTGAATGTTAGAATTAAGACTGTTACTAACTGGCTGTTTTACTTTGGATAAGTCATTTGGTCTCTAGGACTCACTTTTGTTAGAGCAAAAATACTTTATATGAGCTACTATTATCAAATAAAGAGGCTAGACTACTACTCTAAGGCTATGATTTTGTGACTAATGGAAAGAGGACGTTATTTGAAGTCTGAGGATCTAGGTTCAGATCTCTAGGACTTTTGATTAATTACTTCACTTTGTTAGGATTCAGATTTCTTATCACTAAACTGATGAGATTATAGGAGATGGTCTCTAAGGTCACTCCCAGCTGGAAAACCTGAGATCCTTTCATCTAAACACTCCATTAAGTCCCTTTCTTATCTAAAATTCTTGAAGTATTGTCATCAAAACCAAATTTTACCTACACCACAATTTTACCTGGGGCTGGCCTCCCCTGCCAACCTCCTCAGAGACATAATATACAACAGCAAATTGCATTCTCATTAGAGAACCATATTTTGAATTGACATACTTACTTAATGAGAATTTTATTACGGGTCCAGGCAATCTCAGGCTGAGGATAAGACTCTACAGCACACATGAAGGTGGCCACTTCTTCAACTAATGCATCTACTGTTTCAAGAGGAGTGGTGATGATAGGAGCTATAGAAAGTAAAGAAATCAAAAAAGAAAAATTGTAAGTTATGTTCAACATCAAAATCCCCTCCTGAGATTATTCACTACTGGTAGAGCTATGAACTAGCACAACTTTTTTCCCCTAGGCAACAAACATTTTCAATCATACATGTGAAATTATGCAACACATATTTCTATATTAGCCATGTTGTGAAAGGAAACACGCACACACACACACAAACCCTAAAAAAAGTTAAAAAGTATGCTTCAATCTGCCCTCTGAGTTCATCAGTTCTCTCTCTGCAGGTGTACAGCAATTTTCATCATGGGTCCTTAGAAGTTGTCTTGGATCATTGTCTTGATCAGAGTAGCTAAGTCTTTCACAGTTGATCATCCTTACCATATTGTTGCTGTTATGCACAATGTTCTCCTGGTTCTGCTCACTTTGCTCTGTATCACTTCACAGAACATTTTTCCAGGTTTTTATGAAACCATCCTGCTCATCATTTCTTATGGAGCCATAGTATTACATCACAAACATATACCACTTATTTAGTCATCCCCCAAATGATGTGAATTTCCTCAATTTCCAATTCTTGGCCACCACGAAAAGAGCTGCTATAAATATTTCTTTATGTTTAGGTCCTTTTCCTTTATCTATGATCTCTTTGGGACTTAATAGTGGTATTGCTGGGTCAAAGGATATGCAAAGTTTCAAAGCCTTTTGGGTATAGGAAACAACTGTTTCAAAGAGCAATTTGAAATTATGCAAGAAAAGTTAGTAACATGTTAGGAACATATTCTTAGCCTTTGAGATAGTTTCACTATTGAGTTTATGACTTAAGGAAATAGGCAATAATACTCATTGTCTGAGTAATGAGGGGTCATAAGAAAATACCTAATCATGAAAAAATATTCACAGGAGCATTATTTGCAATAGCAAATACATAAAGTAGAGGAGGAGGAAGAGAGAGCTCCATGCCTTACTGGAAATGGCTGAATAAATTACATCAACTAAATTGAATAATTGTATCGTAAAGGTTAAAAAATATGAAAAATTGAAATAAACATGGAAAACTTTGTATGATGTAATATAAGCCATACAAATGAGAGAGCAAACTTCTACCAAATAAAAGTCACCTTTTTTGTATTTTTATAATGATGATATTTATATAGCATTTACTATGTGCTAGGCATCTTGCTAAATGCTTAAAAATTATTTTCTCACTTAAGATTTGCAGCAATCCTGGGAGGTAGATACTATTATTGTCCCCATTTTACAAATGAGGAAACTGAGGCAAACAGCAGTTAAGTGACTTCCCCAAAGTCACATAGCTGGTAAGTATCTGAGACCATAATTAAAACCAGTCTTCCTCAATCTAGACCCAGAACTCTAGACCCAGTACTAACCCAATACTAACCTAGTACTAACAAACTACCTCAATTTCAGAGTCCTTACAAATTGCCAAGAATGCAGTGCTTCTTAAACTGCGGGTTGTGATGCTGGGTTGAAAGAAATTTGTCAATAGTATATTCAATATATACTTTTACTTTGGATAAGTTATTTGGTCTCTAGGACTCACTTTTGTTAGAGCAAGAATACTTTATATGAGCTACTATTATCAAATAAAGAGGCTCGACTGAATATGCAATAACCAAAACGTAATTAAAAATTAAAAGCAAAATGAATCTGAGGTGTTTTTGGCAGCACTTGCTGGTTTTGGTTTCATCATTCAACTTCACTGTAGACTTGGTTCTTAACACAAAGCATGTACACTTTGCACTGTGCATTCTTTCACTCCCACTACAGCACCAACTAATGTTGCCAAAACCAAAAAGTGGTTGCCGGTGGAAAAAGTTTAAGAAGTCCTGGCCTACAGCACTGGAAAGTCATACAATGTCCAGGTTCACTCAACAAATGTGTTAGAAAAAGGAAGTGAATCCAGATCTTTCTGACTAAACATATCCATGCATGGTATCCCAAAACTCTTAGTGCATTTTTAAGCTATTAAAGCGTGAAACTCATTGAGACTTTTGAGACACCTCCAACTATGCCACGCTGTATCTCAGAATCAAACAGCAACAAATTCAAAGATAATGACCAATGTTGATGCTGAAGTAATTATTAAAATCAAAGTATATAATTTTTTCTTTCCTATAAAAAAATAAAGAATATCATACTACCAAATATAATGTCACCAACCTTTAAAAGTAAAATCTCTTTTATTTTCTTTAACTGTCTGGAGTGAGAAGTATACTTTGCAGGTGATTTATATATAAGCTTGTTTAGTATAAGTCTATATGAAAATAAAACAATTAAAAAAATAAAATCTTTGTTATCAACAGACATTCTAACTGTATGTCAAGATCTGCTGACAAAGAAGCAGAAGCAATCCTTGCCTTCATCAGGTTTATAGTTGAGTGGAGAGAATGAGAGCTCCTTACTGGAAATGGCTGAATAAATTACATCAACTAAATTGAATAATTGTATCATAAAGGTTAAAAAATATGAAAAATTAAAATAAGCATGGAAAACTTTGTATGATGTAATATAAGCCATATAAATGAGAGAGCAAACTTCTACGAATTAAAAGTCACCTTTTTTGTATAACTGTGAAATAAAGGGTGCCATATACTAAGTGGTAAATGAATTGTACCATCAAGAAGTGTTAAGGTTAGTCAATGGCAGGAGATATCATGGTGAGTCATGCAGCATAAAATCTTTTTTTTTTAAACTGGAATTGTTAGGGTTGGTTATCATGGTTGAAGTAAGACTTTGTTAGAAGTAAGACTAGGGAACATTGAGAGAAAAGGGCATATATATGAGGGTTCTAATAAATGCACTAGGAGATGTTGAAATTGGAAAATTAACTTGACAACTGTGTTTACGGTGGCCAAAAATTGGAAATTGAAGAGATACCCATCCATTAGAGAATAGCTGGACAATAGTTGTCATATATGAGTATAATGGAATACAATTGTGCTATAAGAAGTAATAAGCATGTGGATGTCAGAAAAACCTGAGAAGACTTACATGAACTGATGCTGAATGAAGTGAACAGAACCAGGAGAACATTATACACAATGTCCTCAACAAGTACAATGATCAACCATGATAGACTTAGCTCTTCTCAGCAATGCAATGATCTAAGACAATTCCAAAAAACTGGTGATGGAAAATGCTATTCACATCCAGAGAAAGAACTTTGGAATCTGAATACAGATCAAAGCATACCATTTTCTCTCCCCCCTCACCTTTTTTGTGGTTTTCCCCTTTCATTCTGATTCTTTGTTCACAATATGACTAATGGGGAAATATGTTTAACATGATTGTGCATGTATAGGCTATATCAGATTGATTTAGCCCACACTTTCCCTTAAATTCTAGTTTTGAATTTTCAATTAATTGAATTACCAATCTTTGGTAGCTCTACATAGATACCTCAGTATTAACTCAAGCTCAACATATATCAAAGTGAACTCCTCTCTTCCTTTCCCCTTCTTAAAATACCTTACCACTACCATCATCTTAACCATTTTTGTGAAGAGAAGGAGAAAAAGGAGAAGGAAGAAAAAAATTTAGAATTAAAAATCTTATAGTGAATGTTGAAACCTATCTTTATATTTATTTGGAAAAACTAAAATAAATGGGGAAAAAAAGAAAGTTAGAAAAAGGAAAATTAGCTCAAAGTCAAGGAAGATCTTGACTTTTTCTAAAAGTATTAGGAAGCTAAATACTAAATACTAAAAATATTAGTATTATTCCAAATGTATTAGGAAGCTAAAAATTGTACAGCTTGTTAGGTGTAAAGGATTATATCTGGCAATCTCAATATGTAAAATGGATTAGAGAAGAACTGACTTATAGACTATAAGAACAACTGAGACGATTTTTTAGTAATTCTGATGTGTACTTATAGTTTCACATGTTAGAGAAAAAGTAATGGGAATAGAGAAAAGAACAGGGGTTTGCCTGGAAAAAATTGAGGCTTACGTAGATTCTCAGTTTCATATTGAGACATCAGTATGGTGCAGCAGCCAAAAAAAAAATTAATGCCATCTTAGACCTCATTAAATATGTGTTGCCTCCAAGAATAAGGTGATAATCCCTCCGCAGTCTGCCCTGACCAGACATCTGGCTTTCTGTGTGTAGTTCTACGCATCATAATTGAAGAAAGTCAATGATAAGATGAAGTGTGTGCAGAGGAGGTCAACTAAGGTGATGAAGGTCCTTGATTCCATGATAGAAAACTAGGGATGTTTAGCTTAGAAGAGTGCCATGATGATGTCTGCAAGTATTTGAAGGTCTGTCATGTGGAAGATTAGCCTTGTTCTGTTTTACCCCAAAGAGTAGAACTAGATATAATGAGTAGAAATTATAAGAATTCAAATTTAAGTTTGGTGTCAGGAAAAATTTCCTAACAATAAAAAGCTATTCCAAAATAACATGGTTTTTCATCATGCAGTCATTTCAATTGTTTCCAACTCTGCATGACCCCATTTGGGGTTTTGTTGGCAAAGATACTGGCGGGGTTTTGCCATTTCCTTCCACAGCTCATTTTACAGATGAGGAAACTGAGGCAAACAGGGTTACGTGATTTGCCCAAGGTCACACAGCTGTCTGGATTTGAACTCAGATCTTCCTGAGTCAAGGCATGGTGGTCTATTCATTATACTACCTAGCTGCCCTGACATGGGTTATATCTAGAAACTGCGGTTTCTCTCTCATTAAAGAATCCTCAAGCTGGATGACTATATGTCAGATATATTATGGAGTGAAGGTTCCTTTCATGACTGAAATGGTTGCTAGGATTCCCTTCAATTCTAAGCTCTGTGGTTCTGTGGTTTAAGAGATTCCATGACAGAACAATCAGCAGAATTTGGAGATACACTGGATAAAAGGAAAGGGGCCAAGATGTCTTTAATGTTCCAATTTCATAAATGGCTGAAGTTCACAGAAATGGCTGAGATGATAGTGGTGGTAGGGTATTTGAAGGAGGAGAAAGGACAGGGAGGAGTTCACTTTAAGGTATGTTGAGCTTGAGCTAATGGTGAAGTATCTAGGTAGAGCTGCCAAACATTGGTAATTGAACTAATTGGAAATTCAAAGCTAGAATTTAAGAGAAAATGTGGAGTGAAAAATGTAGATTTGGAAGACAGAGGCATGGAGTGATAATTTAAGCCAAGGTTTCCAAGGAAGAGAAGGCGGTTAACACAATTGACTCTATATTCTTCATTGGATTATCATCTGTGGAGTTATAAGGCACATTAGAAGTTTCTAATTCAAGTTTCTCATTTTACAAATGAGGAAACTGAGGTTCAGAGAGATGAACTGATATGGTCACATCGACAGCAAATAACAGAGCTGGGATTTGAATTCGGGCCCCCTGATTCCAAATCCAGTGATTCTTTCCCTTTTCACTACTTCTCACTGCTTACAAATCTGCTTACAAGTTCTTACTAATCTAATTTATATCATTTCCTGAAACACTAGATTCTTTTTTTCTACTTTTATTTTTTTCTTACACCCCAGTTTTCTACTCAACGGGAGGCTTTCTAAACACAAATATTTAATTCGTCCCCTCTAATCAGAGGAGATAAGAAATCATATATGACAAAAACAAATCTGTTTATAGAGTCTTTTTCTATTTGCTGCTTTTCACTAATTTATTAGATCATGTCATCTGGATTTGGGAGGAGGTCTGAGCACAGGACAGAATCAAAAGCCAGACTATGTGGCAATTTACTCTAGAAAGCCTAGCAGAAGGAAGCTACTCTCCATATCAGTTGTTGTCAGCTATAATCCAGGGACATTTTAATGTCCCCTGAAACACTTTTAGGGACAGTGTGCAAGATAAAAATTATTTTTATAATCCTAAAATATCTTGACTTCCAATATATCCAATAGATAGTTGTAACTCATAAACAAAACATTTTATGGGTTCTTCAATCATTTTTGAGAATGTAAAGAGAGAAGGGACTTCTGGGACATTTGAGCAACAAGTTCATGAACTAAACGTTTTCTCTGATCCACACAACCTCTCCTAAACAGAAATTATATGCTAAAGATAAAGCAACTTTAGTAGTATAGGACACTCAGAATGCAAAAAAGTTTTAATAAAAAAATCAGAAAGTGGTGCTCACTGTCCTGTCTCTGTCCTTACTCAGCACTCCTACCTACCTCCTTTGTTACCAAGCAGCAAATCTATATTAACAGACTCAAAGACATGCCATAGGCTTATATCAAAACACATCTATGAATACATATTGCAGAATCAAGGGAAATGGTCCAAACACTTGATAAGACAAAGGACCCTGTGGAATTTGAGGAGAACACTGAACCACAACATGCTGTTTCTCAGTGGTTTAAAAGAGAAATGAGAATTATAAACCAGAATTTACATTCTGCAAAGCAAAAATAAGAAGAACAGAAAAACTTAAATTTACAATGGTAAGACTCACCAAAAAACAAAAACTTAAAAGAGAATAAGTTGGGAATGCAAATACACAGAAATTAATATGATTGTGATGAATACTATTGTGCTATAAGAAATAATGAGCTTGATGATCTTAGAACAATATGGATAGACTTGCGTGAAATAATAAAAGTTATATCAGCAGAACTAAGAGAATGTTGTATGCAGTAAGAGCAATATTGTTTTAAGAACAACTTTAAGCAAATAAACCATTTAAACTATTATAAATATTGAAATTAACTACAAAGGGCATATGAAGGAAGATGGTATCTGTATCTAGAGAAAGAAATGATAAATAGAAGTATGTATAGGATGGGATATATATATATATACACACACACACACACACACACACACACACACACACACATACATACATACAAAGGTACATTTATCCATATTTGTGTGTAATGGTAGCCATCTGGGATAGGGGAAAAGGAAAAAAAAGAAAGTTACATGGTAACTTTATTATATATTTAAAAGGAATAACAAGTTATATATAACAGATTTGTAGTTTCATGTGCAATCATTTTTTATTATATTATGTTATGGAAATGTTTGTTTTATTACATAAACTGACAATAAATAAAAAAGTTTTAAAAAGAAGTTAAGGACAACCTAGGAGAAGCAAAAAAAGAGTAAGAAAATCAGTTCACTCTGCAAGCACAACACTGATCTTGAAGACAGGATGCATAGAAGTTAGAAGTAACCTAAAGATTATAGGTCTTGGAGAAGAATGCAACAGGACAAAAAACCTTAAAATCACAATGAAGGAAATAACAGAAGAAATCTGTTCAGAATTTTTGATTATAGAAAATGAATTTGAAGATGAAAAAGTTCATAGATCATGTCTATAAAAAAGTCAAGGTTTCAAGTTCCAAGACACAATGGTTAAATTTAGTAATTCAATCCAGAAATAAGAAATTCTTCAAGCTACCAGAAGAAAAACTTTCAAATACAACGGAAAAGACATTCAAATAATGCAAGATTATTCTTCAACCAGTAGAAAATAGAAGAAATGAAATCATGTGTTCCAAAAAGCACTGGAGCTCAGGACAGAGTCCAGTGACCTAACTTGCAAATCTGAGCTTAGGCACATAGGACAAAAAAATGGGCATTCAATAATAATGAAAAGTTTGTAACATTAAAAACAACCCCAGAAATGACAAGATTATTTGCTTTGCAAATACCTCCAAACAACAGAAATGGAGGAGTGAATGAATGCAACAGACAAGGACAGCAACAGCAACAGAGTGACCACAGGAGTCATAGACAGAGACGAGTGATGCTCTGCCTACAGGTGAATTCTTCTTTTCTTGGAATACACTACAACCAGGGAGGGTACATGAAAGAGGTGGAAAGGAGGAAGGTGTTAGGAAAGAGTATGTGATGTGCCATTGTCAAATCAAGGGCTAGCAATGAAGGAAAAATGACCTCTGCTGTCTCAGAAAGAGAAGAGCCTATAGGGAAAGGGGTGCAGAGGAAGGACAAAAAATTCGAAGAGCTGGGAGAAAGGAGACCATGCTTTTGAAGACTGAGCAATTTATTGCTTTAAAGGTCTATCTGTCCTTGGAGGGGGTAGTTGGAATGCTTGGGGACAACTTGTACCTGGAAGAGTTGGAATGGACACAGCGAAGAGACTTTCAGACAAAAATAAAATAGAAAGAAGAGAGGTCAACAAAAGAAAGTATAGATTAGTGGTGGGGGCTTACTATCCTCTCTGACATCTATAATAATTGGCATTGTTCTGAGAGTGACAGACAAAAGAAAAGGGTAGTCCATGGTGTGAGTCTCACAAGGTAGTGGCTGCAAGTTTCTGGGGGGAGAACCTAGAATGGATACCTTGCAAGCTTTCACTGTATGAATAATACAAAGAACTGAGATAGGCCAGATGCTTGTAGGGGGTCCTGAAGTTGAGAACGAGGATCTAGAGGAAATAGAGAAAATGGATAATGAAAGAATAAAAAAAGAGAGAAAACCTTTTTGGAAAAAAAGCTTTTTGGAAAAGGGTCCAAAAAGTGAAATTTTAAAAATAATGAACAGGGGAAAGGGAAGAAAAGAAAGGTGAATCTACTTGATTAACTGAGAGGAAAAAAGATGGGAAGGAAGTAAATAACAAGATAAAACTAGAAAAGAGGAATTAGTAAGTAAAAGTCTAAAGGGAAAGGGGTAACAAATTAGAAGAGGGGATCAAGGCTGAGGGGAAGAGAGTCAATGGAAACAGAGCAATCTTAAAATAAAAGATTAAAGTAACTGCAGGAACATAATACTGTGTTTATAGTATGAGGGGGAAAATAACAACTTGGAAAAACCTCTTATTTTAGAGACAGATGGAGGAAATTATAAACCTCAGCCATAACTTTAAATGGGAACTGATTTCATTGCATTAAACAATCTAATAAAATGAAAAAGAGTTACAGATTGAATAAGTAAATAAAACTCTACAATCTGTTACTTATAAGAAACACATTTAAAAAAAAAAGACAAAAGACAGAACCAAGATGGTGAAGGAAAGGTAGGGACTCATCTGAGTTCTCCTAAATTCCCCTCCAAACAATTTAAAATAATGCCTTAAAATGAATTCTGGAGCAGCAGAGACAACAAAAATTTGGGGTGAAACAAGTTTCCAGCCCAAGACAACTTAAAGATCAGCAGGAAAGATGTATTCCACTAGGGTGAGAGTGGAGCACAGTCCATTTCAGGCCAAGGCAACAAGCCAGCATCAGACTTCAAGGCAACCGCATCACCTTCTGAAGCTTCTAGAGCTCTCAGCCCACAGAGGGTAAGGAGGTCAGACAACTGGTTAGAAGGAGATTACAGGGGACCTTTTGTTGGTACTGGGTCCAAGACTATGTTGCATTTCTCATATTTGGTGGGTCACAGTCCCAGAGTAAAAAGAAGTATAAGCAGGAGATGGGGTGTTGGTGATATTTCTAGGGTGAAAAAAAGACTTTTCATCTTTCAAAGACCAAAGCACAGGGCAAGAGAATGGTGACCACAACTCTCCCTAGATCATACCTCCATGGAAGAACTAAAAAGGTACAAATTCTCCAGAACTAGCTTTGAAAACAGTGGCACAAAAAATCTAAAGCTTAAGACAGTGCCCCTTGAACCCTATGAGTGGGGCCCAACTTTAACATAAAGTTAAAAGTCAAGAAAAAGACTGGAAAATGAGTAAATTACAACAAAAACAGAACTTGGCCACAGAAAGCTACTATGTATACAGGGAAGATCACAAAACAAATTCACAAGACTATGAAATCAAAGAAACTATATGAAAAACATCAAAGAAAAATGTGAATTAGTCTTGGTCCCCAAAAGAGCTCCTAGAAAAGCTTTAAATGGACTTTAAAAATCAAATAAGAGAGGGAGGAGAAAAAATTGAGAAAATAAGTGAGAAACAGGAGCTTGGTAAAGGAGGCACAAAAAAAATGAAGAAAATAACACCTTATAAAACAGAATGGTCCAAGTAGTAGAAGAGGCACAAAAATCCACTGAAGAGAAGAATTTTTAAAAAAAGCAGAATTGGACAAATGAAAAGAAACGATGTACAAAAATCCACTGAAGAGAACTTAAAAAGTAGAATTGACCAAATGGAAAAGAGGGTACAAAAGCTTACTGAGAAAAATAATTTTTTAAAAATTAGAATCAGGTAAGTAGAAGCTAATGACTCCATGAGACATTTGGAAACAAATAAAAATCAGAAGAATTTTAAAAATAGAAGGAAATGTGAAATATCTTATTGAAAAAACAATTGTCCTGGAGAATAGATTGAGGAAAGATAATTGAAAAATTATTGGACAGCCTGACAGCTGTGATAAAGCAAAAACTTAGACATCATATTTCAAAAAATTATCAAGGAAAACTATCCTGATATCCTAGAAACAGAAGATAAAATAAAAATGGACAGAATCCATCAATCACCTCCAGAAAGAGAACACAAAATGTAAACACCTAGGAATATCATAGCCAAATTCTTGAGCTATCAGGTAAAGGAGAACATGTTAGGAGAAACAATTAATATATCACGGACCTACAGTCAGGATAATTCATTTGTAGCTTCTATATGAATTTGTTCTAGTAATGCTAGTTATAGCAATAAGACAAGAAAAATAAATTGAAGGAATTAGAACAAGAAATGAGGAACAAAACTTCATTCTTTGCAAACAATACAATGGTATACTTAGAGAATACTGAAGAATCAACAAAAAATACTAGTGGAAATAATTAACAATTTCAGTAAAGTTGACAGATATAAAATAAACCCACAAAAATCATCATTCTCTACATTGCCAATGAAGTCTAGCAGTAAAAAACAGAAAGAGAAATTCCATTTAAGATAATTAAAGGCAATATAAAGCACTTGGGAATCTATTTGCCAAGACAAAGCCAGAAACTGTATGGACACAATTACATTAAACTTTTCACACAAATAAAGTCAGATATAAACAACTGGAAAAATAGTAATTACTTATGTGGAAGCTGAGTCAATACAATAAAAATGAAAAATCTACCTAAGATAATTTACTTATTCAGTGCTAATGCAAAGAAACCACCAAAAATTATTTTATAGAGCTAGAAAAAATAGGAACAAAATTCATCTGAAACAATAAAAGGTCAAGACTATCAAAGGAAAAATGACAAATATTGAAGATGATATAGAAAAATTAGGACACTAACGCACTGTTGAAGTTCTGAACTGATTCAGCTATTTTAGAGAGAAATTTAGAACAATGTCCAAAGATTATAAAATTTCGTATACCCCTTGACCCAACAATAAATAGCGCTGCTAGTTCTGTATCCCAAAGAGATTAAAATATGTAATGAACAAAGTAATGAACACTGACTCAAAACTTTTAAAAATCCTATCAAATGAACTACAGTGATTTATCCAGGAATTCATTCATTATGGTCAAGCGGAATTTTTACCAGAGATGCAAGGATGGTTCAACATTAAGAAAACAATGAGCATAATTAATAATATTAAAAAACAAAACACTGAAAATCTAATGAGCAGCTCAATAGATGTAGAAGAAGCCTTTCACATTTTGACAAAGTACAACAGTCCTTTATGCTAAAAAAAAAATGTCCTACTATCTATAAGCATAAAGGTGCCTTTTTTAAAAGGTAATTTATTTATTTTTAGTTTTCAATGTTGACTTCCTTAAGTTTTAAGTTTTTTCTCCCATAAAGGGGCCTTTTAAAAAATATAATAAAAAATCTATCTAAAACCAATAGCTATCTTCAAATTAATGGTCATACACTAGAAACTTTTCCATCGGATACAGGAGTGAAGCAAGGATTCCCACTCTCCCCATTACTATCTTATATAATTCTGGAAATGCTAGTAATAGCATTAAAACAAGAGAATGGACTTAAAGGAATAAAGAGAGGTATATAATAGATAAAAACTATTTCTGTTTGCTTTGAACCAGCAAAGATACTAATTGAGATGATTAAAAGTTTCATCAAAATTGCAGGCTTCACAATAAGTCCTCAAAAACCAACAGCATTTCTACATAATAATACAAAGCACAAGAAGTGTAACAGAAATGGAAATCTCATTCCAAATAGTTATAAAATGGGGACAGTTGGGTGGCATAGTGGATAGAGTACCAGCACTGGAATCAGGAGGATCTGAGTTCAAATCACTCTTCATACATTTATTAGTTGTGTGAATCTGGGAAAGTCACTTAACCCTAATTGTCTCCAAAAAATAAATTTAAAAAACAACAACTATAAGATGCCTAAAATATCCTGGGATCAACCTACTGAAATACAAAAAGATTCATATAGATTTAATTATAAAACACTCCTTAAAGAAATATAGAACCTAAATAACTGGAGGAATATTCAGTGATCATGGCTGCGTAGTGCCAATAAAATAAAAATGAAAATTCTACCAAAATTATTTTATCCTATTAATGTTATACTAATCAATTTATCAAAAGGATACTTGCAGGCTAAAATGTAACATTTAGAATCAATCATGTAATAACTGATGGTTTTTAGATTGGAAAAGGAGTACAACAAGGCTGTATACTGTCACCTTATTTAACTTATATGCAGAGTATATCATGTGAAATTTCAGGCTTGATGAATCCAAAACTGGAATTAAGGTTGCCAGGAGAAATATCAACATTCTCAGATATGAAGCTGATACCATTCTGATGGCAGAAAGTGAAAAGGAATAAACAAATCTCTTGATGAGGGTGAAAGAAAAGAGTGTAAAAGCTGGCCTGAAGCTTAATGTCAAAAACAAAACAAAACAAAAAATTCAAAAAACTAAGATCTTGGCACATGATCCCATCACTTCCAGGCAAACAGAGAGGAAATGAAAGCAGCATCAGATTTTATATTCTTGGGCTTAGAGATCACTGCAGGGAGTGCCTATAGCCATGAAATTAAAAGATGCGTGTTCTTTGGAAGGAAAGTCATGTCAAATCTGGACAGACATACTAGAAAGCAGAGACGTTTACCTTGTCAACAAAGATCCAGTCAAACCATAGTCAAAGCTATGGTTTTTCCAGTAGTAATGTCTAGCTGTGGGAGTTGGGTCATAAGGAAAGTTGAGCATTGCAGAATCAATGCTATCAAATTGTGGTGCTACAAAAGACTTTCCAGAATCCCTCGAACAGCAAGGAGATCAAATTAGTTGATGCTTAAAAGAAATTAATTCAGATTACTTACTGGAAGGTCAAATATTGAATCTGGAGTTTAAATACTTTGGCAACATAATAGATAGATAGGACTGTTTAGGAAAGATCCTGATGTTGAGAAAGCTTGAAAACAAAAGGAAAAGGGGATGGCAGAAGATGAGATGGATAGATAGTATCATGGAACAATGAACATGAACTTGGGCAGACTTGAAGAGATGGTAGAGGATGGAAAGGCCTAGGGTGCTGTGTGCCATGGGGTCAATGAAGAGTTGGACATGGCTGAATGATTGAACAACAATGCTCACATAGCTGTAATGTACAACACAATGATAAAATGTTAGCATTTATAATGTGTTTTAAGGTTCACAAAACATTTTATATATGTTATCTACTTTGATCCTTAGAACAACACCTGGGAAGAAGGTGCTGTTACTATCCCCAATTTATAGATGAGAAAACTAAGGCACAGAGAGGCTAAATGACTTCTCCAGAGTTACACAGGTAAAATGGCTGAGACAGGATTTCAACTCTGGTCTTCCTGACTCCAAGTTCCATAGTCAATGTACTGTGCCACCTACTTGCTTCATGCAAAGTCATGCAAAAGGATGGCCCACTTGTCATCCAGAATACTATGCATGTCATGTCCAATTCTAAATTTTATCTATGAATTTTGAAAAAAAAATAGCTTAAATATTCTCTAGATTTTTTGAACTATTCAATATCTCTCTATAATCTTGAATATTTAATTTTCCATGAACTAATATAAATTGTTTGCTATACATGAGTTTGGGCTATACATGAGTCATTCATTAATTCAATAAACCTATTATAGATGAGTGGTACAGCAGAACAGATATCAGACTTAGTCTTAGAAGACCTAAATTCAGTCTGCACTCTCCCCATTCAAACAAGTCACTTAACCCTTCTATTAGAGAACCTCAGAATCTAAGTTTTTGAAAGGGATTCTTTAGCAGGCATCCAGTATGAATGATACATGAAAAGAATCCCCATCATAATATACCCAAGTGGTTAATCCACAGACTCCGCCTAAAGACTTCAAAATAAAGAGAGTTCAGCACTTTCCAAGGTAACTAATTCCATTTTTGGACATCTCTAAATATTATTATTTTGTTGCTGTTTAGTTGTTTCAGTCATGACCAACTCTTCATGACCCCTTTTGGGGTTGTCTTGGCAAAGATTCTGGAATGGATTGCCATTTCCATCTTCAGCTCATTTTACAGATGAGAAAATGTTAAGTTCAGAGAAGCTCATCACAAAGTTGGCTAGAGAGAAAAATTTTTTTTGGCTGCAGCAAATCAAGAAGGCTCTCAATTGAAACACAGCAGGGATCACAATCTGTCTCCAGGGTGGGGAGTACCGATGCTAACATAACGGGTCCTTGTAATGAAGCGCCTACCATCTGCATTAACTGTTGGATGCTAAAGGAGATGCAAAGAAAAGTAGGTTCCAGTTTTGTATCACTATCATACTTAGAATGCACCAAATTTCTTCTAAATATGTTTTGACTGATTCCATATTACATATCCAAGAATACTGCTTTCATTCAGTAATCCCAGGGCTTGCTCATAAGGGAGCTTGAATAATTGATATGATCTCCTACAGTGGGAGATGCCTTCAGCATTTTTAAAATTTTTTTAAAAGCTCAAGGGAATTTTCAGTATTTCTTATGATCCAGTATGCATTATAACAACCTTTCATTCATTCATTTATTCATTCATTCATTCATAAGGCAACTAGGTAGTACAATGGGTAAATCACTGGGCCTGGAGCCAGGAAGACATGAGTTCAAATTTGACTTCAGATATTTAATAACTCGACATTAGGCAAGTCACTTAACCTTTTGCCTCACTTTCCTAAACTGCAAAATGGGCATATTAAGAGTATCTGCATCTCAGGGTTTATTTGTAAAGTGCGCATTTTAGTACAATGATTGACACAGAGTAGGAACTATCTATAATTTTGATCATATTGATATTATATATGATTATATTTTATTGTGATGATGCTAGTTTGTATTATTTTAACCATTGTTATCAATTGACAGTCAGTGCAGTAACACTGTACAAGGAGAAGTAGTTGTGACATAGTCGAGAGAGAATTGATCTTGAAATAAGGAAGACTTGAGTTGAAGACCTGCCTCTGACTGAGTGATCAAGGACAAGACATGTAACTTCCAGGTGCTCAGGACCAGGGGTATTCAAACTCCAAAAGAAAGAGGCACCACTAAACCTTGTGTATATGAAATCGTTGTCGTCCCACGTTGGCTTAGACGATCACACACTAATATTATCTATTCTATTTAATTTCTATTTGCTTTGTTAAATATTCCTCAATTACATTCTATTCTAGTTTTAGCCCACCTCAGAGTGTGCCAAGTGTTGACCTCCCTAATTTGAACAACTTTCTAAGCCGATAATTGTAGAGGAAGTACCAATGTGCATTTATCTAACCTGGGAGTTCCTGTACAAAAGAAATCACAAGTCCAGTCTCCATCCCTAGCATGTACAAAGCCCTGTGATTGGTACAAAGGGTAACACAAAGCTAATTAAAGCAGGACACCCGCACTTATGGTGTTTACAATTTATGGCGGGAGGGAGATTTGATACCAAAAAAACATGCAATACTGTGATATGACAACCATATCACAGCTGAAGCACTGAGTGTGATCAGGAATAGACATCAGCACTCTAGAATGCTAGGCAAGGTTGGAAAGGACGATAACATTTCTTGTTGGGGAATCAAGGAAGGTACAAAGAAGGAGATGGCGTCTGAACCAAGATGGGTAGGATTTCAAAAGGCAGAAATGAGGGAGAGGACATTCCAGACATAGGGAACAGCATGACCAGAGGCATAGAGATGGAAAGCTCTGGTTATGGCACAGGAATGACAAATGTCCCAGTTTGGCTGAAGTATTTTGTAAATGAAGAGCTGCAGCACAGAACAATGGTTTTAATATAAGTTTTTTTATTCATTTTTGAATAAAAAGTGAGACATTTCTTCGAAGAGGCATTTAGGGTTAGGGTTAGGGTTAGAGCCTCTTTCATTACAAGAATGTTGTATGATTTTTGCATTAAAAGTGGTGCAATTTTCCTTAAAATTTGTGCTCATTTCTTTTCCATAGATTCCAATGCTGCTGATATCTGAGATGTAATTAAAACCAGGATATGAAAGGGAAATAATAGGTGATTTTCTAAGTGGGTACGCTAGGATAGGTAAACCCTAATATGCCTCATCTACCAGCTGGCTGTGATGACTGAAATTTCCACCAGTAACGTCACTTGTTCAAGGTCAAGATACTATTTCTGTAAGGTACAAGCTCAAATGGAATTTTCATCTAAAGTACTTGATGTGCTTTGATTGTGGTGCTTATAATCTGTTCTGGACCATGGTTATTTAGGTACTCGTCTCTTCTATACAATAAGCTCTTTACAGGTAAGAATTCTATGTTCCTTGAGAGCAAGGGGAAAAAAGGCTAAAGTCTTTTGCCTTTCATTGTATCCTTAGTCCTTAGCAAAGTGCCAGGCACATAGTAGGTACTTAATAAATGCGTGCTAATTTTTGACTGACTGCAGTTATCAGTCAGTCAGTGCAGCTTGCATTCCCATAGAGCCTCTAGATCACCTTTGCTTGCACTGCTTATGGTTCCTCTCATTCATTCTAATTCTTCTTTACAACATGACTCATGTGAAAATAGGTTCAATATGAATGTAAATGTAGAACCTATGTCAAATTACATGCTGTCTTGGAGTGGGGGAAAGGGAGAGATGGGGAGAACATTTGGGACTCAAAAATCTTATGGAAGTGAATGTTGAAAACTAAAAATAAATTTTTTAAAAAAGGGTAGGGTTGGGGGAAATGGAAAGAGGAGCTAGCAGCAGGTAGAGTCCACAAAGACAAAGGAGAAAGGTGCCAACGATAAGCTTTGTCAGCCTCATAATACTGCCTGCCAAGGTTGACCCTGGTTGGGGGATATTTGATTTCATCAATATGGGAACTCCCTCCGTCTAGTCAGATAGATCATAATCCATCTCTATTTTAGTAGATAAGTCTTAGAGATTTGCCGAGCCTCAGAAAGGTTAAGTGACTTCTTTCAGTCACACTGATGATGACGGTAAGATTTATATAATGCTTTAAGGTTTATAAAGTGTTTTACAAATCATCTCATTTGATTCTCACCACAACCCTGGGAAATAGTATTAACTAAGTTAATTAATTGAGTTAATTAAGTGCTATTAATATCCTCTCTTTATTGTTGAGAAAACTGAGTCAGACAATGGTTAAGGGACTTGCTGTGAGGAAACTGAGTCAGACAATGGTTAAGGGACTTGCTGTGGGTCACACACTCGGCAAGATTTGAATTTAGGATTTGTCAACTTCAAATCCTGCATTGTAATTACTGTGCTCTCTTTTCTGAGGAAAGATTTGCACTTACGTCTTTCTGACCCCAAGTCTAGCATTCTATCAATTATATCACATGACATCTTTCTGAAGAATTGGGAAACAACTTAATAAATGTTTGTTGGATTAAATATTTTTTAAAACTTTGATCCTTTGCCTCTACCTATCTCAGTTTATCTCAGAAAAACTAATGATAATTAACATATTGCAACTGAATTCCTTACATGCTGGACATGTCCATAAGATATATACTAAATACTCTAGCATACATAATGTCCTATAGTATAATATACTACATTATAAAAGTATTTAAAAGTTAACTTTTAAAGTATTTCACAGTATCTCTAAACTTATGGCACATTACTCCCCTTCCCACATGTTAAATTCTAGCTAATAGCTTGTTTTCACACTTGCTGTATTACTTTCTGTCACCATACCTCTGCCTGGGCTATAGGTGATCACTCTTGCCTTACCACATGATCAGAACACACACACACACACACACACGTATGTATACATATAATTTTGCAAAATTTTGTAAACAGTCATGGTATTCATGAAGACAGAACCAGTCTCAGAGCTAGGAAGACCTGAAATTAAATCTTGCCTGACCCATGCTGTCTGTGCAACCATAAATAAACCACTTAACCTTCTAACACTCTGGGGCACCAGAACTATAAACAGTTAGAAGGTGCTGATCTAAGGTAAAGAGAGGTAGAGGGTGTTTCCTCACTGAGGGAATTACTTATACCCATGTAATCATAGGTCCAGCCCTATCTGGTCTAAATGTAAACTATAATGAGTCTTCAAATACCCATCTTCCTTCAAAGAAGAAAGTTCAGATGCCCCCAGGACTTTCCCTCCTGAAATTACTTCATGTTTTTTTATATGTACTTTATGCTTGCAGCTAGGAGACAAAATGGATAGAGTGCAGGTCCTGAGGTCAGGAAGATTCCTCTTCCTGAGTTCAAATCTGGCCTCACACACTTACTAGCTGTGTGACCCTGGGCAAGTTACTCAGCCCTGTCTACCTCAGTTTCTACATCTATAAAAGTCTGATACCACTGAAATGACTCAACAACATGCTTTCAGGAGATTGTAAGCTCTTTGAGGGTAGGAACTGTTTCCATTTTTGTCCTTCTATCCATGGTACAGTGCCTTGTACATAGTGCAATATTTGTTGAACTTTACCGAATCAAAAATTACCATGGAAGAGGTACGAGGACTCTGCTATTGCCATTTAGACAGTCTGGATAAAGTCTGTTGGTAAAATATTTAATGGTAGAGTAGACCACTATGAACATTATCAATGATTGCAGCACTTGAAGGTTTATTCTCAAAGAACCCTGGGAAGTAAGTGCTCTTATTAACGCCAATTTTATCCAAAAAGAAAACTGAGGCAGACAGAGGTTAGTAATTTGCCCATGGTCACACAGCTAGTAAGAGTCTAAGGTCAGATTTGGACTTGTGTTCCTTATACCAGATCCAGGGCTCTATCTTCTATACAATCTTGTTGTTGTGTTCATCCTTCATTGCCGGAGAAGACCATGTCATCAGAGAAATGATGACATAACTTGTACTTGACTTTGTTTTGAGGGAGGGAGGGCTGTGCAGGTCACCAGCCTCACTTCAGAAAACTATGTATAATTATAAACCCTAAAGTTGAAGGATTTCAGGAAAAACTTTTAACATCAATTAAATTAAATACACATGGAGCACAAGGATGAGTGATTTTATTTCTTTGGTCATTTAATAGCGTTAGAACATTTTGTTAATTTGGGACCAGTATCGATAGTGAGCCCCCACTCCCCTTTTAGCAGGGTTCCCATCCCTGTGGGGATTCACTCAGCTGCCATAGCTGGAAAGTAGTACCTCTCCTACTCTCTGCTATAATTGAAAATATTGAAATACTTACACTCCTTTAATATTCTAATGTGTTATCTTAAATTTAACATCTGCTCAATTTTTGTCCATGTTCATTACAGACTAAACTAAAAGGAGTCTTAAAACAATTGCACAAAAGTCTTATATTTAATGTTGACTTCTTGCTACAAAATACCAAAGAATTTCTTGTATCACAGTATTTGATGAGCTTTCCTATATAGAATTGATTGACTTGAGGGCACTCAAGCACAGAATCTTGGAATTGAAAGGAAACTTAGAATTCATTTAAACCAAGGGTTCTTCATCAGAGATCAAGAAATCATTTAGTCATTGAAACAGTCATTATATGGATGAGAGAACAGAGCTTACTTGTGAAGTAAGCCCTTGTGGTCCCAAGAAATGAGTTAGGACTTTGGTCTCACTTGGTTTGTCCTTTTCATTTTAAATTACAGGTAATGGAGTTCCCAGCCTAAGAGTTCAAGCTATGGGGACATTGGAGCCCAGGATTCTGTCCTGGAGGACAGGAGGGAACCTCTAACAAGAGAGTAGGGAAATGACATTCAAGTTCAAGGAGAGCATTATACTCAGAGTTTGGTGCAATTAAGGTACTAAGTACCTTAGTAGTACTATGTAGGGATGGAACTAAGCTGTAATCTTCTCCCATTCTCCAGGAACCAAGGTGAATAAAGGGCTTTATGTCACTTAGATGTTGGAGGGGGGAGAAAATGATTGTACATTTGATCTTCCTACACTTTTGAGGTAAACATCCCTTATAAAACATAATTTGACTGTTGAATGATTAAGTGGAATTGCAGTGCTAGGTCCTCTAGCCAAATTGGGAACACAATTGACATGGGGCTTTAAATCTCCCCAAACCCTAAGGATAACAGAGAAAAATGGCGGCGGGGTGGAAAGGCGACTCCTCTGACTTTCAGTCTGTATTTAGAGGGTAGAAGCATTGCTGTTCCACTACTCAGTAAAAATATCAAACTTAAGTTTAAATAAAATTTTGACAGATTCCTTGCACTGATTCTCTATAATTATCTTAAATATCAATTAACAGATGACCTAAAGTGCATCAAAAACAAAACTTGGGGTGTTTCTGGGCTTTACAGCACAGTTTAACAAGCCTTTCCCTAAGGTAAACTCCAGGAGTTTCAGAAGGATGAAAGCTCCTTTGTTTTTGGTTATCCACATTGTACTGTCACATGTGTACTGAGGAAACTTGCAAAATGTCTTACACTTAAGGAAACACATTTTTTTAAAAGTTCCCATGAAGATAATCCCCATTTCTGTAGCACATTGCACCCATAAGGCACTTTCATCCCAGCTCCACAGTGCTCAGAACAGTGACATATCCCAGTCCATATAGTGTTAGAAACCAGATTCAAATAATAACCTTCTGATCCCCCGTGCTCTTCCCATATACCATACTGTCTTTCCAAAATTATATTAGAAGGGATGGAATGACTTTATTACTCAAGGGTAATTATTATGAGAGATAGATAAAGATAAATAATACCTTTTAAAGTCAAAGTTTTAATGCTACCCAGCTCCTCATAGAGAAGAGTTGGAGTCAACATACAGATTGATATTATTTGCCAAGCACTGTGCTACTTGTTGGTCAGACAAATAAGATAGCAATGTAGTACACGATCTCAAAGTGCTCACACTGTAACTGAAGGAGTTTTGTTTTGGATACGTCCAATGAAGGAATTTGTTTTCTTTGCCTATACATTTTTGTAATAAGAGCTTTGATTTTCTTTCTCTGTGGGGAAAGGGGGAAGGGAAAGGAAAGAAGGTGGATTAATTTTATTGAAATAAAATTGAATTTTAAAAAACCTTTAAAGCCTATTCACAAATCTGCTTGGTGGACTTTCATTATGCATATATAGGATCATAGATCCAGCACTAGAAGGGAACTTAGAGGTCACCTACTCCAGCCACCTCATTTTACAGATGAGGAAACTGAGGTCCACTGAGGCTAAAGGACTTATTTGCCCATGGTCTTATAGGCAATAAGTAGCAGAGCTGACATTTGAACTTTAGTCCTATGACTCCAAATTAACCAGTCTTTCCACCATGCCAGACTGGTTCCATTTTATAGCTGAAATCCATGGGTTCCATTTACTACATCAAACATTTACCTCAGAGTTGCAAACTCCATTCATAAACCACAGGTGAGACTGCCACTACTTGGCTCAAGAAGTTTGAGAGGCTCCATCGGATGAAGGACAAACTCCCTCTCTTTGACATTTAAAGCCCTTCCCAATCTAGATCCAACCTAACTCTGTAGATTAGATTATTTTCTTCCCTTACATGCTCCAAGTTCTGACTAAATAGACCTGTTTACTGTTCCCTGTATGTTCCCATTTTCTACCTCTGTGCTTGCATCATATGTCCCCACACCTGAAATACTCTTCTTTACCACTATCTCTTTGACTCTTACTTTTTTTTGGTTCCAGAGCCACTTCCTTTATGATATCTTTCCTCATCTCCCTTATGAATACCCTATCCCTGAAATCACCCTCGTCTACCTGACAGCCCACACATCCTCCCTGCATCAATAGGAACAGATAACATTTGGGGGAAGAAGGCAGAGAAGGTATTTTCTCTAGCTATCCAAAGGTCCAATGGACTCCTTTTTGAGTAAACAATAATATCTTTATTCCCCCTTCCCTCTTTGAGGGACCCAGAATCCATTTTTACACCCTCTATTCACACCCTCAAATGTACTGTCCCCTTTTCAATTGATGGTGGGCCAAGAGCCTTAGACTACTCATCTGTGGAGCAGACATGACTACTTACATACTACCTGGATGAGCAAGAAGTCACTAAAAATATCCTCTTGTAATATGGAAAACCACCATCTACAACATGACTAAATCCCAAGTTCCTCTGGGCCCTGTTATTTGTTTTTCTATTTGCTTCAGACATTCAAACATTAATGTCTGACTTGCCTAAGAAGCCCTGGACTTTGCTATTTGTCCCACAGCTGAATATTCCTACATGTGTCATCTCCTTCAATTAGAGTGTGAGCTTTTTGAGATCATGTACTATGTTGTTATGTTATTTGTCTGACCAACAAGTAGCACAGTGCTTGTCAAATAATACATGCTTAGTAAATGTTTTTTCTTCTCTTCTTTCTTTATATTGATTTGTCTGCATAAATGATGTTTCCTTTCAGTAAAATATAAGTTCCTTAAGGTCAGGGATTATTTCATTCTTGTGTCTGAAAATCTAGGGCCTAGACCGCGGTTTTGAGCATAGTATAACCTTGAGAAATGTTTAATGAATTAAGACTTTTTCTGGGAAAAACATTAAAAAAATCAGTCTCTGGCCTCAAGAATCTTAAAATGTGATAAGAATATGCACAAATAATTATAAATTAGAATGTGATAAGCACAAAGGAGAGATTAAAAAACATTGAGGCAGGAGAAATCGCTTCAAGTTGGATCAATAAGAAAAATTATTATGGAGAAGATGGTACTAGAATTGGGTTTTGAAGGGACATAGGAATTTCAGTACACAGAGGTGGGGCTCAGGGGATGCTAGGCATGGAAGAACGACACAAGAAAAGGCATAGATACAGAGTTTGATGGGTATAGAGGAAAGTGAGTAATTCAATTTGACTTTAACATGAGGCAAGAAAGTTGTGCAAAAGGCAGTATGTTAAAGTGAGGAAAATGGGGTGGGGAGAGAGCCAAGATGGCAGAGCAGAAGCAGAGACCTGCTTGAGAACTCCCCTGAAACCCCTAAAAATACCTGTACAAATGACTCCAAACAGCAGCAGAAGCCACAAAATGACAGAGTGATATAGATTTCCAGCTTAAGACAATCTGGAAGACTGACAGGAAGCGTTTATTGCTCCAGGCTCAGAGCAGAGCACAGAGAGGACTGGAGCAAGCCTTCTGGTGTTGAATCATTGACAGCTGTAGCAATTTTCAGACTTCTCAACCCACAAATGCCAAAGACAGCTTCAAAGGTCAGTGGAAAAGCTCTTTCTCCTGTGTGAGAGAGGAACAGAGTCCAGCACCAGTTCCAGGGTGACAGAAGCACTGTAGGGGCTGCTTCTGGAGCTCTTGCCCTACAGATGGTGGCGAAATCAAGTAGCTGATCTGGGTTGCAGTCCTGGGTGGCAGTCCTGGGACAAGGTGGAGTGCTGGTGTGGTAGAGCTGGTGGTGGTTGTGAAGAGGGAATCCTACTCACAATTCTAGGGCAGGAAAGAATGCTTATGGCTGCTCACAGACCAGAGTGCAGGTCAGAAGAGGAGGAAACTCCTCTTCTGTGATCATACCACTTTGGAGAAACTTAGAATTTACAGGTGCCTAGAGATATCTCTGAAAACAGCTGCACAAAACCCCTGAAACTTGGGACAGTACACCCTCCACTTACAAACAGCTCAAAAGTCAAGTAATTGGCTAGGGAAATGACAAAACAGGGGAAAAAATCAGGCTATAGAATGCTAATTTCTTAGTGAAAAGGTATTTTCTTACATTTTTGAGGATGAGGAAGATCAAAGTATACAACCAGAGGAACACAGCAAGATCAAGGCTCCTATATCCAAAGCCTCCATGCAAAATATGAAATGGTCTCAGGACATGGAAAAGCTCAAAAAAGATTGTGAAAATCAAGAGAAGCAGAGGAAAAATCGGGAAGAGAGTGATGCAAGAAAATCATGAAAAACAAATCAACTGAAATAGACTAACCCAAATGGTGAAATAGGTCCAAAAGGCCAATGAGGAGAATACCTTAAAAACCAGAATTGGCTGAATGGAAAAGGAGGTCCAAAAACTCACTGAAGAAAATAATTCCTTCAAAATTAGAATGGAGCAAATGGAAGCTAATGACTTTATGAGAAATCAAAAAAATTATAAAACAAAAACAAAAGAACGAAAAAACAAAAGAAAGGGTGAGAGAGGTAGAGAGAGAGAGAGAGAGAGAGAGAAATGGCACAGGGCGAACTGAATATGAAGGGAGAATACCTAAAAAATTAAAATTAAGTACTGAGAGGATTGCACTGGGAGAAACAGAAAGGGAGAGGTAAAATGTAGTAAATCATCTCACATAAAAGAGGCAAGAAAGAGCTTTTACAATGAATGGAAGAGGGGGGAGGTGAGAGGGAATAAATGAGTCTTCCTCTCATCTGATTTGGCTTAAGGAGGGAATAATACACAATTATATATGGAAATCTATTTTACCCTGCAGTATGGCAGGGGTGGGGAAGGGGACAGGAGAGGAAGGATAATAGAAAGGACAGCAGATTGGGGGAAGGGATAATCAGAAGCAAACACTACTTTGGGGGGACAGGTCAAGGGAGAGAATGTAATAAATAAGCAGCAGGATTGGATAGAGGGAAATGTAGTTAGTCCACAAACATAATATGATTGTTATGGAAGTGTTTTGTATGGCTACACATGTATAACCTATATCAAATTGCTTGTTTTCTCAATAAAGATTGGTGAGGAGGGAGGAAGGGAGGGAACACAAAACTCAAAGCTTTAAAAATGAATGCCAAAATTGTTTTTGAATGCAATTAGTAAATAAGATGTACAGGCAATGGGGTATAGAAATCTATCTTGCCCTACAGGAAAATACAGGAGAGGGAGATGGGCTAAAGGGGGCTGATAGAAGGGAGGGTAGACTGGGTGAAGGGGTGGTTGGGGTGCATGCTGTCCTGGGGTGGGAGGAGGGGGAGAGATGGGGAGAAAATTCAAAATCTTGTGGAAGTCAATGTTGAAAACTGAAAATAAATAAATTATAGAATTTTTAAAAATGAGAAAAATGCTAAATTTCAAATCAGAAAATGGGAGTTTAAACTCTAACTCTGCCATTCATCATTTATGTCACATAATCTCTCTAGGATTCAGTGTCCTCACCAGTAAATTGAAGAGCATGGACTACAAGACTTTTAGTCTTTCTAGCTCTAAATCTAATGACTTGAAGGCCAAGTTAAAGAGTTTGTTTGGTGGGCAAGTCAGAAACCAATTGAGATTTTGGGGTGGAGGAGGGATGTAGTCAGAGTGAAACACTGTGAAATGTATGCAGGCATTAGAGTGAAGGATGGATTGGAGAGAAAGCAAAGTCAGAGGCAAGTGGGGAGTTTTGAGTAGAGTAGAGAGAGGCCATAAGGGGTGAACCAAGGTCATGGCAGTGGAGTAGAAGAAAAGAAATGAGAGATATTGAGGAGGGTGAATGCATAGTCCTGGACATCATGTCCTTAACTTTTTATTTTTTAATGCATTAAATAATTTACGTAATGTTTGCAGATAAGCCACAAACCTAATACAAATGGAGTAATCTCCTAAAGTGACCCTATTTTGTCTCTGTGATGCCTGTCATGATACTGTTTTCCCCTCTGGCACTACATATCTTCATACTTTCCAGTTTTTGAGTATTTTCTGCCCACCTGATGTAACTTAGAGAAATCAAGACACATTTCATCTATTTTCTCCTGTCTCCCTCAGGTCTGTAGTGCTCATAGCAACTGGGTTTCCACAAACATACAATGAGTAACTCTTTCAATGGACACAGATTTAAAGCATCCATTAAGTGTTTGGTGTACTGGATTTCATCGACAGCTGGACCCACACAGACTTAGTCAGATGGCTTATGCTTGAATAACAGGAGTGGGATGTACATGAATGAATTATATGAGAATTTGTGCTAAAGTGCTTATTCAAGATAAATAAAACCCAAAATTCAGGTTTTTATGAGTAAATGAGGTAATATTTTAAGTAGGAGATTGATCACAAGATTAATTTATTATATTGTCATTATCCCTGCTCTTATATATTATATTACATTTTCCCTAGACAATTCATAAGCTCAATGTACGCTTATATATTCTTTCTAAAGTATTAGAACAAGGACTTTTAATTTTTGTGTGTATATATCATGAACAAAATTTTTTATCCATTTGGTAAAGAGTATGAACCACTTCTCAGACTTTCTTAAATGCAAGTCATAAAATACATAAGATTACAAAGGAAATAGTTTATGTTGAAATGATGTAATTTTTTAAAAGCCATCCAAGCTCTGAAAATTGTTGAAATCTATTGACAGATTTGGTGGCTTATGGACATCATGTTAAGAATTCTGTATTAGAAAATGAATTCGATTATTATTTTTAAAAAATTCTTGCATTTAAAAAACATGCTATGCTGGTAAATGGGATTAAGATTAATGTCATTTGTTAAAAAAAGTTTCACATGGTTGTTTGGGATCAAATAATACTGAAATTAGCATTGATTTGTACTTTTGAATATTTCACATGGAACATATCTCCTCAAATCAGTAAATATTAAGATTTATTTATTGCAATATAATAGTTTTTGCTACCCTTTGCAAAACAAAGCCATGATTCCATTATGAAAAGGACATATTGACAATTAGGGAAATGAATGGATTACTGGGAAAGAACCCTCTAATAATTGCAGAATATTAATTTGATTAATCAGGATTATTTTTGAATATGTTCTACATATTTCCAACCATTATTCGAAATCTCATTAAATTACATAGTGTTGGATAAAAAGGCAAAAATCATGCAAGAAGTATTGTTTCTAGTAATTTAGCTCTCCTTATCTTCATTTTAGAAAGAAAATAATTATGAAAATTTTGGATCATACATTAGAATTTTTATCAATTATATCAAAACAGTGATAACTTTTTATCTTGCCTATCTATAAAACATTTTTCAAGGACCTCTATTGAGGTAATGCTTGCAACATATATATGCTCAGAATTGTATGTTGTATTCATGTAGAAAATATATATTTGATTTTTTTTATCAGATCTGTGCTTTGGACAGAGAAGCAACTTGATGTGAAAAGTAGGAAAAATCCAGATAAATTTAGATTTAAAATACATATTCACATTTATATAGGGCTTTATGGTTTGCAAACACTTTTATAATCATATTTTAGAAATCCTCCAAAATTCATCTCAAAATGACATTTAAGTTAAAAAAAACAACAGGATATTCTTTAGATATTTTGATGCAATTAGAATGCTGTGACAATGGTAGTCCAATCAGCAATTCAGCTGTACCTCCATTTTCTTCCCATCCTTTGGGAAAATTCTGAAAGGAATGTAATTTTTTTTATAGGATGATACCAAACTATAACTTTCTGGAATTTAAAATTAGTGATTGTCCACATAGAAAGCTTTAGCTAAATACTGGTCTATAAAGTCAAAAGAAATGAACATGGCCTCTCCTGAGCTGTGTTATAACTGGATATCCTGTGTGTGCCATGTAAACTAAGATATAATCAGGAAGTTTTTTAGATAACTCCATGATTTAAAATAGCACCAATAAGCCTATCTTCAATACTATACACATGGGCATTGGACATCCATGGTGTATTCAGGAAGTATTAAAATGCACCAAGGTCAATACAAATTTTTTCTGCTTATCATCCACAGCAGAAGCATTTTTGAATTTGTGTTTACCTGAGGAGTTTATATTTTAAAATCTGGGATTTCCTAAGAATAGTATGATGAACATATGACTTACGTTGAGAGGATGGACCGAATTCTAAAGGTTGCCTCTCTATTATGTCTAGTTTACATCCCTAATCTTGCAGCTCCCACATTTCCGCAGCACTATTGAAGTATAGGCACCTTCTCAGGCTGCTCTGCCCTTTCTCTAGAGATGTTAAGATCCAGTTTAACGACCTCAGAGAAGGGGCTCGTAACTTGGGGTCCATAAGTGTATAGACAGATTTGAAACAGTCCTGAACTTGAAAGGGGCAAATATTACATCCACATTTCAACATAATTAGCTTCTTTTGCAATCTTACTCATTTCATAAATTTAAAACTATTCTGAGCAGGGGCATTTAGGTTTCATCAGACTACTACAGAGGTAAATGACACACAAAAAGGCTAAGAACTCCTGCATTAATGGTCATCCAAATCAATCATATCATTTTTTCAGATCAGGAAACTGAGTCCCAGAGACATTGAGTGACTTACCCAAAGGTCACAAAGTAGTAAGTGGCAGTCAGGATCTGAGCTGAGGTCCTCCAACTTCTAATTTACTTTCCATGTTACTTGGTTGCTATAAAATAGGCTATTTCAAATCAGAAATGTGATTTTTTTATTTTTTATTTTTGGTTTTAAGAAAGAAAAAAAATAGGGCAAGCCAATCTTTTAAAAAATAGATTCCTTTCACTTTGTGTTTCTAACAAACTTCATAATTATGTCCTTTCCTCTTTTATCTGGCTTCTAGTATTCATTCACTCCTGCCCAATCTTTGTGAAAACTTTCTCCATCTCAGAATACCTGTTTCTACCACTAAATTAAATGGTTTTAGAATGCCCTGTCTTTTTCCCTTTGTAAATCAGAAGCCATTACTAGGGTTTGCTGGCACTTCACAACATACTAACCAGCCCTTTCCCAAGCCTAACAAATCACTAGCCAAGAATGATCAGGCCTCGGACATTCCTCCTAGGGTAACAGGTGCTCATCAGTTTCTTAAGTTGCCTTCCTCTCCCCCCTGAGGTGGTGTTATTTCCGGTGCTTTTGAATGGCCCAGAAAAAACTTGGGCCATCTCCTTCTCAGCCAAATCCTGTCTCAAAAGGTATTCTTAACTAAGTTTTTATTTTTTTTTTAGCTCTTAATGTTTTATATTAATTACAGTTTACTTCTGTTTCACAAGCTGCAGTCCTATTTGAAAATACAACTAAATTGGAGGGAAAATTAATTTTTGAATTAGAAAAAAAAGGAGATGAGTGCTTATGGAAAGGGCTCCTCAGACTCTTAGGATTGATTTAGAGAACAATGATATTTGGAAAGTCTTATGACACCTGGCACATAATAGGCACATAATATAGACTTCTTCCCTTCTCAGAAAGAGGCCTTAGAAGTAAGAGAATTCCACCACTTCCTTTTACAGATGACAAACTGAGATTTAGAGGGGTTAGGTGATTTTTCTAGGGTCCCAAAGCTAGTAAGTACTTGAGGCAGGATTCAAACCAGGGTCTTCCTGACTTTTGAGTCCAGCCAGCACTCTATCCATATACTGTGGTTCACCATATATAAAAATAAAAACTCCTCTCTTGCCATTTTCAAACACACTGAAGTTTGACTTATACAATCAGAAAAATGATCCCAGCAGTTAGGGGTCTACCTGCTTCAACTTTCCCTGGCAATCTAAGAGAGGTGGGTTTCTGTGAGCAGACTTTTTGTTGGGGAAAAAAGACACCATGCCAGCCTAATGCAAAGAGACCAGGTATGCTTATTTATACAATTTCCCTCCCTTCCCTTTATCCCTGCCCTCCTGTCTACTCAGCCCCCAAGAATGACTGAACACCCACAAAGAGTGTTAATGAGCTGCAGCTGTGACACACATACACACACACAGACACACACACACACACACAGACACACACACACACACGCACACATCATACACCCCCACAAACAGTGACTATGCAAGAACATGCGTTCGTTCAAACCAACCTTTTGGAAGTTTCTCGGCCAGGCTGAAGGCAGCCAGGGCAAGGATGTGTACAAGTGGAATGTTGACTGGCTCTCTCATGGTTATAATCCAAGATGGGGGTGGGGGGGAGAGAAGGAGAAGAAATCTCTGTCCAAGCAAAAATAGGAAAATGCCCCCCCCCAGGTTACATTTTAAAGCTTGGTTTGTTACCAAGGGTCTCCTCCTACGGACTGTCTGTGCTCCAAGCTCCGCAGAGGCTAAGTATAATCAGGAATTCTCAGACTTGGCTGTGTGATGGACACGGCCAGCTGGTGGGCATCCACTTAGGTCAGTATGCAAACGTGGGTCTGCAGAAACAAGAGAATGCAAATCCCTTTAGAACCCTTTTGAAGAAATGTCAGGGGATACAAAGCCAGATGCCTTTCCCAAACAATAACTTAACCTGAATGGTACATTTTTCTTTTTTTTTTTACTGATCTTTCAAATCAGTTTATACAAATATATCAAGATTGCAATACTCTTCATCTGAGGAGTTTGCAGTCTCCCATCTCTTCCTGCAATTATGTTCACCTTCTATCTTATTCTCACTACATATTTTCCTTTTGATTTCTTTCCTCCCAGCTCTTACTCAAGGCTCCTCTCAGCCCCCAAGCGAACCCAACGGTCTTCCTCACTTAAATTCAATTTATTTGCAAGTCATGGCACCATCTTCCTGATGTCATAGTCCTCTTCCAGAATGAAGGACAAACCACACACGCACAGCCAAGCCAGCCCTCCTAGCTCCTTCTTTATTATCTCAAATAATTTCCCTACACCTTTCTCTTCCTTTTTTTTTCTCAATATTCCCTCTTCTCCTTTCATTTTGCTTCACCTCTATTTCCTCTTTTTCTTCCTCTCTACTTTTCCCAACTTTTTTGTTGTCCTACTTTGCCTCTTCATGTCTACTCTTTGAATGTCCTCCAATTTTGATTTTAATCCTTTCCCTTTATCAGTTTGCTGTTATCAGCTTAACCTTTCCTTAATTGAAAAATTCATGAATGAGGCTACTATTTCTCAATTTGTCTTTCTATCTCCCAATCTGAGTTTGACTTTGCCCTGAATTCCCAGGTTCATTCCCATCATCTTTTTTATCTGTCTTTTGAAATTATGCCATCTTTCTTACCTTTGTTGTGTATTTGCCTTTTCCTAACTTCACTGATTTCTACCTTCTTTAGATAAGAATTTGAGAGTCGTCTGGCTGTGACATTTTTCATTAATCAACAGAGTTAATGTAGCTGGCTAAGAGGGTACCCCCGTCAAATCTTTATTTTTGCTTCTCCTAAGCTGTGTATGCCTTGGGAGACAAAGACAAGAATAAAGTTCCATTCATTGGTCAAGAGGTGCAACTTCCTAGATCATTTCATAGGAGCTTAGCTTTAGAACTCTGAGGGACCTCATATCCCATCGTTTTAGATCTGAGGAAATTGAGAACCTCTGCCTCCTGACTTCCTTTAAGATTCAACTCAATTCTTAGCTTCTGCAAGGGATTTTTCCTGGTTTACTCCCCCCTACCCACATCACACACATTCTGCTCATGCCTTCCTTCTAGATGATATCCCATTTACACAATGTGTATCTTGTATAATTATTTGCATATGTATCCTACATTAGAAAGTGAGCTCCACCAAGCCCCAGCCCTTATCTCAGTGCCTAACACATAGTTATAATCGCAATTTAAATGGGGAGATCTTTTCCATTCATTAATAGGCCCAGGTGACCTGCCTGAGTCATGTGGAAATCTGAGTCACATAAATATGAGTCACAGGGAGCTTGGGGCGGGAGAAGTTTGATGAAGGGGTGGAACAGGAAGAGGCAGAGCTAGAGCAGAGCTGAGAGGAAATTGGTCAGAGTCTAGTCAGAGCTAGGAAATGCAGGTAAGCGGGCTGCTGACTAGTGTGAATAAGAGCTTGTTTGTGATTTGTCTAATGGAGCTGGTAGGCCTAATAGAGGGAGGGCTTGGGGATGGTATTGTCTTCTGCATTGTTATTGTGTATAGATTTTTGTTACCATGATGGATTTGACTTTCTGGTGTCTGAATAAATGTTTTGGTTCTGTCTTCCACGTGGAGAGTCTGGTATTTTGCAATTCAGAACTATGCAGAGATATTCACAGCCAAGGTAGGCACTGTGAATATTGCATTGGCGCTACAATCGTAAGCATTTATTTGCTAATTGACTGACTGATTGACTGATAAAGGAATTGTGGACCTGAATTTACTATCTAATATTATTTCCCATTACTTCCTCTTACTAACTTCTTGCTCTAGCCAGGACAGTATCATTATTTCCTCCCCCAACCCCTCAATCCCATCAGGCATAATTTTATTTTCCTCTTCACCAATCTATAGTCTACCCATCCCTCAAGGGACAGCTACAGTTCCAGTTCATTCATTCAACAAAGGTTTATTGAAAACAAATTATGTGTTGATATACAATGCAAAATGTTTATTATATTCCCACTGTGCTGGGGACCATGAAACAAATATATACAGAAGTAGCCCCAGACCTCAAGAAGTTTATCAATACCTCTTTAAGGCCCCTTTAGACCTTGGAGTCTTCCTTTTGTACTTTTTTTCTGTACAACACAATTAATGGACAGAGGTAATAGTATTATTCCTTATAATCTATCATGATATATATCCTGATATGATGTCATGATATTATATAATGACATAATTACATGACATCTTAATATAAGGATATATCATCAAATTATAAAATATTCTCTGTATATGCAATTTAACACTTTGTTTTCTCTGTTTCATCCATTAAGGTCTTACTCTGTAGGCTTTTATCACTGTGGTAAGGTGACTCAGTCCTCTCAAAGGCAAGAGCCCTGGAGAGCAGCAAACTAGAAAGGCTTTAGTGATGACACAATCTGACAGTTGACTGGTTATGTTCAAAGGACTAGCCTGTTTTTTGGTTTGTTTTGCGTCTATTAAATCTCAGAATTACTATACCAGTTATAGACGTCATGGAGCTTAGACCTAGAAAGGACCTTGTAGATGATGCAATCCAATTCCCTCAAGTTATAAATGAGGGAAAGTGAGGCTCAGAGAAATGAAGTGACTCTCCCAGGGTCACAAAATTATTACACAACAAAGTTAAGGTTCAAACCTCCATTGTCAGACACCTAAATTCAGTGTTCTTCAAGAATAACAAGAAGAAAAAGAAACAAGGGTCTATAATAATATATACAGATATATTTCTGCTCCTGCTCCTGACACTGCTACTTTCCCCTCAATTTCCTTGGTGAAGACCATCCTGGTGCAGCTGAAGAGAGCCTCTCTCCCCCAACTTGCTCTGACCTACAAGAAGCCTCAGGAAGGAGTTAAGACTGAAAACAAGAGTCACACTCATTTGAAGGTGGCAGTGCAATTTAAGGTTAAAAAGCACACACCACTTAGTAAAACTAATGAAAGCCTATTGCGAACAATAGGGTTTGTCCATCGGGAAGAATGGCAGCCAATCAAAGTGGGAATTGGAGGCTGAAGATGCAATTGATGCATCTCAGCAACAGACAGGAGGCATTTCCTAAAAAGAAGACCTGGACCTCTACTGCATAATGCCGGTGAGGAAAACTATACATTAACAATTGGAAAACCAAGATCCGTTCATCCACAGTCTGGTTGACATTGTAGTATGTTTTTCTCTCTTCTTTTACTCCTTTCCCCTATTCCTTTATTGTACGCAAAATAACTTGTGGATGTACACAGGCAGAACATGTTTTTTTTAATCAAATGGTCAATATTTTGATCAACATGAAATGGGAGAAAACAAATGTTCTGTGGAAATTTCTTTTTTTTTTTTATTAGTGGCATGCTTATTCAACTTCTATCTTTATATTCTAGTAAGTTGTTTTGCTCTCACTCTTTTACAACAACAACAACAACACACACACACACACAAATCATTGCATATCTTGTTTGGATAATCTCAATGTATCATTGTAAAACCAAGGCTGATTTTATAACATTTTTATGGGTAGCTGTTACATCTAGGGAAATCTCTGTCTTTTAGTAGGAATAAATCACCATAAATAAATTGATCTGAATAGTTTTCCTTTCAAGTGAAACATTTTGTTTTTTACATAAACTTCTTGCTTAAAAAAATCATCAGGTGTGCAAGTACATTTCTGATGACTGTAGGATGAGATTCTCTCCAGTAGAGTGTATGAGTTGTGATGAGCAGCCGGGTCTATTTGCAACATTTGGGCCATCTTTGTAAGCATTGACCAGAAGCTTGAGGATGGTGATGTATTACCCTGAGACACACTCTGTGGATGAAATTATAATGAAATATTCTATCTCTGCAGTGCTTCACATCCATATTTCTTTTACAAAAATATTGTTTTCATTTTTCCTTGAAATTCAAATGATGCTTTTCTCAATGAAAGGAATTTTGCAAGAAAGTCAACTTGCATTAATACTAATGTTGATAATGGCTGCTCATAACCAAAGCGTTGGCTTGTCATTGTTCAGTCGCTTTGGTCCTGTTCCAACTCTTCATGACCCCATCTGGGGTTTTCTTGACAAAGATACTGGAGTGGTTTGCTATTTCCTTTTCCAGCTCATTTTATAGATGGGGAAACTGAGACAAACAGGGCTAAGTGATCTGTTCAGGGTCACACAGCCAGTAAGTGTCCATGGCCAGATTTGAACTTAGGAAGATGATCTTTCCTGAACTCAGGTCTGGACCACTTCATCCATTGCACCACCTAGTTGACCCAAAGTCTTGGCTACCTTGTGATTTTCTGGTCACAGCAACTGATAAAGACTATCTACTAAAACATGCAGGGGGTTGCAATTCACACTGGTGAAGAAAATACCATACTGAATGAATGAATAAATCAGTTTCAAATGTGTATAGCATTGTGCTAAACATCGAATATACAAATAAGAAAGTAAGACATTCTCTACTTTCAAGGAATTTGCATTCTAATTGGGGGAGACACCACATATGGAAAGTTTCAACTGCATGTTAGATGGAAAATTCCTATAGTCCTTACGGTGCAATGGGAAAACAGATGCTAATGCCTTTTCTTTAATATCATTATTTGAAGCCACTATTCTGAGGTCTCTTCAATTCAAGATCTAAGGTTATCCCCATGAGGGTCTAAGGGGAGATGGAGGTCAGGATGGTAGGATAGTTTGACTTGCTTGGCATACACTATTTCCTGTTATTCCCTCAAAGTACCTTGTGAAAATCCCCAGACTCACCTACCCTGTGAATGAAAACACAGAAGGTTGGCAGTTGATGAGGATGGCTGAACCTTTCTCCATAGGAGTTTTTTCCCTGGATAGTAGTTGTGAGGGCTAGGATAATACCAGGAATAATGTTCTGGTGGATACTGCCTCCCGAGGACTTCTGTGGCTATTTATCTATTGGTGACAGTTGGTGAGCAGTGGTTTCCAGTGGTGATAAGTAAAGTACACTTCCTCTCCACAAATATTTCTCCACTTATTAATGGCTATAGAGACTGGTGATTCAAGGGTCACTGCTTTTCCTCAGGTTCTTAGGTTCCTCCTGACTCATCCGCATTAAGATCCAAACACAGACAGTGGTCAAGGTAGGTGGTGGTTTAAATTGCTTGCCACGAGCTGCCCCTTATCTCTCCCTCAAGATCCTTTGCTTCCAGGTAAGCCTAGCTTGCCTGCCCTGGAGGTTTTCATCAGCTCTGCTTCTTTTATTGGAAGTCAGAGATCCTAAAGGGCTTGGCTTTGCTGGAGGCTTCCTCTGGTAGCTTTAATACTCATGAAATAGTAGATGGTATGATAGATTGAAAATGTTAACCACTGGTACTTGTGTGTTTGGTTCATTGTTGCTGTTCATTCATTTAGTCATGTCTGACTTTCCATCCTCTACTGTCTCCCAAAGTCTGCCCAAGCTCATAATTTGGTTCACTAATTACTTCCTATGTATGTGTCTTGTTTCTCCAATTAGACTGTAAGCTTCTTGTGGGCAGGGGTATGCTACTATGTCTTTTTCTTTTTTTTAACACATACTGACTAGCACAAGAATAAGTATATGCATGGGTTAGGGTATGACAACAAGGACCGTGAAACACAGGAGGGTCTGGTATACAGGTTCTTAGATCTGCTTTTCTAAAAGAAAATCAACTTTTGAGAGGTGAACAATCTACTTTAATCAAGCACATGTATCATTCACTTAGTTCAGAAGAAACAGTCATCACTCTGAACTTTAGAGAAATAAAGACCAACAGACAGGACTTCCAACTGTCTGACCGTAAGCAATACATATATCACAGATCAACAGACAGATCCAATTGTCTGACCATACATACATAGTTACCAGAGAGAGAAGCACCTGCACCTGGGTTTTCAAAGTCAGGGGGCTCCTTAGCAGTTGCCCAGAGTCTCGTCTGGCCAAGCAAACAATTCCAGTGAGTAAGCCCCAAAGTAAAACCTCACCTCAGAGTATTTATATACTTTTCAGAGCCAGACAACATCACAACCCATAAGAACCAGTGCCTCATTAGAAATTAACTAAAGATATGGGCCTTCAAACAAACAAAAACTCCCCCCATGGGCAAGCCCATCAATGGGTGGGAAAGATCTTCAACTCTTATTAGCATCACATAGGGATAGGGACAAAACCTATGATTTGTCATAGGGAACTCCCAGGTGAGGGAATTCCCTCTACCAATTCAGATTGGCACTTTTTTTTTTTTTTAGCAACTCATGATTGTGAGAGTTGTATAGAGCACTGAGAGGTAGAGTTACCTGCACAGTATCATTAAGCCAGAATGTGTCTGAAGTTAGATTCTAACTCAATATTTTCTGGCTTTAAGGCTGGTTTTCTATCTACTACTATGTCTCTCAGTATTTTTCTTAAAACTTAAAAATTCAAGAATTATACATACTTCTGGATACCTTTGCTGGAAATAGCCTAAGTTCAATTTTCCATGCAGTAGTTCATCAGTTTTGCTATTCCTCCCCTCAGGCAGCTTGCAATGACTGACTTTAGAGACTTTCTCTGCGTCTTCTAGTCTTAGTTAGCTGCCTAGAGCAGTGACAGCGAAATAAGTTGCCCAGGGTCATCCAGCCAGTTTTTGCTATAAGCAGTACTTAAACTCAGATCTTCCTGGCTTCAAGGGCAGTTCTATCCAATATACCACACAGTTTTTCATATACAAGGATCTTAAAAAATATTGTCACACCAGGATCATAGGCAGTTGATGGATCAAGGAAAGATGGTAGGAATTCCATCCTACTAGGTAGGACTGGAAGAGTTCATAAAAGAATGAAAACAAAAAATGAAAGGGTAAACAATGGGAGGGGGCCACAGTGGAAAATTACAAAAGGCTGCTGGTTAACATGGTGGTAAGGAACAGGAGGCAGTCAAGATTCAAAAGACTTCTGGAGGTCAGTATGTGACAGAGAGTCAGAAATAAAGTAATTTAAACAGTAGATCTAAGGTTTCAGTACAAAGAAACTCTGAAATTGAAGCGGTTCTGAGTCTGATAGATAATCTTTTTTTATGTTTCTTGCTAGGACATGAGTCATTTGTGGGGTGTGATCCACATGCCTCGATTTCCTCATCTGTCATGATTTCCTCATCTGTAAAATGAGAAGGAAAGGGTAAATCATTCCAGCATCTGTTCCAAGAAGAGAAATTATAGAACAAAAGTTCTTAATCTTGAGTCCACCCTTATCTCTAATTCTTGGTCGTATTTCAAGGAGTCTATTAACATGAATGGGGGAAAATAATATCTTTATTTTCATTAACCTTTGGTTTCCTTTGTGATCCCTTGTGCATTCAAAAATGCTGCTTAAAAAGGGATACATAGGCTTCACTAGACCAGCAAAAGGTTCTGCAACAGAAGAAAATGGTTAGGAACTCCTCTAGGAGAGACAAGTTAGTAACCCAGCTAGAATGGGAACTTTGGTGTCAGATTAAATCCTAATATTTCTTGAAATATCTTTTATCTCTTTCTCCATTGCCTCTCTGATAAAACACAAATTCCTCAGGCAGATTCCATTTTATCTTCCCCAATTTATTTGATATATTCCCATTTGCATTCTCAGAATTCTGAGCAAACCTGTTCATTTGAATTGGGTACTTCATCTTCCTATGATTATAGTGCGTTTTCTCCTCACTTCTGCATCTCTATCTGGTCAACCAAGAATATCTGCTTGGTTTCAACTCCATGGAATATAATGCCCCACATAGGCTAAGCTGATCATCTGAAATATCATCATTATGCCAATCAACTTGACTTTTTGATACTCAATGCCTCAGCTCCCTCAGTTTGCTGTCCCCTCTAATGAATAGCTGTGGGTAGATCACCTAAACTTTTCCTAAAGTTATCTTTTATAGAAGACTTGGATCTGAACTTTCCATGTAACACTCCACTTTCTATCAGCATCTCTGCTTGAATTCAGCTCCACAGAACATAATGCCCATATGCCAGACACTCTCTAGTCAGGCCTCTAACACTTTTCAGTTTCCGTTTGTGCATTGTCTTTCCACCTTAGCTCCTTGATGGCATGGACAGTCTTTCTTTTTCTTATTTGTATCTCTAGTACTTGGCATAGTACATAATAAGCAGTTAGCAAATATTTATTGAATGGAAATTAAGTGAAGCACTGGATAGAGCTCTGGATCTACAGTCAGAAAGAATTGAATTCAAATCCTGCCTCAGATACTTTCTGGCTTTGTTACCTTGGGTAAATCACTTAAACTCTGCCTGGTTCAGTTTCCTAATGATGATGATAAGACCTATGGCATAGTGAAAAAATAAATTACATTGCTAAATGGAGATACATGGCAGCAAAGTTAACCCAAGTTTAGAGGACAATCTTGTTTGCAAAGTGATTCCATTTATATCTGTGCTCAACCAGGGTTCTTTTCATTTTTTTAATATTTCAATTTATTATTTATTTTAAATAAATCCTTTTCTTTTTAAATTTTAATTTCCAAATTCTCTCTCTCCCATGCCTTCCCTGAAACACTGAGAAGGCAAGCAATATGGTAGCAACTAATTATGAACATGAAATCTGGCAAAATGTACTTTCATATTAACCATATTTCAAATGAAAAAGAGGTTATAATGTTCTTGGGAGTTTTCATTTCATTCTTTTGGGAAGTGATTGGTAGATTCTTTCAACTTCTATTTTGCCCTCTGGATCTAGAATATCAAGGCAGTGTTTCTTGATGATTTCTTGAAATATCATGTTTTGCGTCTTTTCTTTGATCTTGACTTTTAGGTATTCTAATAATTCTTAACTTGCCTCTTCTCAATCTATTTTCCAGGTCAGTTGCTTTTCTGATGAAAAATTTTACCATTTCTTCCATTTTTTTTCATTCTTTTGACTTTGTTTTATTGTTTCTTGATGTCTCATGGGGTTATTGGTTTCCAGTTGCCTGATTCTAAGTTTTAAGAAATTATTTTCTTTTTTGTACCTCTTTTTCAATTTGGCCAATTTAGCTTTTCAAGGAGTTCTCTTCAGTGAATTTTTGTGTCTCGTTTACCATTTGACCAATTCTATTTTTAATGTGTTATTTTCTTCAAGCTTTTTGTGCCTCTTTTACCAAACTGTTAATTCTCTTTTCATAATTTTCTTATATTGCTCTAATTTATTTTCCCAATTTCTCCTCTATCACTCATCTCTTTCTTTAACTCTTCCAGGAATTCATGTTGGGTTTGGCTCCACATAGCATTTTTCACACTTTTTAAATAGCTGTTTTCACGTTGTTGGTTTCTGAGTTTATGTCTTGGTCTTTCCTGCCACTGTAGTATTTTTTCATAGTCAAATTCTTTTCTTTTTGTTTGTCCATTTTTCCAACTTATTTCTCAACTTTTAGCTGTGTTAAAATTGGACTTTGTTCATGAAAGGATGAGAAGGTGCTATCAAACTTTAGTCTTTTTCATGTTGCTGTTTTCAGAACTAGTTCTGGGGATCTGTAAATTTTTGGTGCTTCTAAGGTAGTGTGAACCTGGTAGAGGTATGGTCATTGCTTTCCTGGTCTACATTCTGATCTTTACCCAGGAAGATCTCCTGATCCCCTGCAGCCACAAAAGTTGGCACTCCTCTTTGAGCTGGAACTGTGATCAGGGAAACACCTCCCTTGTGACCACCAGTGTTCCTCTCTGCCCTGGAACTGTGATCCAGAATTGCATTTAGGCAACAGTGTTGCTGATCAATGCCAGCTTTCCCTAGTCCCACCAAAGGGTCCCCTGTAATCTCTTTCTTATCAGTTGTCTGATCCTCTTACTATCTCTGGGGCTGAGAATTCCTGAAGCTGCTGCTGCAGCTGTCAAAATTAATTTCTAAAAACACTGTCTTTGAGATCATAAAAAAGGGAAAAGGACCAATGTGCAAAAATATTTATAGTAGCAAAATGTTGGAAACTGAAGGGATGCCCATCAGTTGGGAAATGGCTGAACAAGCCATTATGCATGCATATATGAATGTAATGGAATGTTATTATGCAATAAGAAAGGATGAATAGACAAATTCCAGAAAAAACCTGGAAAGATTTGTATGAACTTATGCAAAGTAATGTGAGTAGAACCAGGAAAATATTGTATCACTGTGTGATAATCAACTATGAAAGACTCAATTCTTTTCGGCAACACAATGATCCAAGTCAAGTACAAAGGATTCATAAAGGAATATGCTATCCACATCCAGATGAAGAGCTGATGGACTCTGAATGCAAATTGAATTATATTTTTCACTTTTTCATGCTCTTTTTTCTTTTTTGATCTGTTTTTTTTTCACAACTTTGACCAAAACAACCTATATCTAATAGCCTACCATTTTTGGAAGAGAGGAGGAGAGAGGGAAGGAGAAAACTTGTAAAAATCAATGCCAAAAACTGTCTTCATGTGTAATTGGGAAAAAATAAAATACTATAAAATTTAAAAAAATAAAAACACTCTTTTTGGTTTCTAGTATGACAAAAACTAGCACCAAATTCTAGATAATTCAATGAATTGTATTATAAATTCAAGAAGAAATTCATTAAGGTTTTGTTACTAAATATTTTCCTATCTTCGTAAACAACCCTTCAGGGAATGAATGTAGGTAACTTGACGTAGCAGACTTGTGCATTGGAGAAAAAAAATGTTGGACTTAAATCAGGAAACTTGAGTTTGTATTCTGCCTATGATATGTAGCAGCTGTGTGGTGATGGGCACGATGCCTAATCTCTCTGTTCCTCATTTTCCTTATCTATAAAGTGTAAGTAATAATACTTGCACTACCTGTCTTTCCATTTGTGTGAGGAAAGCACTTTATAAATTTTATATAAATATGGATTGTTATAGAACAGAGTAGAAGATAAGAACAGAAATACCTCTTCTGAAGTCCTCCCACTGAGCAAATGAAAATCATACAAACTTCAGTAACTAAGAGAATTAGATTAGGTTTGGGGAAAGGAATGGGCACGAGCATTTATTAAACATTTACTAGGTGCTAGACAGTATTCTAAATGCTTTACAGATATCTCATTTGAGTCTCATAACTGCATGTGAGGTAGATTCTACTATTATCTCAATTTTACAGCTGAGGAAACTGAGGCAAATGGGGGTTAAAGGACTTGCCCTTGTATGTTTCTGAGGCCGAATTTGAACTCAGTTCTAACTCCAGACCCAGCACTATATCCACTGGACAACTTAGCCCCTAAACAACTAGCAGTAAGAGTTGTCCATGTTTGAAATGGGTTACAAAGACCAAGGGAAGGGAATAATCTCTATGTTTTAAGATCTTTTAATGCTTAAAAAAAGATATTGCACTAAATAAACTAGGTAAGTATTTTTCAGCCTTAAAGGCCATCTCCCCAAAGCATCTCCCCTGTAATTCAACTCTGGCTCTTTTGAAGCAAACCTTCCTTGTATATTCCACCTTACTCTCTCCATTATGTGATTTCCCCCATTCACCCAAATTAGAATGCAGCTCAGTGGAGTAAAGGGGAATTAGTGGAGCAGGAGGACTGCATCCTGCCAAAAAATGGAGCTACCATTGTTTTGGATTCTAGACATGGGTACTCTTCTTTTGGTAGCACTTCTTTCTTTGCTACCATAATCAAAAGGACTTTTCCAGAGACCTATTCCCTCACCCCTTTCCCTCAGAAAATGTATAGGAACAAACGTTCTTTGAGCAAAAAACAAAAAGTACGGATTGAAGATCTAGCGCAGGAAACTGTCTCATCCAACCGTCTAATTTTACAGATGAGAAAACTGAGGCCCAAGGAAGTAAAGTAACTTGTCCAGATAGTATCAGAGTTCAATTTGAACCAAGGATTTTTGACTCCAAAGTTGGTGTTCTCACCCTACTGAATTGCTGCTAATACTAAAAAATAGAATCACACCATGGAGTCTTTCTTTGGACTCTATAATTTCCACTATATCAGTTTCCCCAGTGATACCAGTCCTAGAAACAGAAAGGGATAGTGTAAACAGCTTGTTCTTCCTCTTGACTGGAAGTTTTGCTAAGGCTGGGGAATCCTGTCTCTGTTAGCATAAAAAAGTGAATCGAGGGTATTGATAACTGGAAAGGGAAATATATCATTCATATCACAAGAATGAGAGATAACAAAGGTAGAAAAAAGATAGCATAAAGATGATATGTAAATCAAGGTTATTAAAAGATTTTCATATTATGAATTCCTTTTCAATTTGTTTTCTTATTGAAATCTGGTTTTATTTTCAGAAATAACAGATTTGTTCCTGGGCTTGATGTCAAGAATACTCAAGGTCAAGTACTTAGTAGCTATGTGAACTTGGGAAAGTTATTTATCTGACCTCTAAGTGTCTCAAACAACTCTCTAAGACTTAGTCATGAAGTCACAGATGAATTTTGATCAGCATTGAAGGAGGGAGTTCCCATAGTGGCAGCTGGCCAAGATGACAGTTGCAGAACCTCTATGTATTTGTATATTTATTTTCGTTACAAAAACATCAGTTTCTATAGATGAACATCAATTATGCTTGACCATTAGTGCCGTGTTCTGGATCATATCACCTATTCATGTTTTAATACTAAGGAAATACCCTCCAGCTCTAGATTTTATAATCTATGATATGACCATGAGTTCTGTCTATTGAGTCAAGCCATCTGCTGGTGCAATGTGGAGGGTCACACCACCTGTTAGTGCAACCTTTTGGGTCACATGCCTGCTAGTGCATTGCACTGGGTCACATTTCCTGTTAGTGTGACCAGCTTTGCAAATGCGCACCAAAAATTTAGCAGCCCACATTCTTAACCAGGAGAGTCACAGAGTGAGCTGAACATACTCAGTTCTCTCTTCTCCCAACCCAGAATGGGTTATTAACTCAAGAAAAGCATGAGAATGCGTTAGGGTAGAAATGGGCCAAGTAATGCTATCTTCCTGAATCTCCTCCCACTACCTGTAGGATATATCCATGAGAACTAATATTTTTCCCTCTAATGATAATCAACTTTTAGTGATATGCACTGGTTAGAATTTACTAAGTTCAGAAAAAAAAGTTATCCACATAATTTGGATAGGGTCTCCATCAATGTATTTCCTTTTTTCTTAAAATTCTTTTATGTTCCATGCTATATTTATTTCTAAGATGAATTTGAAAGTCTACTACTGTATATACACATATTCCTCCACCACTTTCAAAATTCTCATGGCTCCTCTCATCTGATTTCTCCTTTTCTGTTTCCTCTACTGAGTTCCTTATTTTCTCCTTAATGCTCAGTTGGCCCTATTTTCTTGTTAATCTCTCTGTTTCAACAGTTTTCTTCCTACAGCTTTCACTAATACTTCTGTAGAGATGCCTTCCAAATCTGCATTTACCTCTGACCTCTCTTTTTGAGTTTCAGTCTCTGCTTGTAGGACATCTCCATCTGGATGTCACACTGAAATCTCAAATCAAGTCTGAAACTGAGTTTATTTATTTTTCTTCCGAATCATCTGCTTTTGCACTTAGCAGAGTGCCTGACACATAGTAGGTGCTTAATTAATTCTTGTTCACTTACTCCTTCTAACTTTATTATTTCTCTCTATGGCTTTCTCACTTATGCAGGTGCCCATGTTTAAAGACCTTAGTGTTATTTTGGATGTTTCTATCTTCCTCACTTTTCATATTAAATCACCAAGTTCTGTGAGTTGTATTTCTATAATATTCTTTATATTTTTTCCCTATATATTCCCACTATAGCCACCCTGGCACACATTACAGCCTAGACCACTGCAACAGCATCCTAACAGATCTTACCCCTCCATTCCAGATTAATTTTCTTATCCACAGATCTATTCAAGCTACTCCTCTGCTCAGAAAAGTTCAACACAAGTAAAATTGAATCCCTTTGTCACTTATTTAGGACATTCCTCCACTTGTTGCTATCTTACATTTCTGATCTTATACATGGCTCATCTGTCTTCCTCTTCCTAGGCCCATAATCTAGAGCTGAGAGGAAACTTGAAAACCATCTAGGTTAGTGGTATTAAACTCAAATGGAAAAGTTGCCACTAAGCCATACTTAAGGATTCCTGTGAGCTACATATTGACCTAGTTTTCAACTGTAATATGATCTATTTTTTTATTATATTTTTATTTAGTTAAAAATTTCCCAATTGCATTTCAATCTGGTGCAGGCTGAACTGAGGAGTGTTATGAGTGTGACCCCTGGGCACCCTGTTTAAAACCTTTCATCTATGCTAATCTCCTCATTTTGAGGAAATCAAGGCCCACAGAGGATAAGAGGCTTGCCCATGGTTGCTGTTGTTCAGTCATTTTCAGTCCTGTTCAACTCTTCATTTGGGGTTTTATTGGCAAAGATACAGAAGTGGTTTTTCATTTCCTTCTCCAGCTCATCTTGCAGATGAGGAAACTGAGGCAACCAGAGTTAAGTGACTTGCCCAGGGTCACACAACTAGTACATGTCTAAGGTAAAGTTACACAGGTAGTACCAAGAATTTTAGCCCTGGTCCTCTGACTCCAGAGATAGTATAATTTCTATTACAGAGAATTTACTGCTTTTGTTTAATTGATTTACTCTTTAAAAAAATTATTGAGTAAAATAAGCATTTCCATAACATAGTATAATAATAAAAGGTTATTACAATGAAACTTCAGATCTACTGTACACAACTTGCTATTTCTTTCAAATATACAACAAAATTTATCAGGATGACTGGAGACAGCCCAGTTTGCAATGGAAGACCTTGTCATTTTTCACTGGTTCTAAGTGGCTCAGGAGGAGAAATAAGGCTGGTGACCTGAACAGCCCTCCCTCACTGAAAACAAAGTCAAGTGCAAGTCATGTTATCATTTCTCTGATGTCAAGGTCTTCTTTGAAAACGAAGGATGAATGAAAACAGCAACCATGACACAATTATCATGTCAATTTATTTTCCCCTCTTTTTTCTCTCCTCCCAAGATGGTTACCATTAGACAAAAAGAGGTATTATATACATATATATGCATATAAAATTTTCTACACATTTCTGTTTATCAGTTCTTTCTCTGGATGCAGGTAGGGTTTTTCTTCATATTTCCTTCATAGTTAATTTGGATATTTAAAATAGACAAAAATCATATTTACTCAAAGTCATTCTTAAAACTATGGTTTTTTTTTTTTACTGTATTTAATGTTCCCTTAGCTCTGTTTATTTAACTCTTCATTATGTTGTGCAAATCTTTCCATGTTTTTTCTAAAACCATTGAGTTCATAATTTCTTAGAGCGCAGTAGTATCCCATAAACTGTGTATCTTAGCCCATTCTAAACAATGCAGGTTCAACTCATTTACTTGTAGCTTCTAGGAAACACTCTATGCTTTCCTACCTTTGGGCAGTTGCTCAACTTGTTCCCTGTGCATGGAATGTCCTGCCTTTCTCTCACTTCACCTTTTCAATCCCTATGAATCCTTTAAACCTCCAATTGAATATTATCTCCTCTGTGATGCCTCCTTATGTATCCCTACTATCAGAAATTATTTTTAACTCACACCTCACATGACATATTCCCTTCTGAATCTCTGAGTCATCTATATTTTAAATTTTAGTTTAGTTCTATGCGTTTATGCCTTATCTCTCTATAGTGTGGTAAACTACATGAGGCCAGGAGCCATATCTTATAGAACTTCATTTCTCCCCCAGAATCTCCTAGCATAGTGCCTTGTTCATAACAAGCATTTAAGTAGCCAATGTAATTATCTGAATGCAGTGGGTACTGAATAAATACTTTCTGGATGAATAAATGAATGGATAGATCTTGAACCAACTGTCTACAAATAGCAAAGTATAATTACTGTGCCAGATATGTGAATGTTCAGGAAGTGAGTATGTCAAGCAGATCAATGTCATGATTGCTGTCTGCAGGCTCATATCATAAGAAATGATATGCATAAGCAAAGGAAATTAAAAGTTTAGCAGCACAGTTTAAAACATTGAACTGGGAGGAAGGAGACAGTTTCTCTGATAAGCTCAGTATGATTTCATAATTCATTCAAACACTTTTCTCAACACCATCTTTTGGCAAAGATTACATAAGTATTTAGTGTGAAATACTATCACTTCCATATAGACATGATTAAATACTCCCAATGGAAACAAAATTAAAAAGGAAAGATAAAACCCTCTTCTGGTCTTTCTTCATTTTCAAATGATGACTGTCCCAGTAGCTATAATCACTAGCTAAGATAAGCACATAAACGATGTTTTGTGGCTTTTTCTCAATGGATTGGAATGGGTTGGAGACTGTGACCATAATATACACTATATACAAAAGTAATATTTAGTAGATCAATCAAGTAGATTAAATATTGAAGTTGATGAGTTACCATTTGTATGGCTTCGTATGTATTGTTGTGACACCTGCCAAATAGAATACCATGTCTCTCTTCTTGGGCCAAATATAATTCTCAGTGTTTCATGTTCAATGGTCCACTTTTAGAGACTGAAGCAGTTGTTGGATGTATCTCAATAGATGAGGGGCATTGTTGATGCTAGCAGTGAACAGATGTGATTTTTTAAATGCACGCTCTCTCCTCTCATCTTTCTAAAGTTCGTGCCTATCACATCAACTAAAAATAGAGGTAGTTAAGGCACGTAACAGTTTATCAGTAAGTCATTACTTCAACATACCTTAGAAGCCATTAATTAATAGGCTTGTCTCTTATATTACTGGGTTTTCCACTCCCTATAGGGAAGTGGATCACAGGAAAGTCATTTAAACCAATGCATGCCTTATTTCCCCTCCTCTAAATTATGGGAACAAGATTATTTGCTTCTAGTGAATTCACACACACAGAAGACATTGAGGTCTTTAAATAAAGGTGATATAAAATGGAATAATAGAAGATTATTTTTTACAAATGATTTGATATATTTTGTATTTATATCACTTTTATATTTTAATATTCTCTCCCTGTTCATCTCAAGGGAAATAACCCTTTTTTAACAATTAATACAACTAAAACAAAGAAAAAAAAGAAGGAAGAAGGGAAGGAAAGAAATAAATAAACAAACATCAGTTTGGGAAAACCAACCATTGGACTCCCTCTGCCTCATAAATTCCTTTTCTTCCTTTAAGACAGAGTCGTACACCATCTTCTGCATAAAGCTTTTTGTGACCCACCAATGGTTAGTGCCATCCCTCTCCAAATATATTTTAACTACTTTATATTTCTTTACATTTATGCCATATATACTTATAGCTCTACTTATCTCTTTTATTAGAATGTAAGCTTTTTGTGAGTTAAAATTGTTTAAATTTTTGTACTTGTATTCACTATGCTTGTCACAGTGCTTGGCACATTAAAAAATGTTTGTTGATTGATTATGGAACTAATTCCACCCCGATATCCTCTTTTCTACAAAGAATAGAAGAAGATGCATTTTCTAAATCTTTATTCTCAGTCAAATTTATTGGTCATCATAATTTAACAGCATTCAACTTTGACTTCTATGCGACCCCCCACAAAAAAGACATCTATCTATCTATTTATCTATCATCTATCTATCTTTCTATCTATTTAGATACATATTTCTTTATTCTTCTCTCCTATCTTTCTTAGCATAGTATGCAGAGAAAGGAGATTGCCAATTTGGTATTCATTTCCATCTGAAGGATTTTGACTATGAAAAAAATTAATAGCTGATGTTCCAAAAAAAAAAAAAGGGAACATTAAGCTAAATTAGTACTTGAGAAGAAAGGAAATCACTATCTGGAAGATCAATTGGAGCCTGAAAGCAGGGCTTTATTTTCTGTCTACAGGCTCCTGTAGTCCAAATGTAAACATGATATACATCCATGAAATCAATTCATAACCAGATATCTGCATTGTAGAGGGATTTAAATTTTTTCTTTTATTTAAAAAATGTCTATTGGTGTTTTTTGTTGTTACATCATTCATTTCCAAAAGTATCATGTCCTCCTGTCTCCCCTACCCAGTGAGTTATTCTGTTTCTTATAAAAATGATTTTTGAAAAAATGATAATTAGCCAAAATTCTTTAGTGAGTTCTACTGGATGACATGATCCTGTGAATAAGAAAGAGACCATTTTCTCTCTTAGAAAAAGGGGTTGTTTGGTAAATTAATGAACTATACTTCATTTTAGCTTTTAAGCCCTCTTACTGGGAAAAACAAATGGTAAAAAGGAAACTAAGAATTGGAGGAAGATTATGACAGGTATGTAGTACTTATTCAATCCTACAGTATAGCTTCCTGAAGGAAGTCCAGCTTGAGTTCAACTTAAGTTGATAATGAATGTTGACTGAGGGATCCAGCCTTTCTCTTGCTTCCTCCTAAATTGGGGATAAATAAAAAGGAAGGAAGGAGACAAGCATTTATGAAGCATTTATTATTTACCAGGCATTTTGCTAAGGGCATTACAAATATTCTCTCTTTGATTCTCACAGCAAACCTGGGAAGTAAATAATATTATCCTCATTTTACAGTTCAGGAAACTGAGGCAAACAGAGATTAAATGATTTGCCCAACATCATAAATCTGGTATTTGAGGATAGATTTAAATATAGGTCTTTTTTAAGTCCAGGTCTCGCATTCTATCCACTGTACTCCTCCGCTATTTCAAAGGCATTACAATCTCAAGTAGGTCTTGAGATGCATATTTTGACCTTTTGATAGCCTCTTCTCAAAACAGTGAGTTTAGTTTATATTCCAGAGATAGATAAATTCTAAACATATATATATATATAGAGATAGATAGATAGATATGTATGTATATAAATATGTACAGACATAGAGAAAGACAGAGAGACAGAAATAGAGACCCAGATTTCAGTTTCACTGATCTTGAGAGGAAAGCAAGGCAAGGAAAATTCCTCTCCTCTTGCCATATTATAACTATCATGCCACCTAGGACCTTAGAGATTTACCCAGAGTATCAAGAAACTAACAACTCACCCAGTGTCATCCAAAATGTCAGAGTCAGAGCTTAAATTCATATGTTCTTGCTCTTAGGTTAACTTCCTATACACTATGGAATGTTACCTTTCAGTTAAAATGTTTTGCCTTGTTGCACTTTACTATTAAAGAAACATGAGCCACTTGGTCAAAGGAAAGATTAGTTCTTCACATTAGATCTTTCTTAAAGTTGTGTGAATACTTTTTTTTATTTTTGTGTTTTGTTTGTCCTTCACCTTGAAGAGGGCCATGACATTGGAAAGGTTGATATCATGACTTCCCAATGTCATGGGAAGGTTGATATCATGACTTACAAGTGAATTCGACTTGAGGGAGGGTTGTGCAAAGTTGCCAGTCTCTCACTTTCTTCTCCTGAGCCATCTGGGTCCAGTGGCCAGAAATCTTCAGGGTGACTAGAGATAGCTCTGGATGCAATGGGAGACTTTTGCCTTTTTAAGCTAAGGTCTTTCCCAGGTCTCAGATTGTCTAAGACAAATGATTCCTTAAGGGCAAAATCTTATGAAATAATATGCTTTGGTTCCTTCTTTCCTCCTGTACTGAAGCAGAATGGTCAGATTCTACATGGAACAAAGACCTAAGCATCATTCCTTTTAAATAGAAATTAGAACTTAATCTAGAGCTAAAGGAGAGGAAGTAGTCAATGTGTTTGCTCCAAAAATCTTGATATGAGTGAAGAACTGAATTCTCTTGCTTTAAAGGTCTTCCTATTATGAGCATGTTTCATTTTAGTGGTAGCCTTTCTAAGTTATGGTTCTCAGAACAAAATATTAGATGAAATCTGAAAAAGACAGAATCCCACCCATGATTCTGGGTGCAATGTCTCCCCTAATGTAGCCTAAGATCCCATTCATTTTTTAATGTCCACTTAAGGAAAACAATCAGAAATTAGGGTTGGCAATGCCAATACAAGTACTTTAATAAAAAGCATTTAGCAGGGATGGATGGAAAGTAGATGAAGTGGTATAAATTATCTGTACTAACGACTAATTTATTCAAAATGCCATGTACAAAATGTAATCACAAGCATGGCTTTGATGGTGCATTACTATAATCTTTTGGGGAGGACTGAGGCTGCTAGATTACTTCAAGTTAGGGAATTTTGAGCTTTGGAAGAGCTAAATGTGACCTAAGACTGACCCAAATATAGAAAGCCCTGGGATTGTAGAGCCACCAGGATGACTAAGCAGGGGAAACCAGCCCATGTCGGAAAAAATGGAACATCTTCAGCGCTGATTAGGCCCCTTTGTTTCTAGCCCTGGATAATGGAGGGAGACCCAGTCTTACACAGACACACACACACACACACACACACAGATTAATTATGTTGAAATCTGTGTCTACTGAGAATATGTAGCAATTATAATACCAATCCACATATGAGGTAACATAGAACAGTGGTCAAGGCACTGGAATTGGAGTCAAGAAAACCGGAGTATGAATGCTACCTTAAGCACAATACTAGCTGTGTGCCTCTGGGCAAATCATCTAACTTTTCTCAGCCTCAGTTTCCTCATCTGCAAAATAGGAATAATAAGACCACTAACCTCATAGGGCTGTTATGGGGATCAAATGAGATAATATATGCAAAGTACTTTACAAACATTATAAATAATTTTTTTGGAAATTCAAAACATTTTTTATAGTAAGGAGTCATGAATGATAAAAAAAAATTCTTAAAAACCAGGGAGGAGAGCCAAAGAGGTCTCTCATGAAAAGCATCTGAAACTTTATGACACATGTTGGAAATATTGCATCACATTTCTCAAACTTTTACCGTCAGCATACCTCATATCCTTTCTTAAAATAATCATTGTCGTTTTGGTATTTATCAATCATTGAATTGCTATTGGGGCATCAATTTAAAAATTCCAAACTCTATTTATTGATACCACATGCAAGGCAAACTCATGCCATCCAAAATAGAAATCATATTCTTTACCCAAAAACTCACCCACACATCTTTCTAGTTCCTCTGGTTTGCTGCCTTGGCATTATCTCCTTTCTGTCCAATAGTTGTCAAGATTTTTTGCCTCTAATTCTAAAACATTTCTCACATATGTTTCCTTCTCTCTACTCATGAGGCCACTGCTCAAGTTCAGAACTTCATCGGCTTTTACCTGAGTTATTGTTTTAGCTTTCTAATTGACTTTCAAGATTTTTCTCTCTTTTTTAAAATGGTTTTCATATTTTCCCCATCTACACTCTGTCCTTCACACAGTTTCCAAAATCTTACAACATAGGTTTAAATATATCAGTCTTATACTAAAAAAGCTTTGGTTGTCCCCCTTGCCACTGGAATAAAATATAAACTTCTCAGCCTGATGTTTAAAACTTACTGGACTACAGCTCCAACTCATCTTTCCATACATTTCATATTAATGTCCTTCATGTTCTCTACATCTCAACCAAATTGGATTGCCACCAGTCCTCAAACTTATTATTTCATCTTCTATCTGCAAACAGGCTTTCCTCAATGCCCAGAATGCTATGAGTCTTCATCTTCACCTGCAAGAATCATTGTTGTACCTCCTACTGGAAGTCTCCTTTATCTCTCAACATTTTAGTGACCTCTCAAATGTCCAATCACCTTTGAATTTCATGGTAAATATTGTACCTGTTCTCCCTCCCTTCAGCTCTCTGATTCTCAGAGTAAAATGGAATGTCCTTACAGACAAGAACTGTTTCAATTTTGTCTTTGTGTTCCCTACACTTAGTAGCCAATGCCAAGTCCAGCAACCAGGTAGCCTAGGACTGAACCACTGCAAGAAACAAGATCAGACAAAACTCTGAAGAAGATAGTGCCTATTATTAGGCACTATCCTCAGGACAAATCAGGCTCTGCCCATACCATCTAATACTATGGGAACAGAGTTTGACCCAAGCTCAAGCCCAGATACTGATGCTAGAGATAGAGGCAAATAGACTAGAATACATGCACCCACACCTCATATATATAAATATATGTATATATGGTGTCTGTGTAATCTATATCTATATTTATCTCTCTCACACACACATGTACACATATATACATATATATATCAATACACACACAATAAAGAAATACCTTGAACTAAGACACACCCAAAAAAGGATAGTAATTCCACACCAAGTCCAAGTAGAGCTTCAGAGAAAGAAATTTCCTTCACTCAAAGACCACCAGAATATGTGGAAGAAATGAAACAGATACAAAATGGAATAACTTGGAAGAAAATAATGACAAGGGGAATCAATACTTTAGAACAGTAAGTGACAAACCCAACCCAAGAACTGAAAGCTAAAGATTAGAATGAGTTAACAAAATTAAAAGTTTTTTTTAAAAATACAATGCAAGGAATATAATGTCAAATATAAACTTACAATGAAAAAAGAGGTCAAGGAGGGGTAATCTAACAATCATAGGACTAACCTGCAAATTATGACCAAAATAAAAAGCTTGATAACATATTTCAATAAAACATAAAGGAAAGGAAAACTGCCCAGAGCTCATAGAATTAGAGGGCAGAATCAACATTGAAAGACTCCACCAGTCACTTGCTGAAAGAAATTACAAATTCAAAATTCCCAGGAATGTTATAGCTAAAATCTAGAGCTTTCAGTCAAATAAAAAGTAGTGCAAACAGACAGTAAGAGATCAAGTACCAAGGAGCTGCAGTCATGATCACACAAGACTTAGTAACTGCTACCTTAAAGAAGCAGAGAGAACTTGGAATATGATAATCCACAAGTTAAAAGACAAAGGTTTTTAACCAAGGCTAACTCCTTGGCAAAAATCAAGTATTATCCTAGAGAGGGAAAATGGATTTTTAATGAAATAGAATTTTCTAAGCATTTGTTATGAAAAAGTCAGAATTGAATATATATTTTGAAGTGAAAACAAAGGGATCAAGAGAAATATGGAAAAGTATGTACATTTGATCAATTGGAAGGGCTATATAGGAATAAACTGTTTATATGCTAATAGAAGGAAGAGGGAATAAGTGCCTTCTCAGAACATTAATGTCTTCAAGTGTCAGAGAGAAAGTTAAATAAGAAAGACATAGGGTCTAGGAATAATTTTGTTCTGTTTTGACCATCATAAGAGAAGATAATTAGACTGTATGTGTATGTATGTTCTCCTGCATGTATATAAAATTCATATACACACATATAATGTGCATATAGATAAGTGAGCACCTTTTCATGTAGACACATGCTTCTTTACATACATATATATATACATGTTACATATACATGTGTATATATGTATGAAAAAGGTTTTCCCAGGTTTTTATAAAATATTTGATCACTACCTTTCTTACTATGTTGTTTAATTAAATGCCTTTAATTTCAACTAGTTGGGTCCAATGGATGACTGTTAAAGGCAAACACATTGGTAAAAACCTAGAATACAAGAACTTGACCATTCTCTAGTAGATTCAAAGTGACCTATAGAGATGGTTTATTTGCTAGGGATTCCTAAAAAATGTTTGTCCAAATTAACTGAACAAGCACATTTATATAGAAGTTTGCAATTAATAAAATGCTTTTCTGACAACCCAAGGTAGATACTATCTTCATTTTGCAGATGAGGAAATAGGTTCAGAGAAGCCTGACAATATTTCACTTATATGGTGTTTTAAGGTTTACAAATACAGATCTTACGACCCAAGATCCAGAACTCTATATTTTTCAACAGACTATGAAATTCAGACAATTACCTCAGAAGCTTATTAAGCTCTTTTTTATCTTTGTCTTTGTCTCTGAACCAGTATTGCTGGAGGATGAGGAATAGGGGACTGGGGTGAGGGTATAATTAGAAGGTAATTAGGAACTTGCTAGGCTTTCTGTAAACTGATTTTTAAAAAATTGTAACTAGGTATACATGTACCTAGGTGAATCTTAAAGTCCTAGCACACCTTAAAATACATATAGACAACAGAAAGAAATACTATGTGTTATTTACTGCCAGAGGCATCTCAGAGAGCTCATAGTAATGGAAGTTATATGTTAACATAGTTGCTGTTGTTAAGTTCGTCCTTCATTTTCAAAGAGGACCATGGCATCAGAGAAATGATGACATGACTTGCACTTCACTTTGTTTTGATTGAGGGAGAGCTGTGCAGGTCACCAGCCTCACTTCTCCTCCTGAGTCATCTGGATCCCGTGACCTGATATTCATCAGGATGACTGGAGATGGCCCAGGATGCAATGGGAGACCTTGACTTTTTAGGCTAAGGACTTTTCATGTACTTACTTAAAGTGAGGTAATGCTCATTCAGTGAATATAGGACTCTATAACACAGTAACATAGTATCACTGATTTCAATATCTTAGTTCCTTGTTATAACCAAGGAGCACTCATGAAATATACTTTGTAAGTTTAAAAGTATTCTGTTTCACTGCATGAGTCCACTGAGTTTCAAATTTAAATTTATTTCACTTTACTTCTTTGTAGGTCTGATGTTTCATGATTTCAGAATGAAATGTATATTATAGGTCCCACATAGGCTACATGCCTCCAACAGACTGTTTGTCTGCATGACCCCGAAATACTACTCTTTCCTGGCAGAGTCTATGTTGCTGGCAGCTGGAAGACAGACCCAAGGGCTGGTGCCAGTTCTGTAGTTCTTGGGTAGTTGTATACCACTTGTACAATGTGGGTAGCTAAGGGCAGCGCAGGATGGACAGCTGCGTTCCAGCTTCATCCTTTGGCAGAACACTGGCAACTCGTTCTTCCTGGGCTTTCGCATCTGTTGGCTAAGGAGGCTATTTCTTTATTTCCCCCTAGGTTTAGTCTAACAATTTTCACTACTCAACCTTACTCCTAGCTCCACTTGAACCCCAATACTGTTCAGCAAGACAAATAATTTAGCATAGTGGAAAGAGGTCAGGAGTAAGAAAACCTTGATTTAAATCTGTTTCCTCCTCTTAGTAACCATGTGAACTTTTGCCACATCATCATTTCTCAGTCTTGACTTGCTGTTGCATAAAATGGATCTTATCTATCTTATGTCATTGTTATAAGGATGAAATGTTATCCTTTATGTAAAAGAATCATGAACAAAATTGTAAAGTATAAAGAAAATGCAAAAAGATATTATTGCCATCAGTAAATATTTATTAAGAGCCTACTATGTGCCAGACACAGTGCTAAGCACTGGAGATACAAAAAAAGACCAAAGACAGTTTTTGCCTTCAAGGTGCTTAAAATCTAAAGGAGGAGAAAACATGCATGCAAATATATAAAAAACAAGCTATATACAGAATAAACAGGCATTATAATTAAGAGGGGATTGTGAAAAGCTTCCTATAAAGACAGGATTTTAGTTGGGACTTAAAGGAAGCCAGAAAAGTCAATAGTCAGAGTGGAGGCCAGAGAGTTTTCTGGGCATGGGGGACAAGCAGAGAAAATGCTTGGAGCCAAGAGATTGTATCTTGTACAATTGTCACAGCTATTACATCATTGTGCTTATGAACACAGAGGGCAGCTAGGTGGTGCAGTGGATAGAGTACTGGGCCTAGATTTAGGAAGACCTGAATTCATATCCAGTATTAAGATACCTATCAGCTGTATGACCCTGAGCAAGTCACTTAATCCTGTTTGCCTTAGTTTTCCTCATCTGCTAGATGAGCTGGAGAAGGAAACAGCAAACTATTCCAGTATCTTTACTAAAACAAAAATCCTCAAATGGAATCATGCAGAGTTGGCCATGACTGAAATGACTGAACCACATGGACACTTAGATGGAGTAGTCTTGATTTTTCCAGAGTTTATAATTCTGTGATGTTAACCCTTCAGTTCCAGGTTATCAATGAAAGGAAAAAACTATGCCTCAGGAACTACAGTCACTAATATATGGAACTTTTGCCCAATTGCGCCAGATACCTGCCCTTTAACTCCCATCTGCTAAATGAGGAACAAAGCACATTTACATATGATTATCATAGCCAGAGGCCAGTACTATGCCAATATAATAAAAATGATGATACTACCTAAATAAATCTAATACCAGCAGATTACTTTGTGGAAGCAGACAAAACAATAGTACAACTAATCTTGAGGGAACAAAAAGTCTAGAAGCTCAAAGAAAATAATGGAAAAAATAGTAGGAGAGAAGGGACCTAGTTTATTGGACCTAAAACTGTAACTCAGAAATTATTAAAAACTATTAGGCATTCATTAATAAACAGAAAAGTAAATCAGTGAAATGGAATATATATATGCACAAGCTTTAGGTACAGTAAAACACAGCGGCCTATTGTTGGCTAAATCCAGGAAGAGAAAGTGCTTGGAAAATGACTCCATACTCTGCAAAACCTACTGAAGAAAGTGGAAATTGTTTAGTATAACACTTTATAACAGAATCCATAAAAAGTCTCAAATGGGTCAGCAATCTATGTGTAAAAGGTCATAGCAGAGGGGATGGAAAACTAAGGGGAGGGGTGAAGAGAAAGAAAGAAAGAAAAGAAAAGCGTTCAGGGATGGAATGGAAGGAAGATACTTTTTTGTAATTAAGGAAAAGAGATCATGAAAGACAAAATGGACTATTTTGATTACATAAAATTTAAAAGCTTTTGCATAAAAATCAATGCAAGCATAAGAAGAAGAGAAACTGTTAAGAGACAACTTTTGCTTTTCATTGGTCATCTCCATATAGGATGGGACTCCAAGACACATTAATAGTCTGATATAAATAAATAAATCAAACAGCTATTTCCCCAATATAAAAGTGGTCTAAAAAGAAGAAAAAAAGAGTTTTCCGAATAATAAAGTGGGAGATTTATGGAAATGTAATGTTGCATACATTAGCAGATCAACTCATTTCAACGGCGTTTTGCTGGATTATTTTTCCTCATACCACAAAAGGGGTTGTTAGACCATGACTATAGTTTGTTTAACTATCCATAAAACTTTTTTGTAATGGCATCAATCCATTTGATTCTTTAACTTTCGATGAACTTATTGGGAGAAATAGAAAATTTTCTAGACTTCCATATAAAGGTAGAATATACTTAAAAATGAAAAAAGCATACATAGACACATACACTCACAAACTCTCCCCCAAAAGAAGTGGAGTCAAACTCGCTAATGTTAGTACTATAAAGTACTAGAGAGAACATTTGATCCAAAATCTTCCCATTTTAGAGATGAGGAAACTGTTACTAAAGACTGTGTGTATATTACCCCAATTCATTGCTACTAAGTAGTGGTGGAGAGAGTAGCAATTCAATTTTATTTAATTCCATTTATTTTCAACAAAGAAACTTTCCTTTTAGTATTTAAAAATCCTTAAAAATTGACACTTTCTACAACCTTTCTTTCCATTGTGGAAAAATTATATTAATATCCTTATTACCAACTGCAGTGCCTAGCACACAGGAAATTAATTAATGTTTGTTGGTTGAGTGGCTTATTGGGGGAAAACCTTCTAAGGTGAATTAATGATAAGATGAATTGTCTGCTAGCAGCTCTGGACAGGTGGGAGAGCAAGAAATTTTCAAGACTGCTTCAAAGTATGAGAGAACCTCAAAGAAAGTAATACTGTGTTTTCAACTTTTTGCTAATCTTTGTTTATATATAAAAGCAAGTTTAAAAATATAAAGAGGGATAGTGTAATAGGATTTAGAGTTTTATTGCTGTTCAGTCATGTCCAACTCTTTGTGAACGTGTGGACCACACTGTCCATAAGGTTTTCTTGGCAAAGATCCTAAGAGTAGTTTGGCATTCCCTTCTCTAGGGAGATAAAGGCAAACAGAGATTAAGTGACTTGCTCAGGGTCACTCAGCTAGTAACTGAGCTCTTCTAACTCCAGACCCCGTGCTCTATCCATTGAGTCGTCTAGATGCCTCCAACAAAGAAAAAGAAAGAGAGAAAACAAAGAAAACACAAAGAAAAAAATCACACTGGCGATTATTAAAGGCACCATTACAACATTCTTCTTTTCCCTCTACTAGCAAACATAGTGGCCTGAGGTAGTGCTAAACAGAAATTCATTTTTATTTTCTAAGACAAAACTAAGTGAACGTTTTTTGCTTGATCTGATACTTTGATCCTGTGAAAAACCCAATTTAAAACTTTGCTGAAAGATAGGCTGGCTTTCCCCAAAAATATGTGCAGAGTAGATCCCACACATATTCTGAGTAATACAGTCTAACATCTCACTACAGGGAACCTCAGTTTAAATTCTGACTAGATCATTAAGCAGTTCAGAAAAGATTCCCTTGCCACTGAACAAGTGCAAAAAAAATAGATTTCTAATAAAAAGTAAATGTATTTTTCCATGAAATCGACTGCTGTTCACAAACTGGATTGCTGCAGCTGACAATTGAGTTCAGTGAAACTAAAGAGGTCACTGCCTCTGGCTTGTCTATAGCTGTGCTCCTGTATTTGAGTTATGAGTGAATGTGAGCCCTTCTTAGGGGAGTGAAGTCCTTTTCAGTAATGCAGTCACTGAGCCTGGATTATGGAGGATTACCACCCATTACAGAACATTTTAAATGTGATTCACCTGTTCCAAAAATGTTTATCCTTATGGACATATTCTTGCTAAAGTGCCATCTATACCAAAGTGATTTTTGGGTGGTCCATGGGGGGGAAATTGATTTTATGCCAAACTAGCCTTTCCAGTCTCTCTGAGAATCATGGTTTCTGAAAGTGTATTATTGAGCTCAGTATCATGGGATCACAAAATTGGAAGGGAGCTCAAAATTCATCTAGTTAAACTTGCCAGCTAATGAAGGAGTCCTTTGTCCTTTTTATAAAAACCCCAACAGATGGTCTTTCAGCCTCTGCTTAAATACTCCCAATGACAAGGAGCTTGCAATGTCACCCATTCTATTGTTGGACAGCTCCAGTTGTTAGAAGAGTTCTTTGCTATATTGAACCTCTTTTGTTCTGCCTCTTTGTAATTTAGGATGATGGGATCATAGGCTCCTAGATGAAGAGCTAAAAGAGATCTCTACTTCTTAGCTTTAGATCTGCTTTCTGTAGCAACACAGAACATAGTTCAGTTGTAACTAGGGTAGGGTGGTGGGGGAATTACCAAAGAGCAAAAAAAAAAAAACTGACCAAGGGTGGAAAATAAAGAAGTTAGGAGCAAGGTGGGTCAAGTAGTAGAGCAAAAACAGATCCTAGTAGTGGGGAAGGGGTAGAGCCAAACAGAGAAGATAACAAAATGATGACAGTGGAATTTGTAGCAGGTTCCCACTGGGAGAACTTGGGTTTCCTTGAACAAAGACTGAGGGTGAGTAGACCAGGATAGAAAACCTGGTTGTGACCCAGAAAGCAGGTCTCCATCGGTCAAAGTTACCTTTCAGCACACTTTGCTGCCAAAGGAGAGGGGGGTAAACTGAGAAGTATTGATCTGCAGTGAGGAGCTCCTGAGGTGGGGGAGGGGACACCAAGGCGGCAGGAAGAACAGAAGTTGGGGGAGTGAAGATAACCCCACTGTCCCTGCTCCCTGCTGGGGGGCTATGCTTTCCTGGGGAATGTCCCTACTTTCCCTGTACCAGGAATTTTTTTTTTTAATCCAGAAGTTTTGCCCTCCTCATATTCCCAGACTTTTCTAAAGTCTGGAACCAGATAGCTAAAAGATAAGGTTAAAAGTGTGGTCAGCTTCTCTGTGAGAGGATAGGTGGAATTTTTAGGGATCCTAGATGGATTCCTAAATGAAACAGAATGGAGTATAAAATAGACAACGATAGGGCTGCCTCTGGGAGGGGAAAATCGTTCCCTAGGTCAGGGAGGTATCTTCAGGAGATTCAGCCTTTTAGCAGTGAACCCTGGATGAAGTGGGAGGAAGGAGAGAGACACTTAAGACAAGTGCAAGCAGGGGAAGAAACCAGCTTCTCAAGCTCTACCGGACAGCCAATGCTCCTTGGAAATAATTTTTTCTATCCATCTCCTGTTTTTTTTTTCCTTTCTTCAAAAATTTGCCCTCTTACATTCCTTAAATTAAAGGATGATTGTGATGGGTTATATTTGGGGTCCTGGGCATGGCTAGAGAGACCAAGGGCCCTCTTGTGTGTTCAGCAGCCTGACTTGAATCATGAGATCAGTTTCTAGCACCAAAAGGGATATCCTAGATCCCCTGAATGAAGCCAATTTTGTGTTGTGTGTGTGCACACACATAGTGTGTAACAAATATAGGTAGTCAAGCAAAACAAATTCACACATGTCCAAAACTATGGTTCCTTCTATCTCTTGAGACCATTAGCATACTTGGTAGCATACTTGTTCACTGGCCCCCTGGAATTGTGATGGGTCCTTGAATTAATCAGGTTTCTTAAATTTTTTAACAATTTTTTTTGTATTTAGGATGTTTTTGTTTTATATAAACGGTTGTTTTGGTTCTCACTTCACTCTGTATCTGTTCATCCAAATCTTCCAAGGTTTCTCTGGAACCATCCCTTCAGTTATTTCTTAGGGCATAATAGTATTCTATTCTATTTATTTACTATCAGATTATGTTATCTGATCCTCACAACAAGCGTGTAAGGCAGGTACTGTCATTATTCCCATTTTACAGATGAGATAAAATACTAGAGTTTGTTTAGCTATTTCACATTTAATGGGTATAACCTTAAGTTTCTACTTCTTTGCCATCATAATAATAGTTACAGTTTATGTATGCATGCATGTATGTGTGTGTATATGTGTATGTATGTATCTTTAAGGTTTGCTCAGTGATTTGATTAAGTTATCTCATTTGGTCCTCTCAATGACCCTATGAGGTAAGTGTTCTAGAATTATCCCCATTTTACAAATGAGGAAACTGAGGCTGAGGTATGTTATTGTGTGATTTGTCCAGGGTCACACCATTATTGTCTATGGCATGATTTGAATCAGGCTATCTGGATTCCAAGTCCAGCCCTCTAGTCACAGTGCTGCTTGTCAGTTTCTATGGAAAAAAAAGAGTTGATATAAATATTTTTTGTATATATAGGTCCTTTTCCTCCATTTTTTCTTTAAATCTTTGGAGTATGTATAGCAGTATTCCTGGGTCAAAAGGTATGGACAGTTTAGTGATATGGGGGGCAAATCCCAATTGCTTTCCAGAATGACTGGATCAATTCAAAGACTCCCTAACATCAATATATCTCTTTGGCCATAGATTCTCCAACATTTTTTAGTTTCCTTTTTTCTAATCAACTTTTCTATTTGACAAGTGTGGGTAGAACCTCAGAGTTGCCTTAATTTTTCTAGTTATTAGTGATTCAGAGCATTTTATTTCATATGATTGTAAATAGTTTAGATTTCTTCCTTTGAAAACTACCTTTTCATAAAGAAAGTCAAATTTTAATAAAATGACTTAATGAGCACTGGCTTGAAAGTTGGGAGATCTCAGTTTTACTTTTTTTCTTTGATATTAGTTCTGTGTCTCTGTTATCTCCATTCTAAAATGAGAAGCTTGGATGAGGTATTGGCTAAGGATCTTTCCAGCTCTAACACATTAGGGGACTACGAGATTTGGGACCCACTTGATTCTCCCTCAGTTTGTCTCAGTTTCAGAAAGTTTCAGAAAGAGTTGAATGAGTCTTCCTCTGTAATCTTAGGTGAATGACTTCTTTTCTCTGGGAATTCCTGTATTACATTCAGGAATTGGACAAGATGATCCAGCTCTGACATGGAGATATTTGTGTGGGTGGGGGAAGATGTTTGCTTCAAAATTCCTTTTAGCTTCCTTGCTGAAAGAATCTCTCTGCTTAATGGTTTACCACTGATCCATTATCTGCTTGTATTCACAATTTTTGTATGCCAAGTGTGATTATTCTTGATACCAAGGCTAAATTAGTGTGAATAGGAATCTACCCTCTTCCTTTGGAGCAGTAGGTGCAGGTGGCCTCTCCTACTGTGTCATTGTGGTATTCTAGTGTGTATGCCTCATGCACTGGTGAGGTGGGCATTGCTTGGCTCAGACCACAGATGTTCCAATTTCCATCTTTTACCTGCCATCAAGTTTCAACCAGTGCTCGTCTCTGGGGAAGACTGATGTCTCAATAGAAGTAGGCTTCCAATTCTCTCATTCCTTGACTCTTTACCCACATCCTGGTAACTGTAGAGGCAATTTTATTTTTTTTCTTTAGTGTACAGTTTTGAAAAAAAATTGGCAAATCAGTGAAAAGAATATCCCAAGCACAAATATGAATCAGACATGGATCAGGTAGTTTATTCCCATGCAGAAAAGGGAATGCTAAGCATAAAGGAATCATACTATATGTTGCAGAATGATGAATTTACCACTCATAAGACAATACTTCAAGAGGCTAATATTCCATTCTACTTGGGTCATAGCCAGTTATTGCAAGTATGACAAATAGCCAGTTTATATTTCACCTCTGCTGAGTACCATCCAGTCAAATATGATCTTTCCTGGGAACTCTGTCTCTGATGTCAACTCCTTTCTGGACACCAGTAACTATATTTTATTATATGTGGCATCATGTGGTATGTTTATATATATAAATTATACTTTATTATATGTGGCATCATGTCTTATTCATTGATGTGGCATTTACTTCCCTCTCCAAAAATGAATTAATTAGGCTTCTCTTCTTTGCCCCTGTGCATAGTTTATGCTGCTTGTCCAAGTATAAAACCTCCTATTTATGCCTCTGGCAAGTCCATGCCTTTGTATGTCAAGTTTTCAAATACTAAAATATATTAAATATTAATACATACTAAATATATTAAAATATATCACATTTCACCCCAGGTCTCTCATCCCCTGATATTCTCCTCTCTCTGGGTTTTCATGTTTTTCTTCTCTCTGAGTCTCCTTGTATTGACCTAACCGTTCCTTCTAAGTCTGCTTTGATCAATCATCAGCTGAGTGGGTGTGGCCCCAAAGCTGTACCCTAGGCCCTATTCTCTTTTCTCTCTACACTCTATTACTTGGTAATCTCATCAGCCTCCATGGGCTCAATCATTTTCTCCATGCAGCTGACTCTGGGGTCTATCGATCTATCAATCAATCTTGAGCTCTAGTCACACATCATGAACTGCCTATTGAATATTTCAAATTAACTGACCCATTAGTGGACCATATCACCTTCATACACATTAAACTCATAGTAGCCCCACATTGGGGCAGCTAGGTGGCACTTGAAGTCAGGTAGAGTTTCTGAGTTCAAATTGGCCTCATATACTTAGTAACTGTGTGACTCTGTTTGCTTCAGTTTCCTCACCTATAAAATGATCTGGAGAAGGAAATGGCAAACCACTCCATTATCTTTGCCAAGAAAACTCCAGATATGATCACAGAGTCAGATATGACTGAAAAAAGTGAACAACAATGACAAAAGTACCCTATTACCTCTAAAATTAAATATACATTCCTCTATCTGTATTTAAAACTCTTCACAACTTGGCCCCTCCTAGAAAAGAAAGAAGACTTCACCTTATTACTCCCCTTCCATACATTCTATGCTCTGACCATTCTAACCCACATGCTATCATTACACATGATATTCCATCTCTCCTCTCCTTGCTTTTGCCCTGGCTGTCCCCCAAGCCTGGAATACTTTCCCTTCTCATTCCCTGACCTCCTTCGAAACTCAGTTCAAGTACTGCTTCCTCAAAGCTACATTGTATACATTTTACATGTACATTTATATATGTGTAATTCCTCTCACTCTAGGATGTATACTCCCTGAGAGCAGTGACAGTGTCATATTTGCCATTATAGTACTAGTATTTTATGTACCAAGAATATAATAGGCATTTAGTAAACGCGGGTTGGTCCATTGATTCTCCTGTTTGGCTTTCTACCCGTCCTTTGCATGTTCATTATATGATGTGCTTTCCAGAATCCTTCATATGAAAAGGCACAAGCAAACAAGTAAACATCGTGTAGTGGAAAAAACACTGTCTGTGGATTCATAGTTGCTTGGTTCAAATCCCACATCTTCTACATAGTTCCTCTATGACCTTTGGCAAGTCACTTGAAATATTTGTGAAAATAATCTAGCATCATAATTGACATATAGTAGGTGCTATCTAAATGCTTAATCCCGTCCCTCTCTAATGCAAATTACAGTGTGAACATTATCCCATAATCTAGACACTATATATTGGACCCTAAAATTATCCTGAATTTTTTTTAACGATTTTCTTCCACTCTTGGTCCATGTTATACTTGCAGCCAACTAAAACACCCAGATGTTTTCCCACAAGCATTGTTAAACCAAGCTGCCCCCTTGCTACTTCTGTGTGGGTTGACTTTTAGAACTCGAATATAGTGTTTTTACATTAGTGTCTTCATCCCAGTGCTCCTTTTCAGTCTCTTCAGATCACAAGCATTAGGATTGTCATTTATAATGTTGCCTATCCCTCCTGGGTTGTATCAAATGAACATTTGATATGTCTACTTTGCCATATCATTGAAAAAGCACTCTTAAAAGTTATAAAATATGAGTTAATACTGTGGAATTATAAGGCAGTTTTCCAGGATAGCATCAATAGGAAATTTCGGGGATTTTGTTCTTCCCCTAATATTGTATTTTAATTTGTGAATGCAGTTTCATAAACATGGGACCAAGAAGAAATGTTCATAGCTGGATGTTCTGAATTGTTTTGATTTTTTTTGGCTCTACAATTATTTTTCCACTGAGCAAAATAACTAGCCTTTTAAAAGTATCACTCCTTTTCCTGGATAGTCATATGAAACCAGTACTGTTATTCATAGGAAAAGGAGAGTTCTTTACCAAAGAATAATCTTCAAGTTTCCTTTATGAACCTAGATTTTTTTTAAAATGATCTTTTGATTTACTAGCCTTCATATTTCATGCTCTGATCTTTAGAACATTCATTTTATTATTATGTATTTCAATTTTTAATGTATTCTCAAATGATCAAAAGAAACTCAGGTAACTTTTGCCCCATAGCATAATTTCTTTATCTTTCCAAATCTCCTTTTTCTTAATTGTTTCTGCCTGCACACACAATTTCCTTTTTCTTAATAGCAGCTTTTTCCCTTCTCCAAACTCATTTTGGAAAGAGAAAAAGCTTCCCCCCCTCCTCTATAAAAATCACTACTTTGTACTTAGACCTCATAATAAAATTTTGTCTTTTTTTTTTTAAGATCTGGTAATAAGAAAAAAATGCTACATATTACAAATACTCCATTTTAGAAGAAACTTAATACAGCCCTTCCTACAAAGACATTATTTCCTTTTTGGAGCAGCTGCCTCAAACCTAGGCTCATATTCTTAGAACTGTAGGGAGCCTTAGAAGTCAATGCAACCTCTTCATTTCACAAATGACACAGCAGAGGGCCAGCTGATTAAATTATATTGTTTTTACCTGTGGGAGAGAGAATGTGTCCCTAGTTTGGGGAGAAGTTTTGTACTAACTATTAGTACAAAAATACTTTAAATAAAAGTACTTTAATAAATGGTATTAAAGGAAGAGAACATTTTGAACTGAACATGTAGAGGAAGTTTTAACGAAGAAGGAAGAATCACTTCAAAGAACTTTAAAGAGAAATAAGATTTGGACAGGCAGGGGACCATTCCAAGTTAGGATCATAGCATAAGCCAAGACAAAGAGACAGAAAATATATGGTCATTTAAGGGACGGTAAATGGATGATATTTGGAAGAAAAGGTTCGCTTTGGGGGAATGTTGGGATATGTGGGTTTTGAGATCCCATGTTTTAGTTAAGGAGTGATATGATGAAAATTGTAGGAAAATTAATCTGGTTATAGGAAAATGAAGTAAGAGGAGAGGGGAACTAGATGTATGGAAACTTAGTGAGTAGATCAAATTTCTAGGAAAAAGTGTCAACACCCATTGCCTCTGCTTTATCTCCTATGTCATCTGGCTTTCAGCTTTATTACTGAACTGAAAATCTCTAAAGTTCCTAGTGATCTCCTATTTGCCAGCTCTAATAGCCTTTTCTCAATGCCCATCATTCTTGACCTCTCTACAGCACTGAACACTGTTGACCACTGTCAATTCCTAGACGCTCTCCACACTGGATTTTCATGACGTTATTGTCTCTTACTTTTCTTTTTGTCACCTGATAGCTCCTCAGGCTCCTTTGCTGGATCATCATCCATGCCTTGGATGTGAACAGGGCTATAAACTTCTTATCTATACTTTCTCACTTGGTTACCACATTAGTTTACATGAATTCAATTATTTTCTCTATTCAAATTACATGCAAATCTATATATCTAACTTTAGTTTATCTCGAACTCCAAAATCACATCATGAACTGCCTAACACACATTTCAAACCAGATGTCCCAGATGTCAAGCTCAACATGCCTAAAATTTCATTTGCCCACAATCTTCCTTCTTTCAAACTATCCTATTCCTACCATTGGGGGACATGACCATCTTTCTACTCAAGCATGTTTGCAACCTTGGTTTCACCCTTAACTACATGCTTTCACTTACTCCTTGCATCCAGTTGGTGCAAAATCTCATTTCTAGCTCTACAACATCTTCTGCATTTGTCATCATTTCTTTTTCAAATCAAGTTATTTATTAACCAATAAGAGAATTCAATCTTTTCTCCTTCCCACTTCCCACCCACATTGGGGGGAAAAAATCAAAACCTTATAAAAATTTACATATCATCAAACAAAAACTCTCTTATTGGCCACTGCCAAATATATACACCATCCCTCTTTTTTTGGTCATCCTTATCTATTTTATAAATGTGAGGTAGAACACCAGAGTTATTTCAATTATTCCTTATCTAATTGTTACTTATTGAAATATTTTTTTAAAATTACTATTGATAACATTGATAACTATCTTCCATTGAGAAGTTCTTATTCCATGTCCTTCCTCCCTATCTTTCATCCCTTGTGAATTGCGTTTCTTTTTTACTATTTCTTTTCAGATCATGAAAATATAACTCTGCTGCTCATAGGTCCTCTATATTATTTATTTTCTCTCTGATCCTTAAAGATATCAGGGTTCTGAAGAGACACTTTTCTTCTCTCCCTACTAAAATACAAACACTTCATCTTTATATGGTATTTTCTAAACTCAAAAGCATTTACCTTTCTGGGAAGTTAGGTGGCATAGTGCATAGAGCACTGGACCTGGAGTCAGGAAGACCCATCTTGTGGAGTTCAAATCTGGCCTCAGACATTTCCTAGCTGTGTGACCCTAGGCAAGTCACTTGAACCTGTTTGCCTCATTTCCTCATCTATAAAATGAGCTGGAGAAGGAATTTGCAAACCACTCCAGTATCTTAGCCAAGAAAACTGCAGTGGAGTCACAAAGAGTCAGACATGCCTGAAAAATGACTAGACAACAAAATTTATCTTTCTGTGTTTCTCTTGACTCCTGCATTTGGAATCTATAGTATTTTCTCAATTCTGGTCACTTCATCAAGAATAATTGAAAGTCCTATATTTCATTAAAAGTCTATTTCTTTTCTCATTTTAATTTCATTGGTTAAGTCTGTGTAAAAAATATTTCAGTTTTATTTTATCAAAATTGCCTATTTTATATTTTATGATCCTCTCCTTTGTCTCGTGATGAACTCTTCCCCTATCCAGAGTTGTCAAAAGTATTATTTTCCTTTCTCCTCAATTTTTTTAATGACCTAAGTCTTATATATATTTGGAGCTTATTCTGATGTATGGTATGACAGAGTAACTCTTACAGAACTGTAGTATCTGAACCAATATAAGGGCACCATCTTTTAATACAGCACAGCTGTTCTATGGATCGCGTGTGCGAGGCAGGAGGGGATTTCCTTGCACTGATTTGTTAATTTATGTGCCCTCAAGAGCACAGGCCAGTTCAGCTGAACTTAAATCCCAAGTGTTCCTTACAGGACATCTGTTATATGTAATCAATTGGCTCAGTTCACATTGCCTTCCAGGCAGTACTGTTTAAAACCGTAAAAACTAGAATGGTTTCTTCTTCAAATGAGCTGATATTGATTACTTCTTATGGCACATGATGAACTTTTCTACAAATACATAAGAATGCACTGTTTTAGAGTTTTGTAATGATGCCATAACACAGGAGGAGTGGATAGCTAACCACTTTCTTAAGATGACTGAGATAGACTTGTGGTTGACTGTTTAGGATAAGCAAACATTTTAGGATACTTTAAACTCCTACTATACTTTTCAGAGGAGAAAAATTAAAAGGATGTTAGTTAGACAATATCACCCTCACATTGCAAATGAACAAGACTATTAATAGCTCTCACACAAATGCATTCCTCAAGTCATTCACTCCTCTTTTCCTCAAGCTTTCTCTTCATAGCATGAAAGAATGAACTGTTTCTAACAATGTCTGGTGTATTTAGGATTTTTTTTTTTTGCTTTAGACGCTCTACTCTAGTCGAAAGAGTCAAGAAATAGATTCAGAAAGTTCTCCTTGGAACCATGCATCTGAGACTTAATTGTCAAGCTCTTAGTCGCCTTATTTGTGAAAACTGGGGTCTGTCAATCTTGTGACATTAGATATGCCTGCTTTTATTGTGGCTGTCTTCTCCCCGTTTCCTCCTTCTGTCTAAAAATTATTTCTTTTCTTATTCCAATTCAAGTCTTTTCCTTGGATAGCAAAAGAAAATCATGAAAGAAGTAAGACATTTACAAAGGGGAGGAAAAAATGGGGAACAAGGAAGGGAAGAAATGAAAAAGTAGGTGAAATAGAAGAAATGTGGATAAATGGTAGTATTTTATATTGAAAAAGCAGCAGGAAACTTGAGAACTACTTCCCTTAGAAAGAAAACTGAGTAGGTGCTACTAGGGTCCTTGTAACTTTCCTTAGACATTAACAAGCCAGTCAACCATTCATTGCCCCTAGAGTAGTACTGGAGTGATTTCAAGTTTTCCCTAAAGATGGAAATTAGTGTTTTTTTAATGACCTAGTCCATCATTCTGTGTCACTTGAGCTATTTAGGTAATGCATATGGTAAAGGGGAATAGTATATGTGGTTCTTTAGCCTATTACCTTACAAGGGTTAACAGTATTTGTGAAGAGACATTAATAAAATTATTGTAAGGGACTTTGGAATTGTTTTCTTCCTGATATAAGAATTCGTGGCAGAACCAAAAAGGTAGATTTTCAGTATTGTATGCTCTAAGATTACAAGATATCAATCTTCCTAGAGGACTGATAAATAACCAACCAGAGGTCCTGAGACCACTAACAGAGATTAACAAATAGACCTAGCCCTTGTACACACTTTGAACGGGTCCTCTGTGTATCATAAACACTTCATGTCTTTTGAATTTGAAAGTTCTTCTGTCTAGGCTATTTAAAATTTTAACTATCAGTAAGACTGCCAGTGAAAAGCAGTGACTTATAATAGAAAAAATACATGATTTGGAGTCAGGAGACTCGGTCTGCAAGTCTCAGCATTAACATTCACTACCTCTGAGAATTTGGCAAGGCCCTTACCCTCCTGAAACTGCATTTCCTGAGATCTAAAATGGGGGTGGCAATAATATATACATGACTTACCTCAAAGAGTTCTTCTGAGGAAAGTACTTTTGTATCCAAGCTATCAATGGAAAAATAAAATCTACTCTAAATCCTAACAATTAGAGAAATGCACATTTTACCGGGCTGATGTACCACCTAACATCTCTCAGACACAAAAAGAAAAATAACAAATTATTAGAAGGGATGTGGGAAAATAGGCATGTTAGTGTACTGTTGGAAGAGCTATGATTGGTTACTAACCATTCTGGAAAGTTATGGTACTATGTCCCCAAAGTATTAAACTGTACATACCTTTCAATCCAGTGATACTGCTACTAGATTTCTACCCAAAAGCAATCAAAGACCCATATGTACAAAAACACTTGCTTATAGCAGCTGTGTGGGGGCAAAGAATTGGAAATTGAGGGGATGCCCGTCAACTGGGGAATAGATTAATGTGATGGTATATGAATGTAATGCAACATTATTGTACTGTAAGAAAATTTTAAAAATCTGGATTTGTAAGAAACGATGCCAAGTGAAGTGATCAGAATTAGGAGAACAATTTATATAATAGTAACAATATTGTAAAGATAATCAACATTGAAAGATTGATGCGCAAAATGACCAAGCACAGCTCCACAAGCATATGATCCACCTCCAGGTGGAGAGCCGATGGCCAGGAAACATTTTATTCTCTCTTTTTCTTTCTTCTTATCTTTGTTATTGTTGTTGCCTAATAAGTAAATTTGTTTTTCATGACAATACGTATTTGTTATGTATGATGTTTTTCTTTACTTCTCAGTGGGTGAGAGAGGGAGAGGTCATCAGAATTTTGAACTGAAAAGAAAATAAGATTAAATTTAAAAAAGAAAGTGCTTGTTAAAGTAAAAAACAACATATAAATATGAATTTTTATTATTTCCTGAAGTTCATGTCTAAATTCAAGTGATTATTTCCTTTTGGAGAATCCCATTCAATTTTATAGTGGAAAAATCTCACATTTTATTTTTTCCCTTAACACAAACACACAAACACACATATACGTATACGTGTATATCTTTTAAGTGTCTAATATGTACAAAATATGACACAAAATGCTAGGCAGTTACATTGTTAGGAAAATACAATCTTCTTGAAGTCAGAAACTATTTTACTTTTTCTTTTTGTCATCTCAGTGACTTATATAAGTAGGTACCTAATAGAAGTTTAATTAATTTAATGGGAAAAAATAAAACATAATCTTTTTCCTTATGGAACTTAGAGTTTAATGGAGGAGATGACACATACATAAATAACTATAGTACAATATGACACATAATATGAAAATATAGTGCTATGTGAATTGTAGCAAGAACTGTATGAGTAAAAGTAGAGAGAGCTAACTATGGGACTCTATGGGAAGCAGTTGGCTTGGGTTTAGAATTTCTACATGGAAATATTGTGAAATAAGTTCTTTTCACAGATGGAGAAACTGAGGCAGGCAAAAGTTAAAGTGACCTTTCCAAGCTCACACAGCTAGTAAGTATCTGAGGAAGGATTAGAATTCAGCCCTTCCTGACTCAGTCCAGCACTCTGTCCACCGTACCACTTAGCTGACCTTAAAGCTTGGCTAATTTTACTCTGCATTTGACAGATAGGGAAACTAAGTTATCTGTCCAAAGTCATACATGTAATAAGTAGCAAGGCCAGGATTCTAACTCAAGTCTTCTAACTACAAATCTTATGTTTTTCCCAGTGAAAATTATTATGAGATGGTCTTTTCCAAAGGACAAAACATTTTCTCCTTCAAAATGGTGTAAGAAATGCTTAATCTGTTAAGATGCTGAATATTAATGAAACATTGAGTTATTCAGATTCATTTGTTTTGAAGGGGTATATTTTTTAATGAACTCCACATTATCTCAAGAGGAAGCTAGGTGGCTCAGTGGATAGAGCACTGGATCTGGAGTCAGAAAAACCTGAATCTGACTTAAGACACCTACTAGCTGTGTGACCCTGGGCAAGTCACTTGACCTCTGTTTTCCTTAACACACTGGAGAAGGAAACGGCGAATCATTCTAGTATCTTTCTGAAGCAAAGGGTCACAAAAAGCCAGATAGAACTGAATGAATGAACAGCAATGACATTATCTGAAACATTAGTCATGAAATGAGTTCAAATCCAACCTCAGACACTAGCTCTGACACTGGGGAAGTCGCTTAACTTCAGTGTGCCTTCAGATCCATGACTGTAAAATGGGAATAACCAAAGTACCTACCTCAAAGGGTGGTTGTGATGATCCAATGATGTGATGTGTGTAAAGCACCATTCCTGGTACATAGTAGGAGCTTAATAAACACTTGTTCCTTTCCCTTAACTTATAGATGGTGTGATGCTCCATTGTATATAAATATAGCCCTTCATTTGGGTGGGGTATGGTATTTTTATCCTATACAAAGATTCTCATTTGTGCTTTAATGTTGGAGTGTGTTGGTGTGAAATAATCAAGACAGCTGATGTCATAGTTCACACTATTCTTGACTTGGATTAGCATTTGATTCTGTTTGCCAAACATGGTACATATGCTTGGTAGTGGGATTATCCAGCAACAAATAGACTTGTGACTTAGTGACTTTGTGGTAGTCCATAGTTACAATCTGATTGTTCATGGTTCCCTGGGAGCACAGGGCTGTTGGCAAAGTTTCCTAGTGTATTGACACCCTGGAAAGCATGTGCCAGGGTTCCATGACAATTTTTATCTGCTATGTCAAAAGGGCAAGAATTTTTGTTACTGGCAAGGCTTTTTCCTTCCCATTCCCTATTCTCCAAACAAAGGGTAATATTAGGGGAATGGATGACAGAAAATTTTATTTGTTAAATAAACTCATCTTGAGACCAAGATTTTTACTCAGTTGTAGATTTTGTGGGATGGTCAACCTGTAGAGGCTACACCTGTGAGAAGAGTGAGTAGCTTGTCATAGGATAGCTAATCCATGGATCACATTGCAGATTGCCCAGCAAGTTGGCATGCGATGTGAGGTGGATGGTCCACTGCCACTCACCTATGCCTTCTACTCAGAGCTCTTCTGGTTAGAAGTTGGCACCAGGTGCTGCTGTCGTTTGATCAATGTAATTAGATTTTCCCTGGAGCCAAATAACATTTTAAGTGCTCTCAAAAAATCATAAGTCAGTCATGTTCTCTCTCATCTAAGAAGATCATGCTATAGCAATGGTTAATCCCTTTCAGCTGACTTGAAGTTGGCTTCTCTGAAGGGAAACTTTGGCCTTGAAGATACCATAAAACTAATTAAATCAACCAGTAATTGTTAAGAATCTGTTACTCCTTCAAGCTAGGCTCCGTGTGGGTACAATCTCTATTTTCAAAAAATAATTGCAGTATAGTTGTGGAAGCAAAACAAACTTTGAAATTTAAATAAAAATAAAATATTTAAATAACTATTAATAATAACAGTAAATGAGATCAAAAGATCAAGGACTTAGAACTAGAAAAGAGACTGATGGTCAAGCACTCAAAACCCCTCATTTTACAGATGAGGAAGAAAGGCAGAAAGGTTGGGGTCTAGGCACAGAGACATAGCTGGTGTCACAAAGTGTCCATGTTTGATTTCTAAATGAATGGGACAGGCAACAATTGCTTTGGAATTTGAGGGGCAGGAAAGATCACAAATGCCTGGTCAGGGAATCAGGGAAGTCTTCCTAGAAGGAGTGAGATTTGGTGAGAAGGCTGGGTGGAATTTGGATTTGGATAGACAAAAGGGATGGAGAGATTGCATTGATGTTGGATGGAGTGGTTGTAAACAAAAATTTCAAAGTAGAAAACTTGATTCTGGAAGAGTAAGTAAAAAATTATTGACTGAAAATGCTAATTAAATATTGACATGGGGAGAAAGTGAGAGTAGCTCAGAGATGATGTGTAAAGGCATCCAGATTTTATGTTATGAACCACATGTAGCCATTGAAGGTTTTGAAGATTGTACCAGTATAAGTAGTATTTTTGAAATATCAATATAAAAATATTGTTTAGGAAGGAGAGACTAGAAACAGAGTAGAAAAAATGACTATTGTTGCCACACAGTTCTTGCTGAATCTCACATAGCACAACATTTGCATATCAATTATGTTCTATTTAGCACTGTAGTTATTTATGTATGTGCTGTATCCTCCATTAGATTCTAAATTCCAGAAGGAAAGAGACCATGTTTTATTTTATCCCCATTAAATTCATTAAACTTTTATGAGGCCCCTACTTGTGTAAGTCATACACACACACACTCGCACATATATACACACATTTTACACATAGGTCCTTTTCCTCTTTCTTTGATATTTTTGGAGTATAGACTTAATAGCAGTATCATACAGTTTAATAGCTTGGGGGCATAGTTCCAAATTGTTTTCTAGAATGGTTGGACAAATTCATAGCTCTATTATCAGAACATGTATTGCAGTAACTATTTTCCCACTACCTCTCCAGCTTTCGTCAATTTCATTTTCTTTTTTTTTTTAAACTTTGTCATTCTGCTAGGGATGAGAGGGTACCTCAGAGTTGTTTTAATTGACACAGTTATAACTTGACAGCATTTTGAATGCCGTGTTTATTGCCATACCACAGCATTTTCTGTTTTTTTATTGCCAGTGCATATATATATATATATGTATGTATGTATATAATGCCAAGATGAAGGGGAGGGTGAAGAAAAAAGTTTTATGACTTTTTCAGCTCAGGACTGAAATTAGAATTTCTTAGAAAAAGAAGAACTATCTTGTTATAAAGCATTAAATGTCTTTAGAAATTATATTTTGCTGAAGATGATAATATTTAAAGAATTCAACTTAAAATTATAAGGCAAAGCAGCATTCATATACAAAACTTGCAAAACTATAGAAAGTGAATTCAATAACTAATATTATTTGAATCACCAGTAATGTCAAGCTGCTTCATATACTTCTTTTGCTTTTTGACAGCAAAGCTAAAAGAAAGCAAGATCTCCATTGCCACATAAATTTGCAGCAGATATGTTTTCTTTTCTTTAAATTCTAAATATATTTATTTTTAGTTTTCAACATTCATTTCCACAAGATTTTGAGTTCCAAATTTTCTTCCCTTTTCTCTCCTTCACCCACCTCAAGACAGCATTCATTCTGATTACCCCTTCCTCCAACCTGCCCTCCCTTCTATCACATCCTTCCTTCTCTTATTCCTATCCCCTCTATTTTCTTGGAGAACAAGATAGATTGCTATACCCCATTGCCTGTATATCTTATTTCCCAGTTGCATGTAAAAACAATTTTTAACATTTGTTTCTAAAACTTTGAGTTCTGACTTTTCTCTCTTCCTCCCTCCCCACCCATCCCCACTGAGAAGACAAGCAATTCGATATATGTTATACATGTGTAGTTATGCAAAAGACTTCTAAAAGTCATGTTGTGGAAGACTAACTATATTTTCCTCCATCCTATTCTGCCCTGACATTTATTCTAATCTTTCTTTTGACCTCCCTCCTCAAAAGTATTTATTTCTAATTATGCCCTCCTCCCATTAGCCCTCCTTTCTATCATCCCCCTGCCCCTCTTGTCCCCTTCTCCCCTACTTTCCTATAGTGTAACATAGAGTTTCATAGCAAATTGAGTGTGCATATTATTCCCTCCTAAAGCCAAATGTGATGACAGTAAGCCTCACCTTTTTCCTTTCATCTCCCCTCTCTTCCCTTCCATTGAAAAAGCTTTGTTCTTGTCTCTTTTATATGAGAGATAATTTGCCCCCATCTATTTTCCCTTCCTTCTCCCAATATATTTCTCTTTCACTCATTAATTTTATTTTTTTTTAGCTATCATATGTATATAATCCCTTCAACTGTCCTAGTGCTGAGAAAAGTCTCAAGAGTTATAAATATTATCTTTCCTTGTAGGAATGTAAACAGTTCAACTTTAGTAAGTCCTTTATGATTTCTCTTTCTTGTTTACCTTTTCATGCTTCTCTTGATTCTTGTATTTGAAAATCAAATATTCTCTTCAGCTCTGGTTTTTTCATCAAGAATGCCTGAAAGTTCTCTACTTCATTGAATGACCATTTTCCCCCTAAAGGATTATACTCAGTTTTTCTACGTAGGTGATTCTTGGTTTTAATCCTAGTTCCATTGCCTTCTAGACTATCATATTCCAAGTCTTGCAGTCCCTCATTGTAGATGCTGCTAGATATTGTGTTATCTTGATTGTGTTTTCACAAGACCAGAATTGTTTCTTTCTGGCTGCTTGCAATATTTTCTCCTTCACCTGGGAGCTCTGGAATTTGACTACAATATTCCTAAGAATTTTCCTTTTGGGATCTATTTCAGGAGGTGATCAAAAGATTCTTTCAATATTTATTTTAACCTCTGGTTCTACAATATCAGGGCAGTTTTCCTTGATAATTTCTTGAAACATGATGTCTAGGCTCTTTTTTTGATCATGGCTTTCAGGTAGTCCCATAATTTTTAAATTGTCTCTCCTGGATCTATTTCCCAGGTCAGTTGTTTTTCCAATGAGACATTTCACATTGTCTGCTATTTTTTCATTCCTTTGGTTTTGTTTTATAATTTCTTGATTTTTCATAAAGTCATTAGATTCCCTTTGCTCTATTCTAATCTTTGAGGAATTATTTTCATCAGTGAGCTTTTGGATCACCTTTTCCATCTGGCCAATTCTGCTTTTTAGGACATTCTTCTCCTCATTGGCTTTTTGGCTCCCTTATGTCATTTGGATTAGTGTATTTTTTAAAGTGTTATTTTCTTCAGCATTTTTGGGTCTCCTTTAGCAAGCAATTGACTAGTTTTACAGAATTTTCTTGCATCACTCTCATTTCTTTTCCCAATTCTTGCTCTACTTCTCTTACTTGATTTTCAAAATCCTTTTTGAGCTCTTCCATGGCCTGAAACCAATTCATATTTTTCTTGGAGGCTTTGGATGGAGGAGTTTTGATTTTGTTGTCTTCTGTTTGTATGTTTTGTTCTTCCTTGTCACCAAAGTAAGATTCTATTATCTGATTCTTTTTCCAGTTTTTGCTCATTTCCCCAGCCATTTACTTGACTTTTGAGCTCTTTGTCAAGGTGGTTCTCTGCTTCCAGTGGAGGTGGTGGGTGTACTGTCAGATTCTCCATTCTCCCACCAACTGTGGGCCTAGAGCTCCAGAAACAGTTGCTACCACTTCCACTTCCCTGCAGCTGCCATGGGCTCCTCATCCATGGGCTCCTCCACCCCCTCTGTTGACCTGAGGCTAGGGTCCAACCACTCTATTCTCTCACATAGGTCCCACAGGTTTTTTTCCACTGACCTTCCAATTTGTCCTCAGCATTTTGGGGTCCTGATGTCTCAAAACCACCACAGGTGTCCAAGATTTGGCTCCCCCAAAGTCTACTCAGGTTTCATCTGTGCCAGCATGGCCCCTGGTGAACTGTGCTCTGCTCCCAATAGGGCCCAGTAGACACTTCCCAGCTACCTTCTTGGCTGTTGGGTGGGAGATTTGCTTCACTCTGTCATTCCATCGGTTCTGCAGCTTCAGAATTTGTTTAGAGTCAGTTTTTACAGGTATTTGACTGGGTTTGGGAGGAGATTGCTCACAAGTCCATGTTGTTACTCCACCTTCTTGGCTCAATGTAAATCAGTCCTAAAACTATGTCAGATATACATTTTTTTTCAGAGTCTGTTGCTAACAGCACACCTCTGAATATGAATATGAGGCAAAGGTGGAAATACAAATTCTTCCAGAAAGTAATGTTTATATGTCCTTTCTGATCTGAGAAAAGTACACACCTGGGGAAATGAAAATAGGGATATAAATGCCAAACAGACTCAAAAAGGATGTTTGGACTTCACTTTAGAGCTTAGGATAAAAATAGAGCCCTTTCTAAGATCTGCATGGCCCAGTATTTCTCTGTTATTTTATTAAACAAAATTAAAAAAAAACACCAAGTGTGCTGATAATTTTGGTAAATGGAATTTTGGATTTTGTACTATGATTTTTTTAAGAGAAAAGAAATAGGGAAAGGTCATGGGTTATGTTTAAGAAGGCTTCCAATGCATAGCATGAGTCAGATAAGAGTTGTGCCAAAGGGGCTGCAGAGAGGAAAGGGAGCTGTGGATAAGCACTCACATTTCACTGGGTCTGTATTCTTAATCCTGCTATCACATAGCAGGTGAAAGACAGGTGCTGCATGGTGCTATTGTTGGCAGAAGGGAATAATGTGTGAAGGGAGCCAGCATTCATAACTGAATCATGACCTTTTCCTACCTGGGTTCGTATCTGAGATGCCAGACTGAAAAGGAGTTGGGCAAAAGTCTAGCTAGAATGAAAGGGAACAGGCTATCAATACAACAAAAGTCAATGGAAGCATACAAAATTCCAAAACATAAGCAAGGGGTCTGAAAGCAGAGCAGAAGACAGGGTTCAAGTTCAATGAAGTCAGACGCAATAGGCAGGAATAAGAAAATAAGAAAAGGTTGGAAACAAGTTAGAGGTAGAAATCAGCAAGACAGTCTGTCAGAAGTTAATTTGTGATGGACAGAAACACTGTCCATTTGACACTAGCATTTGAATCTAGGTAGCTAGGAGAAATATGAAAAACTTTCAGATATGCAAACAGTATGGATGACAGATAGTCAAGATGAATTAAGAAGCTCCTTGGTGAGGGTGAAAGTAGGAAGTGTAAAAGCTGACTTGAAGCCTAACTTTTTTTAAAAGCCCTAAGATTTTGGTAGCTGATCCCATCACTTCTTGGAAAATGGAGGAAGAAAAAATGGAAGCAGTGTCAGATTTTATATTCTTTGGCTCAATAACACTGCAGATGGCAATTGCAGCCATGAAATGAAATTGCAGCTCTTTGAAAGGAAAGCCATGGCAAAACTGCACAGCATACTAAAAAGTAGAGACATCACCTTGTCAATAAAGGTCTATATAGTAAAAGCTATGGTTTTTCCAGTAGCAATGTATGGTTGTGAGTGTTATACTATAAGGAAAACTGAGCACTGCAGCATTGATGCTTTGTTATTGTGGTGCTTAGAAGACTTTTCAGAGTCCCTTGCACAGTCAGGAGGTCAGTTCAGTCAATTCTTGATGAAATTAATTCAGACTATTCACTGGAAAGTCAAATACTGAAGCTGAAGCTTAAATACTTTAGCCACATAATGAAAAGACAGTACTCATTGGAAAAGACCCTGATGTTGGGAAAGATTGAAGGCAAAAAGGAAAAGGATGAGATGGAGAGATAGCATCATGAAAACAGTGAACATGAGCTTGGACAGACAGTGGAGGATAGAAGGGCCTGGGATGCTATGATTCATGGGATCATGAAGATTGAACATAACTGAATGGTTGAACAACAAATATGAGTCTGTGTTAGTGTTCAGTACTAATTCTGGCTTCTCTGGCTTTCTGAAAGTCACAACTAAAATTCTACCTTCTACAGGAAGCCTTTCCTGATCCTGCTTAATTCTAGTACCCTTCCATTGATTACTTATAGTTTTATCTTGTATGTAGCTAGTTTGTCCAGTAATTTGCACATTGTTTCTTGCATTAGACTGTGAGCACCTTGAGAGCAGGGACTGTCTTTTACCTTTCTTTGTATCCACAACTCAATATAGTGCCTAGCAAAAAAGAAAGTGTTTAATACATATTTATTGACTATAATTGGCTACTCTTTTCACTACATGCCCCACCATGTCAAGTTTTTAAACTCCTATCAAGCATAAAATGGGAGAAAATAACATATAGGTCTGACAGTATCCTAAGGCTTCTTAGTGTGGTACTTCCCTTCTAAGCACTGATAGTTGCTTGAAACTTGATACTTCTAGATTCTATAACATTCTATAAGTCTAGACTAAATGGGCATAGCATGCAGAATAGTTACAGGTACAAGAACTGAGAGTCCCCTCAATAAAATCACTGGTGCCAAGCCAGTCAAAAATTAAATGGAATTAGGAAAAAAACATTGAATATAGATGATGCTACCCAAACATTATAGCAACCATCAAAGCTCCTGTCAAATGTAATGCTTTCTTGCCTTTCCACTCTTGAGTTGATGTAATAGTGGCTTGTTTTGCTTCTTTATATTGTTGAGATGTTTGAATTGGGAATTTACTCATGCTGTACCTTATACCCCATAGATATTCATCCAGCTCATTCCTTTTCTTTCCTCTTACTGACCATGTGAGAAGTTGTGTTCTTCTTACTGGAGAATTTGGAGATCTACTAAAAGAGAATTTGGGTGCATAGGTGGAGAGAGGGTAAATAACCATCAAGCTCTTTGTAATCAACCAAATCTATAACTAAGAAAAAGGAGTATAGGGAAATAAAGATCCTCTGCTCTTATTCCACATAAGAGATGTACAGTTCTGTGCATCAAAAAGGAAAATAGGCATTCACTAACACTTTATTTCAGGGAATGAAGTTATAAAATAAGAATTAGAACAGCCTGTCAGGAAGGTAATGTGACCTGTAAAAAGTCAAAAAGGATATAACTGTGTAAGAGAACTTAGTCTAAATCTCTGTGAAATGGTTTGTTGGCTGTTGTCCTTTGTCCTTGCAGAGAACCAAAATAGCATCACCATGCTAAAGTGAAATATCAGTGTATCTGACTGTGACCGATCAGACCAGTATGAGCTTGGAATGCTCTACCACAGCTTGGGCACAGATAGTCCATGTGAATATTTGGGGTTGATACTTCAAATTTGCACATTCTATATTTACTTTGTTCTGTCTCAGTTTTGCTTTGCTCACAGAACACAGCACTCTTTCTGATGTGGGCATGCCATGCTGAGGGGTCCTATGCCAGTGTTTCCAGAGAGACCTTGAGAGTGTCCTTGTAACTCTTCTTCTGACCACCATGTGATCTCCTGCCCCATGTGAGTTCTCCATAAAATAGCCTTTTTGGCAAGGGTACATTTACTCTGTGAAATATATGCATCTCTGTGGAATATAAAAAGCACAAGGCAGTTGTGTTCATCTCAATTTTCTGTCTTAAATGATAATTATTCCAATCCCCCTCTCTACTCTGGGACTTAAATATTGTCACAAAAGATTTATATTTACCAAATATGATGAAAGCAATGGGTTTCTATTATGAGTATATTTTAACTTGTACAAGGAAAAGTTTGAAACCTATATTGAGATATCTGGGTTCATATCAGGGGCAAAGGAACTGAGGTGTGAAGCAAAAACCAACCAAACAAAACCCATCCAGGTTTTGAAAGAACCTTTTGTTCTTTCATTTGTTGGCAGAATAAAGGTGAAACTTGATTTCCTTTACTTACTGGAAGAGTGTTGCTAGATCTCAAATGTATTGATGTTCAGCAGGATATTAACACAATAGGATAGGTACACAACTCAAAAATAAGATGTTTCTTGTACAGTAGTAGGTGAATATTCTATCAAGAATTTGGAGGAAAACATAGACAAGAAGGGGTCTAAAAGGGGTTTGAGTTATATCAGTAGTAGTTGATCCTACAGATAAAATATCATGGATTCTTCAAGAAATCAGCATAAAAATAACAATTTTTTTCCTTTTCAAAGAAGTAAGGAAATCTTTTTGTCAAGACCAAAACAGAATATCTTCTTTTAATTTTTAACATTTAAATATCTGTTTTTCCTTTACTTGTTCCCCAATTTCCTTTGTTGCTTCACTGCTATAACCAATATTTTAAAGGTTATGCATGTCAAATACTAATGGTGACAGTAGACAATCTTGCTTTACCTCTATATGTTAGTGGAAATATTCTAATGTTTATCTATTAAGGTAAACTTAGATATTCATCTCAAGCAAATATTCTATATTATATAAATAAAAATTATTTCCATATCTGTAATTTTGATTATTTTGAAATAGAGATTTATATCATATTTAATAAATACTTTTCTGCATCAATTTATTTAATTGTATAATCTTGTTTTTACTTATTGATACAATTTATTGTCCTGATTATTTTTCTAGTGTTTAATTAACTTCACATTTTTGGCACAAGCCTATGTCATTGCAATGAACTTGCTTTTTATATGTTTCATTATTGTATTTCCCTAGAATTTTATTTATTTGCTTTTGTCAGTTCATTAATGGTATAGCTCCCTTTTTGTTCTATATTTTCCAGGTTTGGGGAATAGAATAGTGATTGTCTTCTAGAAAAAAAAATTATTTTTGAAAGCTATTTATGAAGTAGAGAAATTCTTGTCTTTTAATGTGTGATGCCTCATTCTTATCATGTTTTGTTTTTGTTGTTAAATTCTCAATGTCTGTAACAGTGCCTTGCACATAGTAGGTCCTTAATATGTTTGTTGTATTGGATCAATTGATTTGTTGTGTTTAACATATTGCTTTTATATCTGTTCCTTTTAAAAGATCATTTTACTTTCTCTTTATTAATTTAGTTGTTATACTATCATGTGGGTCTGTTTAATATTGATATTTTTGTTGAAACTGGATGTTATGATATTTTAAGGCTGATATAATGTCCTTGTATATTGTTGTTATGTTTTCTAATTTGTACCTAGTTTTATCTGATAAAAATAGCTAAAACATGGTAATTTTATTCTACCTTAATTTAAAAATAATTATACATGTTTTGGCATTAGATGCATTTCATGGAAACAAAATTATGGTTGAGTTTCTTGTTTCATTTAATAAATTATTTTCTTTTCATATTAGGATTCAATACATTTACTTTTGAGGTTACAATTGCTACATTTTACTTAGGATCTGTAATATTTTGTTCAGATCTTTACTTTTGCACAAGTCAATACTTCATCAATATGAATTCTTTAATAAATTTAACAAATATATGTGAAAATACACATAGTACATCTGAGTCTCTATATTATATGCCATTAATTTAACAAAGTTTACAAAAGTTGCTTCCCCTGTTGTTTTAAGATAGGAATTTTGCTCTAGAATTGCCACCCCCCTCTCCATATCTTTGCACTTAATCTCCTGCCCTACTTTTCTCTGTCACTTCTTTCTGTAATCTCATCAACAATTCATTCACTCTTATCCTATCTTGTGCTTTTCTCTCAAGTATGAACATGTCATTTGGCAGGTATATAAGGCACTACTGTTACTACTGCATTTGTGCAGAAGCTAGTTAATTAATACTTACAAAGCATCTATTAAGTAAGCAATTAGCTTGATGACTCACATTTATTTTATAGACTCATTGAGGAAACTGAGGCAAATAGAGCTGGAATGACTTTTTCAGGGTCATGTAAGGTTGGATTTAAAGTGAAGTATTCTTGACTCCAGACCTAACACTCTATTCACTCTACCAACTAGCTGCCCAAAGATTTTCTGAACAATTACAATTAAAAAGGACAGAGAAAGGTTTCTTTCAGACAGTGGAGCTTTAGCTAAGCCTTGAAGGAAGCCACAGACACTAGGAGTCAGAGATGAAGTAGTAGAGTTAGGTAGATATGGGAGATAGCCAGGAAAAATGTGTGGAGTAGAAAGAGGGAGTGTCGGTTATATGGTGGCAGCCAGATGTAATAACAGTGACATATTTATACTTGCTTGAGAAATAGTATTTTGACATCTCAGGTGTTTTACAACAGATATTGTGAATTTTTGACTTTACTTCAAATTGAAGTATTTAGCAGGTCTTTTTTTTCCCTCTATCTAAATCATGTGTTATCACCTTCTTATTCTAGTGTAGCATATTATCTGCACTTGAGTTAAGGGAAAGAAACTGCGGAATAGTGCTAGGAAAATTGTCATCAGTGTTATATTTAGACCATGAAACCCCACATACAGCTCTTCATTGGTCTGATGGATATCCCATAAGTGATTTGTTTCTAAAGCATACAATACCTTCCTTTACAGGCATTATTAAGGTTGCATTTATTAAGGTCACATCATTTCCCTTTCTTTGTTTTCAACATCTATCTACCTCTAAGTAATGCTGAAACTCCCAGTTGTATCTAAACTTCTCCAGCTTGCTCCATTCTGTTAAAAACAATTCAGACTGGTAAGAAAACAGAAGCAGCAATTGTAGGAGGTGTGACTAATTTTCATGTGCAGATTGTAGGACCAGCCTTGTTGCTCTGTGCTTGCTTCTCATATAAGACAAGACCTTTTGTAGATGCTAGGACACAGGGATCAATATAGACTCTACCTTCATGGAGAAGCAAGTGTATTCCTAGAGTGATCAAGGAAGCCTTCATAGAAGAGCTACCATTGAAGTTCGTGGCAAAGGGGCATTAGATTAATTCTGATGAGTCCAGCTCATTACCCATCTACAGCATGTCTCCAAAATAAGAACTGATGGAATAACTTATTTGACTGCCCATCCAACTGCATATTAGAGACATTAAGCAAACATATCGAGAATCTATGATTTTTCTTATCAGCCTAGAGAGCTTCTAATTTAAGATCTCCCTCCACAGAGACAGATTGCCATCAATCTGTGCCTTAGTAGATAAATCCTAAGGAGATTCCTGAGGCACACAAAACTTAACTAACTTTCCCATGGTCATATAGCTACTAAGTATCTGAAAGTTTTGCTCCCAGGTCTTCCTGATGCTAAATCCAGCACTCTAACTATTAAGGCATGCTGACTCTAGTCTAGACAAAACCTACTTGTTAGTCATTTTCTTTTCACATGTTCATTGCTTGGCCCAACTCTTTTGAATGATTGTGGATCCCGCTGAAGTATCTCCAGTACTATTGGGCTTGATGTTTTCGATATGATATCATCTACAAAGTCTCTGGAAGACAAAAGTCATGTGAAGAACATCCCTCTTCCATTTGTACTCAGCACGGGATATCTTCCCTAACTGTGGTGCCTATCTCTGGTATGATATTTTCCTGTTTTATTCCTTGCTTGATCATAGTAGTCAGAGCAAGACTGACTATAGTTAATCCATAAAGGAAATTTTTTTTTTTACTTTTAACATATATATCTAGGGGCACATTTTGTTGGAAGAATTGTACATATGGTTGAACATTTTGTCTCAAAAGAATGTAAGCTCTCTTTGGATAGAGGCTGTTGCATTTTTGTCATTGTATCCGTGGCACTTAGAGCAATTCCTATAACATGGGAGTATTTATTTATTATGTTGTTATCTATTGAATGAGGGGAGCCTTTTTTTCTTGCTCTATCAAGTTTATTATCAACAAACAGTAAATGCAAGAATCTTGTATTCTCTATACTGTTCAGTGAATCTTGTGACTGTAAAGGGATGCAGGTGATCTGCCAGAGAAAAAATAAATGGCAGAAGTCTACCTGTGGACCATTCTCATAAAGATTTCACAGCATTTAGAATTAGGGTTTGTAATTCTTGAAGGCTTCTTGATTACTTTTGGTTATATAGTGCTGTCCATGACTTTTCCAATGGCTTAATGCCTTCCCTTTTTTAAGAATTCTTGGAAAGCAATACTTTATTGCTTTCACAACTGTCCTGTCTCATATGGATTTCTTCTCCGTGGACCTGATCTGGCTCAGCTGCTCTGCCTGTTTTCATCTTCTTCTATATTATTTATGTGACTTCAAAAAGAACTGCATTATTGTTATTCAAATGTGTTAGTCCTTTAATCATTGATAATGAAAGTAGTTTGTGTAATAACAGCAAGGACCCTAGTACACACAGGAGGTCCTTTGATCTGTTTTTCTAAAAGGAAAGCAACTTTTGAGGGATCAACAATCTACTCTAATCAAGCACAAACATCATTTACTTAGTTCAGGGAAAAAGTCAGCACCCTGAATTTCCAAGAAAATACAGAGAAATAAAAGTCAACAGACAGGGCTTCCAACTGTCTGACCATAAGTAATACATTCATAGTTAGCAGAGACAGAAGCACCAGCATCTAGGTTTTCAAAGTGAGGGGAGGGGGCATGCTCCTTAAAGGCTGCCCAGTGTCTCCTCTGGTCAAACAAAGACTTCCAATGAGTAAACCCCAAAGTAAAACTCACCTCAGAATATATATACACAGCAGAGGGTGTCATAACCCTTGAGAACCAGTGCCTCATTAAAAATTAACAAAAGGTATCAGTCTTCCAACAAAACAAATCTCCCCTAATCAGGCTTCCCTTAATGGGCAGATCCATTAATGGGTGGGGAAGATCTTTAACTCTCATTAGCATTACAGTTTGTTATAGAAATCTTGGTGTTTTTCTTCTATGTTGTTTTTCCTACCATTTTTTCCCCTGAAAATCCTCTTGGAATGATCTGTCTTATAGTCTAAATACCAAAATTTCTGCAGAAATACTCTCATTTCTTTACCATTTTGCAATGAGTTTATATTTTAAACTGATAACCTTGGTTAACTTGTCTCTTCATTTGACAAGGAGATGTTGCAGGGGTGATTTTTGAGGATTTGGGAGATCCTCTATGTTTTAGTAGTTCTAATTGTTAGTCGGAAACAATAACAGTCTATACCACTTGGGAGGCATTAGCATCAGACATGCTGAAAAAGTTTAGTTGAAACTATACTGGGTTTGGAGAGAAGAAGACCTAGACTTGAACACCTAGGCAACCTTGGACAAGTTATGTAACTTCACTGGGTCTCAACCTTCTCATGAGTAAAATAAAGAATTTTGTGATATTACCCCACTAAATCTATGATGCTTTATCTATTTTCTGTTGTTTAGATCAATAAGTTTATTTATGTTTGCTTAAAGCTATTATTAACTGTCTAGTGTTATCTTCTTTTGTGTGTGTGTTGATTTTTGTCATTTCTTAAATGACTATGGTCTAACTACACGTAGACAGTTGATTTGGAAAGGATTTTTCCAATGGTAATGGGCTATTCTTTAGTCATTTCATTTTTTGTGTTGTCTGGGGCTCACCATGTCTAATTCTTTCTACCAATTTATTAGTGATGTATAAGCATAAGGCTTCTGAGTGGTGCACAAACTTTTGATCTCCTTTTTTAAAATACTGAACCACATTTTCCAGTGTACACTTCTTATCTATCTTCTTTTGTGCTCTTTGAAGTTACAGAGTGTCAATATGTATGTTGTCTTTGTGTGAAGGGCCAAATTCTTCATAGAAATTCTCTATATTTTCATCCTCTGTGGTAGAAGTTAGTACAGGAGGCACAATTATCCATTATAGTTATCTTTGGCTTATGTGTATTGTGAGTACTCCAATATGAGATGTCTGTCTGAAAAAATGATACATGATGAAATCCCTTTGACCAATGCCTTCACTTATTTCTCTGAGGAGAATCTGTGATCCATAATTCCATTAGCCTTCAATTTCTTTCTGTCTTTTGGTTTTATTTATAGCAAGAATATCATAAAATTTTAGGTGAGTAGGAACTCACTGAATTCAGCGGTCATTTAGTGCATTCATAGCTAAAAAAGAACTTTCATTACAACCCTCCCAGCAATTAGTTTTCAGTCTTTTGCCTGAAAACTTCAAATGAGGAAAAACCTTCTACTTCCTAAAGCAGGGGCAGGGAACCTGCAGCCTCAAGGCCATATCCAAACTTAGATTTAGTCAAAGGTCCACATTTGAGGACCTAGAGGGCCACATATAGCCTCAAGGACACAGGTTCCTCATCCTTGTCCTAGAGCAACTCATTTCACTTTTTGATAGCTCAGTTTTGAGGATGTTCTTCCTGACTTCTACCCATTTCTCACTCCACGGCCAAGCAGAACAAATTTGTCCTGCATCAACGTTGATATGAGAGCCCATTAATTGTTGGACAAGGATCTCACATTTAGAAAACTAATCTTAAATTAATGCAAATATTCAAATTATCTCATTATTGTGAGTATTCCTTCCAGTGATCTAAACTTCCACCTTTGCCCATCCCATGTGACTGTTGTCCAGAGCCTTCAGTAATCTGATATCATGAGATCTTACCAAAGTAATAGATGACTTTTCTTACTTTCTCATTATGTCATCAACATCTCTTGGGAGTATATGAGCTGCCCAGCAGTTATCCTTTGCTCTTGCCATGTGATGTACCCTTTATAAAGAATATAAAACCTTAGAGGTTAAAGGACTAGTCCAGGATCAAAGACATCTAATGCCACATCAGAGGCATGATGTGAATACATATTTTCTAGGGTTTTAGGCTTGTTGTGTATAAGCTACACCAGGTTTCCTCTCAACAATTCCATAGAGTTGCTTATATTTTTGATTCTTTACCCCCCACCATAAGAAGCTCTTTCTCTAATGGCTTTATTTCAGTTCACTTCTTTATTATTAACCAAAATAATCAATTAAGAATGGGTCTACTAAGTAGAATTGAACAGGGGTGAAAAGTCAACCCCGATATTTAAAAGGATATCCATCTGGTTTGGGTTCCTTATCACTACCTTGCTCCCTAATTGGTTTCTCCCTCTGAAGAATAATTATTCTGTGGCATTTATGACATCTGGGGGTGCCCACCATTCACTTGGGAAGGATCTGCTTAAATAGGGAGAGGTGAGGAAGGGTATTTTTTACCTTATTAATAAAGTTTTCAGTCATAGTTTGGGACTAGTTTTATATAGGAGTCATAAGCCTTTCAAGACTGAGTTAGCCATCTGACTCTGCCTACCAGATTGTGAGCTCAGGAAGACAGCTTTCATGGTGCCTGCTTCCTCCTTGCTGGCCTTGATGAACTTTGTAGGAATTTAGAATAAGATACAAGCAAGGAGTGCTACATTCCTTGAATACCTAAGGAGCAGTCCTGAGGCCTGCTTTTGGGAGATATCTTTTGTAAAGACATTATGTTCTATAAATTCTGTCCTTCTGAACTCAGGACTTCCTCTTCCCACCCACAAAAGTACTTTGTAAGTGCAAGAGAACTAAGCAAAGAAGCTATGGGAATACTATTTGAGTTGGTCACTAAACAAACATGATGATTTATCTTGCCTTGAAGACAATGTGATTAAAAGTTAATTTTTAGCAAATTAAGCTATTTATTTAATTC
>CM053769.1:74747744-74770114 GCA_028658325.1 Potorous gilbertii
CTCTCTCTCTCAAAAAAAAAAAGGACAACAAAAAAGAAACTCTTCACTAAGCATCACTAATCCCAAAGATTCCATAGTGTAAATCCCAAGAATTATGTATATTCTCAAAAATGAACATTCCTCATGAGAGTCCCCAACACCCATTGATATGTACAACCAGCCAGATATTATGTTCATTTTGTTTAGGCTAAGTGATGTTGTAGAAAGTGTGCTGGCTTTATAGTATGAGGAACTGAAGTCAAATACTAGCTCTGCTATTTTACTACCCATGTGACATCTTTCTGGGCCTTTTTATTCATCCGTAAATTAAGGATGTTGGACTATTACCAGTGGTGTTAAACTCAATAGGAGATGGGACTGCTAAACTGTACATAAGGATCTCTGTGACCATCTATTAACTCAGAAACACATTTACGTTATTTGTGTTATATTGTATTTTTATTTTGCTAAATATTTTCCAATTACATTTCAATCTGGTTCAGGCAGTATTCAAAAAAGAGTTATGGCTACAATGTGGCCATGGGCTATGTGTTTGAACTAGAGACAATATTGTAATTTATATTTTCTGAGGTTGATCTGGAGCAGCACCTCTGAACTAGAGAATCTCTCAGACTGCTAGTTCTACACCACAGGATGATAGATTTAGAGACAGAAGGAACCATTTAGCTTCTCATTTTGCAGATGAGGAAATTAAGACCCAACTTGCTCTAGGCTATAATGATTATATTAGAGGTAGAGTTAGAACCCAAATTCTATGACTCCAGAAACAGGTAGAAAAAGCATTAATTAAGTGTTTGGTATATACCAGAAACTAAGCCAAGTACTGGGAATAAAAATTATTCCTACCTTCAAGGAACTTACATTATAACGGCGGAAGACAACATGTAAGGAGAGCTAGAAAGAAGGGATTGGAAGGATATCATTGACAAGTTGTTTTTCCTCTTTCATTATAGAAAAGGACCAAGGACATCACAAGAGTGATATCTTGACTTGCAAGTGAATTAGATTTAAGTGAGGCAGTTTCAAGAAGTAATCAGCCTCACTCTCTCGTCCAGGGTCATCAGAGTCCAATGGTGAGACAAAAGTCAAGATGACTGGCAATGGCTTAGGATGTAGTAGGAGAATTTGACCTTTTTAAAGCAAGGTCCTTCCCAGATCTCAGTTTATCTGAGGCAGTGTCCATTCAGTGATCAAGAGCTAGGTAAGAATTGAGACAAAAGATAGTCTAGTTTGCATCACAAAATAATCCATCCTGAGTTAGAAGAAGATGGTTTGGTCACCCCATGAAATAGTGATCTGGGCCAAGGAGTCACTCATTAGGGTAGTGGCATCTCTTAGAAGAGGAGGTGGAAAACTCTGGAGAACCAGAAGTAAAGAGTTGCTGCTCTTCCCACTGTGCTATTGTCCAAATGTCCTTCCCTCCCCTGATACGGGTGATAATTGATACCTACTTCCACCCATCAAAGGAATTCTCCCTTCTTTCTAGCAACTGACAAAGGCTCCCAGCTGTTGCTTAGTTTCTTCTGCTCATTCACTTATGGTGGAATGATTAAAATCACCCCAGGCTCTTGGCATCCTCCAATGATTACCAGTCAAGGTTCACTTGAGGTTATCTTCAGTAGTTCCACATGGCTATGGATTGCTATTACTTCCTTAAAGCACCTGTGAGGGAGTAAGGAGGAAATGATTTCCACTTAAACAATATTTCTGACAGCTCGTAGACTAGATGAACTCATAAGCCCAAAGACTCATCATCTAGCAGTAATTTTGAATATCTTAGCTGCAGTATTTACTTTATTTAGTGGTCTGGTTATATTTTTTTCTCCATAAAAAAATGTGAACAGAAGAGCAATGCTATAAAACAAGGATGCTTTAAATTTTTTTCTGAGCAGCTTAAAAAGGCAAAAATATGCTCAAACTTCTTGTCATGGAAGCTTTTAGGAGAAGCCATCTGTTTACTTGTAAAAAAGAATTTGATTAGTTAGGAAAAGAACAGTGAATTCAGTATGCTTTTATTAGGACTCTATTTACTATCCCTTGCTCAAATTATGGGGGAAAAATCCAAGTAGTAAAATATATGACATAAATTCCAACTTCTCTCCTGTTAAGAAAAATGAGAAAGAGAATACATTTTCAGATTATGCTTTATATCTGAATTCTAATGTCATATAAACCTTCTTTCCATGCTAAATAGATACCTCCCAACTATTTTAAATTAATTTAATTGCAATGTATAATATTGAATTATTTCCTAGTGTTTTCAAAGTTAAAAAAATTAATCAGGGTCATGAAAACTTATCTATTCACCATCCTAAGTTTTGGATGGAATAAAAGGTATATTACCTTCATGAATATTATGGTTTAGAATAGCAGTATTTTTGGTCTCAGGACTCCTTTATACTCTTAAAAATTATTGAGAATGTCAAAGGGTTTTTGTTTTTATGAGTTATATCTACCAGTTTTACTGTATTAGAAATTAAAACTGATAAATTTTTAAATATTTATTCACTTAAAAATAAAAATAATAAAGTTGCTACATGTTAGCATAACATTTTTATGAAAAATAATTATATTTTCCAAAATGATAAAAAAAGAGTGGTATTATTTTACTTGTTTTTGCAAATTTCTTTCATGTTAGACTTAATAAAAAAGCAGTTGGATTCTCATAACTGCTTCTGCAGTCAATCTGTTGAGATAGGTTGTTTGGGTTGAAGTCTATGAAGAAAATCCAGTCTTACAGAGATATATAGTTGGAAAAGGGAGGCATATTTTCATAGACAACTGATATCTTTGCATTATGAAAATAATTTTGACCTTATGCAGCCCCTGAAAGGGTCTTTGGCCTTCTCAAGGGTTTGCAGATCACACTTTGAAAACTGCTAGTTTAGAACAATGTCTTTTTTGTTATGCATGAGAGGAAAGAAAGAAGAAAGGAAAGAAGGAAGGAAGGAAGAAGGGAAGGAAGGATGGAGAGAAAGAAGGAAGGAAAAGAGGGAAGGAAGGAAAAAAAGAAGGGAGAGAGGGATCAAGGGAGGGGAGGGAGGAAAGAAGGAAAAATTAATAAACATAATTTTTTATTCATTACCTTCCTCTGGAACTGGAGAACCTCAGCTATATTTCATCTGGTCCAGAGGATAAATAACACCAATAGTGGTTCACACTGATGCAGCACCTTATGTTTACACAATGTAGATAATTTTATTTGATTCTCACAACAATGCTATAACATGAATAGTTGTCTCTATTTTGCAGACACAAAATCAAAGAGGTTAAATGACTTGCTCCAAGTCATTTACTAGATATTTGTGATAAGACTCAAATCCAGTTCTTATTCTAAGTTCATCTCTATATGATGATACCTCTCAAGTTAGGAAGGGAAGGGAATTAGCATTTGTATAGGGCTCACTATGTACTAAGCACTGTGCTAAGCATTTTAAAAACATATCTTTTGATCCTTATAACAACCCTGGAAGGTCAGTACTCTTATTATCCCATTTTACAGTTGAGAAATCTGAGGCAAATAAAGGTTAACTTTTTTTCTTTCCTAGATACACACATTAATTAATACACATAATTGTGAGGAATGATTGAAACTTTTGTTTCCACAGAAATTATGTAATATATGACTTTGGAAATCTAGATGATCCGTACATATCAGAGAGTCTTTTGACTTGCAGTCAATGTAGGAAAATAAAATGATTGTAGAAGACTATCAACATAGATTAGTACTAGATTATCTTGTAGCAGAAATGGGAAACTGAGAGACACAATAAACAGGATGGGAGTCATGACAAAGGAGTTATGTCTCACAGAAGATGATGGGCAAAGCGAGGATCCAACTGGTTTTTATCTTGTGCTGAGGTTAGAATTCAGCTAAATAGAATAAAAGTTGTCTTGATTAGAATGATCATGTGTAATAAGCTTATGAATACTACCTCTTCTCCTCTGGGAAGATCTAAGATTCATTTTAATGGTCATACAATGTATGTAGCTAGAGGGGGAAACATGTCAAGAGGAACTATGTAGTAGGAGTATCAGAAAGTTGTACATCCTGTATTACCCAGCCAATGGGGTGACAGGGGAGGGACCTTATGGTCAGACATAGGTTTTTAAGGCTTACTTTTGTTTCTAGAAGGTGTCTCAATCCAAGGAGACAACCGCCACTGCAATTGCATAATAAACTTATTTATCTTTTATCTTCACCCTTCCTGAGCCTGAATGAGTTATTTCTCACAGTCTGAGGTTGGATTTGAACTTGGGTTTTTCAGACTCCAGGCCTAGTCCTCTATACAGTGTGCCAACAACTGCCCCTATATACCAAGAAGTGATCTTATTTGTGTTTATAGTTTGGAAAATTCTAGTGTCAATAGCCCAAAAGGCTACTGTTAGTTGACCAAAATTGTCATGAATATGTTCAATTGCATTTATCCATATATGTGTCTCCTTTTTATGAGTGTATATCTTGGTCAATAAATAGTCAATAAGAATGTATTAAGTGCCTACTATGTGCCAAGCACTATGCTACGTGCTAAGAGTACAAAAAAGGGCAGAAACCAAGCAAGAAGTTGTCCTGTCATTTACCACCCAGCTTCATGAATACCCTTTGTCCCTGGTATTGGAAGGCAGGATACTAGTATCAAAAAAGATGGGCTTTATGTTTCTGGGACAAATGTGGGATCGTTAAATTACTATGTCATTTACTAGAGGCAATTAAGCTCATTTTCTTTCTGTTCAAGCCCAGATCTATTTCTACTGCATGCTGTACTGCATGGTTTTGCTGGGGTGGGGCTGCTAGATATCCTACAACTTCTTGGAACCACAGTTGAGAGTTTAGTGACAGGAGGACCCAAAGATGAATGAAAAGGACTCAGCAAGCCTTCTCCCCAGAGGTTCCAGTCCTCTCTGAACACCCCACACACCCTTCTAGTTAACTAATTGATTATATAGTGACATGAGTGGTATACCATGACTTCCCCATGGCATGTTAAGGCTTTCTGATCGACTGAAGGTTAACCTAAAATTGGAAGACTATATCGATAAGCTTGACCCCTAGAACTCAGAGAAATCTCAAATTCTGTTTACAAGAATCACTAAAGTGATTTTCCTAAAACAGAGATCTGATTACATCACCACCCTCAGACTCAATGAAGTCCAGTGACTCAGGCACCAATGACATGGGAGGTCCACAACCCCACTCTGTCACCCTTTGTCAGGGAGGGGAGACTATTACTATAACCTGCTGAATTATTTTTGAATTTGTATTTTTCTCTTTTTCTCTCTCAATAAACTACATAAAAATTATTTTGCTAAGGAGTATGTAGAGATGGGAAAATAGTAGTATTACTACTACTAATAGAAACAATAGCTGACATTTGTGGAGCATTTCAAAATTATAAAAGTACTTATTTTACTCTCTCATGTTTACTAACTATCTAGTATGGGAACATATTTAGAGTCTCCTTTATGGTTTCTATGGAAATGCTAAGAAATAGTATTTCTCTGATTTAAACACTTTCCAGATTTCTTAATTCACAGGTGTGATAGATTCAAGTTACATGTAAAAACAATATTTATGATTCATTTTTAAGACTTTGAATTCCAAATTCTCTCCCTTCCTCCCTTCCCACTCCCTCCCCCATTGAGACGGCAAGGAATTCTTCAATATAGATTTTACATGTGTAGTTGTGCAAAATATATCCATAATACTATGTTATGAAAGAAACATAGACAAAAGAAATTCAAGAAAAATATTTAAAGTATGCTTCAATCTGTATTTCTTTCTCTGGGGATGGATAGTATTTTTCATCATAAATTCTTCAGTTGTCTTGGATCATTGCATTACTGAGACTAGCTAAATCATTCAGAGTTGATCATCTTACAATATTGCTGTTCTTTGTACATAGTATATTTTACTTTGCATCAGCCCAAACAAGTCTTTCCAGTTTTTTGTGAGAGCATCTTACTCAGCATTTCTTATAGCACAATAATATTCCATCATAATCACATACCACAACTTGTTCAGCCATTCCCCAGTTGATGGGCATCCTCTCAACAGCTAATCTTTTGCCCCAAGAAAAGAGGCCCAAGAAAAGAATATTCTATTACATATAGGTCTTTTTCCTTTTCCTTTTTGTTATTTTTAAAATCTCTTTTGGGATACAGACCTAGGGGTAAGCATGGTTTTATATCCCTTTGGGCATAGTTCCAAATTGCTCTACTGAGAACTTGAATCAGTTCCCGACTCCACCAAGAACACATTAATGTCTCATTTTGCCCACATTACCTCCAATATTTGTCATTTTACTTTTCTGTCCTATTAGCCAATCTAACAGGTATGAAGTGGTACCTCAGAATTGTTTTAATTTTCATTTCTCCAATCAATAGTGAGTCGAAGTATTTTTTCATATGGTTATAGATGGCTTTGATTGTTTCACATGGAAACTTATTATGTCTTTTGATCATTTATCAATTGGGGAATGGCTTTTATTTTTATAAATTTGACTCAATTCTCTATATATTTGCGAAATCTTGTCTTTATTAGAGAAACTTGCTTCAAAACTTTTTTCACAGTTATTATTGCTAAATGTATTTTCCTCCATCCTATCCTCCTGCTCCCTCACTTATTTTATTCTCTTTCTCCTTTCACCTTATCCTTCCTCAAAAGGTTTGTGTGTGTGTGTGTGTGTGTGTTTGTTCTTCATTGCCAAAGAAGACCATGCCAACAGAAAAATAATAACATGACTTGCACTTGACTTTGTTTTGAGAGAGGGAGGGCTGTTCAAGGTCACCAGCCTCACTTTTCTTCCGGAGCCATCTGAATCCAGTGACCTGATATTCCTCAGGATGACTGGAGATGACCCAGGATGCACTGGAGGACCTTGGCCCCTTTATGTCAAGGTCTATGCAAGTACTCACTTAGGGTGAGGTAATGCCCATATGTCTATGTGCTAAATACTGGAGATACAAAAAAAAGGCCCAAAAGGCCCTACTCTCAGGGGACGCATAGTCTAATGGGGAAGACATCATGTGAACAACAAAAGGTTTATTGCTTCTAACAATATCCTTAAAATGATTTCCCTTGTATCACACCCCCCTTCTCTTATCCCCTTCCCCTCCTACTTTCCTGCAGGGTAAGTTGGATTTCTTTACCCAATTGATTTTATATGTTATTCTTTCTTTGAGAGAATTCTGATGAGAGTAAGGTTCAGTCATTCATCCTCATCTTCCACCTTTTCTTCTCTACTATAAAAGGATTTTCTTACCTCTTTTATGTGAGATAATTTACCCCATTCTACTTCTCCCTTTTTCTTTCTCCTAGTACATTCCTCTTTCATCCTTTAATTTTAATTTTTAGATATGATTTCTTCATATTCAACTCCCACCTCTGCTCTCTGTCTATATATGCTCCTTCTAGCTACCCTACTAATGAGAAGGATTTTATGAACTACAAATGTCATCTTCCCATATAGGAATATAAAGCATTTGACCTTACTAAATCCCTTACAATTTTCCTTTTCTGTTTAGCTTTTTATGTTTCTCTTGAGTCTTGTATTTGAAAGTCACATTTTATATTCAGTGCTGGTCTCTTTATCAAGAAGACTTGAAAGTACTCTATCTCACTGAATATTCACTTTCCCTCCCTGAAGTATTATACTCAGTTTTTCTGAGTATGTGATTCTTGGTTGTAATGCTACCTCCTTTGCCCTCTTGAATATCATATTCCAAGTTTTCTGATCCTTTAAAGTAGAAGCTGTTAAATCTTGCATTATCCTCCTGCCTGTGGTTCCAGGATACTTGAATGTTTCTCTCTTGTTGCTTACAATATTTTCTCCTTGACCTGGGAACTTTGGAATTTGGCAGTTTTCATTTGGGAATCTCTTTCAAGAGGTGATCAGTGGATTCTATAAATTTCTATTTTGCCCTTTGGTTCTATAATCTCAGGGTAGTTCTTCTTGACAATTTCTTGAAAGATGATGTCTAGGCTTTGTTTGTGATCATGGCTTTCAAGTAGTCCAATAGTTTTAAAATTATCTTTCCTGGATCTATTTTCCAGGTCAGTTGTTTTTATAAGAAGATATTTCACATCATATTCTAATTTTTAAAATTCTTTTGGTTTTGCTTGTTTCTTGATTTCTCATGAAGTGATTAGTTTCCACTTACTCCATTCTAATTTTTAAGGAATTATTTTCTTTAGTGAGATTTTGGACCTCCTTTTCCACTGGGCCAATTCTGCTTTTTAAGACATTCTTCTCCCCATTGACTTTTTGGAACTCTTTTATCATTTGACCAAGTCAGGTTTTTTTTAAGTGTTATTTTCTTCAGTACCTTTTGTGTCTCTTTTACCAAGCTACTGACTCAATTTTCATTATTTTCTTACATCATTTGTCTTCCCAATTTTTGCTCTCCTTCTCTTACTTGATTTTCAAAATCCTTTTTGAGCTCTTCCATGGCCTGAGACCAATTCATACTTTTCTCAGAGGTTTTAAATGTAGGAGCTTTGACTTTGTTGTCTTCTTTTGAGTGTATGTTTTGATCTTCCTTGTCACAATAGTAACTCAGAGTTTTTTCCCATTCTTTGCTCATTTCCCCAAACTTGATTTTTAGTTATTTGTCAAAGTGGGGCTCTACTTCCAAGGTGGAGGGCACACTGTTCCAGGCTTCAGGGGGTTGTGTAGCTGTTTTCAAAGATATTTTTAGGGACCTGTAAGTTTTCAGTTCTTCCAACATGGTAAGATCTAGGGAGGGATATTTATCACTCTCCTGACCTGTGCTTTTATCTGTGAACAACTGCACACACTCATTTCTGCCCTGGAACTGTGAGAAAGGTCTCCCCCTTCACTACAGCTACAAGCTTTGCTCTACTAGTGTTCCTCCTTACCTTGGGACTGCTACCCAAGACTATGACCCAGATCCAAGTCTATGCAAAGAAACAGAGTCCTGCTTCAGTTCTAATAAAAAAGTCACCTTCTGCATGGTTTTTTCACCTTCTTACCCACTGTAGGCTGAGAGCTCTGCTGTTGTGGCCACTGTTAATTCAGTCACTCCCAAGGCCTCCTCCTGATTTGCTATGGTCCAGGCTGTGCTGGTGCAGCCTGTGTTGTACTGTACTCCACTCTCCCCTAGGTGCAACAGACCTTTCCTGTTGATCTTCTAAGTTATCTTGGGCTGGAAATTTGTTTCACATCTATCTTTTTGTGGGTTTGGCTACTTTAGAATTTCTTTAGAGCCATTTTTAAAAGGTATTTGGAGGGGTTTGGGAAAGGTCTAAGGTGAATTCCTACCTTTACTTTGCCATCTTGGCTCTGCCTCTTGAAAAGTGACATAAAAACAAAAAAAAAATCAATTCCCATTGTCTCAAGTACATGTGTGATCTTATCAATTTGGAAATTGCATCAAAAGAGGTCAATATAAATTTTTAAATGCTTATTTAATTGACAAAATATATGATAAGGTATTAAATATTGCAAATCATACTATTTTTTTTTCAGGGAAGAAATAAGACTCTTGAAGGATGTGACAAGGGAGTATCAACATGGTCTGATTCCATCAAGGAAAGAGAGAGAGCAAAAGAAAGTGAGAGAGGCAAAGGGAAAATGGGAAAGAGGGAGAAAAGGAAAGTGGGTGAGAGAAAAATATGAAGAAAGAGAAAAAGAGAGAGGGAAAGGAAAGAGGAGTAAAAGAAACCATAACTAGGAATTTTGACACCTGGGAAAATACAACTGAGTAGGGGAAGAGAGAGAAAGAACATGATATATCCTGGAGTCAGCACACAACCACTATCTCCACTTACCCCATGCAAGGTAGTGTGAGTCAGGTAATCTGCCCCAGAGAAATAGTAGGGGAAGGCAGACTCTAGGAGACAGTCATCACTGGGCCGGGGTCTTTGGAAAGGGGGAAGTGTGGCTTGGATCCTGATGAGAGGAGGAGGTTGATGGTGCCACATGATACAGGATCATGACATATGAAGAACTACCACAGAGAAGATCTATTGTTGGCCCCCTGGGGCAAAGCCCCAGTTACCCCATGCTAGTTATAGCTTTGAGACAGAAAAATGATAAAACTTTCCTCCCACTTCTATAACTTCCTAGCTATAGGAGGTTCCTTACTGTTATCTAGTAGACATCTGCTTGATTTTCTTTCTGTGAGAAATGAAAATTAATTTTAAATATCCTTGCTGCATTTTATCTATATCTCCCCTAGCTAGTTACTAAAGGAGGAATCAAAATGTCTTGCCCATATTAATTAGCTATGACAGCTAAATGGTTGGTTTTCCACATCCTTTGAAATTATGATTATGTAGGAGAATACTGATGCTGATAGACACAAAGCCTGGCAGAAGGTGACAGGAGGAGAGGGTTGGGGAGTTATGTTTCCAGCTGTATGGACTGTCAAGTATTGTGTGAGCTGATTATCACCCTTCGAATCATGGGATCATAATATTAGAGCTGAGAAAAAGCTTAGCAATAATTTATTTTACCTTCCACCCAAGGAAGAAATAACAACTCAGAAAGGGACAGTAACTTATCCGAAATCTGGCTACTTAGTGGGAGAAATGAATCTTAAATATCTTTGTTGCACTTTATCTTTAACTCTCTCAGCTAGTCACTAAAGGAGCAATCAACCCCATCAACTAGCTACGGTATTTAAAGAGTTGTTTTTCATCTATAGCTCACTGCTTTTCATTCTCTACTTTCTTCCTCTAGGAATAAAATATCTTCAAAAATGGAAAGTTGAAAAGAAATAGGCCATGTGATTTCCTCCAATAATGAAATAGAAATCACTCAAAAGTCAAGAAATCACCCTCGTGATGTCATTGGTCTTCTTCAAGAATGATGAACATCAAGAAGAAACTATAGCAAAGAGTAGAAGGCCTAGTGATAGATGGTTACTCTTGGGATCAAGAAGAATTGTGTTCAGGTTCAGCCTCTGACACATATTAGCGGGGATGCTGTGGATAACTCACTTCTTTAAAATGTTGTTATTATTTGTTGAATTGTCTCCAGGCAACTTTCTAAGTTGCTGAGGTTTAGACTAGTTGCTGATGTGAAGTTGTGTTAGAGATATGAGGCAGCACAATGGATAGAGTGCCTGGAGTCAGGAAGATAAATCTTCATGAATTCAAATCCAGGAACTTTCTATCTGTATGACCCTGGGCAAGTCACTTAACTTTACTTCAGTTTCCTTATCATAAAATGAGCTGAAGAAGGAAATGGCAAAACCACTCTATCATCTTCGCCAAAAAAAATCCCACAAAGAGTCAGATACACCTGAACAACCACCACCACAATAATACAGTCTCAGTCCTGAGTCCACTCTTTTCCCTTCTCCTTCCTTTATCATCCCAGGCTCTTTTTCTCACCTTTCTTGCTTGAATTTTCCCATACTTCAATTTCTACTCATAAGACTTTTACCCTTTCAGTTAATCAAATTTTGTACCAAGTGCCTACTATGTGCCTGTCACTATGCTAAATTCTGCGATAGAAAGAAAGGTATCCTGCCCTCATGTAGCTCACATTCTAATGGGGGAGACAACATATAAATGATGATACATATGCAAGGTATATATGGTGTAAATAGAAGATAATCTCAAAGAGACAGCACCACTAGCAAGAGCAGTGTTGGGAGGGGTAAATAGGAAGAGCTTCCTGCAGAAAGCATGATTTAAGCTAAGTCTTGAAGGATACCAGGGAAGTTAGGAGGTGGAGGTAAAGAGGGAGAGTATTCCAGGTGTGGGGAACAGTCAGAGCTGGAAGATAGAGTATGTTGTGTGTAGAAGAACAAGTAGAGTCAGTAGAGAGCATGTGATGAGGATGGAAAGTTAGAGAGTGAATAGCTTTAAAAGCAAAAGAGGATTTTATATTTGATCCAAGGGTCACTGAAGTTTACTGGGAGGGTGGGGGTGGACCGGAAGGGACATTGCTAGACAAGCACTTTAGTAAAATCACTTTAGCAACTGAAGAGGGGTTGGATTGGAATAAAGAGAAACTTAAGTCAGGAAGACCAGTGTTCTGGGATAGAGATAGTTCAGAAACTTGGGGAATAAGGAGAGCCAGAAGTGTTTTTCATGATTGAACACTACTGACGGGTCCTCAAATAATTTTGGAGAGCAACATGGTGGTGGTACAGTGGAAAGAGTGCTGGACTTGGAGTCAGGAAGACCCGAGTTTGAATCTAACTTCAGACACTTACTAACCCTAATCAATTACTGTATCTTGTAGGTGAAATGAACTCTTTGTAGATCCTCTGTGCTGACAAAGTAATAATAGTTGCTGCTGTTCAGTCATCTCAGCTGTGCCCACTCTTTGTGACCACTTTTGGGGTTTTCTTGGCATATTGGAACAGTTTGCAAGACTTCTTCAGTTTCCTTATCTGGAAAACCAGGATAATAGCATCCACAAGGTTTTTGTGAGGAGGAAATGATAAAATATTTATAAAGCAAATTGCAAACCTTTAAGTGCTACATAAATCCTTGCTATTTAGGGTAGCTAGATGGCACAGCGATTGGAATGCCAGGCTTGATGTTAGGAAGACATAAGTCCAAAACTGATCTCAGACACTTACCAGTTATGTGACTCTGGGAAAGTCACTTAACCTTGTTCCCCTCAGTTTCCTCATCTGTAAAATAAAATGGAAAGGGAAATCCCAAACTGCTCCTGTATCCTTACCAAGAAAACCCCAAAAGTGGTCACAAAGAGTTGGACAGAGTTGAGATGACTGAACAGCATCAATTATTTTTATTTTGTTAGCAAAGATGATCTACAAAGAATTCATTTCACCTACATGATAAAGTAATTGATTCATAATTGAAAATAAAATTGAATTTTAAAAATAAAACAAAAACAATCTACTCATTTGTTGAGGGGAGTATGCAAGTGGAGGGAAGGGCAGGATATAGAAAGAGACTAAAATCTGGATACATCAAAAAGAAAGTTGAAATATTGGCCCATATTAAGTTGGGGGCGGGGAGGGTAGAATTAATAACCTTTCTAGTTCCCTGGTGTCAGATGCTTCAATTTCATTATCAAGCTGTCTTTGACACTTTTCCAAATTGCATATCCTTCCTCCACGCAATCTCTTGCATGATATAGATTTATAATAGCAGTCCCAATCAGGTCGGCATTCAGATTCTGTGACTTCGATAAATGGCTGTCTGCTTGTTGCCCTGATCTCATTTCCTGTAACACCTCACAGATCCCTTCTTTGTATTTAGTCCCCTCTTAATCCTATGGTATTCTCTGCCTAGAATCCCCATACAGCATGTGGGAGTAAACAAGATCCTGACCCCTCCTGGGAAATGCTGTGTCACTATGCAAGATGGCAGTCCCTACTTCAAAGTCTTTCCCATGAGAATTGTTAATGTAATAAGACCCAAGAGGCTCTCTTCCAAATGTGACAGCTTCTTCCTCAGATTCTATAACTTCATTCTGAAGCACTCCCCGCTCTTCCTTTGTGAATCCAAGAAAATCCCACAGCATTCACCCTTTTATACTGGAAAATTGTCTTGTAGGAGTTTGAAAATGCTAAGGCTGTTAAATGATACTTACCTTTCATCATGAGTTTGGATGCCTCTGGGTTAGGTAGAATTTGCAAAGAACCACCAAAAATTAAATTACAAGCCTCCTTTTTAAGGGCCAGATGTTTATTGTTTGAAGCTAATCTTTTGCTTTGAAAGACTCATGGCAGAGAACATTGTACAGATGGCAGCAGATAAAAAGGCATTGGGCTTGTTTTCATTCTTTCTAAAAATATAATTCACAGTGAAACAACCACCAAATTGCAACTTCCAAAGATTTTCATCCTTTGCATTTGTTCATGTGCACACATATTGCCTGTAAATTTGTGGCTTCTTACTTTGGGGGTAGTTTGATATCCCAGGGACACCATCTGGTAATTTTACAAAATTAAAAATATATTAATTGCACATTTTTAATGAATTTTTCTTCAGTTCATTTTGGATCCAGATTTGTAATTTTATCAGTGTGGGAAACTCCTGGTGAGGACATTCCTACCACTAATATTGTTGTTCAGTTGATTAGTTGTACATGACTCTCCATGACCCCTTTTGGGATTTTCTTGGCAAAGATGGTTGAGTTTGCTATTTCTTTCTCCAGCTCATTTTACAGATGAGGAAAGTGAGGCAAACAGTGTTAAGTGATTTGCCAAGGATCATATAGCTAGTAAGTAACTGAGGTCAAATTTGGTCTCTGGTTCTCACTCCAGACCTCAGCTGTGGACTGTCCATAGACTGTACCATAACTTGGCTTAAATCTTGCTGCTATAAGAAATCCTTTCCACCTCTGCCTCTACCCCCATGCCAATGTATGTTTTAGCCACTGTTGTATCAACAGTTCTCAGTTATTGAAACTTCACCACTCCAATCTGCTTCAAAGTAATTAATCCATCAGCCAACAGTCAAGACTTCAACATTCATTCACTAGATAAAATTTTCAACTCTTTCTACTCCTTGCTCTTTCTTCCATCTTCCCCACTTGAATTTTCCCATTTCTAATCAACTTCTACACATTAGACTGTTAAAAACTTTTCCTTTTTCATCAAAATAAATTATATGACACAATAGGCAAATAGATATTTGTTTAAAATATAATGCATGGGGAGTGGAGCCAAAATGGCAGAGTGAAAGCAGGGCTTGGAGCTCAGCTCATCTGAGCTCTTTCACAAATTCCTTCACATATCTCTAAAAAGTGAATCTGAGCAACTTTTAGAGTGGCAGAATCCACTAGGAGACAGAGTGTGATAGATTTCCAGCCTAGGACAGCCTGAAGGGTCAACAGGAAAGACCTGGGGCTGGGGGAGCACACAGCAGGCAGGCTCCACCAGCACAGACTCAGTCACAGCAGATCAGGAACAGCTCCAGGTGGTCTGAGTCATCAGCTGCAATTCCTCAACCTCTCAGCACAGGAAGGGAGTCATGAAAACCTGGATGAGAAAGAAGTGTGGGGCCACAGCAGTAACAGAGGTTGCTCCTGAGGCTATCAGTCCACAGCCTGAATCTTTGAAAGTCACCTACTTGAACTTTGGGCACCCAAGATGGCAATGTAAACTGTAAGTGTTCTCAATCTCCCTTGTTGACTTTGAAAAACCCAAAGAATATTGCCCCAGGAAAAATCCAGGAATAGTGGGGTCAGCAGAAGGAGTACAGCAGTCTTTCAACTCAGGAGATTGGTGAGATCAAAGGGAAAGGTCCCTCTTGCTGTGCTTGAAGGGGACCAGTGCAGGACTGAAGGTGTCCCAGAAGGCCCCACCTCAGAGGACCAGCAAGAGATCCTGAGCCCCAGGGAGGTGGAACTGGTAAGTGTCAACACCAGTATCCAGGCATGCCTTAACACAACAAGGGGAATTTGGCAGATGCCAGTGCAGATGGGGGTCCATCAGCCACTGAGTCGTCCCATGCTGTAGCACAGCCCTAGGGAAGGAGGAGACCTCCAGGGACCAGACCCATCCCCCACACCTCACATCATGACCTTCAGTGTAACTCTGGGGAAACTCAGGCTTCACCTAGCCTTGTCCTTGGCACACACTAGTCAGCTCACCATCAGGTAAGCTGCAGAATTATATAGCTTCTTGCTGAAAGAACCAGAGACCACAGCACACAAAGCCAGCAACTAGGGCCCTAGCTCCCAGTACAAGACACATGTCACAGAGTCCCCTTTGCCCAAAAGCAGATATCTATTTTAAAAGTCCTGAAAAAGGCAATCACCATGAGCAAGAAGCAAATTAGAAAAGCAAATACCATAGAATCTTATTATGGGGACAGGGAAGATCAAAATAGGAATTCAGGAGATGACAAGATCAATACTATACCTATATCTGAAACCTCAAAAGGGAAAACCTCAAAAAGCATTCTTGGAAGAGTTCAAGAAGGATTTTAAAAGTCAAATTAGAGAGATAGAAGAAAAATTGACCAATAATTTTTAAAATACAATTGACAAAGTGAAAAAAGATTTCACTGAAGAGAATAGCTCCTTAGAAAGTAAAATTAGCCAAATAGATAAGGAGGCACAAAAACTAACTGGAGAAAATAACTCCTTAAAAGGAACAATTGGACAAATGGAAAAGGAGGTACAAAAGCTAAGTGAAAGAAACAGTTTGTTAAAAATTAAAATTGGGTAAGAAGAAGCTAATGACTCTATGAGGCATCAAGAATCAGTCAAACAAAATCTAAAGAAGAAAAAAAAGAAGAAAATGTAAAATATCTCATTGGAAAAACAACTGACCTAGAAAATAGTTCCAGGAGAGAAAAATCTAAGAATTATTGAACTACCAGAAAGCCATGATGGAAAAAATAGCCTGGACAGTATCTTCCAAGAAATCATCAAGGAAAACTGCCCTGAGGTTCTAGATCCAGAAGGCAAAATAGTCATCGAAAGAATCCACCAATCACTTCCTGAAAGAGATCCCAAATTGAAAATACCAAAGAATATTGTCACCAAATTCCAGAATTATCCGGTCAAAGGGAAAAAACTGTAGGTAGCCAGAAAGAAACAATGCAAGTACTGTGGAAATACAATCAGGATAACACAATTTCTAGCAGTTTCTACATTAAGGGATAAAAGGTCTTGGAATATGATATTCCAGGAGTCAAAGGAACTAGAATTAAAACCAAGAATCATCTGCTCAGCAAAACTGAGTATAATATTTCAGGGTAATAAATGCTCATTCAATGAAATAGGGGACTTTCAAGCATTCTTGATGAAAAGACCCAAGCTAAACAGAAAATTTGACTTTCAAACACAAGAATCAGGAGAAGCATAAAAAGGGAAACAGGAAAGGGAAATCATAAGGGACTTACTAAAGTTGAACTGTTTACATTCCTACTTGGAAAAATAATATTTTTAACTTTTGAAACTTTTCTCAGTATTTGGGTAGTTGGGGGGATTATTCACACATATATAGACAGACAGCACAAGGTGAGTTGAATAGGAAGGGATCATATCTAAAAAATAAAATTAAGGAGTGAGAGAGGAATATGTTGGGAGGAGAAAGGAAGAAATGGAATGGGGCAAATTATCTCTCATAAAAGAGGCAAGAAAAAGCTTTTTCAATAGAGGGGGAAAAGGGGGAGGTGAGAGGGAAAAAATGATGCTTACTCTCATCACATTTGGCTTAAGGGAGGAATAACATGCTCTCTCAATTTGATATGAAAATCTATTTTACACTACAGGAAAACAGAGGAGAAGGGGATAAGAGGGGTGGCAGGATGAGAGAAAGGAGGGCAAATGGGATGAGAGAGTAATTAGAAGTAAACACTTTGGGGGTTGAACAAGGTCAAAAGAGAAAATAAAATAAATGGGGGGTAGGATAGGGTGGAGAGAAATATGGTTAGTCTTATATAGGATGACTATTATGGAAGTCTTTTGCAAAACTACACATATATAGCCTATATTGAACTGCTTGCCTTCTCAGTAGGGATGGGTGGGGACAGAGGAAGGAGAGAAGTTGGAACTCAAAGTTTTGGGAATGAATGTTGAGAATTTTGCATGCAACTGGGAAATAAGAAATACAGGTAATGGGGTATAGAAATTTATCTTGACCTACAAGAAAAGAGAGAAGATGGGGATAAAGGAAGGGAGGGGTATGAGAGAAGGGAGAGCATATTGAGGGAAAGGGTAATCAGAATTTAAGGTGTTATGGGGTGGGAGGAAGGTAGAAATGGGGAGAAAAACTGGAACTCAAAATTTTGTGGAAATGAATGTTGAAAACTAAAAATAGATAAATAAACATTTTAAAAAAGAAGAAAAAAAAGAAAAAGCTTTTGACTAGCTGGTTCTTTCAAATATAACCTTCCAGATGATAAGGTGTGAACTCAATGAATGACAGAAAACACATAATAGTGGCTGGGGTTACTGTTCTTCATGTAGAGTATGTATTCCATTATTTAGTCTTGTACCCAGGCTTCTAGTTGCCTTTGATTCTCTTATGCTTCCTTCCTTTAGCATCATCCTGTGAGCATTATTGAAAGGTCTACAGAGATGGCAGCTGATATCTGTCCGTTTCTGATCACCCAAATAGGGGGAGAATAGAGTAGGTACTTGCTGCAGGAATGTGCTGGTGCCACAGTAAGGGTGGTGTCAAGGGAAAGATCAAGTGTGGGGAAGAGGGAGCACAGTCAACATGGTGGAATGAGAGGAAGTCTTTTTGCCTTGTTTACTCAGCATGCCTCTAACAAGACAACCTAGAATTCTGATAGAAATCTAAGAAAGAGTCATGATGGATAATTTTTCCCGCCCAGGGCATCTTGGAAAGACAGGGAAGTCTTCAGGGTGGAGGTTGATCAGAAGCATAGTACAGTATACAGAAATATTCCAGCACCCCAGAATAGAAAAGTAGCTAAGACAGGAGCACAACCATAACATGGGCAGAAAGAGATCCCAGGGGTCCCTTGAATTCATCCTGGGAGCAGAACAAATGCAGTCTGGAGAGGAAGAAACAGGGAAATTATCTTAAATAAATTGGGCAGGCAAGAAAGACTTTATACCATGGAAGAGGGAATAGGAGGGAACAAAAGATTAGGACTGACTGGTTGGACAATGCAAATGGAGGTGAAATGGAACCTGACTGATAATGTCTTGTAAAAAAATTTTTTTTGGTTTCTGTCCCAATGAGGTTTAACAATTAATCTCTTAACTTTCTCTACTAATCATGATAGGATACTGAAACCTGTTTAAATGATTCTGTTAATGTACACTATAATTCTTTTCATACTTAGTATACCTTTTTTTATAAGAATAAATCACCTACCCTATACCTAAAATAAAATAAAATATAATGAAAGGTAAACAAAAATGTTAATTCCATCAGAATGAACTCAGCATTTGTTTTCCAAAAACATCACCTCACCTGCCTCTTATTCAAGGTGGGTCCTCATCCAAACTCATTAGTATAGAGCTATAAGCAAGGAAACTGAAGGGGGTGTAATGATATATATGGCCCTAGGAAAGTGATGATCTTAACTGTTTTAAGTCTGAGTTGCCAACTGTAAAATGAGGAGGTTAAACTAGATGGGTAGCTAGTCATCTCAGTGGTTATGGAGCCATATGTGAAGTCAGGAAAACTCATCTTCCTGAGTTCAAATCTGGCCTGAGACACTTATGAAGGAAGATGACCCTAGGCAAGTCATAAAACTCATCTGCCTCAGTTTCCTCATTTGTAAAATAAACCTGAGAAGGAAAAGAAAAGCCACTCCAGCATCTTTGCCAAGAAAACCCCAAATGGGGTTGCAAAAAGTCAGACAACTAAAAAACAACTGAACGACAATGAATGCTCCTGTCTGTCTCTGTCATTGTATCTCTGTCTTTCATCCCCAAAGTACTGCTGGACATTGGAGGTCCTCCAGAGAAAACCTTTACATATTTACTTTTGCCAAATTATCCCTTTTAAATTGGAAAATAATTTTGAAAAATAATTTTAAAAAACTAATTCAAAAGTTTGTAAAAATAATTAAATGCAAAACGCAGCATCTCCCCTTTCAGATTATCTCCCATCAACTTGGTATGTATTTTCATCTGCCTCATAAATCGAGTTCATACACACACGACAATATCCGTATAGACTGTACACTGACCTCAATATTATGATGGATGGATGATTATCCATCCTCTTCAAAAACAAAGGATGAACACAACAACAACCTTGAACCTAGTTATTTACATGTTATTTCCTCTACTGAAATATATTCCCTTAAGCACAGGAACTGTTTTTCAACTTTCTTTACCTTCCAGTGCTTAGCACATTGCCTAGTAAAAAGTAAGTACATAATAAATACTTGCTGACTGACTAAAGATACCTTTTGTTTTAATTTCCTGAGATAAACTTTTCTGCTATTTGTTATACTTTGAGTTTTCTCAGGATGCTAGAGTCCTAAATCCAAGGCAAGCAAGATCCAAGAATCTCGCAAGAAAGGAGAAAATTACTTGATTGTTGATATACCTGCTTTGAAATTTACAAAGATACACTCAAGCAAATCATCCTTACACACTAGTAGTAAATAGACAATTGACTTTAAGTATTCTGGAAAGGGGGCATACAAGATAGAGTACTACCATTTTCAGATGTTAAGTACAATAATTTATTTTAATATGTAAAATTCTTAACTTACAGTCCAATATGATGATCCCTGCCTGAGAATACATTTCAAGTTAATCAGGAGCAATCATGATATGGGGAAACTCCAATGAGTGTATGTAGCCATCATTCACAGAGACTACTGGCTAGCTAACTCTATTTGGGGCTATCTAGGAGTGCTATGATAAATCATCATCGCTTTTCATTCCCATTTTGTCTTCCGATTTCTCCTGTCATCCTTCAGACTCACCAGTTACAGATAACCACTACTGCCTCTCACTGCTCCAATTACAAAACAGAATTTTATGAGAGAACTTAAGGAATAAGCTTTGCTTCCAATATTGAATAATCTGTCAATGTCCAGGAATAATCTGTCTATTTTCATAGTTTAATTGATTTCATGGTCATTGAGAATACAAAAGTTTGTTGTGGAAAAGCAGATTGTAAAAGACCTGCAGAAGAAAAATTGCCATGTGACAGGGTAGGGGGAAATCTTTTTGGAAAATGAGGCCTCAAAGAATGTTTGGTTAACAAACAAATCCTCTCTCCCTAATTCTTACCTTAAGTGGAATTCTTACTATAATGGTTAAAAATAATAAAGATAATTAAATAACAGTAACAGTGATAGTTGAATCTAATTCACTCTATTCTTGACATTTATTTTCTCCTTCGAAGTGATGGTTTTTTGACAGTGGTTTATTATGCGCAAAGAAATGAAAGGATTATCAAGCCCTGACAGTGATAATTACATACCTTTCAATTACATACAAGCTGACTTGGAACAAAACATTTTTCAGGTCACATTGGAAATTTCCTGCCTGGAAAATAATTTATTAGAGATAATATTCATCTATTTTAGAATCTTATCGTGCTTGAACATGGACTGAATCTACTAAAATGAAGTTTAGTAGAGATGCAAAGTCCTACAAATGAAGTAAAAAATTCAACTCTTCTTTGTGCTTTGTTAATTCTTTTAGTACAGCCTTGTTTAAGATCATGGAGCGTGGGTAGGATTTTATCGACTGATTAAATATTTACATGATTTTTAAAAAAATTAAGTTTAGAATTTTAAAAAAGTCACTTGCTCAAGGTGCAGGAGTGAGGAAGACCTTACTAGATGTTTTGTGTAAAAATAATCTGGAGATTTTACAGGACTACAACTCAGTATGAATCAACAGTATAATATTGCAGACAAAAAGATGATGCAAATTTAGTTTCAAATAATAGAAACAAAATGTTTAGAATGAAAGAAAAAAAGACTTGAATTCTACCTTAGTCAGCTAAGAGTCCCAGGCCTGGTATCAGGAAGACTCATCTCCTTGAGTTCAAATACAACTCCAGACATTTATTAGCTGTGCAACCCTGGGAAAGTCACTTAATCCCATCCGTCTCAGTTTTCCTCATCTGTAAAGTGAGCTGGAAAGAAGTGGCAAACCTCTCCAGTATCTTTGTCAAGAAAACCTCAGATGGGGTCACAAAGAGTTAGATACAGTTGAAACAACTGAATAACGACAGCCCTGGTCAGACTACAACTGCAACTAGGTCTAGTTCTAGGCACCACATTTTAGAAAGGTCACTTAAAAGTAAGTGCTTTCTCAGAGGAAGGTGACCAAGATGTAGAGCAGACCTGAAGCCCTATCTTATACACCATAGAAATCTGAGGAAGAAAGCTGGAGAAAACATGATAGCTATCTTTCAGTTATTTGGCATGTGAAAGAAGAAGATGGACTTACGTTTTGCCAGAACTGAAAGAAATTGATAGAAGTTGCAGAGGCATATTTTGGTTTGAGATAAGGAAAAACTTAATAACTTACTGAGTAGTCTAAAAATTAAATGAGTTCCTCAGAAAGGTTCCCACTCCTTGTAGGTCTTCATGTGCAAGGGGGTGATTACTTGTCAGACTATTAAAGAGTGAGTTTCTATTCCTATAGGAGTTAGGTTAGTAAGTCTCAAATTTTTTGTGTGATACAGTGATAAAGAGCTGGCTTTGGAGTCAATAGACCTGCATTCAAATCCTATCTCTTACACCTGAGACCTTTGTAACCTTAGGTAAATTACTTAATTCAGTTCCTAATCCATAAAGGGAGGGGTTGAACGAGACGATCCTTTAATTTTGTGATTTCAGAAGTATGAACTCCAAAAAAATTCTTAATCCTCATTATACTTGTTGGCTAGTCCTGATTACATATGCTGCAAACAAAAGCTCCTAAGCAGAAGTAAAAAACTGAAATTTATTTTTAAAAATAGACACTATCTATAATGCAGACAAGAATATCTGACATGTTTGC
>CM053769.1:74770614-74794435 GCA_028658325.1 Potorous gilbertii
CTCATTAAGTGTTAAACAATCAGAGTTAATTGCCATTCTCAAGAACACCTAGTCTTCCAAAGGCAAATAAACTGTGAGCCCACCACCATGAGGGGTCTTTGGCATTCAACAGTGCCCCTGACCTCTTTTATTAATAAAATACTAGCATTATTCACAAAGATTAATTACTCAGAAACAATGTCTCAAACTTTTTAAATGTCCCATATTCCTTGGAAATTCTAATAGCCTGTCATCCTGGGATTTTGCTAGGTAGAAGTTCTCTGTTCCTTCTAGGACCTTTCTCCTTGTCCAGAAGTTCTCAGGATAATTGCCCCCAGAGACAGTCTTGGGCACTTTTTTGGACTTCACCAGATAAGTACATCCTGCATACTTGCATGGTATTAAAGAATTCTTGCCCTTCCACTTAATTCTATGGCCTTTTTCTTGACCCAGCATGATTCTCTCCACCACTCAGTCATACGGGATCATATCAAAGAAGGATCAAAGAAACACATGACTAGAGCTGGAAGAGGTTTTAGAGGCCATCAGGTCTAAACTCCCTTATTTTACAAATGAAGAAACTGAGGCCCATTGTGTTAAGTGACTTGCCCAGGGTCATTCAGCCTATAAGTAACTGGAGTGGATTCAAACCCTAGTCTTCTTGACACCAAATCCAGTACTCTTTCCTCTATGGTATGTCAGTGAGAGAACCCTGACCTGGTAAAGCGGATAACTGGATTTCAGATTTAATTCTATCATTGTCTAGCCATGTGATAGTGATAAGTTACCTCCTCTTAATGCCTCAGCTTCCCCACCTAAAGAAAGAAAGATGTAACTGTTGCAGAGACTTAATAAAGAAACATTAGCACCATGTTCTTGTTTATGAAAAAGTAATTTGTCAAAAGTTCTTGTTAGTTTCATAGTTTTCCTCTGGACAAATGCTCCAAAATATGTACGTAGAAAATAAAAAACTGATTTCTCTTCCCAGGACAAAGAGCTTGTGGTCTGGCTAGGTCAGCCTGACACAAAAGCCAAAGCAAAAGAAGGAATTTGCATGAGTCCAAATCAAATCTTAAATGTTCTAAAAGCTGGGGAGAAAAATCATAGTGACGTAATTAAAGGCAGCTTGTTGGGAGTAAAGCTTCCCATTAGTTCAAGAAAACATTAAGTTTAATAAAGGAAAATCTAACAACACATAGTAAGAAAGAGTGAAATACATAATGAACTTTAATTCTTTAAAAAAAAAATCAACAGGTGGGGATGAGACCTCATCACCATAGCCACAGATTAGAACAGGGGTAAGCTTTTTGTGTTATCATTGAAGAAGTCTATGAATACATTCTCAGAAAAAAAATTAATGCAGAAAATAAAACATGTAGAATCATAAAAGAAACCAATTATATTGAAATAAAGATTCAATTTTCCCCATCCAAGTTCACAGACCCATGAAAATCTATTCATGGACTCCATTTGGACAATGGGTCCCAGATTAAGATCCTCTGGCCTAGAAAGTAAAGGAATAAAAACTAGCTGCCAAGGCCCATTTGGTTTGGGATCCAACCCAATCCACAAGTACTCATTAACCAATCAGCTTATCAAGGAGTGTTTATTAAGCACCTACTCTGTTTCAGACAGTGGGGATACTGAAACAAATAAAAGAGATCCTGTAAATCAGAGATTACATTCTTTCAGAAGAGACAATAGATTTAAAAAAATATAAACAAAATAAAAGCCAAGGAACTGTGGTTGGGGAGGAGTTAGCAGCCAGCAGGAATCAGGTCCCTACTCAATGTAAGGCAATGCACTCTAAGGAAAAGAAAAGACAAATGGAAAAACTGTCCCTGCATTCAGGGAACTCAGATATGGTGACACCTCCTTTGTGCTCATTGGATAATTGACAATTTTTAAAATTGAGAAAACTGTGATATCTAAATGTCACAAATACTTAATATTGTGCTTACAAAATATTATTTCATGCTAGATTTAAACTCTGAAGTCCAGAAAAGACATTGAGAGGTCTCCTAGCTCATTCTCTTGGTTTCAAGCATCCCAGACAAAATGAAAATGCATTTTAATCTTAAAAAGTCTCTAGGGAAGAAGATTCCACAGTCTACCTTGGGAAGCTTAACTCAAGAAATATTTTCTTAAAGCTAATCCAAATCCTCTAAACTACAACTTCAGCTTGCTTCCATCTCTTCTGTTTGTGGTGGAGATGGGAAACAGCTGGTCCTCATCATAATCAATGGGAAGAGGGAATGCAATAAAATACCTTTTTTCTTTTAGTAAAATCTACATTCTATCATTAAGTTTTATAGGGGAAAAATTATTTTCTTTAGTTAGAAGCAATGACAACTGAACTGCAAACTTCTCAAAATAACACATTATAACACACACACTCTTATCTGTTTTTGTGGCTGTTTGTTTGTTACGGTTGTTGTTGAGTCATGTCTGATCTAGACCAGTTCATCCCTTCTTAGGCAGCCTACTGGTTTTCCACTCCAAGGTGCTTGGCACATTAGTGCTAATTTAATTGTTCTTCAGGCATGCTCAACTCCCTGTGATGCCATTTGGAGTTGTTTTGTCAGAGATAATGAAATGGCTTGCCATTTCCTTCTCCAGTTCATTTTACTGATGAAACTGAGGAAACAGGAAACTGAGGCAAACAGGGTTAAGTGACTTGCCCAGGGTCATACAGCTATTTAAGTATTTAGGCTGGATTTGAACTCAGGAAGAGGATTTTATTTTGTGAAGATGAGGCTTGCTGACTCCAGAACCAGTGCTCTATCCACTGTGCCCATTCATAACTACTTATTTTTTGTCAAGTATATTATGTATGTGTAAGTTACATTTACAAAGGCTACTAAGCTCCGGGAAAGAAGAAAAGACCACTTGCCCCAATGCATTGGCCTTGGAGTAGAAGGACCTAGGTTCACCTTTTGCCTCTTATACTATCTGTGTTACCTTGGGCATGTCATATATGCTGTCTGAGCCTCAGTTTCCTTATCTGTAACACAAAAGGGTCAGGCTAGACCTTTAAGGACAACATGATTCCCTGAATTACTTCTGAACCTCTTCCCCTTAGCAGTCTTCTCCTGCTGGCAAGGACAATTAGGCGGCAAAGTGGCTGGAGTGCCAAGCCTGGAGTAAGGAGGATACATCTTCTTGAGTTCAAATCTGGCTTCAGACATTTACTAGCTTAACTAATTACTTAACCCTATTTACATCATTTTCTTCATCTGTAAAATGAGCTGGAAAAGGAAATGGCAAACAATTCTAATATCTTTGCCAAGAAAACCCCAAAAGGGGTCATGGACAGTGGAGTACAATTGAAATGACTCAACAACAACATACTGCAAAGCCTCCAACTTTATAGTTGTTTTCTCTGAATGGTGTGTTCTTTCCTCCCCCCAGTCTTAATGTGAGGAAATGCAACCCAACACAACTTCAAGTCTAGCTCAGTCATAACTCCTGGCTCTAATATACTCCACAAAGATACCTCTATGTTCTTTTCAGCTTCTTTCTATGTGTTGTCTTCCCCTCATGAGGGTAGGGTGGGGTGGTGCTTTCCTTCTGTTGTATTTCTAATCCCGAGTCTTAATACATTGCCTGACACATACAGAAGACATTTAATAAATGCTTTATCTAATTTAATCTAATCTAAAGTCTCTTCCACCTCTAGATCCGTAATGCTCCAGTTTGATGAAATACAAAACTATAAAAGGTTGGAAGAGGAGTGAGTAGAAAGAGCTCACTGCTCGTCAGTCTGAAGTAACACAAACATCAGGAGGAAATAATACAAGCCACATAAATAATGGGAAGGAGACACTGTAAGGGGTAATATAGTGACAAAAGCTCAGGGCTGATCTTGAAGAGTCAGTTAGGTGTGAGCTTTCAGTGCTACACGATACAAAAGACAAAGGTAGGCTCAAAAAAACATCTCAAGATAAGCTAGAGAAGTGGTGGTTGTGTTTATGGCTCCATGATGAGATTACACTTGCAATTCTGAGTACAGTTATTGGTTCATTCATCTTAGAAACAGGAATTCAGTGGAGGTAATATTAAAAAATGAGTTAGCAGGGAAAGAGATTTCTTGGTGAGAAAAAAGGAACATAACTGAATATTTATGGTGTGGTAGTAATTATTTGGGGGAAACTAGAGGACACAATAGATAGAGGGCTGGGCCTAGAGTCAGATAGACTCATCTTTCTGAGTTCAAACCTGGCCTTGAACACTTACTAGCTGTGTGACCCTGCTTTCCTTGGTTTCCCCATTTGTAAAATGAGCTGAAGTAATGGCAAATTCCTGTCAAGAAAATCCCAGACAGGGTAGACTCAGGCATGCCTAAAACTATTGAACAACAATAATTACTTGATGGGGGAAGTATTTATTGAATCCACAGATGCAGGAAAAAGAGAAATATCTTTTTATGGCAGTGGATCAACTTATAAGAAGGTGTACTGAAGGGAAATTAAAATATAAGAAGGAAATTAACAAATCTTTTCTTAAAAAGATAAATCCCAACAATATGTTACCATATTTATCCAGTAGAGAGAATAAAATGGGAGGGGTTCTTATTTGGGGGATACACATGTGCTTTTTCTCCCCACTAAAATACCACAAAAAGGATAATGAAATTGCTGATAAAAGATGGTCTGATAGTTCCAATGAGTGTCTTCCATTTCTGATATCTGTGAGTTTTACATGTTCACAGCTTCCTCAGATTTTAGAAGCCAAAAAGAAAGTGGAATTAGACCTAAATATGTGTCAGAGAAGTGTGAATGTATTTGAAAAGAAAATGGCTTGAGAGCTAATGCTCTGGCAAGTCACTACTTAGGCTCCTAGGAGCATAGATTTAGAATTTGAAGAGACTTTAAAAAAGTTGATTCCAAACCTCTCATTTATAGATGAGGAAACTGAAATTTGGAGAGTGAAATGATGTCCCACATTGATAGCAAGTGGCAGAAATAACTTGCTTCTTATAAGAATAGCTCCTTATTCTCTCTATTCCAAAATATAAACTCCTTTTTGATATTTAAAGCCCTTCTCAATTTGGCTTACATCTACCTTCCCAGACTTATTTTGCTTTACTCTCCATTAAACAGTTTCCATTCTAGTCCAAATAGCCTACTTGCAAGTGCCCTGAACTCAGCTTTCCATCTCCTGACTCCATGACTTTTCCTAAGCTGTGCCCTAAGTCTGGAATGCCTTCTCTCTCCATTTCCACCTCTTAGAAGCCTTACTTTAAGACTTGACTCAGATGTCATCTCCTACAGGAAGTCTTTCTTGATTCCCATACTTGCAGGCATTCACTCTCTCCTTGAATGATATTGAATTCATTTCTTTTCTGCATGTTAATTTTATCCTCTTTCCCCCACCTCAGCACTATAAAAGCTCCTTGAAGGATTGGGTTGTTACAGTTTTTGTCTCCTCAGTGCAGTGCCTTCATGACACATGATAAGTGAATGACATGTTCGTTGAACTGAAAATTATTGGAACAATCATAATAAATTCAATTTTCAAGCCACACTAATGCAAAAGCCAAAAGCATTCTTTTGTTGATATGAGCCCTGGCCAAGATGTGAAAACTCTGTGACAATTAGAGATCCAAGTACTATTTTATTTTGCTTAACTTTTCCAAGAAGATAAAAGTGCTTATCCTTCTGCCCAGTCATGTTCCCTTTAAAGTTATCAAATTCTTCCAACAGTACTTTTGCTGCGGTCTCTGTCTGGCATAAGACCTTTCATTTCCTGCAATGAGCTGGTTTCAATTAAGTGACCTGGACAAGTCACTCAATGCTTCTGGTTCTTAGTTTCCTCATCTGTTAAATAAAATGGTTGACTTGGACGGTCTCTAAGATCCTTCCTCACTCTATGATATTGTAAGTTGCCTGTATATTGTTATCTCATATTATTCCATTTCACATATTCCCCCCTGCTTCTAAATGGGATTACTCTCTGCCTAGCTCCATTTCATCCCAGGTAGCTCTTTTGTCACGTGTCTTATACAGATGTGGGTGTAGTAGAAAGAGCATTGGTTAGGGTTAAGAGCTTGGGTTCCGATTGCACCTCTGATGTTTATAACCTCTCTGACCATGTGGTTGGAATAGATGAATTAACCTCTTAATTTCCCTTGGCTTCAGTTTTCTCATCTTTAAAATGTTTGAATTAAATGGCCTCCAAGGTCCCTTTTTCCTTCAAAATCTAAAGAAAGAAGAGTCTGTTCCTATGATCCTACGATCTGAGTGGCACATGTCACATTGCTCTTGTAAATTTTGGAAGTAGTAGAATTATTGATAAAAGGCATTATGTGAATGCAGTTTGAAACTCACTATTACTACCCCACCAACTTAAAAGGATGACTGAAAAGGTGTAATATTATGTTACAATATCAGTGACCTGTGATTTCGTTGGACAACCTATCTTTAAGAGTCTTAATGAGTTGCCTAAATTTAGAGAGGGTAAGTGATTTGCCCATCACCAGCAGCAGGATTTAAATGCAGGACTTCTTGACTACAAGGTCCTCATTCTGGTCACTGTGCTATGCATAAGATCAACAATCAAAATTCTTTAATGAGGAAAATGAAGAACCCAATCCCAAATTAGAGATTTTTCTAAATACAGTGAACACCTTTTCTGTTTTTTCCCCCCAAAAAGGAATAAAAGACTTAAGAAAAAAGGTTAACTTGGACTGTTCTAGACATTTTTTTAAATTGAGAACAGTGAAAACACGCCTTGTATGTTCGTTTGTACTCTCTTGCCATATTTAGCTCTTGCAAATGCAACCCAATTATAGGTCATTAAAAATAAGTTCTCCATGAGGTTTGTACGATCTCTGACAATGTCATTTTAGGGTAGAGAGTCAAGGAAAGAAAAGTTCTATTTTATTTGCCAATTCAACTTGACAGACATGCTTCAATTGCCTATTCTGTGCTGGGCACTGCGCTAATTGCCAGGGATACAAGGGAAAGTTTGATTTAGGCTTTGCTCTAAGGAAGTCTCTTATCAAATGAGAAGATCAAGTATGCAAATAATTCCAACACATGGTAGAATGAGAGATATGTAAAAGAGAAATGTAGGCAAAGTTATATAAGAAATTTAAGGAGGAAGAGATTGTTTTTCCTTGGTGATTTGGATTAGTAGTAATGCCAAGAGTACCTTCAGAAAGGAGATAGTGCCTGTGTTGGACCACAGTTAAAGGAAAAGACTTCAAAAGAGAGAAACTAGAGAATAGGGTTTATGCTAGGCTAGGGCAATGAAATAAAAGCAAAGAAGAAACAATGGGAAGGATGATACCAGGGTGTGGAAAATAATCCTGTTTGTTAGCAATATGCGAAAGGAGATAATATAAGATGATGGTGGGCAGGCACATTATAGGTTCAAATATTATAGGACATAGAGTCCAACTACTTTATTTTACAGATAAGTACACTAGGACCCAGGAGAGTTGTTTCTTGCCCATAGGGTTGCATAGGCATAGAAATTGTCAAATTCGAGTCTACTGATTCCAGAGGAAGTGAACTATATAATTCTGTCTCTTTTGTCAGGATGAGTTATGGAACTCTTCAAATACCATGATGAAGAATTCATACCTGACTCCGTAAGCCATATGGAGCCACTGAAATGTTTTGATTAGAGGAGTGCCGTGACAACAGTGGCACATCAAGATTTCTCAGAAATCAGCTTGGAAGGTAGACTGACAAAGGAGTAAACTAGAGACCAGGGTAGATAGGAAGCAATCACAATTGTCCAGATGAGAAGGAATGTGGGTCTGAACTAGGATGTTTATAGTGGGAGAGAAGAGGCCACATGGATTTGAAGGACATTAGAGAAACAGAAAAGAAGGGATGCGACTTAGAGACTGATGTGTGTGCTAAGAACATAAGGGAAGGAAAGGGAATAAGTATTTATCTAGTGCCTATTACATGCCAGGAACTGTGCTAAGTGTTTTACAAACAGCATCTCATCGAAAAGGGAGTATCAGAGATAACTTCTAGGTTACAAGCCCAGGCAACTAGAAGATCGCATAGTAGAGTACGAAGAGCAATGACAGCAGTCAGGAAATCTGGGTTCAAATTCTGCCACAGATATTTATTGTTATGCAACCTTGGGCAAGTCTTTAGTTTCCTTATTTTCAAAATGAGATAGGAGTAGGGTAGGGTGGATTGGGGTGGGCAGGTAGGGTTAGATGGCTTCTGAAGTCATTTTCAGCTCAAAATCTATGAGCCCATGAACTCTGTAATCAAGGGAAACTGGGAAATTAGCAAGAGGAACCAGTTCAAGGGTGTAAAAATAAGTTTAGTTTTAGATGAGCATGTGAGGAGTTGAGGAGATATCTAGAGTATGTATATGAAATACGGGCCTGATGTTTTAGGAATACATTTGGGGTAGAGAAAAAAGATGTAGGAATCATGTCTTGTGTGACAGAGAAAGAACAAGGCAAGCTTCACTGACTGTGTATTTAGAGCACCAAGAACATTAGTCACTAAAACAAACAAACAAAAAGCCCTTCTCAACATTAAACAAGAATTACAGTCTTAACTTCAGTACTTCTCTTTCCCTCCGTGAATAGTCTTCTGATTCACTATTCCATTTTGGGATATTACATATGATAGCTATAGTTAAACTTTCAATATAAACTAAACATTTTAAAAGGGATGGGCACTGGGCTTTCGTTGTCAGCCATACAAAGTACTTTATTTGGCCAGACAAGAGAGAACCTAAATTGAGTCTTTCCTTTGCATAAAAGTAAACTAAAACTAAATAGCTGAAAGGTTCATAGTGTCTTTAATCCTAAATTTCTCCCTGCTCAAATTTCATTGCATTAGAAGGATAACGTAGGTACCAGGGACAGGGAGTCACAGTGAGGTTACCTGTTCAGCATCCTCTGTGGCCAAGTCATTCAGCCTCCCTGGGCTTTAGTTTCCTCATCTGAAAAATGTGGGGGGGGGGTGCTAGATGGTCCCTGAGGTCTCAGTCCAGCTTTAGATCTATGTTTTTATGGTCACCTGACTTGAATATCAGCTCTTCATCATTACCTCTCCTATGAAGGCATAGTTAATGCTGGTAAATGTTTTAACTTATGAACACTAACATTTGCTCACACACATATCCAGCAGAGCAAGATCCTAGTCATTGCATATCTTCAGACAAAGGAGAAATAAATTAGATCAGGAAGAACTATTCAATTTAATTCTTTTCAGCATGTTTTCATCCAGTGGAAGATATAATCTGATTAATGCCGTTCCAAGCTAATGTGTCACAGGAAAAGATTTCCATCCTTTTCCAGGGTTGCTACTAAAATCTCCACATTACGATAAGCAGATGGAGAAAATACATTTGCCTGTGTACATTGGGATGTGCGTGAGGGTGGGATTTAGAGACATGGTACAGGGGAGGGTCTTATGGTGGGACAAAGTGGAGCAAAGATCATAGGATTAAAGCTCTAGAGATGCAAAGGGCCTCAAAGACCATCTAATCCAATACCTCCATTTTATAGATGAGGAAACTGTGCCCTAGGTGGCTGAAGTGATTTGTCTAAGGTTACCCAGACAGTAAGCGTAGAGGAAGGACTCAAACCCAGGTCCTCCAGTACTCTAGAGGAAGGAAATGGAGAATCTGTTACTTCTATCCATACCCAGCTCACATACAGGGGGTTACAAATGGGCAAAATGAATATATACACACTTGTGTGTTCTGGGGGGAGGGGGAAGGGGCACAAAGGATGAAAATTGGTAATGTACTAGGCCAAAGTCTCCACTAGATTCAGAAGTTTTCCAATTTCCCTCTTCATCACCCTACAATAAATATGTCTATATAGACAATGAGTATCGTGGAGTTTCCCCTCAAAATGAGAAACCAATGTGTATTAGAGTCAATCAATGGAAGGCTTCATGGAAGAGACAGAATATGAACTGGGCCCTGAAGGAATTAGGGATAATGGAAATAAAAGGGCATTTCAAGTAAGGGAGAAGAGCACAGTGAATGGCTCAGGGGCAGAAATTACTATTTTGTTCAGGAGGAAGAAACTAGACACTTATGTAGAGGGCAGTATAACTGAAAGAAAACTGGCTTTGGAGTCAGAAGGCATGGGTGAAAGTCCCAGCTCTATGACTTACCACTGGCATGACCTTGGGCAAGTACCTTAGCTTCTTTTGGCTCCAGTTTCTTCAAATATAAAAAGGGATTGGACAAAGTGGTTTATGAGGCCCCTTCCAGATCTGAATCTATGACTCTTTAATCTTGGTTATAGTTATACACAAGAGGTCAGTGCCAAATTGAAGTCTGGGTCTTTGACCTATTGGCAATAAAGAATAATTGAAGAGTTTTGGTCATACAGTCAAGCAGCATTTTAGTTTGAGTACATTGGCAACTGTGAGCAACATAAAAGGTCTAATGGCTGAACCTCAACCTTAGTCTTCATAGATTAATGTTAGACTTGAAGAGAGGTCTCCAATTAGAGACCCAGGGATTCTTTTCTTGGCCCCTGCCATTTAACATTATCAATGATGTAGATAAAAGTTTAGATGTCATACTATTTAAATCTACAGATGAAACAAAGCTAAGAAGACAGAGTCAAGGTTTGAATGGATCTTAACAGGCTACAACTTAGGACCAAATAAAATAAGGTAAAATTTAAAAGCAATAAATATAAAAATTGTCTAACATTTCTTAAAATGCAATATTCCTTTGGTGATATTCTATCACTGCAAATTATAGATGAAAGCTATCTCCAAAGAGTTAAAGTCAAGGATCATCCAAAAGTAATAGTAGGAGGCACATGGGAGATATAAGCAGGATATAAGACATTATCAAAGAAAGAAAGAATTGTAAGATTAGTGGAGAAAGATGTTATCATGGAAATGCATGAATAGAAAAGAAGATTGACTGAACACATTATAAGAAGAAGGCATAACCAGTGGGCAGTGATTGAAAGGGACCGAGAGAAAGGACCTTAGCATGTTGACTGGATCTCCTGGGGTGGATTTCTAAAAGGATAAGATGAAATGGCATAGATTGGTGTTAATCTGATCACTGAAAGAAGTATCCTCATCAATGAGGTTCATTGAAGTAAGTGTAAAGTCATTTATACCTGGGTTTAAAAAGTCAACTTTTCAAGTCCAAAATGGGGAGGCATGGTATCTCAAAAATATCTGAGAGTTTTAGGTTTAGTGTAAGTTAATTGTGAACTGATAGTGTGACTATGCTATTAATATTTTTGACTACATTAAGGAAAATACAACTAGGAAGGTGACACTCCCACTATACTATCAGATGTATGGATCCCAGCTGTTGTATTGTGTTCAGTCTTCAGTATTATATCTTAGGAAGACCATTGATAAGATGGAGTATCAGTAAGTCAACAAACATCCAGTAAGTGCTTACTATGTGTCAGGCAGTGTGCCAAAGTGCAGGGGAGATGAACAAAGACAAAAAAACACACTCCTAAACTCAAATTTATTTATTCAAATAAGGGAGATGACATGTAAAGGACTAATGACATGGAGGTATATAGAGAGGAGGCTGAAGGTATTCTGAAGAAGACATCAGCAGTGAGAAGAATGGGAAAGATCTCCTATAGAAACTGAGCTTTGAGGGAAGTCAAAGAAACGAATAGGCTGAGGTTGAAGGAGTGGAGCATTCCAGTCATGGAGGAGCAGGAAAGCATGGAGATGAGAAATGGAAGTAACTTCAGGGAGGCCAGTGGAGCTGGATCAAAGAGTGAATGTACAGTTTACGAAGAGTAGAAAGGCAGGAAAGGACCAGGTTGTAGAGTTTAAATGCCAAACAGAGGACATTATCTTTGATCCCAGAGGTAACAGGAAAATGCTAGAGCTCATAGAGATGATATGGTAAGATTCATACTTTAGGGATATCAAGGATCACTTGTAAAGGAAAGAGGAAGGGCCCAGGGAAACCAATTAGGAAACTGTTGTGGTTATTCAGACAAGAGATGATGAAGACCTGAACTTTTTGTAGTTGTTGTACATCTGTGTCTGACTCATTGTGTCCCAATGTAGGATTTTCTTAGCAAAGATACTGGAGTGGTTTGTTATTTTCTTCTCTGACTCATTTTACAGATGGGGAAACTGAGGCAAATAAGGTTAAATGACTTGACCAGGGCTACACAGCTAATACATATCTGAGGTTGGATTTGAACTCATGAAGATGAATTTTCCTAATTCTAAACCCAATGCTCTATCCACTGCACTGCCTGTCCAGGCCTACACTAGGGTGTATATCTGTCTATATCTATATCTAAATCTATATCTATAGAATGAGTAGAGAGAAGGGAGCAGATGAAGGAGCACAAAAGTTCTTTGCTATGTTCTCTCTCTATTTTAGCTTCCCAAGCTGTAATTTTTCTTTCTCAAAGGTGCCTTAATTTTTATTCATTATACTGCAAAGCATGTAAAATAAGCTGACTTAGACCAGACCAAATAGTTGGCTATTACTCTAAAATCTGCTTGAAAATGTGGAACAAAAAAGAAACAATCTGTTCTAAGGGAATAGGATTGTAAGAAAATTTATTAGGGGTAAATTAAAAACGTCCTCCCCCTTCACATGCTTACCTGATGGAAAGAACTGCTGAAAGTCAACATTAACTGAAGTATATATTATTGACCCTTATACCTACAATGATCCTTATACCCATACCAATCAAGCCATGTTACATTTTATGATATGGTGCAAAGAGATCCTGGATTCAAATCCCACTTCTTTTTTTTTTAAATAATAAAAACTTCTAATTTATTGTTTACTTATGTTAATATTCTTTTAAAAGTTATCCTTATTTATTTAAAATTGTTTTAAATTTTGAGTTCTCTTTTAAATTCTCTCCCTCCTTCCAGCCCTTCCCACCATCCGCTGGAAAGTCAAGCAATAAGATATCAATTATGCACGTGAAGTTACACAAAACATATTTCTGTATTAGCCATGTTTTTTACAAAAGCAAGAAAAATAAAGTGAAAAACTATACTTCAATTTGAGCTCAGAATTCATCAGTTCTTTCTCTGGAGGTGAATTGCATTTTTTATCATGGATTCTTTGGAATTGTCTTGTATCATTGTTTTGGTCAGAGAAGCTAAGTCTTTCATAGTTAAGCACTGTTACAACGTTGCTGTTACTGTACACAGTGATCTCCTGGTTCTGCTCACTTCACTTTGCGTCATCCATTTAAGTCTTTCCAAGTTTTTCTGAAACCATCCTATTTTTCATTTCTTATAGTACAATAATATTCCATCATAATCATATACCACAACTTGTTTAGCCATTCCCCAATTGATGGGTATCCCCTCCTTTTCTAATTTTTTGCCACTCAAAAAGAGTTGCTATAAATATTTTTGTATGTATAGATGCTTTTCCTTTTTCTTTGATCTTTTTGGAATACAGAACTAATGGTGTTATTGCTTATGCAAAGGTCAAAGGCAATAGTTACAAATTGTTCTCCAGAATGGCTGAACCAGTCCACAACTCCACCAACAATGTATTAGTGCCTCTATTTTTCCACATCCCCTCCAGCATTGTATCCCATTTATGATGTTTACTGCCCATATGACCTCCAGGAAGTCATTTCATCTCTCCCAAGCAACTTTAGTGTTCTCATCTGTAAAATAAGGAAGTTGGGCTAGAGCAGCATGGGAACATGCAGCCTCAAGGCTACATATGTCTCTGGAGATCCTCAAGTCCTTTGACTGAGTCCAAACTTCACAGAACAAGTCACCTTAATAAAAGACTGGTTTTGTAAAATTTGGATTCAGTCAGAAAACTGTACCCAAGGGCCTAGAAGGCTACATGTGGCCTCGAGACCACAAGTTCCCCTCCCCTACGTTAGATAGTTTCTGAGGTCCTTCTAGGATCCTATGAGTTTGTGTAACTCACCAGGCTTTCCAGGCTGTTGCCTGAAAAGAAACATTCTTGACTCTAATACCTTTAGGATTTTTACTCCAGCCTAGCCAAATTACAGAAAAAATGAAAGGTCAAAGAAACAACCTCAGACTCACAGAGCTCTTTCCGCCCACATACATGCTTTAGTAGTTAACCACGGACACAGACAATTTTTAAATAAACCACACAGGCCAATGTATCTAAAAGGGAAAGGATGAGTACAGGAATTGATGAGTAGCAGATTTAATCCTGGACAGTAAAAATGGTCACAACAAAGCAGCAAGGAAACACGCACAAACACAAATGGACATGCAAATCTTCATCAACATTCAAACTGTATGTTCTATAAGCATACATACATACACACACATATATGAATTGGGGATGTCAAAAGAAAATCCATCAGTGACTAAAGAAAAACATTAGCCTGCTAGTTGAATCTATTTAGCTTTAATTTTTTTTTTTTACTACAATTGCCTAGTCCTTCACTACAGAATAAGTTCAAATCCAGCTGGTTGAGTTTTGCTTAGGAGCTCTAGAAAGAAAGAATATTGTTAACTCTGTATTTCAATTTTTTCCTTCAATAGACCCAACGTCTTTCTTGATCTAAGGAAAATAGACCTATAATGACAATTTCAAAACAAATGCCTGAATTTCTGCTCAAGTGCTCTGGTTAGTATTATTTTTACGGAATTTTGTGATTTTGAGAAAAGTATCAAGCTGATGAAGCCAATTTTATTTTTTTTCTCTAAAGAGAATCAAATTCTTCCAGGAAGGACATTGGGCTAGAAGTCAGAAGACCTGGATTCCAGGCTTGTCTCTGCTACTCTCTGGTTATGTGCTTGGGAGATCATTTACTATTTCTGATTCTCAATTTCCTCATCTGCAAAATAAAAGGGTAACCCAAAAGGTTACAAAGATCCCTTCCAGGTCCCCGCCACACTGTAGATACTCCTTAAATATTTTTTGACCGATAAATTAAACGAACATTAAGTAACTTTGTACAAGGTACTTTCTAGGTTTGGGAGATACATGTTTAAAAGTGAGAAGTCTGTGCCCTCAAGGAATATGTGAGTGAATGATTGAAATTAAAAAGCTCATTAAAACAACCAGCAAGGAGCCCACTCCTCTTTCTTTTGCAAACACAGTGGGATGGCAGCAATTCATCCACCTGAGTATGGAAAGGAGAAAACTACTGTTTCTCATGTATACTCTATATTTTCCATTCAAGCAAGAATTACTCCTAGGAACTGAGGTGGGGGGAAATGTTTTATTGAAACTCTGTCCTTAGCTTCCTTACAAGAAGGAAAGAAAGAAGGAAGAAAGGAAGGAAGGAAGGAGGGAGGGAGGAAGAAGGGAGGGAGGAAAGAAGTCTACTAGTAGGGGAAAGAGAATCTCTGATAAGAAAAAAAGCTACACCAATGCAACCTTTGACACATCCTGGATAACTTATTCAACAGCTGTTCACATTTATATAAAGTTTTACACTTTATTAGGTGCCTTCATCCCAACAGCTTTATGTGGGACTTCAAGAGACTTGATCAGGGCTATGCAGGATTAAGTAGCAGAACCAGGACAGGATCTACAGCTGAAAGGGACTTTAAAAGGTCTTTTAAAACAACCTCTCACCCATTTCACAAACGAGTAAACTGAGACTCAGAGTGGTTAAGTGATTGCCTACAATCACAAAGGTAATAGAGCTATGATTTCAACTTAAGTCCTCTAAATCCAAATTCACTGCTCTTACCACCACATCACATAGACCTTTTCCTCATGGTGACCTTAAAAAGAACTTGTAGGTTGCATATTCATAAAAAGATACTATAAAGAGAGGATACAGGGACAATTGACATATACCTATAAGGTTAAAGAAATATTTTTTACTACCACATAAACATGCAATATTCATATGAATACGTCCATAGCCTTGTCCACATGAACAAGGTGGAAAATTAGGAAGAAGGTTCATTCTTCAACAAATAATTCAATGTATTAGAGAAAGGAATAAATTAGTTCATTTTCTATTGATTCCAACTTTACTAGTTCTTGACCCTTTACCAGATAGAGAAGCATCAACAAATGGCTCCTTGGGCGGAATATAATTATTTCATGTGAGGATCAAGTGATCTGCTCTAGTAGACTGGCCTCATACCTCCTAGAGCATAATTGCATATCATCCATACTATGTAACTCTGAGTCTTTAAGGAATTAGGGTCCTCAGACCTTGGGTTCCTTTGGTAAGAGACAACTGAGTGAGCAATCCTGTTGATCACTCTGTTTTATACCTGGACTCTGAATCTAACAGGGTTCCAGGGATCAACAAATTCTACTTCTAATATAAATTCTTTGGAAGAAGTGAAAAGATTTGATTGCCTGTGTGTTGAGGGTGGAGAGGAAAGGATATTGATCACTGTCTTTAAGGGTCTGAAGGGTCATCATGAAAGGGAAGGATTATACTTGTTTTCCTTGTTCCAGAAGGTAGACCCAAGAGTAAGAGGTGGAAGGTACAACATAGATTCAGGCTCTTGTATAAAAAATAAACAGACTTCCTAACCATTAGCATTCTCCAAGAGTAGAATTAGCTACCTAGGAAGATAATGGTTTTTACCCATATTAGAGGTCTTCTAGCAAAGGTTAGATGACCATTTTTTCAGGGCATATAGAAGGAATTTTTGTTCAGGTACTTATTAGACTAGATGGCATCTTAGACCTTTTTCACACCTACAGCCTGTCATTTTCTGAAAATGAAATATCACTATAGTGGAAATTAAATGTACTTAACTAGACTTTGTAACCTTGAATTAGTGCAACACTGAGATATAAATCCACCCTAACAATACACCTACCCCCATCATAGGAACATTCAGCTTCTCATTATAATTATATCTGTATCTCAATAAATCAAGACTAGGTAGAAGGGTATGGAAAGGCAGATAGATTTCTACTCCTTCCTCACCTCTATCTCTCAGAATTATTATGTCTTCCTTTAAGAAATCAATTGAACGTCACCTCTTCTTAAATTACCATGCATTTATCTGTTACATAATAAGAGCGCTTAACATATATGTAACATTTATATTATAATATTTATGTGGAAGCCATGTATTATTTCTGTTCCTATAATATACATGTGCAGTTTATGAATCATTTTACATGTTATCTCATTTAGAAAAATGTTTTTTGAAAGTAGTGTCCCCTTCCCCCTTTTTTTGTCTTTGTATTCCTAGCACCTAGGAGAGTGCCTTGAATCTAGTAACTCTTTAACAAATGTTTGTTGAATGGAATTGGGAACCACAGAATAGTACTTTTGTCCAAAGAATCTACCTTTTTTTTCAGATTGAATTTTGAATAAAATATTAAAAATACCAAATCCTTTTCTAGTTAAAAATTTGAATATGAATTAAACATCAACAGGTGTGCTGTAGATATGACCAAAGACTTTAGTAATTAATAATCTATGTGAATGGGGATTTTTTTTTAAAGACATGGTATCCTGGAAGGAGTATAAAAAACAGGAATTCAGAAAATCTCATTCTCAGTTAATGTGTTTATAAAACCAAAAATTGAACTTGATAAATCCTTTAAAAACAATTTAACATTCATGTTTTTAAAATTTTGTGTTTTAATTCTTTCACTTCCTTCAGTCCCTCCTTGAGGAGGGCAAGTAATATTATACCAAACATATATATATATATATATATATATATATATATTTATGGTGTCATGCAAAACATGTTTCCATATTAGTAATGTTTCCAAAAAACAAAATACAAACGATTAATAAAATGCAAGAAACATAAAGATAGTTTAAAAATATGCTTCAATCTGTACTCAAAGTTCACAGATTTCTCTCTCTCTCTCTCTCTCTCTCTGAAGGTGGATAACATCTTTCAAGATGAATCTTTTAGAATTGTCTTGGATCACTGATCAGAGTAAAGTCTTTCATAATTGATCATTGTTATAATACTGTTGTTACTATATTCAATGTTCTGGTCCTGCTCACTTCATTTTACATCACTCATATAAGACTTTCAAGGCTTTTCTGATAATTTACCCCATTCTATCTTGCCTTTCCTTCTTCTCCCAAAATATTCCTCTCTCACTCCTTAATTTTATTTTTTGGATATCATTCCTTCATATTCAGCTCATCCTGTATTATCTACCTGTCTATCTATCTATCTATCTATCTATCTATCTATCTCTTCTAACTATCCTAACACTGAGACAGGTCTCATGAGTTACAAATAACTTTCCATGTAGGAATATAAACCGTTCAACTTTAGTAAGTCTCTTATGATTTTCCTTTCCTGTTTGCCTTTTCATGCTTCTCTTGACTCATATTTGAAAGTCAAATTTTCTTTTCAGCTCTGGTCTTTTCATCAAGAATGCTTGAAAGTTCTCTATTTCATTGAATATCCATTTTCTCTCCTGAAAGAGTATGTTCAGTTTTGCTGGGTAGGTGATTCTTGGTTTTAATCCTAGCTCCTCTAACATTCAGAATAAATAATCCAAGCCTTTGATCCCTTAATGCAGAAGCTGCTAGATCTTTTCTTTTTCTGACTGTATTTCTATAAAACTCAAATTGTTTCTCTCTGACTGCTTGCAATATTTTCTCTTTGATCTGGGAACTCTGGAATTTGGCTACAATATTCCTAAGAGTTTTCCTCTTAGGATCTTTTTCCAGAGGTGATTGGTGGATTCTTTTTATTTCTATTTTACTGTCTGGTTCTAGAATATCAGGGCAGTTTTCCTTGATAATTTCTTGTAAGATGATATCTAGGCTATTTTTTGACTATGGCTTTCAGCTAGTCCAATAATTTTTAAATTATCTGTCCTAGATCTATTTTCTAGGTCAGTTGTTTTTCCAGTGACATATTTCACATTGTCTTCTATTTTTTTTTCATTTTTTTGGTTCTGTTTTATAATTTCTTGATTTCTCATAAAGTCATTAAGATTCCATTTGTTCTATTCTAATTTTTAAGGAATTATTTTATTCAGTGAGCTTTTTGACCTCTTTTTCCATTTGGCCAATTCTGTTTTTTATGGCATTCTTCTCCTCATTGGCTTTTTGAACTTCTTTTTGCCATTTGGGTTAACCTATTTTTTAAGGTGATGTTTTCTTCAGTATTTTTGGGGATCTCCTTTAGCAAGAAGCTGACTGGTTTTCATGCTTTTCTTGCATCACTCTCATTACTCTTTCCAATTTTTCCTCTTCTTCTCTTACTTGATTTTCAAAATCTCTTTTGAGCTCCTCCATGGCCTGCTACGAATTCATATTCCTCTTGGAGGCTTTTTATGTAGGAGCTTTGACTTTGCTGTCCTCCTCTGATTGTATTCCCTGATCTTCCTTGTCACCAATGCAAGATTCTATAGTTTGAGTTATTTTACAATGTTTACTCACCTTTTCAGTCAAACACTTGACTTTCTAACTCTTTGTCAAGGTAGGACTCTGCTTCCAGAAGGGGTGGGGTTAGGGTGGATGTGTTGTCCCAGACTTCAGGGATTTTTTATCAGACCCTTGATCCCTTACCATCTATGGGCCCATAGCTCTGGAAGCAGCCTCTGTTGCTGTTGCTGCTGCTGCCATCACCCACAGAGACTCTGCCACTACCTGACACTGCACTAGGGCTGGGGCCAGACCAGCAAGAATGTGTATTCCCCTTTCACTCAGGTCCTGAATAGTTTTCCCACTGACCTTTTTTTAGTGTTTGTGGGTTGAGAAGTCTGAAAAACCCCATAGCTGCCAATAATTCAGTCCCTGAGGCCTGGTTGTGGTGATGTGACCCACACCAGACTGCACTCAGCTCCCTGCCTGGTGCAAAAGACCCTTTTAATCAACTTTCCAGATTGTCTTGGGCTGAGGATTTGTTTCACTCTGTCACTTTGTGGGTTCTGTAGCTCTAGAATTTGTTTAGAGTAATTTTTAGAGGTATTTGGAAGGCTTTGTGGGAGAGTTCAGGGAAGTCCCTACTTTTACTCTACCATCTTGGTTCTGCCCCTCTTCCCAGACTTTTCTGAAATCATCTTGTTCATCATTTCTTTATAGCACAGTAGTATTCCATCACAATCTTATACCACAATTTTTTCAGCCATTTACCAATTGATAGGCATCCTCTTAATTTTCAATGCACAAAAAGAGTGCCTATAAATATATTTGTATAAATAGATCCTTTTTTCTTTCCTTTGATGTCTGAGATACAGATTTAGTAGTAGCATTGCTAGTCAAAGGGTATACCCATAAACTTGATAAACTCTAAAATCTTCTCCAGTTCTCACATACTATGATTTAAATCTAGATTGCCAAAGACATCATGGTGTCTCTTGACTAAAATACAGAACCAGCCTTTTAGCATATAGAAATAAAGATTAATTGGACTCAGTTAAAGAATCATGATATCAAAAGCAATACTTCATTTAATCTGATGGTTTGGATAGAAAGCAAACTCAGTATGAGTCAACAGTGTCATATGGCAGCCAAAAAAGAAAGGCTAATGTGATGCTGGGTTGCACTAAAGGAATCCCAGCTTCCATGATCATCATGAAGTCCTCTACTTTGGTCAGATCACTTCTGGAGTATTCTGTTCAATTATGGTTTGGAGATTCCAGAAAGGGATATTGAAAGGCTGGAGAGCATTCAATCAAGCAAACAACAATAATTTTTAAAGTCCCTATCATTTGTTAGGTACTGCGCTTGCCCTGGGGACACAAAGACAAAAACCAGCCCCTGACCTCAAAGAGCTTTTATTCTGAGGAGGGGTGATGGCGGGATGGAATGTGTACACATATGATCAAACACAAATTATGCAAAGTATGTAGAAGGGAATTTTTGCAGGGGAAGCATTAGCATCTGGGAAGATCAAGAAAGGCCTCATGTAGTGGATGGTGTTTGAGCTTTGAGAGAAGTTAAAAGAAGCACAAGTGAGGAAAGAATGTGTTCTGGGCATGTATGACAGAGCCATAAGGATGGAATTTCACATATGAAAAGCAGCAATTTGGCTGAAATACACTGTGCAATACATAAAGAGCAGTAATATGTAATAAAGCTCAAAAGGTAAGTCAGAACTAGATTGTAAAAGGCTTTGAGGAGTTTGTATTTGATGCTAAAGAAAATAGGAAGCCAGCTGAGCTTTTTGAGCAGGTGAGGGACGATTAAGGGAAGGCAGCCTGAATAAGAAAGAACCTCAAGTCCTCAAGAGAAAGAAAATGCATGAAGACTGGTTAAAGGAATGAGGGATGTTTAGTCTGGAAAAGAAAGGACTCTGAGGAACATGAGAGTTGTTTTCCACTCTTTGATGAACGGTTATGTTTAAGAAGGATGATATTTGTCTTTTCTGAACCTAGACGTCAGAACCAAGGACAATGTGTGGAAGTTAGAAGGAAAATTTGAACTATCTAAAAGTGGTATGGGCTACTTTAAGAGAGTGTGTGATCTCTTGGAGGTCTTCAAGGAAATTCTGAGTGACCACTTTGGGGGGATGTGGCAGAAAGGATTCTAACTTTGATAAAGAATGGAGTAAGCCTCTTCAATTCCTTCTAAACAAGAGCATGCTAGCAAATGTTTAACAACTGACTCTCAAAATCGAGTCTGAGCAGAAGTAAGGTGAGATTTTAAGTATCATGCCATATCTTTTACTCAACCACCCTTTCAGTGTATAAATTGCTTCCAAGGAGTAAATGAGGTACATTTAGAGTTGGTGAATCTGCTAGGATGCCACCCTCTTAATTTTCTTTGAATGCAAAGTAGAGGAGTTTGTATTTGACACTAAAGACTATAATAGGAAGAACTTGTTGTTCAGTTGTTTTTCAGTCATATCTAACTCTTCATGACCTCTTTTGGGGTATTCTTGGTGGATATTCTGGAGTGGTTTGCCATTTCCTTCTCCAGCTCATTTTACAGATGAGGAAACTGAGGCAAACAGGGTTAAGTGACTTGCTTAGCGTCACAGAGCCAGGAAGTGTCTGGGGCTGGATTTGAACTCAGAAAGATGAATCTTCCTTATTACAAGGATCAGTACTCCATCCACTGCATCACTTAGCTACCTCTGCCTGGCCCCCTCTCCTCTCTGTGTAGATAGATAGATAGACAGACATAGATAGATAGCTAGATAGATATAGTCTCTCTATATAGTGCTCATCCTCCCTTATTCCTCTGTGTATACACACACTCATATAGATGACAGAATTTTGTTTAATCTTTCTTATTAGTTTTCCCCATTCTCCTTTTTAAGTCTAGAAAATTAACAAACAACAAATCAGGCCTTGTCTTCATTTGCAGTATTTGCCAAATCCCAAGGTGTAAATGCTCAAAATGAAAATTTAAGAACTGGTTCTTCCAAGAGCTGAGCAAGCAGACTCCATCACATCCCTACTTCTAATTCTTCAGTTCTACAATTTTGTAATAAGCAATCTTACTTTAAGTTAGGCTTTTGTCACATTTGCTAATTGGAAACCTCATAACTGAAACATATTTGTGATATTATCAGGAGCTGATTATTTGAATATATTTAAATTAATATCCTAGCTTTGGGAGAGTTCTATTTAGCACTAAATTCACAGTAAAAGGGTGATGAGGTTTGAGTGGATTAGGATACCAATTAAAATATTTCAAAGGCAATTAAGGGAATGATATCCTAACTGATTCACCAACTTTAAATGTACCTCATTTACTTCTTGGGAGTAATTTATACACTGAAAAGGTATGGCATGATGCTTAAAGTCTCACCTTACTTCTGTTCAGTTAGACATATATGGATTTCTGGCCTTTCTTTTTAAAATTACTTCCCTATTTGCATAAAGTGGCTATCGCTATTTCAACACACATTTTATCTGAAATTTAAACTTGGGTTGACAGTTACTTAATTTTCTGCCATACTTTAAAAAGAAACGAGTATTTCTTCAAATATTCAGGCATTATTGTCCAACATCTAGACAATTATAATATGATAATTCTAAATTACTCCCAGAGAAGCACTGATGGTAGGAAAGATCACTTTCTTTAAAATAATTTCCATGGGTGCTAGAGAATAGTTCTATTAATATTAATGAAGACTATGTGAGCCCTGATAAAGGGATAAATGCTTTAATGTGCTAAAGATAACATCTATGAGCTCATGCCATTCATGTCAAGAAGAATAATCTCTTTACTTCAATCACGCCTACATTTCTACAATTTTAAAGCCAGAAGGAATGAGCAAATCCAATCCCCTTATGTTATATGTAAAGAAGCTGATGACCAGAGATGTACAAAATCTTGCCAAAGGTCACACATCTACATTGTCACAGACTTAAATAATCTCCATATTTAACATCAGAATTATCATTTTTTTACTTGTGTGGGTTGAATAATTTTAAATCAAATAATTTAAGCCATCATTATATTAAGTGAGATATAATTGTAAAATACTTGGTTGGTGCCTGGAACATAGTAGATGCTTAATAAATGTTTGTTTCTTTCTCTTTCCCTTTTCCTCCCCTTTTCCCTTCCCTTTCATCAAGAGAGCCCTGTGACAAATCTGTAAGAAAGCTTTTTCTATAGTCCATAAATGGGGAAAGTTTTTAATAGGGAGATCTGACAGGTAACTTAATAAAAGCTACTAGGCTTATTTCAAATCTCTAATTAGCCTAGAGAAACACAGGCAAGCTAAGTGGGTCAGTGGATAATGCACTAGACCTGGAGTCAGGAAGACATGAATTCAAATTCAGCCTTAGACATTTATTAACTATCTGATCCTAGACAGATTACTTCTCCTCTTCCTGTCTCAATTTTCTCATATGTAAAATGGAGATAATATAGCACCTGCCTCACTGGGTTGTTGTAAAGCACTTTGCAAACCTTAAAATACTATATAAATACTAGCTACTATAACAGTGAAAATAATCCTCCCTTTCAAGGTTTATGGGGAAAGAAGAAGAGAACATAAAATAGATAACACAAAGCTAAAAATTATGGTTCTCTTTT
>CM053769.1:74794935-74882695 GCA_028658325.1 Potorous gilbertii
ATTTTGGTGTGGAAAAACAAATAGTTGAGAGATTCAGGGACCTTCATAAGAATAGAAATGTTCTTCTATTTGCAAAAAGGAGGAGTTTTATTTTATTTTGGAAAGGGGATATGACGATAGTTAACTGGTGGCTCATCATCTTATCTTCTGATATTTGTTGTTGACAGATCTGCCTTCTGGGAATTATATTCAAGAAGATATATCTCACTGTTCCTATCTCTGTGAGGCGGGCAAGGATTGCTGTGACATAATGGCAAGCTGCAAGTGTGGCATTCATACCGGGCAGTTTGAATGTATCTGTGAAAAGGGCTACTTTGGAAAAGGACTGCAACATGAATGCACAGGTCAGTCTCCAGCTAAATTGTATCTAGAGCTGGCTCCAATTCAGATGTTCAGATGGTGAGCTCCATGGGAGCAGGGACTATCTTTTACCTTTGTATCCCTAGTGTTTATCAAAATTCATGGTGCATAGTAGGTGCTTGTTAAGTGTGTGTTGGTGATCATGTGGGTCAAATGATAACTTCTGCTTCTATGAGGAATGGATGCCAGCATAAGTATGGTCTTGTAGACCCAAGATTTCTGGGATTGTATTGTGGGATGATGGTGCTTCAGCAATTCTTGAATTCCCCTTCATGGCCATCCTAAAGCCAGAAACTTATCATTGTATAGAAACTGAGATTGCTTCATGGTTCCTTGGGTGTTCTCTAATTACTTTCCTCACCTCCAGTTATAACTCAAAGTTTATTGAAGTGAAACTAAGACATTAATTTAGAATTGTTATAATCCATGAAAGGCAGTCTCATGTAGTGGATAGAGAACTGATCTCTCTGTCAAGAAGATCTAAGTTCAAGTATCTCCTTTGACACATACCTGATTGTCAGACCTTGATCAGGTTACATCCTTTCACTATAATTTATGTAGAATAGGTACAGGTCTATGTTGGTAGAGGGAGCTCCCTCACTGTCAGTTCCTTTTATCAATGAAATTGCATATATAGCTAGGGAAAAAGTATCCATGTAGGACTTTCTGTCTTGGGAATCACGAATTAGCAGATGTCTATTTTCTGACGAGTAGCATCCATTCTCTTGATGTGTTTTCACATAAAAGCAGAAGCATGTCGATGGTTGATCATGATTTGCTCTTTTGAGAATATATATTTTCTTGTAAGCAAACATCAGTTAGGAGCATTCAATATCAGTGACTTTTCTTTCTACTCTAGCACATGGTGTTTACTGTTTGTTGCATGTTTGAAACGTTAACAATCTTTATTTTGACAATTGGCAGAAAATCAATCCCTGTAGTTGAGAAATTTCTTTTTTTTTGGTCTGTTTGCTTGTATGTACCATTTCTTTTTTCCTTGGGTCAGTTTGATTCTTTGGACCTCAGTTTCCACATCTGTAAAATGAAGGGAATTGGACTAGAGGACCTTGATGGTCCTTTTCCATGATCCTGCAGTACTAGACTTCCTTTCTCTCTTCCCTTTTCTATGCTGACATTTTCTTCATTTTTCCTTTCTTTCCCATTTTTGTCTTTCCCTATTTTGTTTTTTCTTACTCTCCTCACTTTTCTTCTTTTCCTTTGTACCCCTGCTCCTTTCCCGTCTATCAAAATCTTTTCCTACTTGGCATTACTTTCCATTTCCGCCCAGAAGCCATCCCTTCCCAGGCTCTTTGCTCTCCCCACCCGGGAGACTCTTACTTAAGGCGTTAAAAAAATAGCCTAAGGGCTTCTGGGCCATCAAAGTAAATTTCCTAGCCTCTCCCCTCCTCATATATCCTCCCACACTTTCCTATTTACCTCAGTTCTTCTCTCCCTAAGTCCCCCAACTAACCCAAGGCAGAGACTCTTTTTATTATTTTTTTTTTAACTTGTGCTGTAGTCAGTATGTCTGGTTTTGGTGTGGTCTTAAACTGGGCTGTTGCTCTCTGCCAATAAGTCACTTTGGTGCAGCTGGCTGGCAGGCAAGCAAGCCCAGTCACACAGTGTCTGTCTCCCCCCAGGGCCACCCTGATTTCTGTGGTCTGAGGAGATTCCCACACCCACTCCCACCAGTTGCACTAGCCAGCTACTGCTGTCTTCCTCCCATCTGTTGTAGGCAGAAAGGAACAGAAGTCCAGAGGATGGTGTTGGGTGGGCTTCTTCCTTGTGCTTCAGTGGAGGGACTAGAGAGAACCCTCTGCTGGATGGAGCCAAAATACTAAGCACAGTGGGATCTGCGGTCTTCCTGTCCCTCTGCTTACATCTGTGGTTTTCTGCTTTAATTCTTATTGCATCTGTTGATCATAATGCACCCAAGGCTGTGAATTAGATACAGTTCCCTTAACATAAATGTCCATTTTGTTGTTTTTAGGATCTGTCTAAGGGGCAAGTGATATTGGATACCATAGGAATTTGGTACTGGATCACCATCACACTCATTGCAACCTTTCTGGACTTGTACTATTGCTGATTTCTCCCAGGCTTTAAGAGTAAAAAGAAAAAAAAGGTTTTCAATCCTCCTTATTTTTTATGATTCCAGTCCTATCTTATTCTCAGAAAAACAAAAAAGAGAGTGGTAAATGCAAATCATTGATTCTTGAACTTTTGTTTTAGCTTATGGCTCAGTATTATTCTTTGCCATGACAAACTACACACGTGGTACAACTGCAAAAGTAAATTCTGCACAATTCTCTTCATACCTGGAGGAAACTCAAAAAATTCAATATTCCATAGGTGCTGTGGACTCTTTAACAAATTGTATTGCTTTATTAGCCATCATATCTTATTGTTGTTAATGTAAGATTTGTCATTTTCTCTTGGACTCAGAGGAGTCTTAGCTATTAGTGATCATTTCCATTTTTAGAAACATTGGCTCCAAAATAACCATAGACATTGAGTTCCAGGGAAGCAAAGGTCACACAGTCACTTTGTGGTAGAACTGGAACTAGAAAACAAGCCTCCAGAATCCTAGCCCTATGTTACACCCATTATACCATGTTAGTCTAGTCCCCCTATTTTACAGATGGGAAAACTGAGCCCAATAAAGGTAGATTGTTTTCCAACTTCAAATAGTAAGTTACAAAAGAGGGCCAACATTCTTTTCCTATTGCAATAGGCTCCCACATTTCTATAGTGCCTAGTATCCTTGGTCTATACAATAGATTTTCCATAAGAAAATATACCTTTATATGTTTCATTCACTTAACAAGTAGCATTGAAACATAAAACATCTTCAATAGATATTTAAAATACCCACCATTCCACACAAGGCTCCACAGCGTGAGGAACAATCTGTCTTATTTATTTTGACATGAATCTAATTCATGAATCACTTCTTGTTACTTTCAACAACAGAGGTATATTTTACTTGTTATCACAGCACAAATCATGCACCAGGGATACAAAATGAATCCAAAGTTTTCTTAAACCAGACCAACTAATGAAAAGTTCTTCCAACATGTTGGAATGATTAAAATAAAACAAGGCAAAACATACTTTGAAAGAGATATGCTTTGTTTTGTTTTGTTGGTCTAACTGTGTTCACTTTGATGTTAAGAAACGTTACAAATCCAATTCTACTCTCTCCTTTTTTGAAATCATGTGACACAATGGGAAAAAAAGAATTATTTTAAGAAATTAATTTTTGTCCCACTGAATCAATTAGACAAAGAAATTGCTGAAAGTGTAGGCAAAGATTGTAGTGTCATTGTTTATTCTATGTCCAAACTTACTGGTTGACTTTATCTATCTGCTAAATAATGAAATAAATATACTCCTGGTTTAACATACTAACATTCATTGAGATAAACAAGTATAGGGAAGACATACCAAAGACACTGCTGTGTATAGCTAGAGAAATCAAGTATTAAAATCCAAAGCATTTACAGCTGCTATGGACTTCACCAAAGGGGACTTGAAAGGAGCAGAATGCAGATATACCTGACATTCTGTGGATACTTGGTGACAGTGATTAATTTCATTGCCATGACTCAGGGATGGTAAGCAATTGGAAAAGGTCAGACTAGACTAGTAGCTCAAAGCTTAATGCCCTGAAACAGGAGCATCTGCATCAGGGTGAAAGAATGATTAATAAATTAGCACGACTATAGAAACTGAGATCTTGGCCCACATATGAACACATGAATGCATATACTGTAGATAGATATAAATATACATATGCTATTTGTGTATTGATACATGCATCTATACAAGCATATTTGTGGGCAAGTGTATATATTTGTATATACAAATGTACCTATTTACTTATATGTGGATGTATCTATTTGTGAATAAACATGCACATACATATTGGGGGTCGGGAAAACCTGGCACCATCACCTTGGCCAAGTCACTTTACTACTCCATGTCCCCCAAACAACTTTCTAGAATTATAATTTGCAGAATAGTTATTGATTTGTATTAATAAAGGGAATTTACTTATCAAGGAGTTTCTTACCCCAATTAATCACAGTTCTGGACTAAAGGAAAATATATGTCCCACTGCTCATAAAATCTAGGTATACAATCTCTGTTTATACATATAATATATATGTATATCATACACAACTCTCATTTATAAATGCTAATAAATAATACTTTAAATAAAATAAGTGCTTTACAAAGCATTGCATGTGAATATATACAGATATAATATATATATGTATATCATACACAGCTCTCATTTATAAGTGCTAATAAATTATGCTTTAAATAGAACAAATGCTTTACAAAGCATTGCATGTGCATATATACAAATATGTCTGTTTATATATATCTATATATTTATATATAAAATTTATAATCTCATTTGCTCCTCACATCAACCTGTAAAGTAGATGTTATTTTCAACCCCTTTTGATAGAGGAAATGGAGACAGAGATGTTAAGTAACTTGCCTGTGAACATCTAGTTAGTAAGTTTCTGAGGCAGGATTTAAACTCAGATCTCCCCAACCCTAACCCTAACCATAACCATGAGAGCCTAGCCATTCTATGTTTGTGTGAAAATGAGTGTTTGTGTATGTGTGTGTGATACATAATCTCTATCTTTATCTCTAGCTATCTCCATTTCTACTTCTATACATCTGCACCCATCTAAATATCTATTTCTCTCTCCATGTCTATATTTATACCTATATTTTTATCTATCCTACACTAAGGCTGTGCAGAGGTGACTGGGTTCTCAAAGGTCACATCAGTCAAACACAAACTCTGAGTTGGCAAAGTTTCAAGTACAGAACTGGAGACTAGCTACATTTGTTTTCCAAGGACCAGCCTAGCTGGACTCAGAGAGGGTCGTCACTATGTTGGCTGCAGGAAGATCATCTCCTGAGTTACCCAGGGGCTTGATAGGACTAATCTTTTCCTGACCCAGATTCTCTGACTTCTCTGATGTAGCTTCCTCTCTATCTAATGACCTGATTGGCCCTAGCTTCCTTGCCACAGCTTCCTGAAAATATAAAAGGTCCCCTCAGGTTATAGTTAGTGACTCTGAGATTTGGTGGGTATCTGAAACCATTTGAGTTTGCTGCATCCAGTGACTTATAGACCAGATGCATTTCCAGAAGGGGAGAGAAATATCCAGAGAAACTAAGTGCCCCCTATATCCTTCCTGTGTTAAAGCAAAGTAAACTCCCTCCTTTGTTAAATGTTCAGTGACCTATACATCATGTCCTCCCAACACTGAACCTGAACTAAGCAGGAGGTGGAATCAGAGCCATGCCTACAACAAGGGGTCATGATCTGCATCTGTGAAAGAAGTATCAATACCCCATGAAATTAAAGTATATTTCTTTTACTAAAGTCCTGCTCCTGTGCCCTTTCATGGTGGTAGGATCATTGTGGGTTCCTGAAGTCTTGCCCATGGAGGACAACTGGAAGGTTCTGCCTATGTAGAATGACTCAGTGATAGAATGTCTGGGGAGCAGTCTAGACAACTTTACAGATGTTCATCAACAATCTGACCACCTGATTTTGGGGAGCAACAGCAACTCATGCCAGGACTTTGTGTGGATGGGATATGAATCTCTTCAGTGGGAAAAGGATGTGCACCAGTAAAAAAAAAATGGGTTGTTTGAAATATTCAAAATATGTGTGTGTTAATTGACTACAGGTTTCGATAAGTGTAATAAACACTGGGGAATATTCTTTAACTTAGGGTATTTTTTGGTATGCATTGCTGCCCAAGTATTTTATCAGGTCATTGGAGAAAAAAGAGATCAAAGACTCACATACATTCTTGCATGTAATACTAATAGCATGGAGAGATTGCATTTTCTTAAACAGAGTTCAGCTTTAAAAAAACCCAGCTGAGGTTTTTGATTTGTTAAATAAAAAGAATTTGCAGAATGCATTGCCTATTTGTCTTCATATAATACAGAGGAATGCTGCTGGCAGTTTGACATTGATGTCATAAAAAGGGGGTTATAGAAAGCTTGATATATATCTGCGACACTGATGATGAATGCTTTTAATTTTCCATGGTCTGGACAACTAGATACCAAGTAGATCATAAGTATGACATACCATATTAGAATTCATCATAGATTTGAAATGTCTGTTATCCCTTATTTCATTGATTCCTTCTGACCTTTTGCAGAACTGAAATCTATCTCTAGATCATTCCATTTGGGGCATCACATAATTGTCAACATCAGTCAGTGATATTCTTTACAGGTGGTTTTAATAACGTGTCTAATATTCTGAAATTCCAAAAATGAAGGAGACTGTGCAGTTCCTTCTCCCAACTGCAAACCCTCCTTCTACACCTCCACTCTTATCCTGTCCCATCATCAGATGCCCTTAGTAAATCCTAGGAGGGAATAGTATATAACAGCAAAGGTTTACCTGCTAAGGCACATATTTAGCTAACCTCTCCACTCTATTTAAAGTAAATATGTTCTATTCTTATGAAGAAAACCCAAATGGAGTCATGAAAGAGTCTGGCATCACTGAAACAACTGAACTAGAGAATGTAACTAAAAGCCTCCTTTCCTTTGTTCTTTTAGTCTCAAAGCACCAATGTACTACCTAGATTGACCATCTCCTGTCTCTTATTATTGGTTTCCATCTAGCCCACCTGTTTTCTAATTATATATATTCTAGAAAAGTGCTTTTCTTCCTTTTTTGCCATATCTTCCATACAAATTTGCATTATAACAACCATTTTAAAATTCTAATAATGGTGTTTTTTTAAATAAATGAACTTGTAATTTCAATGGTTTAAGAAGCTCCCTGAGAGAAGTCTCCCGTCCCCCATGTGAACTTTAACACACTGCCTTAACAAGTTGAATAATGCCAAGAGTCCCATAATTTGTGGTAGGTGTTTAACCTTGGATTTCCTGACTTGCAGGCCAGCTTTCTAGACACAACATCAAGTTGCCTTTCATAATCATTTTTAAGAAGCCCCAAATGCCAATACTTAATCTATTTAAAAAGAAAACAAAACTATGGTAACTCATAATTATAAATTGTCTTGGTGTTATGGCCTTTCTAGGATCAGATTATTCCCGTGGGTAATGAAACATTTGTTTAGTGGCTTATGAGATAATTTTAAAATTTAGATGGAATCGCAGCCTTCTATATAGCATTGAGGATCCTTGCCAAACTTGTTTTATTTAAGTAGGAATTATCCTGGGAGTCAATGGAGGAGTCATCTTGGATTCCTCACTATCTCTCACCCCATCCACATCCAAGCTGTTGCCAAGCCCTGTCAGTTTCATCTTTGCAACATCTCTCAAATAATCTTCCTTCTCTCTTCTGATGCTTCTATGGCTGGTGCAGGCTCCCATCACATTACGCCTTCATTACTGCAACAGCCTGCTGATGCGTCTGCATGTCTCAAGTCTCTCCCCACTCCAGTCCATCCTTTATTCAGCCACTAGAGTGATTTTTCTAAACCTAGATCTGGTCATGTCACTCCCCTAGTCAATAAAAGCAGTGGTTTCCTATCATCTCCAGGATCAAACACAAAATACTCATGTTTGACATTCAAAGCCCTTAACCTCCATACCTTTCCATTCCTTACACTTTATTCCCCAAAATGTACTCTTCAATCCAGGGACATTGGCTTCCTGGCTGTTCGATGAGTAAATCATTCCATATCTCTGCTCTGGGCATTTTCACTCGTTGTTCCCCATGTGTGAAATGTTCTTCCTCCTCAACTCTATATACATCTCTGGAGTTCTTTAACTCCCAACTAAAATCCTATTTTTTATAGGAAGTTCTTTCCAACCACTGAATTTTAGTGCCTTCCCTTTGCTAATTATTTCCTATTTAGCTTTAACAGGGTGGCTAGGCAGCATGGTAGATAGAATACTAGGTCTACTAGGTCTGGAGTCAAGAAACCCGAGTGCTGGACAAGTCATTTAATCCTGTTTGCCTCGGTTTCCTGAGCTGGAGAAGGAAATGGAAAACCACTCCAGTATCTTTGCCATGAAAACCCCCCCAAAAGGGCTCACGATGTCAGATATAACAGAAAATGAATAAGCAACAACAATTTTTATTTTTATTGCATATATTTGTTTGCTTGTTGCCCCACTTCCATTAGATTGTCAGTTCCTTGAGAGCAGAAACTGTCTTTTGCCTCTTTTCATATCCCTAGTTAGCACCATGCCTGGTACTTACAGGTAGTTAGTAAGTGTGTACAGATTGATTGACCTAGGGATTAGAGACTGGTCCTGTGAATTCATTGGTATAGTACACTCCCAGGTGAAAACTCCATCCACAAATGCAGGTCAGCACTCTGCAACTTATAGTCTTGAGAGCTGCTAGATCATTGAGAAGTTGTGAGATGCTCAGTCAGGACTTAAACTCAGGTCCATTTGGCTGTGAGGATGGCTCACTATCTGATCTTCTACATTGCCTCTCAGTACAAGCTCAGTAAAAAGGTAAAACTAACTTTAAACTCTGCTAAGTGTAAGGAAAAGTAGAGAATAATGTTAATAAGTTTAAAAAAATCTGTGTGCAAAACTCAATTAAACTAAACTAAAAATTTTACTACCTTTTTTAGGTCGGTAAATCTGTTTAAGTAACCACTTTAATAAAAGTAAATAAGCTTATCCAAGACATTTATCCTTACATTTTCAAGTAATATTTGCTTATAAACATGTATTTTCCTCTTTTTTGAAAGTATAAGGCAATAAATAGCCCCTCTAATTTCAGAAGGATATATGATTCTCTATCAGAGAATTCTTAAGAATCATTGATTACTTTTTATTATATGAAGAATGATTTTAACAAAAATATATATTTAACATCTTCTGAAAATTTTTTTACTAGATATAAAACTTAGTAATGTTTGGACAAGTGTGTATCAAAAACTAGGATTTACTAAGACTTTAATAGTCAAGGAATCAAAAAGTTTAAAGTAACAGAGTAGAAGAGTTTTGCCTTCTTTTGTGGAAGCTTTTGTTGTTTTGATTTTGTAAAATAATTCATAATGTAAATGATTGGCTTGTGTGTCTGTAAACTCTATGTAAAAAATAAAGCTCACACTAATTCAAGGGCATAAATCATATAGGATGAGGAGGTACCTTTTTTTCCATACAAGGTAATGTGTGAATAATTACTAGAATGTGAAATTGAAATCAGACCACCTGGGAGCTCAATTTACAGAGCTGGCTGGTATGAATGCCCAGTAATATGTGTGCAGGTATGTGTAGGAGAACAATCTAGCCCAAGTGACTTGGAGGCAAATACAGTTTTGTGTCCTGAAGCTCATCCTTTCAGCTGGAAAAGACAAACTTGATATGAAGAATGCCATCCTGTTTCCTTGACAACTAAAACAGAATAGATGAGAAACCTAAGAGAAAGAAGAGTGAATTATTGGGGAAGAAAGAAGTTTGGGCACTTAGAACTTAGCTGTCATTAGACTTGTTAATGTTAAAGTTTAAGATTAAAAATAAAAGGTTTTGAGTTTTCAACTGGGAATTTGGATTTTTCCAGTAAAAAAAAAAGTTTTGAATGTGCTTCGAGATCTTTGGAAGAATGGAAAAATGTATATGATTATGTAAAGAGGAAGTATAGAATAAGGAAAAAACATGGCTTCAGATCATGGAACTAAAACTAGAACGAATTTCAGAGACCATCTGGCCCAACTGTTCAACTTTACAGAAAGAAAACTAAGTGACTTGCTCAGAGTCAAAGCTAGGATTCGGGCTCAAACGCTTTGATTTCAATCCGATAAAATATCTGGGTTCATGTCATTCCTCTGCCATTATAAATCACCTGGTATTGAATAAACTTTTCTGAGCCTTAGGTTTCTGCTCTATAAAATGAGATTAAAGACATAAAACCTTTTAAAAAGACGTAAAAGAACAAGTGAAATAATAATAAGTGAAAAGTACGTGATGTACTTTTGTATGTATATGGCATTATGTAAATATAGAAGTCATGTTTAATGATTACTTTTATTTCTATTGAAAATATATTTAATCAAGCTGAACCTTTTGTTTTTCTTCCTTTATCACTAATGTGGTAAAATTGAGAGAGTTCCAAGTCCTGCCTCTGACATTTACTAGGTGCTTGACTATGGGTAAATCTTTCGTGTCCTCAGACAAGTTCCTAAGATTCCAAATTATAGATGGGTTCAAAAGCAAGAAATCACTTATTCAAGGTACTTGTTTTAATCTATCCATCTGATTTAATTGAAATTAAGTTATTTTAGCTACAAGATCCTTCAATGCCAGATTAGAAGCCTCATTTGGGGCAGCTAGGTGGTACAATGGATAGAGCACCAGTGCAGGTATCAGTAGGACCTGAGTTCAAACCTGAGACACTTGACACTCACTAGCTGTGTGATCTTGGGCAAGTCCCCAATTGCCTCATCCTGGGTCATCTCCAGTCATCCTGATGAATATCTAGTCACTGGATTCAGATGGCTCTGGAGGAGAAGTGAGGTTGGTGACCTGTACAGCCCTCCCTCACTCAAAACAAAGTCAAGTGCAAATTGTGTCATTATTTCTCTGGTGACATGGTCTTCTTTGGCAACAAAGGACAAACATACAGAAGCCTCATTTTTAATTTTACAGTGCAAGTGGAGCTAGAGCTCAAGTCAAGGGAACTTCTTACAACCCTGGAGGGGGTTATGAATACTCTCCATAGAATTTCTGAGGTTCTAAATGATTAGTGAAGTAGCTGACTCTAGCGGGGAGGGGAAAGATATGTAAGTGGGAGGAGGAGGGAGAAGTAGCAATTAAATTGACCCCAAATGGGAGTTTAGGTATATTGGGTATATGGGTAGCCATCCATACTGTAGGACCTCAATTCTTTCACACAGGATGTGTGGATATCCATTCAACCTGCTCTCATAATCACAAGTCTAGGTTCTTAGAGAAGATTATATTCAAATTCTTCAACTGCCCTATTTAGCACATAGCTTGAGTCCCTACATATGTATTTCCATTTGCACAAACCAGCCAGCCATTCATAAAATAATACTTTTATATCTTAAACATAACTATTTTCTTAAAAATAAGGCTAAAGAAATAATAATACCACAAATACTTATATTACATTAAGTATATGGATGATAAAATACATCACCCTCTACATATAAACTTGGATCACACCTCCCCACAGTACACTCAGAATCTGTGAAGAAGAATGGACACACAGCAATCTGGCAAAGAAAACATGAATATCCCCATAGGCTCAGGGTAACCGACAACTATGAAACTATTAACTTCAGTGCCCTCCTTCTGTCTCAGGAACTGGACATAATAGCTGGAGTTTTTTTATGAGCGTAGCTTCTATATTCAACAGATACTATCACTATTAAGATAATTGGATCCACTTTGTGCTTGCCAAATACTTCAGAAGGCGGGATTCCCAACCAAACTGGTTAATCCATTGGTTTATCTCTGATTCTGCTTCCATTGTCTTCTGTTCATCTAGATTCATTCTTCCATAGCCACTGAATATCTACCACTTCTAGTATCAAGCTTAGCTGATATAATTTTAAAATCTGCCTTTTCACTTCTTACTCTCTTTTTATCTTTTTGGGTTCAGACGCTAGCTTCTCTCTGAGAATAGCCTCACCTTAGCTTATAGTTAGTAAACAAATTCTCACATTTGGCCTATAATAAGATAAATTACATTTGTCCTATAGTCATATTTTTCCTGGTATGCATATCATTCTAGTACACTATAGCTAACAACATTCAAGATAACAGACGCAGAACTCTGAGTGAGAATAACATTTTTCTTAGAACTCTGAGAAGTTCTTTAAAGAGACAGTACTTTATGTTAAGGAAGATGACACAGAAGAATAATTTTTATATTCACTCAGACGACCATATCTTCTTTTATTTTGGGAATGTTTCTTTCCTCCTCCTTGAAAAGCTTTGCAGGAGAAAAATACATGAAAATACAAAAAGAAAGATTTTGAGCCTCTCAAGGTCGCACCTGTCTTTGAAAGAAAATACATCAGAAGCAATGGAGTTTTCAAAAATGAGGAGCAAACAAGACAAAGGAAAGTAGTTTAAAAAATATAATGGGAAAGCAATGATTAGATAAAGCAAGAAATTAATGGCTGCATAAGATGTTTATTTCAGATACCAAGAAATGGAGAGAAGAAGCCTATAGATATAAAGTAGGGAGAAAAGGAGTTAGGGAAGTAGAAGTATATTAAAAAATAAGAATACAGTAGAAGCAACATGGTTGTAATCAGAAAATCTCAGTTTGTATCCTGGTTTTGACTCTTACTACATGAACATGAGCAAAATCACAACTTTTCTGAACTGTTTCCTCATCTGTCAAATGGGATTAATAAATAACACTTTCATTAACTACCTCACTAGGTTGTTATGGGGGGGAGGGTGGGGAGAGGAAGTGCTATAAAACACAAAGTGCTATATCAGTATAAGTTGTTATGATTGGACATGAATAATATGCATATGAATAATTTATTCCCTTTCCTTTCATTATCCTTTGTGATGATATTGTCCTTTTATGCCTCTCTGTTATTACCTCATGTAACTTCTGCAACCACTTGAGTTTGGTTGTAATCATTCTCTTTCATACTGTACCGATGCTGTAGAGAGAGGAATCATGTTTCAGACAAAGGTTAGACTGGATGACCTCTGAGATCCCTTCCAACTCTGGGATTCTGTGGTTTTGTGAGACTTGGTTCACCAACTCATTGAGTGACTCGGAAAAGTCAGCCAGTAGTAGAGCTGAGAATCATCTGCTCGGCTCCCAGCCTTATGCACCACACCCCCTTCAAATTAAAGAGGGGGTAATACGTAGTGGAATTTTAAAAGTGTTGAAAAACACAGCTAATGCCAAGGTCAAATGCTTGCATTTTGATTTTCCTATGAAAAATTCACAGATGTCCTGCCGAAGCCAACCCAAACTTCTTATGGCATGAGAATATGGGAAAGGGAAGCTTTGTTAGAGTAATTAGAATACCACAAAGTGTCTTCGCCTGGACCACACAGATAATCAAATGAGAGTCACATAACACTCATCCTTTTCATCATAGAAATTTCATCCAGGCTTAATTCTGACACCCTACAAAGGGAATTAATTTAAATGCATTCATTTATTCATTCAACAAGTAGTTACTAGGTACATACTACATACAAGGCATTGTCCCTATTGCTTTGAAGGATACAAGATTGCCCTCAAGGGGATTACAATCTTATAATGGGACAAAGCCATTGACACAGTTAATTACAACAGGAAACATAACCAAAGTTCAGGTGAAAGAGAGCTACTACTTTGCGATGAAAAGGAAGAATGAAAGAAGTAGAATTTGAATTGAGTCTTTAAGTGTAGGTAGAATTCTCATTGGCAGAGATAGGGAGAATGGTATTCCAGGCAGAAATAATAGGACAGTGAGGGAATGGGAACACAAAAGTATAAATCATGAAAGATAAAATTGGAAAGAGAAGTTGGGGTCAGATTGTTGACCTTATTCATATTTCAAGCTAAGGAATTTGTGCTGTATTCTTTAGGCAGTGGGGAGCCATTAAAATTTTCTAAGCACAAGAGTGATATGGTGAAAGTAGCAGCTTGATTTATCTAGCATTCTTGTGTAGGATGGATTAAATAGAAAAGCATCTGGAGGCAGTTAGACTAACAATAGTTAGACTATTACAATAGTCCTGGCGGGAAGTGATGAGAGCCCAAATCGGATTTAGTGGCAATGAGAATGGAAAAAGAAGGAATAATATGAGCAGTCCTGGGAAGGAAATACCAAAAGGACAGAGTGACTTGATTTCAGGTTGTAGGGAGAGCAAGGGAGAAATTTTCAGGACTGAGTGATTAGTGAAAACACTGGTGAAAATGAATGGGGGATGGAGTTTGGTTTTTGCCACACTTAGTTTCAATCACCAGTAGAATATTGTCCCACTGTCCTTTGTCTTGGTCATACCATATATATCTCATTCAGCTCTTAGAACCATTGATAAACTGAAGCACATTCAGAAAATAGACCAGATAGGAATGGTTAATGAAAGCCCTCAGGATTATTTCATATGAATATCAATGAATCATCTTCACTTTCTTGAGGCTAATTAGTCTGTAAAAGAGAAGCCTTAAGAGGAGCATGATAACTTTTAAAAATTTAAAGAGATAATATATGGAAGAGACATTGGATTTGTTTTGCTTGGTCTCAGAGGCAAAATAAGATAAATGAGTTCAAATTGCAAGCAGCAACTTTAAGACTGATATAAGGAAAAAATTCTTAGTGATTAAAGCCATTCAAAGTCAAACAGATTACTTAAGGAATTAGCTGGTTTCCCCCTCATTGGAGGACTTTTGAGCAGAGTCTAGATGATTACCTATCAAGAATGATATAAAAGGAATCTAATTTTTTTTACATGAGGATTGGAATAGACCTCTGAAATTCTTTTCAGGTCTGAAATTCTATGATTTGATCTGGAAATGTGGGAATAGATTTTGGAAGAGGTCAGGGCTAAATATATAAATCCCATATGGAGTTTTTAGTTGAAGTTATTCAGATGACTAGGGAATATAGTATTGAAAGAGGATAAGACAATGAAAGACAGATACTTTGGGGGGACAGTAGATTAAAAAAAGGAGTAATGAGAAAAACAGATGAACACAGAAAATAAGCTGCTGTGATAGCAAGAGGAGGAGAGAATTTGAAGAAATGGGTTGGTTAATAATGTCAAATACTACAGAACAGTCAAGAATTCTATATCCTGAGAAAAATCCTTTCCTTTGCATAGGATATCAGTGATAATCTTTGAGAAAACCCTTCTGTAGAGTGGTGGGAAAAGAAACCAATTTTACAAAAGGATAAGGAGTTAATTTGTGATGAGGAAGGAATTATAAATGAAAGTAAATGGTATTTGGAAAGGTCAGGAAAGTTGTTTTTCCTTTTTTTTGAGATCTATTTTTGTTCATGGGCAAAAAGAAAGGTATCAACAGAAAGAGTAACACTGAAGACAAAGACAATTTTAGCACAGCAAAGCTTCAGAAGTTGATATTAAAGAGGTTAGCCTTGAAAAAGAAGGTGAATGCTTTCTGAAACAGGAGAAAGGGAGGTTTAAATTAATTAAAAACATAGAGATTTTGAGGTAAAAAGGTAAGTAATTTAATTTGGATCTTTTAAGTAATGTTGGAAGGATGATCTGTTGAGTATGAGAGTGAAAAAGAGTAAAGTTGGAGGCTAGAAGTAGGTGTGGGGAAAATTGGAATAGCCACTGTGGAAAATATGATAGAGATTCAACAAAGTATTAATAAAAAATTCTAGAGAATTGCTTAGGGCCTCACTAAAGTTTCTGACTTTATGATGGATCTACAGTATTACTTTGTGAGTTTTAGACAAGTGTCCAGGCTTGAACCCTAAGTTTCACCAAGAAAAGCAAAGCTATATAGTCCTGCCTGACAAGTTTACATCCTAATGAGAAGACAACATGCAAATAACTGTAACTCCAGCTCAGGGGAGAGACCAGGGTTGGCCCCATAGATCTGAGAATTAAAATACAGAACTGGTAATAAAATTCATGGGAACAGATAAGATCGCCAAGTGAAAGAGGAAGTATAAAGAGGAGAAAGGGGACCTAGGACAGAGCATGTTGGCAGACACTCACAATCAGGAGCCATTATACAGATGAAGATCCTAGCAAAGGAAACAGACACAATGAAAAATTCAATAGAAATACATTCATACATTAGGAACACATGCCCTCCAGCAGTATCGTGAGTGAGGAGATCTATTAAATTTTTCCTAAAATTTTTAACAGTGTCTTGCATGACAGCTCTCGTCATTGTAATGGAGGATTCAAGAGAAGGGAAAACTGTAATACTTTAATTATGTGACAAAAAATGTATTAAGATCGTTATTGACTGTGAGTATCTTGTCAAGTCCTATCACATAGTGAGGGCTTTTGTTCTGGAGAACAGCCTCACCTGACTTCCTCAAACTGTTTAACTTTGCAGGTATGACTGTATGAGTAAAAACAAAGACAAAAACTCATGCTTTAGTAATTGCTTTGTTGATTCTCCATGCTTCCCTTGAGGAGCCCTCTTCCAGTGCTTTCCAACTGCTACTGCCTTCCCTTTCATATTATCTTTACCTACTCTGAAAATATCTTCTATTTACCTAGTTATTTACAAATTGTCTCCTCTGTTAGAATGTTGGTTCTTTGTGGGTAGGGACTGTTTTTAGATTTTCCTTTTGTCCTATTTTCTTGCACTTAGCTTGTTGATGCCTTTGTATTCCTTGCACTTAACATAATAATTGCTTAATAAATGCTAGTTGAGTGACATAATTGGATGGTGAGGTCATGGAGAAAAAACTATCAAAGATTCAAAAATGTACTAGTAGCCACTTTATTGGATAATTTCCAGGTCCTCCTAATAATTACCAATTACTCACATTTACAACAGATATCAAGGTTCCTTTTAAAATCCATGGGAGGGTGTATATGATTAGTCACATTTTACAAGGAGAGAGCTGACATTCAGAAGGGTTCATTGGTAGTCATGCAACCACTAAGTGCTGGAGTTGAGTCTCTCTTGAGTATAGCACACTTCATTTTTCTGCCACAGAGCTATAAGCATTTTCTTCTACCTTGGGCAAGTCGCAAGGGGTTCATTTAGAGTGGGACTGACCTTGATTTCAGCATCTAGAGAAGAGAACTTTTGGACAAGATGAGATTTCTAGGTTGGAAAAGGGAGGCAAAACACTCCACCACCATCTTGCATTGAGGGTAGAACCAGAGAGTGGAGGAAATATGCCCAGAACTGTATTATTAGTACCATCTAAATAACCTGCCTCAGGACAAAAATCTAATTGCATTCATGCACACACCAGTTACAGCTTTATTCAACATATATAATTTGATAATAGAAATCAGTCAGCAATATAATGTTCTAAAAAACAATAATTATATGTGTATATGCCCATGCACACCAATAAAATCAACTTAAATTACAGTGGAAATTGAAGCTGTAGAATTTCATTGCTTGGCTTCAGTTATAAGCATCTGTGATGTCTGCAGCTACATGAAATGTGCCAGATTATGACTCAAAGGCATTGGAAGCAGATATCTAATGAGATGCCAGGTGCTGAAATGCAGGTGCATGAATAGAAAAACATTTATGCTTCTCTATTCCTCCCTAGAGAGCAGAATTTTGTGAAATGAGATCTCAAGTACACAATGAACTCATTGCCTCCTAGGAGAATAAAACAGTAGTATAGGAAATTGTCCTTTTTTCCCTGTTAGATTGCTTCATCCATTACAAATGAATTTCCCTTAACTCTTAGATGTTTGTCCACTGTGCTTAAATTTAGAAAAACCTAGGCCAGACTGTTATTCAGGAATCTAAAATGAGTCCTAAACTATCCTGCAATTCTATACCACCCCACCAAAAAACAAAAACAAAAAACTCCAAGAAACTTTCTAAAAAGTTTGTTGAGTTTGGGAAGGTTCAATTATAGTATTTCATCCTTATTTGACATAAGGATCATAAATCTAGAGTTGGAAGGAGCCTTAGTAATCATTTAACTCTCTCACCTCATTTTATAGATAAGGAAACCAGGCTCAGGCAAATTAAATGACTTGCTCAGTGTTTCTCAGGTAGTTAGCATGTGCAGGAGGAGGGGGTTAGATTTGAATGCATGTCCTCTGATTATAGATCCAGTGTACCATATGCTTAGAAAATCTTTCTGGTCTTTATTTTAGATCAGGAGCACAAAAAGAGAATGAAATATCTGGATTCCGAAATCAGAAATGATAGGTATCTATGCAGAAATGACTATCATGATGAAACATCCTGGATTTTCCAGAATGGCCTTTACTTTCAAGACATGAAAGGTTGATATAACTAGGAAGAAGGATTATCCTTCATCAGACTATGTACCCTAATTTGGGGTTTAGAAAATACGGTGGCCATTGGCACAGGAATGAGGGTCTCATGGTCAAACTGTAAGGAACCCTGACCCAGCATCATGTGGAGCTGATAGATGCCTCGTTGTCTCAGTTATAATTGATTCCGACTTTGAAACATAAGCATTTTGCCAGATTGTCAGGACATGTAGCACCTGAGGATGTTTAGAATCATTTTCTTACTTCTTTTGGCTTGTACTTCCTACCTTGGAAACCTAGGGTGATGTTCAAATGCTACTCCCATCCTTCCTCAGTATACTGAAACTGACTCTACTTGCAAGCATGAAGGTCGTAATATTATAGAGCAAAATTTTTATTACACAAATGACAAAAACACAAGGGGAACTATGAAAGAAATAGCTGTTAGTCCTAAAGATAATGCAATCACCAAAGTCACTTAAAGTCCCAAAAGTGAGGGTTCTTTTGGAAAACTTCTCTATCTTCATGTTCTGTCTTGGGTTCTGTACTGTTTGAGAGGAGAAAAAGAGGTGGGGAAGTTAGAAATTTTTCCTCACTCATTCCCACAACTCCTTTGGCCACCTCTACAGTAGTTATCATCATTTACCATCATATCTCCCTCCAAAGCAAAAGGAACACAAACCATCCAGGGTCCAGTCCTGCTTTCTCTGTGCTGTACTCCCCTCTTAATGGCTCGGCACCACCTCTTTGGCTTGATGTCCCTACTCACCAATCCCACACATCATCTTATGTCATTTCCCACTATTTGTGCTCCTCACGCTGCTTGAATAAGGGAAAAGTTTCCAGGACTGTATAAAATATCATGAAAAGTTTGTTCCAGTTCCTACAAATTTCCCTCTTTGTTATCCCAGCTTTGTGAGGTTTTACTGAGAATGCGATCTACCTTGTTTGACAAAACAATTGCAGTAAGGTAGCTTAGACATATAAAAGTTTAAGGGAAGATCAAGCAGACACTCCTATGGAGAAATCAAGCCCCAAGATATGCTAAAATATTTGGAAGCCCTCCCTGTTGGAACTGTGGTTTCTGTGAGGCCAGAATTGTTTTTTAAACAAAGATAATCTGCCTCTGTATAGTCAGATAAAAAGTGCTCTAAATAATTATTGATTAGAGAAAAGCAAATTAAAAGAACCTCGAGATTACATGTAACAGCTACAAGATTGACTATCATCTAAAATGATAGAAGGGGAAAATGACAAATGTTGGAGGGGTGTTGAAAAAAAATGGGACACATTCATTATTGGTGGAATGGTGAACTGAGCCAACCATTTTGGAGATCATGTAGAATTATGCCCAAAGAGTTATTATACTAACTATACCACTTGACACAATCCTACTTTGTCTATATCCAAAGATAATTGGGGGAAAATAAAATAACCTATGTATCCTAAAAAAAAAAAAAGATAATCTTCCTTACCTGAGATTTTGGGGAAGCAAAGCAAAGGTCAGACCTCTCCCCTGCTGCAATCTGCTTTATTTCTATTTAGAATGAACGGGAGACTACTTTGACTTGTTACAGTTTTTGGGGGGTTTTTTTTTCAATCCCAAACTCTCATAATTGGAAGGGACTTCATTGGAAGGAAGCCATTTAGTGAAGTTCATACCTCAAGAGGCATCAATGTTACAATATCCTCAGCAAGCAGTTGTTCATTGATTGAAGATCTGCAGCGAAAGGGGACTCAGTACCTCATGGAGCACCCCTATTCCACTTTTGAATACTTCTGTGAGGAAATTTCTTTTCCTACATCTTATGTCTACTTTTCTGCAGTTTTCACTTATTCTTGCTACCTATGCCCTTTGAGGCCAAGCAGAACAAATCCAGCCCTTATCTATATAATGGCCCTTTACATACTCCAAGGCATCTCTTTGCTTGTATTCAGGCCAAGTATTTTCAGTTTCTTCAGTCTTTCCTGGATAGCAATCCCCATAAACCTCCATGTCATCCTCTTCATGAGGTATATGGGTTTGGAGTCAGCAGACACTGGTTTTGAATCTTAGCTATGTCACTTCTAACCTTGAAATGCACTTTCCTCATCTGTTAAATAAGGAGATTAGAAAATGTAACCTCTAAGCTCCCTTATGTTTGATTTTAGTAAAAAATAATTTCATATCTGACAATGGGCAATTTTAGATCTCTGTCAGCCAAGCAATAAATTGAAGGTAAGATTATACATAGTCCCTGAAGCAGCAGCATCTGGGGAATCTGTCTTTTTTTTCCTTTCAGAATTAGTTGTTCGTTTAATAGATGATACATCAACTTGATAAAGTATTGAATTGGGGTGGCTGGTTGAAATAATCAGACCAAACATACACTGTTCAATGATTCTAGTTTTTAGATATTCCATAATTTATTTGCTTTAAGAAGACGTTGAAGTCTTTCTGGCATTAAAGGAACAACACAGTATATCAAAATTGTTAAGTTTATGACTCTTAGTGAGGCAGCTAGGTGCTCAGTGGATAGAGTGCTGGCCTCCTACTCAGGAAGACCTGAGTTCAAATGTGGCCTTGACCCCCACTAGCTGTGTGATCCTGGGCAAGTTACTTAACTGCTGTTTGCCTTAACCCACTGGAGAAGGAAATGACAAACCACTCCAGTGTCTTTGCCAAGAAGATCCCATAGTGGGTCACAACGAGTCAGGCATAACTGAACCACAGCAATGCATCTTAGAGACCTGAGAAAATGTAGGTCTGTATCGACATAGTTCATTTTCCTCTTGGGTGTAATTTGCCAACACAGTGTGACTGAAATTAAATTATTTCATACTGTATAAATATGAGTAGATATTTTTAGTGAATTCTGTGCCAAAGCAAATGACATGCAAATTATCCCGAGCTATTCAATACCAAATATTATTCCAGTGCCAGCATTCAACTGAAACTGCTTTCTAAAGGTTACCAGTGACTTCACCCTGTAGATCCAATTGTCCTTTCTCATTCATTCCCCTTAACCTTTCTGCAGCTTTTCACATAGCTTACCACCCCTCTCTTAGACATTCTCTCCTCCCTTAGCTTCTGTTACACCATTCTCTTCTGGTTCACCTTCTATTTGCCCAAACGCTCTCCATTGTGTTTTTGGTTTATCATCCATTTCTCAACAGATCCAAATGATCTATCCTGGGCAGTTTTTTTTTTCTATCATCTACTTTCTTGCTTTCAATGACTTTATGCTGAGGACTCCCAATTCTGTATATCTGACTCAAATCTCTCTTCTGGGCCCTAATCCTATGAATACCAACTACCTGCTGAACATTTCCAACTCCATGTTTCATCTGTATTTCAAAAAATATGTAAAATGGAATCAATCACCTAAACCTGCCCTTCTTCCAAGCTACCTAATTTCTGTTGGGGATGCTACTCCCCTGCCAGTCATCCAGACCCTTTCCATTATATCCATCTATAACTCTTCCCTACTAATTATCTACCAAAGATTCCACCAGGTCTTGTTGAATTTACCTTCAACCACAACAACAGCATTTAATAAACACCTACTATTTTCCAGGCACTGTTTCAAGTTCTTGGGATACAAAGGGAGGTGACTAGAGTCCCTGTTTTCAGGGAGCTCACTATCTAAAAGGGGAGAAACATGCAAACTATGTGAGTAAAATCTATACCAAAAAAATTGGAGATAATTCCAGAGGGAAGGCATTAGTATCAAAGGTGATCTCGTAGAAGATAGGGCTTTAGCTGAGAGATAAAGAAGACCAAGAGGTCAAGGAAAGAATTCCAGACATGGGGGAGAACAAATGAAAATGCACTAAATTGGCAGATGAGAGAGAGTGTCATGTGCCCTGTTACTGGATCATATTCATTAAAAAATCTTACTCCTATACCCACTCATATGGCTATCATTTCAGTTCATCTTGACAGTTGCTGCTGCTCAATCCTGGCCAACTCTTAGTGATCCCATTTGGGATTTTACTGGAAAAGATATTAGAGTGGTTTTCCATTTCCTTCTCAAACTCATTGTGTAGGTGAGGAAACCGGGTTAAGTGACTAGTCCAGGATCATATAGTTAATAAGTATCTGAGGACAGATTTGAATTCAGGTCTTCCTAATTCCAGATCTAGTGCTCTATGCACTGCACTTCTTTCATCACCTGTTACCTAGTCTGTTTTAAGTGTCTTACAGTAATTGATGTACCTCCCTGCTTTCTCCCTCTCCAAGCCATCTTACGTGAAGTTGTCAAAATAATCTTCTCAAGGAACAGGTCTGAGCACATTACTTCTCTACTCAAAATTTTTTTTAGTGGTTCTCTGTTGACTTGAAAACAATACGCCAATAAGCTAAAAAATCAATAAGACATTGAAAATTCTCTGCACTCAGACGTTTGACTACCTTTCCAGCCTATTTTTTATAACTCCTCTTCATGTATTCTAATTTCTGCCAAACTGAACCACAAGCTATTTCTCAAACTGAATATTTCAGCTGATAGAATATTGAATTCGGAGTCAGAGAATCTGCCTCTGCTTATTACCTATGTGAATTTGGAAAAATCATTCACTTAACTTCTCTAGCATTAGTTCCCTTGGGTATAAAATGAGGGGGAATTTTAGCAGATGTCGTCTAAAGTCCCTTGTATGTCAAAACTGACCATCCTATGATTTCTTTCTTCTCTATATTTACATAGACCATGCCCAACACCTAGGATCTACTCCCTCCTTACTTCTGTCACCCAGAATCTTTGTCTTCTTTCAAAACTCAGCTACCAAAGAGGTCATGTAGTCAAATCCCCCATTTTTATAAAGTAGTAAACCCAAGACAGTCACAAGCAGTATCAGATATAGGATTTGAACCCAGGATTTCTGTCAATATTGTGCTACTCGCCTCTCTTCAAATTAACTTGTTTCACTATTCTGTGAAAATGTTCTGTTCTCCAGTCCCAAAATAGCATGAAAGTACCTTGAAGGCAGAGACCATTTCATTTTGATTTGTTCTAGCACCTAGTAATGAGTCTCACATGTAATAATATTTACTAAAAGTGTTTTTTAATTGAGTGTAATTGAATTGAATTTTCTGTCTCTTGTATGTATTTAGCTGGTTACTATCAGTGCCTTATCTCTCACATGCTAGAGATTAAAACACAGAATTGATGTGGTAAATTTAAAAACTCATAACGTTACAATAAAAACTCAAACTGTAAATGTTCTCATTTTTTTAAAAGAGAGATGACAAATAGGAATTTGCCACAAAGTTTAATAAACCACCCCCAGGTTTTTTGGGTTAAGTTTTCTCCATAGAAATTGTTTGCCACTAAACATACTGTAACTTTTTCTGTTAATGAGTCTGTGTAAGAAGTGGTACATTTTTCTTGTATTTTATATGAATCAGTGGATACTATTTGGATTACGTAAAAATATCCATTTTAAATTGTGCAGTATTTTTTCTCAATAAGGTGTGAATTTGACCCTTGGGCTTCCTGGTTATAATTTTGAAAGTCATCCATTTTTTCCTATAACTCCTGCATAGGAGCCCCATACCAGCATCCTCAGACCTTTTACCCTGAACTCGTCCTCTCCAATGAGATTCCTATCTTGTCTACTTCCTGAGTCACTCCTGTCTTCTTTGAAAAACAGAAATGTGGACTCCCTTTGTGAGTTTATTTGCTCCTTCTCAACACACACACACACACACACACACACACACACACACGCATACATGCTCTATATATTCTTTTTCTCCTCACCCTTTCTATCCAACAAATATTTATGTTGAAGCTATGCAATTACCTAGAAATAAACATGGAATTTAAATGGTGAGAAAAGCATTTTTAATCAGTCTAGCCTATCAAGCCTGTAATCAAATTACTAAAAGAAGTTAGATGTTTAATGAACCCTAAGTCTCAGCAGTTTCTTATTTTTCCCAATTTTCCCTTTAACTATCACATATATTGGACAAAGGTGATATCTTCACTGTGATCAAAATTTATGGGGAACATCTAATAAATCCTTCTCAGTCCTATCCTGCTCCAACCTACCTCCATTCTTCAAAGAAATGTTCTCCAAATTATTTGGATCATGCACCAGTATTAAAAAAAAAAAGAGTAGGTACTCTAATATATATTTATTTATTTGTAAATCATATAGGCATGTACTTCTGTGATAGTGTGTTCCATCCAGAACAAAAAGAGGGAGGGGTAGAGTTGCCTTCTAACCCTTCCCTGGAGCAGGAGAACCTCCCTCCCCCAAATTCAAGGGAACTTGTCAGATCCATGAGTTTATCCAGGAGACATGGAGTAGGGGAGAAGAACTTTCTCAGTGGCATCTGCACAATTGTTCTTATGGCTGCTTGGGTAGGAGTTAGGTTAGAGATGCCCTAAGTGGGGGGAAGGAGGTTGGAAATGCTCTAAAGGAGGTCACAACTGGGAGTAATCCATAGCTGCAGTAGGGGTTGAATTGGTGGTGTATTGGGCTATAATGGGTGAAGGGCAAGTGAAGTAGTTTTAGAAACAAGCACCACCACTGACTGTTGAAGGGACGGTAAATAGCAAACTTTATTACTGTTCTCTGATAGATTGATGCCATTCAAGTAACTCATGCTGCATAATACAATATATATACACAGAACATAGAGCTGAAAAGAACCTTGGAGATGAACTAGTCCATTCTTGTCATTTAACAGACAAGGAAACTGAGACCCAGAGAGGAGAAATTTCCTTTCTATCATAATAATAAATTTTATTTATAATAATATATTTATATTACATGACTATAAATATATAATGTTTTATAATAATCATAATACAATTTCACTATAATACAAATTTATTAACTAATTAACTAATTTTACACATTTTAATATTTGACTATTATATCTATAAATTCATTTTTGTTCAATTGTTTTTAGTTGTATCTTTATAATCTCCATTTGGGGTTTTCTGGATATTGAAATGGTTTGTCATTTCCCTCTCCAACTCATTTTACAGATAAAGAAACTGAGACAAAAAAGGTTAAGTGACTGGGTAACGCAACTAGTAAGAGTCTGAGGCCAGACTTGAACTCAGGAAGATGACTTTTCCTGCCTCCAGACCTGAAACTCTATTCACTTAGCCACCTAGCTGCCCAACTATGTGTTCATAATATCGTTGTATTCCAAATGACCTATCATCCAATGGAAGGCAAGTCATCCCTGCCTTTATTATAATAAATGAAAGATCAGAAATAATTCAAGAATGTTAGGAATTTTTAACATATCAATTACTTCCAGTGGAAATAAAATGAGAGACTATATTAGTTTATCCTCTAGACCAGTGCTTCTTAACCTTTTTATGTATCATAGACTCCTTGACCAGTCTGGTAAAGTCTATGGATCCCTTTTCAAAATATTTTCATATGTACAAAATAAAATACATAGGATTACAAATGAAACCTACATGGAAATAAAGTTATCAAAGTATTATTTTTAAAAACAAGTTGAGAGAACTCTCCATCAAGAATCCCTGCTATCACGAAAGATTCACCAGGATTGGAACATACTCTTAAAAGAGTTTTGATTAAATTAAACAATCTCTGATCTCAACATGCAAAGTGAGTTAATGTTCTATTGCTTCCACAGTCTATTCTCTCAGAAACCATTTTAACTCATACTCCATAGCAACTGCTGGGTTTTTGTTTGTTTGTTTGTTTTATTTTTTAAAAACATTAAATAACCATTTCAGACACCATTGTCTCCACTAATAAGTAATTTAAGTGAATGGGAAAGATATTGTTTAGAGCCAAGACATTTTTATATTTAACTTGGGGAGTGTAGTCACCAAAATCAAATGCAACCAGAAACTTCAAAACTACATCTACAACTCCAGGTCTGCTTAAGAGAGAAGAGATCAGAATTGGTGCTGAGGAGTTTAAGGTCAAATACATAATATCTGAGTGAGAGATGAGATTCCATGTTGGATTTTTTCCAAATGTAGATTGAATGGAAGTCTGATGGCCCAGCACTAAGTCTGATGTTCCAACAATTTCTATTTTGTAAACCTGGTCACAGGGGATTCTGAATTTTGTTATTTTGCCAGTGGTATTAGAAGCTATTAGAGACAATTCTTCTGCCCTACATTTAATTGTGAAGTATATGTGTGTGTAGATATGTTTTAGCCTTCATTGACATGCTTTAATCCTTACATAGTATAGGCAAACTTCCAGGATACTGTGTATGGAATTTTGCATGGTGTGCATTCATTTACTTAATCTTCATTCAATTCTGCAAATGAGTGTTAGGCCCTAGAGCTACCAAGATTAAAAAAAAAAATCAAAGTCCTCATTTCATAGGAGGTATATGACAAGTATTCAAATATGCAAAGTAAATAAAAATAATGGTAATTAATCAGTTCATTAGCAAGCATGTATTAAGCACCCCTTGTACCTTGTATATGTCAGGCATTAGAGATACAGAAACAGAAAACAAACAGTCCCCCAGCCCTTTGTTTTGGTGGAGTAGGGACAGTTACTGAGGTTGGTGGGGAGGGGGGCAGAGGGGAATTAGAAAGGTTTCATGTAACAGGTTCAACTTGATAAAAACTTTTTAAGTATGTCCACATTTGATAAGGGGGTTATTACTTTCAGCTAGAAAGAGGGAGAGGGGAAGGAAATTATGGATGTCTTAAGAAAGAGGTGGGACTTGAAATACCTTGAAGGCATCTTGAAGGAAGAAAATTTCAACAAAGACTCAGAAAGGTGAACATGGCAGGTATGGGGGATGGCCTCTGAATGTATGAGAGTGAAAGAGGGGAAGAAGACATATGCTTTTGTTCAGTTTATAGTATATAAAGCAAATAATATAAAATGGGAAAGGATGAAGCCACATTGGTGCCAAAGGGCAGAGGACCTTCATTCCAGGCTAAAGATATCACTTGTGGTAGGGGCAGTAGGAAATCAATGAAGACTTTCAAACATACGTTGGTTATAGTCATATGTATTCATTATGGAGTTTATTTAGATATTAAGTTAGTGGAGGGAAAATACTGCACAAATGGAGAAGTTAAGAGACTACTGTAATATTGATATAGCTGATAAGGGCCTAAGTTAGAATAGTGACAGTCCAAATAGAGAGGAAGGGAAAGATTCTAGACCTCACTGGATAAAGTGAATGATTAAATGTATTCATGTGCAGGGGGGAGGATGAGTGTAGAGAAGAGATTTTAAAATGACTCTAGAATTTAAAATGGGTAACTAAAATGATGGTTAATACAAGACAGTCAGTAAGCATTTAGTAATCACCCACTATGTGTCACCCACTGTACTAATCACTGGAAATTCAAAACAAGGTCTCTTAATGAGCTTACAATTTAATGGAAATAGGGAAGTTGGGGGGAGGTAAGGTGAAAGGAGAAGATGTGTAGTTCAGCTTTGGACATGTTGACCTTGAGTTTCTGAGAAGCATTTACATGGGCAGTCCAGCTGGTTCAATCATTCAATCAATAAGCATTGAGCACCCACCCAGCAGCCCTGTGCTAGGTACTAAAACACAAAGACAAAAATAAAATGGTTTCTTTCCCTGAGCTTATATTCTAAGAGGGGAAACAGAGTCTATATATAGTTTAAAATAGAAACTATATACAAAACAAATAGAAGGTGATATGGGGTGGATTTTAGTAACTCGGGGATTAGGAAAGTTCTCATTTAGGAGAGGGGCACTATTTCTGAGCTATGAAGGAAGCTAGACATTCTAAGAGGCAAAGATGAAGAGGCAGTTTATTTCAAACATGGGAGACAACTTTCACCAAGGCATGGAAATTGGAAATGGAATGTTGTGTATGAGGAAGAAGAACTACTATAGCTTTATGACTGAACCAGAGAGCCCATAAAGAGAAATCATATATAATAAGTCTGGAAAGGCAGACCAGAGCCAGATTGGGAAGAACTTTCAGTAACAGAGTGGGTCTGAAAGTCTTCAGGAATGAGAACCAAAGATGCAGAGACAGATTGAAATAGCTGCCACAGGGAGGGTAAAAAGGTATCAATCAGATAAATAGAAAAAGAGGGTCCCAGCTGAAGTTAGCACGAATTTTTTAATAGACCTATTCAACTCAATTTTTAAACTTTCTCCAGAAGCTCATCAGATCTTGGGACCTGGAGTGGAAAAAGCAGATAAATGGTGGAAATGACCCAGGATGAGGAATGAACAGGACAGGAAAAGCAGAAGAACATGGGGAAGAGAGATTCAAGGGTGGAGTCTTTTTGAAATGATTGACTGTGGGGTCAAGATTTATTTGAAGGTCAACTTAAAGTGACTGTTTCTTTTTTTTAAAATATGTATTTATTTTTCAGTTTCAACATTCTTCTTTACAAGATGTTGAGATTTAAATTTTCTCTCCCTCTTTCCTCTCCTCCCTCCCCAAGATGTCATGCAAGTGACTCTTTCTTCTTAATACATTTGCACATTGTGTGCCTGAAGCTGAATAGATTATCTCAACAGGCCACACACGTAAAAGCACTTACTCGTTGTTATATTTTCATAGCTTTCTTTCCCTCTTAAAAAAAAAAAAAGGAATAGGAGAGGATCCCTAGAGTCAGACCCAGACATGAACCTGACACCTTGAGCAGATTTCAATGGACTTTAACCAAAATGTTCCAGTTGCTTCTAGTGAGAGAAAGGAGGGAGCAAATAGCCTGTTCTTTAAGTCTTTTCAGTCTAGTGACTCATCTAGAGGTCTCAACCTTTTGGGAAAAACCATTAATGGATGGCTAGATATGATGCCAGGAAACACAGAACTCAGAAATGTCCTTCATTCATTTACTAAAATGCAACTATGTAGAGAACAGCCTCTGGTCTATTCAGGCTCATAGAAATATTTTCACACAAGGACAAGGGTTCTCTTTTTTTTCTTGGTTAGGAACTCCTTTAGCAATTTGGTAAAACCTAAGGACCCTTCATCAGAATAATGCTTTATAATATATAAACTACACAGGATTACAAAAGAAACAAAAGTTTGTGAAAATAAGGGTATAATTTTTTTAAGTTCACAGACCCCCCTAAAACCAATGAACTCCAGGTTAAGAACTTCTGCTCTAGTGGAACAGTTTATGTCATCCTAATCTCCAGCCCACAGACCATTAAACTGAATTATTGCATCTAAGATATTGTATCTCATCTTTCTTATTTTTCTTCATCAACCTGTCTCTAATAGGTTTTAATCATATACAGGCTAAAATGTTGTAACCTAGAGAGATTTTTTAAAGTAATTTTGCAGGTGATGAGTGGCAGTAGAATTAGATCTGGTATCATCCATATTTCTACAATTTCACCTAATTTACTGAGTCATGAGAATGCCTCCCCAATCTAAATAAAATTTCACCCCAATACATAGCAGACATGGTACCAGGGGTGGGGAACCTGCAGCCTCAAGGCCACGTATGGCCTTCTAGATTCTTGGGTGTGGCCTTTTGACTGAGTTTTATAGAACAAGTGTTTCTTGAGTCCAAGTTTTATAGAAGAAATCCTTTTGGTAAGGGGATTTGTTCTTTGAAGTTTGGGTTCAGTCAAAGGGCTGCACTTGAGGACCTAGAGGGTGACATGTGGCCTCGAGCCCGCAGGTTCACCACCCCTGGTAGCCCTTTACAATATATTAATTCATTTGATTCTTATGATGGCACTAAAAATTAAGTCTTGTTCTCACCTAGGTAGGCACTGTAGCAGAGAAGATGGAGACTGCTTTGGGTATTAAGACTTTGGGTATGTAATCTCTAAAACATCTATTATGTGCCAGATCCTCTGGTAGGCCATGTGGATACAGAAATAAAAACCTAAACAAGTCTTATTCTCAAAGAGTTTACATTCTATCCAGGACTATTCAGCTTTTGTCTCTTTCTTGACTGTTGCCTGCTTTGTGACTCAGGGCAAGGTTTTAACCTTAATACTTCGAGCTAGCTCTCTAGGTTGCTAAATTGTGAATCTGTTGCCAATTTGCATTGGAATAGGGTGGTTGGGAGGTGATGGAGACTTTTACTGAAGAAATCACAGTATGGTCTATCCCTCTTCCCCATACTCATTTTACAGATGAGAAAAATAAGACTCACAGAGTTTAGATGACTTGGCTACCTTTGTATGGCTAGTGTCAGAGGCAGGATTTAGTAGGTATCTTACTACTTCATGTCTAATGCTTTTGTTTTACCACCCTGCTTCTCTTAAATGCTAAATGTAAGCAAACAGAACAACTTCTCTCTGGATTGGGGCTAAAAAAAACCCAGAAAAGAGTACTATTGAAAAATACAATTTGCTAAGGCACCATCTTTGTTGCCTAATTATAGACTTAAACCACTGCGTGTGCTCTGACTCTATCAAGAAAACCTAAACTGTCTGGCTTCTACCCTTAGCTGCTAAGGAAATAGCCTCTTAACCAATGGCATATGTTCTCAATCAGCCCCAAAGTGTTGCTTCATGTACTTTACCCCCTGCATTTCTGATACAGGGCGGGAACATTGCATAACAAAGGCCATAAAAATGTTGCAATCAAGGGAAAATGATCAAAACCAAGGACTGAGTTCTAATGGATGTGCTTGGCACCTACTAACTATGAAAATGACTATTGACTGAATTCCTGGCAAGGACTTCTTAATGTCTTTATTTGTTCTAGTGATGATTTGATGAGCTATGTCTTTCCATTACTGGAGCTCTTCAGAACACAAGCTAGGTAAGGACAGGACGAAGAGGTTAGTGAGACCATTAAAAAATAGAATGTTTAAATTCAAAACTATTCCTCAAGGTGCTTTGTGGCAAAGCCACAAAGGTCCCAAAGGTCCCAAAGGTCCAAGATTCATCCAGAGAACCTGGAATTCTTTCCTTTTTATGTAATAGTTACAAAATGTTTCTCCTTCAGAGAATTATGATATATTCACCTGCCTGGACTGACCACTGTCTTCTGACTTTCTTCCCTAGTGCTCAGCACAATACCTGGCACCTAGTAGATTATTAATACATGTTCAAGGACTGATAGTCTCTCTCACTAAATATCCAACACAAAAAACTCACTTGCCTTAACTTCTGAGTTACTATCATTAGAGTCTATTTCCACTCCCTTCAATTTCTTTCCATTAGTCTCATTAAGTTTTTTTATGCTTCTGCCTATCCAATATCCCTTCTCTCCACAATTTTGGGTCAATTTCTCTGCTCTTTGTATACTTCAGTCGTGGAAAGAGACAAAGGCTAGCCTTCAGCTTCCTAGAGTAAGCCATTTCCAGTTGCCTGGATCTATATCTGGCCATTGGACCCCGATGGTTTGGAGAAGACGGTGAGTCTGGTGACTTTGCACAGCCCTCACTTAAATCCAACTCATTTGTAAGTCATGGTGTTGCTTTCTTGCTGTCCTGGTCCTCTTTGAGAGAAAAGGCAAACGACACCAATAGGAACAACACCACTTTGGGGAAAAAATAAGGGAAGAGAAAGAGGAGAAAGAACTGGACATAGAAGGTTTTGTATTCCTTTAGAAAAAAAATAAGCTACCTAAAGGAGAATTAGAATGCCATGCCCTCTTGTCTCCCAAACTTTCTTAAATTTGGATGGCCAAAAGATGTCCAGTTGACTTGGGTTTTACAGGCTCCTCCCCTCCCCCTTCTTTCCTCTCCACTTCCCTCCCCTCCCTTCCCCTTTGGGTAAATCACTTTGCTTCTTGAAGAAACTTAGAATACTAGAAAGGACAGTGAGCTTGGAGACAGGAAGGTCTGGATTCAATCCTGCATCTAAGACATACTAGCTGTTTGATCTTCAGCAAGTTACTTAATTGTAGCTTCCTCTTTTGTAAAATGAGGGCTATGGACTAGATAGCCACTTCCAGCACTTGCTCCTATTGGTTCCTCACATGTCTGAGGGAAGGAGGACCCTGAGCTTAAACGCAGCTATAGGGCAGGTGATACTGTCTGCATTCTGCATTTATCTCTAGTGGAAGAAGCATCTGAAGAGAAGAAAGTCATAGACAAAACCTAGAAAAACTAATGTGAACTGATGCTAAGTGGAGTGAGTAGAACCAGGAGAACACTGTACACAGTAATAGCCACATTGTGTGATAATCAACTATGATAGACTTCTCAGCAATGCAAAGATCCAAGACAATTTCAAAAGACTCAGGATGGAAAATGCCATCCACAACCAGAGAATGAGTTATGGTGTCTGAATGCAGACTGAAACATTATTTTCATTTTTTTGTGGCTTTTCCCTTTTCTTTTTATTCTTTCACAACATGACTAATGTGGAAATATGTTTCCATGATTGCACATGTATAACCTATATCAGATTACTTGCCATCTTAAGGAAAGGAGAAAGAAAGGGGAAGGAAAAATATTTGGGGCTCAATATTTTATAAAAATGAATGTTGAAAACTGTCTTTCTGTGTGATTGGAAAAAATAGAATACTATTTATTTTTAAAAATCTGAAAATTGTCTTTACATGTGATTGAAAAAATATTTTTAAAAATAATAAAAGAAAGTCATGTGTAGGCATAGTTGTGAACCTGATCTGACTGGTGAGCAGGTAGGGTGGTGATTTGGTATGGTGGAGGAGACACCAGATTTGAAGTCAGGAGATCTGAGTTTGAGCCAGGATCTACCATTTAGTATCTTGTGTGACCTTGGGCAAATCATTAACCTTTCTAAGCCTCAATTGCCTAATCTGTAAAATGGGGATGATAATTCTTGTACCAATAATAGCTGACATACAGTGCTTTAAAGTTTACAAAACATTTAACACATTTTCTCATTAGAACTTTACAGTAACCCTGTAAGATAGGTATTTCAAGCAATATCATCCTTATTTCCATGGTCATACAACTATTAATGTCATAGATGAGATTTGAACCCAAATTTTGCTGGCTTCAAGTCCAGCCTTCTATCCACTTTGCTATACTACCTACATCATAGTGTTGTTGGTAGACTCAAATAAGATAATGAATATAAAGTGCTATATAAATATATTTCTTTACATAAACGAATATAGCTGTGGTTTAGTGAAGAGGGTACTGACTTTAGAGTCAGTAAACCTTGGTTTGTTTCCCATATTTTCCACATATTGGTCATGTGGGAAAGTCATTTAACCTCTCTGTGCCTCCATTTTCTAATTTGTAAAATGAGCATCTTAATACCTGAACTACCCACTTCATGAGATTATTGAGAAGAAAGCACTTCGTAAATTATTAAACACTATAGAAATATATATATGTCCTCCCAACATCGATTCAGCTGCAGGAATTCAGGGTAACCACCACATTTCTCTGAGGACACAGAAATGGTAGAATTTGGAAATTATTCTAAAGGCATTACAGGCTCAGGCAGCCTCCTTGGCTCAGCTATTTCCAACCCTTCTTGCCACTAACTGGTGGTTGAAAGCAGACCTACATAAGTAGATATTCTGATGCTGGTGACCTTGAGATCTACCATCCTTGCCTCTGAAAAATTCAGGGCAAGCATGCAACACAATTGAGATGGATTATTTAAGTAACACATTCAGATTGGGTTGTAGAAAATGTTTTCCTGCTCTGTTTGCTCTTCTGTATATGACAGTCTTACTATCTAGGGTTTAATTTTGTCATTCAGGGAAAGGCAAGGAATTGAGCCTGTCTCTCTGATTCAGGCAAGTCAGGGGTCAAAAAAAAACCTTCTGGGGGAACAAAGATTTTGCCACACCCTCTTTCTTCTAACTCAGGTAATGAATGACACTGATAGAACCTTACTTTCTTTCTTCAGATCTCCTTTTCTGTCCCCACTTTCTTTAACAACTATATTATCCTTTTTTGATTTTACTTAGTTTTCCTCCTCAAAAAAATTAGCTACCTCCCTAAATGTTCAGGCCAGCAATGACTCATCAAGGGTTGTGTTTGTTCTTCATTGCCAAAGAAGACCATGGTGTCGGAGAAATGATGACATGACTTGCACTTGACTTTGTTTTGAGTGAGGGGGGGCTGTGCAGGTCACCAGAGTCATCTGAATCCAGTGGCTTGAGATTCATCAAGATGACTGGAAGTGACCCAGGATGCACTGGGAGACCTTGGCCTTGCACAGCCCTCCCTCACTCAAAACACTGACTTGTCAAAGAATAATAATACATGACATTTTTTGCAGTTCTTTGATGTTTATACACAGTTCACATATATTATCTTGTCTGCATCTTGAAGCCATCCTGTAGGTTAGTCTTTAGGCTTTGTTTCACCTGACTTTTGGTTTGGGATTTATTTATTCATTTTTGTCTAGAACTTGGGTCTTCCTGGCTCCAAGTGAAACCTTTCATTCACCTAAACATGCTGATTCCCATGTGATACCAAGTCATTTTACCAGGGCTACCATCACCAGAATAAAGTCTTCAGATCTCATTAGCTAATTAGAGAATGGCCACATTCAGTTTATATTATCTTGCTTTCCAATAGGACCAATCCTTTTCATAGCTTGTATAGTGAATAGCTTACATGATACGATTTCAGGAGAACCTGGAAGATCCATTTCTCTGTCTGCATACTCACACACACACACTCACACACACACACACACACACACACTCACACACACACACTCACACACATACATACACACACTCACACACACACACATACACACACATTAATATTTTCCACTTTTCCACTTACTAGTTAATGTCTACAATTCCATGGTTAGTTTCTTGAACACAGGGAATTATTCTCATTAAAATGGTGTTGTTTGTTACTGTTTGCCCCTCGTTCTATGATATCTTGACGTGCAAGTGAATGGGATTTAAATGTGGCAAGAAGCTAAGCCTTTATCTCTGTGGGAATTACTTTTAAATAGTTGCCTAAAAGTAGGCTTCTACTAGGCCAGAGAAGGGGAAAAGGAAGAAAGGAGAACAGTAGATGGGTAAGAAAGGTTTGAGGGTAAGAAAGTGGTACTAGTGAGAAGGGCGGACAGAGCTAGGAGTACCAAGGACTAAGAGTTTAATTCATAATTTTGCCAAGACCTGACTTCTCTTTGCAGTATCTCAGTCATGTTTTTCTTCACTTCTGTCTCTTGTTAGCTTAGAATTCAAGTATGAAGATGCTACCTTCTTAGGTCTAATATTGCAAGGAATAAATAATCTCTCCTAACATCTTTTTGTCACCTCTTTTCCTTCTCATCTCTTATTAAAGCCTGTAAATTCTTCATCTTAATACACTCATGAAATCATATGTCTTAAAGAATGCTTTTCTCTTAGATTAACTACTTTCCTGTCATCTACTTCTCAAATGTGCCATAACTCCCTATGGCATTACCTTTTAAAGGCATCCTTCGCTAAGTAAGAGTTGCTAACCTTGGTCCCTAATCATAGCCTTCCTAAGCAGTTGGACTTCCCCTACTTCTGGTACACTGCTGCTTTTTCCTTAATACAAACGATCACCAAAGTGCTCAAATGTTTAAGAAACTGTGTGTACCTCCAACTACTTTTCACGCTGCATTAATTACTGCTGTGAAATTGAATTTCACTTTGGCCTCTGCTTGGAAATAATTTTCCTCTGCGGAGTGCGTAGCCTTCTTTCCTGCTGCTGAGTGCTTGGCCTCTCCATTCTATTTAATCTTTCTAAGACCCAGCTCTCCTATCCCAGGGAGCTGCTGAGTGCTTTTGCCTACAGACTCATTCAAACCAACTTACTTACATGCCTTCATCTTCGTCTCGCTCTCTTGGTCATTCTTTGCAGGATAGAGTTCCGAACCTATTTTGGTCTTATTCACGTTAATTTCAGGGGTCCTTTTCCTCCTGCATCTCTCTTTACTCCATTCTCCTTCCTATTGTCTTCTTCAAAAAGTTCACCTTCGTTGGTGTGAGATCTTCCTCTATTGTCATTGCTACTGTTCAATCATCATCCTACATCTGTTCCATCTCCATTATCCATAGCAGAGATTTTTCTATCTCATTGGAGACTCCATCATGACTTTTCACTCTAGATAGGATTTTTCTTTTGAGCCATTTTTATAGTCTAACTTTTAGATCAAAAACTACATAAAAGTAAACAGGCATTTGGATACATTACTATTGAGCTTTGAGTTTGTCGTTATTATTTAAAGCAATGCTGTCATCACTCCAAAATCTCAAAATGCATCTCTTGTTCTTGGACTATTCTAGCTGATTCCCTTGGCGTTCCTTTAGATGTTTGAGTCTGCCAAGGAAACCCCAATGAAGGACAGTAGGGTACAATGGAGGGAGAGCTGGCCAAGGAACCAAGAAGACCTGGGTTCATGTGTGAACCTGGGTAAGTCACTTAATCACTTATTGGTCCAAGCAACCCTCTGAGACTATAAGTGGCAGAACAGATACTGATCAACATTGGCAGAGAGAGTTTTCTCACTAGGAGTACCCTGTACCAATGCAATCATAGGTCTGGTTAAAAATAAAAAGGATTGAAGGAAATCTGATCATTTCAACCTTTGGAGAATCCAGGTCCTCTATGGCTTCTGAAAAAACCACCTGAGGAAGGCATAGGAGTCTTCAAAGTCTCTCTTAGGTTTGGACTATGAGCCAGGAAACCCAGAAATCCCAGTAGGTCAGATGAGGGGTTTTATGCCTGTCATGGGGGAAAGAATACTCTCAGTGGTACAAGTTAAGTAATCAACTAGAAGCCAACCAGTAAAAAAATCAAGAACATGGAGACTAAGAGATGTTTTGATTAGGTGAAAATCAAATTTGATCCAGGGAACTGGGCCATTTGACCTTTCTTTTTATGTTAATTATCCCTTTCTCACGATCCCAAAGACGAGAAATCATTTATATTTACTCATCCTGAAAAATGTCCAGAAGGATCAGTCCATAGAGGAGGAGTGGTACAGACAAGGAGAGAAAAAGATATCAGACACTGGTGGGCCGCCTATTGCCAAAATAAAGTCAGAACATTCACAGCCAGAAGATTCACGGCTTCCTGGCTCTCAGCTTGGCCACCCAAGGCAGAGGAATTATTCTATCCTTGGGAAAAGCTTTTTACAAAGGAACAAGAAATGCAGACATTTTATAGTTTTCTTATTTCCTTCTTTCACCTTCTCAAATGACTCTATTTGCTGCTGTGTTGCTAAAAAACAGAGATGCTGAAAGGTCAAAAAAAATGATTTCTTAAGTAGTAGACTTCTATTTAGATTTTCATGTACTGAGAAGTAACTTGACAATATTCTTGTGTTTATAGGCTAAGTTTATAGGCTAAAAGTGTTACTTTTGATTAACCTTAAAGTTCTTTCATTTTATAAGGGTAAAAGAAGTAGTCAGTAAGATAAATATAGTCAGAGTTTACCTGAATCAGAGGTCCTTAACCTGGTTTTTGGTGTCCTGATGTCTTAGACCCTTTCATCTGGGCCACAAGTTCTCAGAATGATGTGTTTCAGTAATTGAAGGAAATGCTAATTTGCAATGAGAGCAGAAGTTCTTCAATTGAGTTCATGGACCGAGAACCTGAATAGGAAAAAAGTATCTTTATTTTCACTCACCTTTAACTAAAATTTGGCATTTCCTTCAGTTATTAAAAAAAAAAACATTATTCTGAGAAAGGGTCCAGAGTTTCACCAAATTGCCAAAGAGGGTCCATGACACACATGAAAAGACTGAGTCCTAGTTTACTTAATTAGTAAAAGTAAAATGCAATTTTTTCCCCATCCAAATTCACAGACTTCCAGAAACCTATCCATAGATCTGTTGGGAATCCATGGACCCCAGGTTGAAAACTCCTGATCTAAATGAATATGTTTGGGGATACATGATTGTTTTGTGGATATCTTCATGAATTCAGTGGTAGTGAAATTCTTTGTGTTTAAAACCCAAAGAGAATATAATCCCTTTCATTAACATGGGGCAAGGATTAGCCAGTGTAACAATGAGTAAATGTCCTATAAATTACATGACATAAAAGCTACCCCTACCTCAGTGTAATATCCTTGGTTAACTGTGTTCTTGAAGGAAATGTGCTGTCACTCCTAGTCATGGTTGTCTCAGAGGAAACCTTTTGTTTTTCGGTGGTTTAAGTTGTGTCCGACTCTTTGTGACCATATTTGGGTTTTTCTTGGCAAAGGTACTGGAGTAGTTTGCCATTTCCTTCTCTAGCTCATTTTTCTAGTTGAGGAAACTGAGGCAAACAGGGTTAAGTGACTTGCCCAGGGTCACACAGCTAGTAAGTATCTGATTTGAATTCAGGTCTTCCTGACTCCAGGTCTGATGCTCTATCCATTGTGTCACCTCTCAACCCTTAGATTGTACCTTGTACATAATAACAATACCTAATACAGATTTGTGATGTAGTTATTTCCCATTAAGAATGCATTTTCATTGCTGTTGATGTTTCCAGGCAGCACAGGTGGCTGTGTGAAAGAAGAGCAGGATGTTCTATGTAAACAGGCAGAAGTTTCATGCCAATGTTGGCTGTGATTATTTTAAAGCACTTGAGTGCATGAGCATCCACCATAACTTGCACATGCTTCAGAGGGAAAACTAACCAACAGGATCCTTCACCAAGAGATGGCTATCTGGCCACTTCAGTTTAAGACTCATTTCTCCAGTCATTTTGCGTGTTAAGTTTCTGTTATAGTTGGGTTATTGATTGACCATAAATGCTTGCAGTGTGTTTATCTCTTCACTGGACTCATATATAGAATTCTAGTAAGCCTGTAGGAATGCTTTGCATCAATTAAGTAATCATGGAAATTCAATTTAATGAGTATTTCTTAAATTATTATATCCTTCTTTCTTCCTAACATTTTGCTAGAGTCTGTAAATGATTCAAAAATATTACATTAAAGAGTTCCTACTTCTAACTCATTTGCAATTTAATTGAGGAAGCAAAAATGACATCCCTGGAGGAATTCTGTAGCAGAATGCTTTGCAATGTAGCGGGGTTGCTTTTCATTTTGTTTTGTTTTGTTTTGTTTTGGTGGGAGGGTTGTTATTTTTTTCTTTACCAGTGGAGGTGTTCAAACAGTTATTGGATTTCTGCTTGTCTAGGATATTATAGAAATAATTCATGTTTCAAGGTAAACATTAAGTTCAATTACCTGTATGATCCCTTCCAACTCTAAGATCCTAGGATTCCCTGATTTTAAGAAGAAACCAATAAAAAAGAAAAATCTAAGTGTGAGGTAGTAATTAGATCTGCAAATTAGTTGGTATAGGGATCACCAGTGCAAGTGAACAGCTTCTTTGCAACTTATAGAGTTGTTTAGAATACTCAGAAGTTGCAGAGTCACACAGCCAGGGTGAGTCAGAGATGTAACACTCTAACTTTTTCTAACATCTCCCCTCCCCATCCCAACCTTATTCACTAAACAATGCTGCCTCTCTAAGTACAAAAAACAAATTACTTTGCCTGATACAGTAGGTGCTTAATAAATGCTTGTTGACTTGTTGATATGAAGAAAGCTGGGCTGCAAGAGTTTGCATGAAAGAGGAGGGACTTAAGTCTTAAAGTAGACTTGGACTGACAGAAAGAAGAAAAGACAATTCAGGCAGAGCAAGTATGAGGAAAGGTACAACGTGAAGAGTGGCTGGAAGTGTGGCTCAGTAGCAAGAGTGCTGGACTTGAATTCAGAAGATCTGGGTTCAATCCCTTGCCCTTTACTTAGCAGCTATGTGATTGTGGTCATTATCTAACTGTATATATGTTTGTGGTAAGTACTTTAATCCAACCCCAATGCAATACCCACAGCAGCCACTATGGATATGCATACGCATTTCCAGGGTAAATTTACAAAATATAAACTCTTTTCCTCAAAGATGAAACCAAAATATTTATTCAGATACCAGAAAGCCAGCTCCACCATGGTAGCAAGGAAGTTTGTACCCATTACCAATACAGGGAGCACCATCACCTCCAGCCTTACCTCCATTCGGCCTCCCCACAAACAAGCTCCTTTAGGCCAAATTCCTCCCACTCTCACTCAAGCTAGTTGCTCTGTCTGAGCTCTGCCTAGCTCTCTCCCAGCTCTGTCCTTCCTACTCTGCCCATTTGGCAAGCTTCTCCCACCATGGGCTCCATGTGACTCAAGCCATGGTCTGGGCCAAAGCTCAAAGCAGGTCATGTGGGCCTGGGAAGGACAGGGAAAATCTTCAAATTCTCTTACCATTACAACAACCTGTCTGAGTCTGATTTCCCTTACCTATAAAATAGGGAATAATTATACTTCCACTATCTACTGCACAGAGTTGTTAGAAAAATTCAACGTCACTAGGAGTTATTGTTGTCATGAACATGATGACATGAGGAAGATTTTGCTTGGATCACCCACATTGGATGGGTATGATAGGAGGCAGGCTCTGGAGGACTTTGAATGTAACAAGAGGCGTTCATATTCAGTCATTGAAATGATAATTTGCTCTTGAATTTCAGAGGGCACAGTGATAATTGTTGGGTGGCATTTTTGCATGGAGCTGGACATATGTGCTTTGGCTCCATGGGAGGGACACATGTGATCTGGCCATTCCTAAAGGGGATGTGAAAACAGAGGTTCAAGATTTATCCCTTGGCCCCAGTCTTATGGGATGGGGGTGAATAGAGGGAATTCTATTCCCAAAGGGATTGATGACTTTGCTATGAAGAGCTGCCCCATTCTATCTCTGAATTCATGCAGACTGAGGGACCAACCAGGAGCTTGTGTCCTTTAGTAAGAAATCAGAGCAAATGTATCCCTATCCCATGGAGTCAAAAGGGAAGGGAGAAGGAAGTTATGCCCTACTCTGTGGTAAGTGCTTTAATCTAACCTCTGCCCCTGAAAACACACACACACACACATATACACACACACACATACACACACATGCACACACACATATACAGACTTTCAAAGGAACTTTGTAGTACTTCCCTGGCAATATTTGAAGTGGAGTTAGTCTGTGTTTCAAAGGTAATGCACAGGGATACCACTCTTGAGTTTCCTTCTTGCCCTCAGCCCTTTGTAGGAACATATAGAACAAAACTAAAGGGGAAAGGACAGTCTCACCCCTTTACATTCTCTTCTTTTCTCTATCACAGTGGGGCAAGTTTAGGCTTAATCCACAATTATAGTAGAGTTTTAGCTATCTATAAAGTAAAGCATTGTTAGGAGGCTGTCTGCTGATCTAGTGAATCATATTCATTCTGTGGAGAAGGCTGCCAATAGAACTGAAATTAAGAAACTAGACCATGAAAAAAGCAGCAGGAAATATGCTGAGGAAAGTCATTCTGGTCCATTGGGGAAATGCTAACCAAACAAGTACCGTCTCCTTTGTCTCTGATTGACTGGCACCCAATTTGCCCTCAAAGTTCCCTGGAGACATTGTTGAGTGAGCGATCTTCATGCTATTCCCATCACTCTTCTCCCCAGATCCTGTACTATCAGATTGGAGGGCTCTACCCTCAGTTTGGGATGGCAGGTTTTGGTCTTACTTACAATCTGAAGCCCATATGTTCCCATGGGGCTGATTGCCGAAGTCTCTGAACACATGGTGAGCTGTTAAGAAAACCTGCCTGTGCAGGCCATCCAATAAACAAAGCCTCCCACTGGGTGTGATGCCACGCTGCGGTGCCACCTTAAAAGAGCTGTACATGTACAGAAATACTGAACTCACAAGAAATGAAAAACAGAGACATTGCTTTAAAAAATGTTACCTACTGTCCTTGCCAGGTAGCCACTTGAAGATGGAAAATGAGACCTATATTTATACACGTAGCCAATGGGGTAATTTGTTTTGCTTAAGCATGCACATTTATTACAAGGATTTTTTTTCTTTTCTAATAAAAGAGGGGAATGGAGGAAGAAAAATCAATTATTGCTAATTAAAAAAAATAAAATTTTAAAAGTATCTGGAAATATCAAAGACAGCAAAATGGCCTATATAATACACTGCTGACTTGATTTCTTTACTACAACTTTTCTCTATACCAGGCAAGTAAGTGCCTGTATCTGGAGTCAAAATAAAACAAAACGAAAAACCACTTTGAGTTCAAAGCCTGCCTCAGACGCTTCTAACTATGTGACCCTGGGCAAATCACTTATGCTTTCACGATCTCGGTTTCGTCATTTGTAATATGAATGTGATAATAGCACCTAATTTATAGGGTTACTGTGAGAATCAAATGACCTAATATGTGCAAATCTTAAAGAGCTATTTGAAGGTTTGCTGATATTATAGGAAGAAAAACTGCTGCCCAGGTGATATGGTCTCCTCGTGCTCCCTCCATGTGCTGTGCTCAAGGTTACAACCTTACTTAGTGAGGGATTGAGTATTATTAAGAGCCAAAAATCCTGGCCCGTCCCCTAATCATGGTGTCTCCTCCCTAGAATTGCCCCGTTGGATTAGGAGATAGCATGATATAATGGCGGGAGGTTTAGGCTTGTATCCAGGAAGACCTAACGCTAACAAGAGAGTTGACTCTGGACAAGACTCATCTATAAAATGAGGACAGTGATAACTATAAAAGTTACTTTCCTTTACAGGGTTGTTTTAAGGAGCTGTTCTATATAAATGTCAGCTATGATTGTCTTTATCAAATGACTTGGCCTTGAATATGGGCTCTTAACCTAGAGTCCGGTCCATGGTCTTCACATGTATCAATTTCATCGAATCCATGAACTTAAAGGTGGAATATATATGTATGTATGTATGTATGTGTGTATATACATCTTTAGTTACACTAACCTCTAATTGAAATATCATATTTCCTTCAATTATGGATGTAGGCAGTGAACATTATTCTGAGAAGGGACCTGGAAGCTTTGTCCTTCATTTTAGAAGAGGACCAGTAACATCATTTGTCATATCTTGACTTGTGCATGAATTGGATTTAAGTGAAGCAAAGTTGGGCAATCATCTATTTACCCTCTCTTCCCTAGTGATCAAAGTCTTGAAGTCCAGTGGCAGGATGACTGGCTATGCCCTGGGACCAATTGGATGACCTTGACATCTTTGATACCATCCTGACTTCAGGCACAGTACTCTAGCCATTGTGCCATCTAGCTGCTCTGATGAAAGAAGGGAGATGCATTATTTTTTCAACTCTTCTCCAGGACAAAGTTTCTCAGTCATCATAATTACATAGCGATTGGCATTTTTTTCTTTCTGTTGATTTTATAGTCATTGCAAAGCTTGATTTTGCTTACTTCATCCTATTATAATTCATATAAATATTCCCAGACTTTTCTGAGTTTTTCATTTTCCTTGTTTCTTATAGCAGAGTAATATTTCTTTCACATACCACAATCTGTTTAACAACAGATCGCTTGATGGACAACAACATCCCTGTTTGATGGACATCTGTTTTGTTTTCACTTCTTTGCTACCACTAAATGTGCTGCCGTCAATATTTTGGTATATATAAGACCATTCTTTCTACCTTTGATGTACATGGGATATATGCTTAGCAGTGGGGTCTCTGTCAAAGGATGTGAACCTTTAGTCACCTTTTTAGCATACTTTCAAAACTCTCTACAGAATAATTGGACATATGAATAACTCCATGAACAGCTTATTAATGGGTTTATCTTCTGACATAACCTCCAACATTGACAGTTTTCTGACAATTTTTTGCCACCTTACTCAAACGACCTATTCCTTGTTGGTTTCACCTTCCCCATCTTACATCTGCCTATGTTCTTGGAACAGTTGCACATCTTTGTATTGGAGCAATGGAAACCTGAGTGGGTAGGGAAAGAATTACTTTGCTAATATATATATAAAATGGGCATAAACAGTGCACATAAAGAATTCCCTGAGCCTCAGTTCATAGAGACAGTCTTACGTGAAGGGTGCAAGGTTGTTTAGGTAAGTTCACTAAGCGACTAAGTTAACTCAGCTTCATTGGTCTTCGTTCTCTATTTTGGTTCACAACAGTCCAGGAGGGGACTTAAGTTTAGCTGGTTGCCCCAATAACCTATGGGCTCTGTAACATAGCATCCTGGCCTACAGCCACCACCACAGCATTGAGCCTACTTTCCATATTGGTCTGTCTCCTTTCTGTATGACCTGAGCAACTACCATTTGTGCCTCTGTTTTGTTCATGCTTGTGCCATGGTCATTCTCTGCCTACAAGACTGTCCCTCCTTTCCAGCAATAATATCCTTCATTCAGAATTTAACTCAAGAATTATTTCATCCACAAATGCTTCCTAGACTTTACCCCTCACATCATACTGATCTCTTTTTTTATCTACTTAGAGTTTTCTCAGGACTTATGTATCTAATGTCAAAGTCATTCTGTCGTTTGCTTTTCTACTGCATGAGACTCTCCATATAGTTACTTCCTGTGTATTTTTTTTCTGTCTTCTTATATTATAAGGTTCTAAATACCAGAGACTATGTTTTTTGTTTCTTTCCTGTTTCTTCTATCACCTAGCACAATTCTGAGAATGTAATAGATACCTAATGCCATAAATGTTCCATGAAACAATGTACTTATATATGCTATATATATTGAGGAGTAGGAAGGGAGTGTTCAGCCACTCCCTAGTTGATAGGTACCCCTCAATTTCCAATTCTTGGCCACCACTAAAACAGCTACTACAAATATTTTTGTACTTACACTTTTTTATGATCTCTTTGGGATATGGATCTAGTAGTGGTATTGCCAGTTCAAAGGGTTTGAACAATTTGACTGCCTTTGGGGCATAATTCCAAATTGCTCTCCAGAATGGTTGGATCAGTTCATAACTCCATCAAAAATGCATTCTAATTTTATATATATATATATATATATATATATATATATATATATATAGAGAGAGAGAGAGAGAGAGAGAGAGAGAGAGAGAGAGAGAGAGAGTTTTTTTCATGGACCCCAGGAATAATTCAGTCTTTAATTCAAGTTCCATGGCTATTAGTGTTTTATAATGTGATTTTTGTGCCATTTCCTATGTGGTTTTTATGAGTTTTCTAGGGTTTGGATGATAACACAGCAATTTTTACACACATTTTCATGCATTTCAATCCTCATTTTCCTTTGACTCAAAGCCAACCTGATTGTTGAGCTTGTGTGGGAAGAAAAAAAACATCTTTTAAAAAAAATCCACTCTGTATTGTAACATTTCTTGAAATATTTTCTGTAAGGTGTTTAATCTGCAGGTTTCATGGATTGGTTTCAGGCTAGTTGCTTGATTTTTGCTTTGCTTTAACCATAATTGAATAAAATTATATGCACACACACACACACACACACACACACATGCACACACATATATGCTTATCCGAAGTGCCATAAAAGAAGTGCCATTAAAGACATATATGACCAAAGAAAGAGGTGAGCCAGTCATGTACTAAGGAAAAGAGATCACAAATGGGGAACTTCAATGATACTCAGCTAGTCATGAAAAATTAAAAGATCTAGAGCAATTTTCTTCTTTTTTTATTTGATAGTATTTTATTTTTTCCAATTATATGTAAAGACAAGTTTTTACATTCATTTTTCTAAAAAATTTTGAGTTCCAAATTTTTCTCCTTCCCTTCCTACTCCTCAATATAGCAAGCAATCTAATATAGGTTATACATGTGCAATCGTGTAAAACATATTTCCTTATTAGTCATCTTGTGAAAGAAGAAACAGAACAAAAGGAAAAAACACACACAAAAAGTGAAAATAGTGTATGTCAATCTGCATCCAGACTTCATCCATTCTTTCTCTGGATATGGATAACATTTTCCATCTTGTGTTTTGGAATTGTCTTGCATCATTGTATTGCTGAGAAGAAGAACTGCTCAGTGTTACTATTACTGTGTACAATATTCTTCTGGTTCTGCTCACTTCCCTTAGCATCAATTTATGATAAGTCTTTCTAGGTATTTCCAAAATCTGCCCAGTCATCGTTTCCTATAGGACAACAGTATTCCATTTCATTCATGTACCACAACTTGTTCAGCCACTCCCTAGTTGATGGGTACCCCCTCAATTTCCAATTCTTGGCCACCACTAAAAGAGCTACTACAAATATTTTTGTACATACACTTTTTTATGATCTCTTTGGGATATGGACCTAGTAGTGGTATTGCCAGTTCAAAGGGTTTGAACAATTTGACTGTCCTTGGGGCATAATTCCAAATTGCTCTCCAGAATGGTTGGATCAGTTCATAACTCCATCAAAAATGCATTCTAATTTTCTTACATCTTCTCCAACATTTATCATTTTCCTTTTCTGTCATATCAGTCAATCTGATAGGTGTGAGGTGATACATCAGAGTACTCTTTAACTTGCATTTCTCTCATCAACAGTGATTTTGGAGGATTTTTTCCTATACTTATAGGTAACTTTGATTTCTTCATCTGAAAATTATCTGTTCAGGTGCTTTGACCATTTATCAGTTGAGGAATGATGCATATTTTTATAAATTTGACTCAGTTATCTATATGTTTGAGAAACAAGGTCTTTATCAGAGACATTTTCTATAGAAATTGTTTCTCATCTTTCTGTTTTCCTTCTAAATCTTGGACGCATTGGTTCTCTTTGTGCAAAGCCTTTTTAATTTTATGCAACCAAAATTATCCATTTTGCATTTCATTATACTCTCTATCTCTTGTTTGGTCATAAATTCTTCCCTTCTTCATAGATTTTACAGGTAAACTATTCCTTGTAAAGCAATGGTTCTTGATGTATCTGCATTGTAAGTCCTACTAGCAGACTGGAATCCCTTGGTTCCCTTCTCAGAACGATGACGCTTCTCTGTGCAGAAAATAAAATATATGTGACTATAAAAGAAATCAATTACACTGGAAATACAGTTGTGAAAATACTAAAAACAAGTCAACACTACTACCATCAAGTTCACAAATGGCAGGTGAAGAACCCCTGACATAGAAGAGGGCTCCAGAATGTTGAACCAAAGCTTTATATACAACCTATAGTATGATGTTGAAGGATAAAGACAACACAGAATGAGAACGCAAGGGTGGAGTACAGTTTGGACCAGGGGCAGGTCACCACCTAATGTCACCATAATTTCATTGAAGTCTCATATGAGTTCAAAAAACCTAGGTTAGGTAGAACAAATATCAGTAGGAATAAAAAGAAAAGGACTCAAGGTCTTGGTTGTTGATCTAATTGAGATGCAGATGGGATCATTTGGGATTGGGGAACCACCTTGGTTGGCAAGAATAAAATAAGCAAAGTTTAAAATGGCATTAGGTTTCATTGAGATCGGAATCTCCACAGTTTTCCTGTCCCCAGATGGATTAGTTTTTTGCCTTTCCAGCCATAGATAAGCATTCTGCCATCATCATTATCTTCTTCATATCTAGCATTTATTAAGCAACCAATTCACATGATGATTCGTAGATGACGCTTAAATGACATAGTGCCTTCCCCAATCAACTCCATAGCTTATCATCTAAAGAAGACAAACTTGACATGAAAATTAATAAATGTTAGCAAATGAGACAATGACATGAAAACTAATAATTGTGGTTAAAGAGTCAAAAGCAAGAAACTCTATAAATACATCTATAGATGTAGAATTAGTACATGGGCTACATTAAGAGGTATATGAAAAGATGACAGGAGAGGGAGATGAATCTTTTACCCTTTTTGCAGAGACTAACTGATGGAGCTGAACAGCTTCCAGATGGAATTAAATGCTTGAATTCTACTATTTGTTCTTTTTCATGAAGCTATTTAAGCAGCATGATATAATGGTGGGGTTGGGGGAGGAGGTTTGAAAAGAGACAAAGATAAATCACTGGATTTGGATCAGAAGTCTTTCATTTGAAGTTCAACTCTGTATCCTACTCACTCATATGACCCCCATCAATGCATTGAGGATACTCTTCTAGATGTTACCCAACCTTCCTTCCAGAAGTAAATTCCATGATAGATATATAATAATCTGTATTTTCTATAATTATTCCATTTGTACAACAGGGGAAGGGGAAAAGTATAGGAAGCAAATTCTGCAAAAGTAAATGAGATGGTTAAAAAAAATCCAGTGCACCCAGAAGGGAATTATTTACTTAGTGCCAAAGGCTGTCATATTTTCCCTGATGTGAGATTTAGTGAGGAAATTTCGCATATGATTATGTAAAGATTAGCTCCAAGGAGCATTTTCTCACTTTCAAATTATCTGAGGCAAAGACATCTTTGTATTAATTCACATGTATTAAATATTGATGTAATTAACAAATCAGACTTTGAACAATTTTCAGAAAGCCTACAGGCTTTGTGAGGGGGTCAAGTTGTCAAGTTTGTACTTGAAAAGATTTTAATACACTGGAGTCTCTTTTGAGATCATACAAATTCCCAGAATATGAGGCTTTTCAAACCCTTGCTTGCTACGGTCAGTTCTGGGTAGTTAATATGAGTACCTCTCTGAACTACAATATACATACGCATAAACCTTTAATTTTTTCACAACACCCCCCCCATTTTTAATGGAGATCCTTTAAAATTCATGTTATTATACATAGGGACTCAAATGCACTTTGATGTAGATATAGATTTTAAGGTATTGTTTTTAATAAGATAACAATATCTGAAAATTCTTATAAAAGTCAGAAAATTTGAAACAGGTTAATTTTTAAATGGTCAGGTAAGATTTTATTAATATGACTCAAGGAAGAAGTAACAGAATTATATTTTAAAAGGTTTTTATTAAGGACTTTGGAGGTCCTAAATTCCAAGGAAGTTATCAATATGGTCAAATAAATTCTTTTTTACACTAAAACTAGATCAACGAATGCCAAATATGCCTTCTATTCCAGTGTCAGACAAGTATCACGTCTATATGTGGGTACTTGCTCCTTAAAAGATATCTTCCCAACTATCTTCCCCCTTCCCATTCAGCCTCTAACTTTAAGATTTATTGGAAGTAGTAGTGATTTCCCAAGCGATCCATTTTTCTCCCTAGATTTCCTTTTGGAAATCAGTCACCAAAGTAATTCAATTTTAGCCTGAATCCTTGAGGTTTACATCTTCTTTTTTTTTTAGCTGCCTCCAAGTTCACCAAATGGTTGTAATTATAACAAGAAAAAATGAAACAATAAGAATAATCACTAGTATTTACATAGCACTTTCAGATTGGCAAAGTATATATCTAATAGATATGTACATATCTACATACATGCACATATATGAATATATATGTATATGTAAATTTTATGTGCACCACCATCCTACAAGGTAAGTACTATTATAATCCTGCTTTCTACAGATGAGGAGACTAAGGGAGATAGATATTAGTGACTTGTCTAGGGTCACACAACTAAATAAGTCTGAAGCTCTTTTTTGACTAAGTAGAACTGAGAACTGGCCATTTATGCCACCCTCCCCTGGGAAGGGGAAGAAATAAAACTTCTTTTCTAGGGTACATTAAGTCCAAATTGGAGGAACTGCTGCTTCAACAACAAAATTAAGGAGGAGAAATGGAACTTTCAGAAAGTTAATTATTGCCAGAATGAAAGCTTCCATTGACTGCCAAGCTCTCACATTAAAATAATGCCAAGCCTCAGCTCATGGGCCGCCTCTCATGTGAAACCTATCATGATGCCTGTCATTTCTGTTTTCCAATTATCATGTATACACATAATCTATACATATTGTATCTACTCTGCCTTGTTCCTTTCACCTGCAGACTAGAAACTTCTTAAGGGTAAGGATTACTTTTCATTGTGTTTTTGTACTCCCAGCATCTATCATATTGCCTTTCACATTGTAACGAGTGTTCAGTTAGGGGTTCAAGTCTTGAATTGGTTATTTGCCTAAAACTGGAAATTAAAAATATTTCCATTTCTTGGTGAATTGCTAGCAAAGAAAAAAGATCCAAATCAACCAAACTAGGAGATATTTGGGGGGTTAAAAGGGCTTCAGAATCCTCAAATGAAACCTTGTTTGATGTTGATTTAAAAAAATTCTTTGGAAGTAAATGAGATTATTTGGTTTGGGGACAATGTTTGGTACAAAACATTTTATGTAGAAAATTAATTTTTAAAATCTTACTTGAATTTTGTCTCTAAGAGGTAATCTTAAACCTCAGTATTAGATTGGGCTAGAATCTTTCATATTTTCTGCTGAACTTTCAAAATGATCCTTCTAATTCATACTGACTATGTAGTTCTTAGTGCCAGGAACTCCCCAAATATAGAGACTATGTTCATTGGAAGATCCTATCCATCACTCTCATGGCGGATATGGGAATGTGTTATTTCTTCTACTCTCCGCATGTAAAAGTGATAATATTCTATGTCTCTAAGCCTGCTTTGTAAATGAAATATTCAGATAAATTGGGGGGAAGATAAATTCTGAAACTTCGTATAGTTAATCCCAGCTTAGCTGAATCGTGCCTCACAGATTCTTGGTTGAGCAAAGGACCTGGACCCTAGGGTGTCCAGATGTCTTCTCTGTTGTCTGAAGTCTCTGAACATAGATCCTGATGAGTAGGGCAGAAAGCCAAGAGAATCATGCTGACTCACTCTATAACCAAATGTTCCTCCTTGAATGCTGACGGAACAGATCTCTTTTGTACAAAACAGAACTACAATACTGAAAGACCTGTGGAGGATGCTGAGACATGTTGCTTCCTTCTGTTTTATGATATTTGTGAGGTCATGCCTTAGCTTATCAATCTTATTTGCTGTCTTTTGTAGTTAATTGAAATAGTCTCCACAGATCCATTTACTACAACCCAGATTGGTTTGTTGTTTTCCCTTTGTGCTCTCCAAGGATGCCATATTACCTAAACTTTTCCCCATGTTACTTAAGATTAAGTGACTTAAGTTTATCCAAAGCTTGATTCTAAGCAGCTATTTAGGCTAATGAGTGTGATATAGCATGAAAAATTAATATCTTAGTATTAGATCCTCAGTTGAAGTCAAAACTCTAACATGTAATATCTATGTGACTCTAGGCAACTTGCTTAATTTTTCTGAGCCTCAGTTTCCTTATCTGTAAAATAACTAGTGATAAAAAGTGAAAAAACTAGTAATGTAATACTCTGTAAAAAAAAACTAACAATGCTTACACTCTTTGCCTCAAAAGGTTTCTGTTAGGAAAACTGTTTGCAAGCCTTTAAACACTACACCAATAAGAGTGCAAATAAATCCTCTGTACTCTAATTTTTTAAAAGATCTGGGATTTCATTGATGTGAATATTTCCTATATAGTGCAGATCATAATCAATCTACAGTCTTTCTTAGTATGTTCTAGGAACTTGGGATACAGAGGTAAAAAGAGAATTCACTCCAATTCTCAAGAGGCTTGTATTTCATTGAGGGACATTTCATAACCTTTTACAAATCCTTCTTCAACTTACAATAGTAGATGGTTTCTGGAGTTATTGTGGCCAGAAACATACATCATTTGGTTACCAGTTCCAACTCGTTCTGCTTCTACTCCAATCATGATCCCCACCTTTTTTCTCACAGAAGCCTTGTGCCACCAAAGAACCCTGATAAATGATGTTTCACTTCGTATTTCCATGAACTTTCTTTCATTCCTTCTCCTCACTTTAGAATATAAAGCTAGGGGTAAGAAACTAGGGATTGTTTGTCTTGTTTGTAATTGTACCCATAAAGTGTTTAATCTATCTGTCTGTCTCTATCTGTCTGTCTTCTGATGAAAAGTCTCTCTGAACTTCTCCTGGCTGGTTCCCAGACAGTTGACAAGACAATCCAACCCTACACCAATTCTCAAAAACTTTTCAGGTTGAAAAGAATGCCAGAGAACTAGAATAACCATCAAAAACCCAAGGTCATACCCAAACCACAATGAGATATAGAAGTAGAATGTTAGTAGAAGCCATCCCCTGCAATAAACATATGACCTTTTCCTCCTTTTCTAATTTTCTTATAGCTTCTTCCCTTTCTATATTCTACGATCCAGTGCCATTGGCCTCTTTGCCAATCTCTTGAACATCTCTGTGCGTTTTCACTGGCTCATCCCCACACCTAGAATGTCTTTGCCTTCCAGCTTCCCTCAAGTCTCAGCTGAAATCTTACTTTCTGCAAGAAACTATTCCCAGTCCCACTTAACGTTAATGCCTCCTCTCTGAGATTGTCTTCATGTTATCCTGAATATAGCTTTCTTTTATATAACTATTTGCATGTTGTCTCATTCATTCAATTATAAGCTCCTTGAGGACAGGAATGGTTTTTGCCTTTTTTCATTTCTCAGTCTAGTACATAATAGGTGCTTAATAAATACATGTTGACTTGTAGTCATGAAGATTTGGGTACAAATCCTACCCTAAACACTTACTAGCTGGGCAAGTCACTTAGCCACAAGTTGCCTGTTTCTTCATCTCTAAAATGAGAGGATGAACTCAATGATTTCTTTTCTCCCTTCTTATTTCCCTCTAGTTTTATGAATATGTGAACCTAAAGATAATATAAAGGAAGTTAAAGAGGTTTGATAGAGCCCTAGCAACTCATGAGATCAGGTTAGACCTCATGGAGGAGACCTCATTAGAACTTGAGCCTTTGAAAAAGACAAGGACTTTGAAAAGTGAAAGTATCATGGGGAAAATGTAAAGTTTTATATTTGGGTTCAAAAAAATCAACATCCAAGTACAACAAAAGAAGAAATGTCTAGACAGTTAGGTCTGAACAATTTCAGGATTTTAGTATACTCTAAATTCAGCAGAGATTCACTAATGGGATGTGGCTGCCATAAATCTAATATAATAATAGGTTTCATTATAACCTATTTTCCAGAAATAAGGGAAATTATTTTCTACAGGTACTCTGCCCTGAACAGATCATACTGGAGTATCATATTCAATTCTGAATGCCATATACTGTATAAGGGAGGATATTGGAAAAACAAAAGAGCATCCAAAAGAAGCAACCAGGATAGCGAAGGAAAGACCTTGAAGTCATGTCGTTCAAGGACTAGCGGAAGGTATTAGGGTCATACACGTATGGAGCGATTATAGAGGAATTGATCTTAAATGGAAACTCAGTCTATTTCCTCTGCATCAACTGCAGATTTGCACCAAGGTAATTATATCACTTGTCGAAAGATTATTTAGGCCTAAATTCCTGCAAGAAATATACTCCATGCTGACAGTGCAATTTATTTATGCACATGCAAATGCCCACCACTGATAGCTTCTAACACAGGACTATTCATTAGATGCACCTGACTTGTTGATCTACTTATTTATGGCATTACTAGGAAGTATCAGATATTGAAATAAAAGGGAGGGAAAGGCAAAATTAGGCCTAGGGTAAGGAAAAAAATTGCTAACAGCCATCCGAACTGCCTCTAAATTTGTATATTTTAAATTTGGGTCCAGTGTGACCACATCCTCCAATACAATGGTTTTGTCCTCAGTCAGTGCAGCTGATAGAGCATCAGAGACACTGATCTCATATTTAAGTCCCTAAACAAAGGACCAAGAAGTGCTTGAACTGCTGAACTGCTTCAGTTCTAGTGAATGAGTTTTCCACCTGGAAAATCCCTAAAGCACATGCTTGAGTTTTTGACTTCACACTTGTTTCTAGGGCAGTGAGTACTGCCAAGCTCGTTTTTAATAAGCTATCTCTTGACAGAGGATTCAGAAGCCCCTCGTAGAATATAGAGTCAGATGAAACACTGCTGTGGGCAGTCCTGAGTCACAGCCTGGGGCGCTCTTGTGTTTCAGTGAAGCTCCAAACATCAAGGCCACCCATCGGGGTCTCTTAAGGAGACTGATAATTGGGGAATAACTAGTACAGTTCCTGGAGGGATTTGCCAAGGACAGCCAAGCCAAACCAAGTTTCTCGGGCCTGCCAAGGCAGATAACATGAAATGGTTTCTTTGACAATCTATGGAATTAATTATCACAAATGCCACTTAACTGTAAACAATTCCTACCCAATTTGACGCTGATGCCAATATGCCTTTAGCACAAAGAAAGGAACATGACAAAAGAAACTTAAATCAGGGATATTATACGGTCAATTTTTTTAACTGAATTTATGGAATCATGAAATGTTTATCTAGTTTTTTGGAAGCATTTATTAACCCCCACACACACACCCAATTAAAGTCCAAGGTTTGTGAATCAAAAATAAGTCTTGCTTTTTCCCCAATTGTATCTAGACATAGAATGATGTAGTGATTAGAAAACCACCTTCAGAGTCAGAAAGATTTACATTTATGTTCTATAATTCACATAATTTTTATTTAAAATATTTCTTTTTTATATTCTTTCTAAAAGCTTCTGAGTTCCAAATCTCTCCCTTTCCTACCCACTGAGAAGTCACACAATGTATCAATTATATACCTTCACATAATTCTAAAGCTGAAAAGGACTTCAGAGACCATCTATTTCTACCCCTTCATTTTATAAGTAAGGAAACTGAGACTCCAGAGGGTAAGCGATTTGCCCAGAGTCATAGACATAAAAGTGCTCAGAAAAAGGATTTCAATTTAGATCACCTGACTTGAGAACCATACTGCCTCATGAACTGGTCACATGATGTGGAGCAAGTTACTTAACCTCTCAGTGTCCAGGTAACCATCCAAATCTATAAATGACTGACTAGCTGCATTAGTGAGATGATTTCCTCATGAGGAGTTTCCTATATCAAATCTGTGCATACAGAAGCTGCTGGCCTTGGAACAGCTAAATGGTGCAATAGAAAGGTTATTGTACTTGGAGTCAGGAAGACCTGATTTTCAATACTACCTCACACATTTACCAACTGTGTGACCATGCACAAGTCACTTATCTCTGTCTGCTTCATTTCTCTCCTCTTTTACTGTTTAATTTTATTCAGTCATATTGACTCTCCATGACCCCACTTAAGGTTTTCTTGGCAAAAATACTGGTATAGTTTGCCATCTCCTTCTCCAGCTCATTTAACAGATGAGGAAACTGAGGTAAATAGGGCTAAGTGACTTGTCCAGGGACACACATTAAGTGTCTGAGACTGGATTTGAACTCAGGTCTTCCTGAATTCAGGCCGCAGGCTCTCTCTACTGTTTCACTCAGCTGCCCTTTCATCTCTGTGATAATGATAGCATGTTCCTCACAGGATGCTTGTGAAGTCCAAAGGAGATAGCAATATGCGAAATGTTTTTCAAAACTTAAAATGGTGCATAAGTGAATGCATAGCTTAAAGTTGCAGAACGTCAACATATAGTATCTCATTGGTTCTACTAATACACTAATTTGACTACAGTTGATATAATGTATTTTGCTTTTATCAGAGAAATCCCACTGTATATAATAGGTGGATAAGTGGATAAAGCACTGACCTTGGAATCAGAAAGACTCATCTTCCTGAGTTCAAATCCAGCCACAGAAACCTATTGGCTGGGTGACCCTGGGCAGTCATTTAACCCTGTTTACCCTAGTTTCTTCATCTTAAAAGGAAGTGGCAACGCATTTCATTATCTTCGTCAAGAAAACTCCAAATTCGGTTCACAGAAAGTTGGATGCAACTGAAAGCAACAATTCCTGCAATTATACATTTTCTTCAAGTCAGCTAAACAAACATTTATTAAGCCCCAACAGTGAAAGGTCTAAGAGGGAAAGGCAAGGTGAGTCAGTTGGCTAGCTTTTATTGCTATCTGTTATGTATTAAGCATGGTAAGAGTAAGAGTAAGCTGTGTAAGAAGGTAAGGGAATAGTTTTAAGCAAAACTCAGATGTTGGAGGGAGGAACATGAAGAAAGAATTAAAAGGAAAATAAGAAGGAGTAAAAACCTGGAATCTAGGCAGAGTAAGGAGGAAAGAACTATGGCAGAGCGGAAACATTCTGCAGCTGCGATGGAATGGAAAAAAGACTGAGCTTCTAACACATGCTGGCTCTATGATCTTGGGCAAATCACTTAACCTCTTTAATATTTCACTTTTTACACTTAAACCAAAATACCACTACCAAGGGTCCTTGTTTGCTCTAACTTCATTCCCTATACTACCACTCCCCTTTCTCTTTATTGATCATTCTTTCACTGTCCTCTGTCTGTATCACACAGTACAGGGATGGGGAACTTGCAGCTTTGAAACCACATGTGACCCTCTAGGTCCTCAAGTGTGGCCTGTAAAGGGAAAGGCCATATATGGCCTCAAAGTCATAAGTTTCCCACCCCTAGTATGGTACAAAGAACCTTGGGCTTAGTTACCTATTAATGATGTTTTTTCTACCTTGTCTATTTTGAAGATCATTTTTATTGATGGTGAAAAATGGAAGCCAAATAGGGAAAGTTCAGTTTTCCCTGTCATCTGTTACCAACACACCATCTGCTCTGATCAGACATGTTTCTTTTTTATTTTAATTGGAGCAGTTTAAAAAAATTCTCAGCCTTTTTTCTCAAGCCCTAGCTCATTCTAGGTTTCAGCCTTCCTGATCCTATAGGTCATACCACCATTTGTGTTTCCCCCTTCTACTATTTGTATACATCCTTTTAATATTAGAATAAGTTTTGGTAAGAGCCCTGAACATTTCTTAGCTTTCAGATCTTAGGCAAATCCTTCAACTTCTCAGTACCTCAACATCTCCTTCTGTAAAATGAGAATAAATAAGGCTTACCATGAGAGGAAGCTGTGACAATGGATAGAGGGTCCCCTCTGTAGTTGTGTCAATATTTTGATGCCCGTCTTTTTCTTGCCATTATATCATCAAGATTTTCTACCCCTCTTTATCTACTCTTTCAGTGTCTCTAGCCACAGGACCAAACTTTTTACTTCTCTTTTCCTAAAGTCTATAGTTCATATCATATCCTACTTAACTTTATTTTTTACTCTACTCTAATTAATATTGTAAATATATATCCTTTAATTTTATCCCTTTTAGGGTAGCTTGGAAGTTGGAAATGTTGGTCCATAATCTCTCTCTACTAAATGACCCTCTTGGATCCTTAAAGAGGGGGAGACAGGGGAAGTCTGCATAAGGTTGTTGGAAGTCTAGTCACAAGGGATACTGAGAGTAGAAGAGACCATGAACCTTCATCAATGACTTCTTTAGGATCTGGAAATTAATTTGATAAATTGTTTTCTAACAGATTTCTTTCCCATGCATAAAAACTTTCCTTCTGATTATGGGTTGAGCTGCCTTCCTTTCCCTTCTCCTAACCTTAATATAACACCTGGATTCCCACTGCCCACACCCCAAGATTCTCAGATATGTATTCTGTTTCCTAGAATGTTACACTGCTTGAGGTTAGTCATTTAATAAGTACTTATAGCATAACCACAATGATTGGGCATCCCAAAAAGCATCTCTCTGCTACATTATTTCTACCCTCACTTATGAAATTTCCAACAGAAAAGTATACCACTGGAATGCATACTATTTGTTAATAGAGGTTTTCACTATAACTAACAGGAATCTGACTGTTCCATGGCTGAGTTCCCAAAATCCCTTTAGCTGTGAAGACAGAAGAAAAAAACAAAAGTTGAAAAGAAAAACCACCCTAAGCTCTTATTCCTGTCTATACATGCCTTCCTCTTGACCTGTCATTTTTCTCTTTCCAGTAAGGATGTGGTTGCCTGAAAGACTAATCTTGACTCAATTCATATATACAACAAACAATTAGCTGTCTACTAAGTGTAAGGAACTATGCTAATGAGATATTATTAAATGCTAATAACAATTTATTAAACACTTTCTATGTGCCAGGCACTGGGATGTGCGCTAGGGAAATAAAGAAAGGCAAAAAACAGTACCTGACATCCTAGTACTTATATTCTAGTGGGGGAGAGACAACTTGTAAATAATTAGATAAACATAAAATTCATACAGAGTAAATGGAAAGTAAGTAATCTCAGGGAAAGGCACTAGCAACAAGGAGAACTTGAACTGAGTTTTGAAAAAAAAACTAAAAGGTGAAGTCTGAGGACTGGGGAAGGACAGAGTATCCCAGTTGTGAATGAAAACCAGTGCAAAGGCATGCACACAGAGATTGAGTATGACATACAAGAAGCATCAAATAGATCAGTGTCTCTATATCACAAAGTGAAATGTAAGACAAGATTGGAAAGATGGGAATGAGCCAGATGAGTTTTAAATGCCAAAAAAAGAGCTGATATTTGATCCTGGCAGTAAGACGAGGCACTTGATCATTGAACACTGATCTGTCAATCATTCAACAAAGCTCTGAGATTATAAACCTATGAAAAAAATAAGGCAAAAAGATCCCAATTTCCCTTAACTCCACCAACTCCCACCATAGCCCTGGAAAAAAGCTAAAAATGAAAATCAATGAAGTGGTTTCTGATGTTTAGTCCAATGTTTTATTCCTAAAGCAGTGTCATCCATCCCTTCATGTTTTATTCCAACTAGGGAGACTCCTTTGTTAATAAATTTTGGTTAGGGAATAGGATAGAGAACGTTATCAGAGAGAAAAATATTTGTGGAGTTTCTCAATGTTTTCTGAAAAGGAATTGCTTCTTGACAGGGGATTGCTGTTTTCCAGATTTAAGACAAAAAACTTTTAAAAAAAACAACTTGGGCCATCCAAGGAAATTTCATGTGCCAATTATCCCCATAATTAAGTAGAATAAGATGTTCTTATGCAAGTTTGTCATCCAAAATTGTCTGAAAAAACTGGACTTTATGGACACAATTGTTAACACCTATCTTACATGTGACTGAATTTGAAAGATTTTTAACAACTCCAGGTTTGTTGGGTTTTTTTGCCAATACTTGTGTTTAAAAAATGCTCTTTTGATTTGATTTCATTAAGTCAGTAGTGACCCAGATTGAAAAATTCAAACTTGCCATGTGTCCTTTCTTTTTAAAGAATGTCTAAATTGGGAAGAAAAATATTAAGAAATAGTGAAGACATAAGGGGCTGAAATATTTGTTTAAGGAGTGCCAAGAAAGTAATATTGTGAACTTTTGAGTCATAAAGTTATTTCTGGAACTGTCAGGCTTTTGCAAACATATAGTATTATTGGACAGGAGTTAGATAATTGTGGTTTTCTACTGGCATCTCTCTTCAGAGGCATATTTGTTTCTTATTTATCTATCTTTTCTCTCACTTCTAAAAAAAGGTAGACTAGATATGTAAAAGGTAGCTTTTATATATCCCTAAAAGTCTTTTAGACTTTTCCTCTTCCTATATCCTCTGATGAAAAATCTATTGTAAGAATTTCCAAGGGTGTCTGTGACAGTTGAGAGGGAAAGCTGGATTTTCACTCCTCAGAACTTCCTGTACCAGCACAAAGCAACAGATGTCTTGAAACTGATCATCCTACAAGAGCTATCACTGAGAGACTAGTTGCCTTCCAAAGGATTACAAAGACAACATGTATGGGACTAAACCCCACGTCTTTCTTGACTTTTGAGCAATCTCTCTGCTCGCTAGGACTTGATGTATCTCTTAAGTTCATCTCTAAGTGATGCAAATTGTCACTTGATACTATACTGTACCTCCTGTTTCAAAATTATACCCCCCTACTCGAAATGAAATCAAATTTGCTTTTCTTTCTATGCCCTTAACTCAGTTAGCTATTTTATAAACTTATTCACACCAATGTGTGCATAAATAATAAAGCTTTGTTACTCTTCTTGAATTGTGCATTTTAAAAAAGAGGGCTAACAGTCTGGTGGAAAAAATTCTAATGGTACAATCTCAGGCTTAATGGCAGATGTCTAGGGATACATCAACTTTTGGAATGCCTCTCATCACCATAATGATGGTCTATTCCATCTATGATCTGCCACTCAGATTCCTAATTGTGAGCTATTGGTCAGATTGATAGTGTAGCATGGTAAAAACAATGATGGATTTGGAGGTTGGTGACTTAACTTGGAATTCAAACCCTGCAGCTTATTATTTTTGTGACCTTAGGTGAAGTCATAGGGTTCCCATGAACATCTTTATCTAGTGAAATGTTTCCCTAGGCTCAATTTAGATACCTCATCCTCTAAAGTCTTTCCTAATTTCTTCCCTAACTAAAAGTAATCTTCCTTACCAAACTATTTTTCCTTCTATTTGGCCTCTGCTATATATATATATATATATAATATACTACATTTATATCATATAATTACATAATATATATTATATAATATGTATAATATATTTATATAATCTATAAATATAATATATATTTTATATGTATTATAAATATATAAATATTTTTATTATATTCTATGTTATGATATATATTTTATATATAATTTATATATTATAATATAAATACATATTATATATAATATATTTATATATTATACAAATATATATTTTATTTTTTATTTTATATAGTTTACATATATGTGTTTATAATATTTGCCTGCATCCTTTTCTTATCTCTCTTTGACCAAATTGTCAATTTCTTAAGGACAAGGATGCTATCTTATTGAGTCTTTATATCAGATACTGGGATCTTTTTTCTCTCCCTGCCTCATCCCCCCAAAGAAAGACGAAGAAGAGTAATGTCCACAAGGACATGTATGCCTGAGAGTGCGGCTGATAACTTTTGGAGATATGGAAAAAAGGAAGAGTCAAAGAGATAAGGGGACAGAGTACCCAGACAGGAGATAATATGGTCTTGTTGTATTGGGAAAAGGGTACCAAGTAACTAGAGAATTCTAAAGAGTCATCCTTGCTTGAGAAAATGGTAGACAGGGTTGAGGAGCACCAGGGGAAATGGTTTAAAAAAGTTATGGCAAAAGGAAAAAAGAAAAATTTTCCTCACCATCTTCTTACCTCCCACCTTGAATGAAAAGAGGGCATTGGGTTAAGACAAGTTTTAGGGGTAGAAGAAAAGGTGGTCAAGAGAAATAAGTGAACTACTAAAGGAATATTTGTATTTGGAACTGTATATAACTAGAGTTTATATCTTTGGAATCAAGTGTTCCTCCTTCCAAGTCCTTCCCTAGATCTGTAGTTACAAAGAAGATAGCGACCTTCTTTGGTAGAAGAGGTCCCTCTTCACTCAGTACTTCCTACATCAGTGAAATAACAGGTCTACGCTCTATCCTTGTTCTATCCCCAACATTCTTACTAAATGCTTCTTGAACTGAGTTGAATCTGTACCAAGACAAAAGGACCTCATTTCTCACCTACAATTTTTAAAAGAAATGATTACTCAATATTTTGGAACAAAGATACCTTTTGTGTTATGCAAAAAGCAACTTGATTGCTCCTTCATGTTGCTTGAAAGATGGCAAAGGGCTGGGTTATATCAACTGAAGAAAATCTGATGTTGGCACAACTTGAGAACTTTAGGAATCATACTTCCAGTAACAGTAGCTGATGCCAGCCAAGATGTGTTCTTAACAGAAAGTTTTCTGTGTACATTTTTTTTTACATGGAGCAAAGTTACAAAATAATACTTGGTGCCTTTCCAAGGAAGAAATCTTATGCATATTAAAAGAAACAATAAACAGAGTCTAATAATAACTTTACAAAACTTGTGAAACTTTTTGTTCAAACCACCACCTTTTTGAGCTTTGCTTAGCCATAGAGCAGGAAAAAAATGATTTCTTAGCTGTTCAGGAGTCTGCTCACACTTCTTGTTAGAACTGTACAATGTTTTTCAGGCGTACTCTTCGCCTGTTTTCCATCATTGTCATTATCAATTTCACAAGCAACCTCCCAGCAAGTAACAGCCCTGACAACAACATCCCACAATTTTCCAAACCCCTTATTACTCCAAATATTTGTGGAACAGCAATACCATGAAATTATTGACTCGTCCTAGAGGAATTGTTTTAAGATGAGGAAGTCAGTAGCCAGGTTTTGCAGATACACTTTTCAAAGCAGTTAAGGTTTATATTTCTGTACATTAGCTAGTTCTTCTGTTCAATACAAAGATTAGTAAGAGCAAATCCTTTGAATTCCAGCACGCAACTAATAGTTATCAAATGCTTGTTGGTTGGGTAAAGATGGGGTTTTTGCCTTCGAGGACCTTACCATCTGAGGGAAGCTAAAACATGTACACAAATGATGAGAGCATAATAGGAGCATCAATCTAGACCTGGCAAAGACTGTAGCAGTCATCAGTGGAAACTCCTTATTTTACAAATGAGTAAACTGAGGCCCAGTTTAATGCACAATAGAATGTGTTGATACTAAGGAGAGATAAAAATGTAAGATTTGAGGAAGAAGAGATTATAGCTGGGAAGTATCAGATGAGAGCAGCAACTGGGCTGTCTGTAGGAAGATATGGAAACTAATAGGTAGGGGTGGAGGGAGTGAAAGAAAATCTAACCTTTGTTTACTATCTTATACTCTGAGATCCAACAGGTGAGCTAAAAAATGCATTCATGAATCATTTTTAAAAATAAATTTTTTTCAGGGAGAAACTTTGAAAATAAAGATGGAATAATCAACTGAGTTTCCATATCAGCCATACTCTTTTTGTTAGTTGTATATTTTCATGCTATCAAAGTTTTTCTGAGGCATTGCCATTGGCTTCACGAGATTCAAATTCTAAACATAGAAATTGAGGAAATAACAATTACAGAGTGAAAGTAAAAATTTTTTTGACTACAGAATTTTGCATCCTGTGTGAAAATTGAAAAAATAACAACAGTGAGCCAACCTTAGTGACAATGGGGCTAGAATCTACTTTCTCTTTAATCCTTACTTGTAAGGAAGTTTAAAGGTCATGAAATTCACAAAGGAATAGAAATTGACTCATTTGTGACTTTTCACCAAAATTCACTTATGGACAGTGTTTTGGAAAAAATAGTTTAAGAATTTTAATTGGTACATCAAACCCACAACAGAGTATAACTCCAGATGAGATAAAAAATCAAAAGTAAAAAAAATCAACATAAAATGGAGGAAATTGGCTGCCTACCAGGGATTCCCCTTTTGCTGCGATAACCTGTTTTACATGATTTGGCATTGAGTTCATAAATACTGATATGCATTCTTTGAATTTTTATTGATGTATTTTGTTTTTAAGCAGCAAAAGTTCTACTTTGTGAGAAGCCTCTTGTAATACATGAAAACAGTTAAATAAATGGAAGGATTCAGTGATCTCATCTGAAAATACATGTAACATTTCACAGTTATAGCATATCCTCACCTCTCTATTAAAAATAATGAACTGAAGTCTGTTTTTTTCCCTACTTCTCACTCCTTATTCTACTGGAAAAGGAAAGAAAAACACATTTATTTTAAGAGATATGAAGATATAATAGATATAATAATATATAATAGCCATTGTATTGATCATAGTTCTTTCAGCTTTCAAAATTGTTCATCTTTATATTGATGCTGTGTAAATTGTCCTTCTGCCTACTTTTTCTTCCTCTTCTAACATAATAATTCTCCATCATATTCCTGTACCACATACAACATAACCTAGTCATTCTTCAATGGATGGACATTCCCTTAATTTCCAGAACCGTAGAAATATTTTCGTACATTAAGGACTTCCTTTTCTTCTCTCTTTGATCGCTTTCAGATATAGGTCTAGCTGTGGAATAACTGGGTCGGAGGACACAAACCGGGTCAAAGGACACATTCTGTTTAGTAACTTTTTGTGTATAATTCCAGAATACCTTAAGTAATAATTGCGCCCCTTCACGAGTCTACTAACGTGCTTGTTTTTCCGTAGCCTCTCCAATATTTATTATTTTTCTTATTTTGCCATTTGGAAGGGTAGAAGATGGAATTTCAGAATTGCTTTAACTTGCATTTCTCTAATTTAGGAGTGATTTGGAGCATTTTTTTCATATGGCTATAAATAGCCTGGGTTTTTTCCTTTGACAACTGTCTGTTCATATCTTTAGATTTATTGAATAGGAAATGGTTATTTTTTTTTTTAATTTGGATCAGCTCTTTGTCTTGAAGCACTTGGATGGTACAGTGGTTAATATGCTATGCCGGGAGTCAGAAAGAACTAAATTCAAAACCGACCTCATCCATTTACTAGCTACGTGACCTTGAGTAAGTAACTTAACCTCTGTTGGCTTCAGTTTCCTGGTCTAAAAGAGTAGAATAATAGTAACACTTACCATCTAGGTTTATTGTGATAAATAAATGAGATAATATGTACTGGGCACATAGGAGGCATATAAGTGATTATGATTTTATCTTGGAAATAAGACATGTATCAGAAAAACCTGCTGCAAAGTTTTAATTCTCCTTCATAAAGTTGCAGTTGTCGTGTTGGATCTTTACCCTTTGACAAATATCTTATTTTCCCAAATCTTGCCTTCTTTAAAACCCATAGGTTTTCAATGGAATTTAAATCAAGCGTGTTCCTAGGCTGCTGAATCATTTTTCCTCTATCTTATGGAAATATTTCTCAGCTTCTTATGAAATGAGGCTCAGTACAAGGTCATGTTACAGTATTCCATTTCCATTTGGGAATTTCTGCAATTGTGCAGCAATTTTGCTTCTTGGCATATCAATATACTAATAAGAATATGTTATTTCTTCAGCAGGCAAAATGCCTCCAATCTCACTTGAAATAAAAATCCTTAAAACATTTCTTGGTAGATGTTTTAAAATCTGATGAAGATACCCAGAATTTTGTCTCACCTATGTTTTTTCTTATAAGAAGTAGAATTTGGGGGAAAATGGCTTTCATCAGTAAAAATTACCTTTTTTCAATTTCCAGTACCCCAGCCCTTACATTTTCATATGTATGACAAAAGTTTACTTTTTCTTTATAGCAAAAGTTATATCCATTTTAATAACTAGTCTTCTTGCTGTTCTTCTGACTTCAAAAAGTCTATGCTACACTGTAGAGAAAACATAAACAACCCTTCCAGCTACCAGGTGCTTTTGAAGGTCTTTGCTTGTATTTTTGGATGTTAAGCTTTTTACAACTATAGTTTGTCATTTCTTGCTATTACTTTTCATTTTAAACTGTACTTTATTCATATTTTGGTATAACTGGTGCTTTTTCATCATAAAGTTGAATAGTCTTTAAAACACTTTGACTTTCCCACACCAAGAGTCACTGCAATATCTTTATCAGTCAATGAAGTGAGTCCTTTAGGAACTATAACTTTTGCACCACTTTTTGGCATTTTATCCATTTGTAAAAACCACAGAATCAAAAAATACACATAAAAAATTGAAACACATTATTATGATTCCAAATCCAGTATGTAAGCTGTCAGAGACCTAAATATGGGGAAAATAACTCTTGGCGGATTCATATGGTCAAGGGCAGTTAGCTGTGGACTAGCACACATAGTGATTGCTATCATAAAATGAAACCACATCAAAGTTGTTACTCACCCCCAAGTAATTTCACATCACTATAGGTTCACACTAAGTTGTGAGAGGTTTTAAAGAGGAGAATTTATATTTGATCCTAGTGGCAATAGTAATTTGGAATTTATTAACTATATGAGTAATGTGATCAGAATTTCCCTGTAGGAAAATGATCTTAGCTACTATGTAGAATCAAAATCTTCTCATGGGATTGGAGAAGGGATTGATCTGATGCAGGGAGATCAGCTAAGACACAATTGCAGTAATATAGGCAAGAGGTCATAAAGATTATGGAGGTGGCATAGGTAAGGAAAAGGGAAAGAATTGGGGCAGAAATGACAAGACTACAATCACTAGATATGTGGAGTAAAGGGCGTGAAGAGGTAAAGATAATGCCAAGAGTATGAACCTAGGTGACTGTGAAAGGATGACAGCATGCTCAACAGAAATAGGGAAAGTAGAAAGGGGAGTATGTTTGGGGGGAAGAGGAGTTTGGTCTTGGACATGTTGAGTTTGAGATGCCTATAAAATGCCAGCATTTGGAGATCAAATGACCATGGATTTAGAGTTGGAAGTTTTCTCTGAAACCATCTTGTCTAACCTCTTCATTTTACAGTTGAGGAGAATGAGATAGGATGGCGTTAATGAGCTGAAGGTCACCTAGATAGCATGTGATAGTAGTAGAATTGGAACAAAGATCTTTTGATTCTAGACATATGCTAACAGAGCTTAGGCGAGAGAATAGTTCTGGTACTTAGATTTGGGAGGTATCTGATAGATGCGATCATTAGAGCCATGTGAGCTGAGATCATGCAGTGATTGTAGAGAGAATAGATGAACCAGGGGAAACCCATGATTGAGTTATTATATAAATAATGACAAGCAAAGGAGAATAAGAAAGGAGGACAACTGAGAAGGAGAGCAGTGTCATGAAAAGACCTCTGGGAGCAGAAGCTGGAAATCGTTGTCAGATGGTGCAGAGTTTGGAAAAGATGGCAACTGAGAAAGAGCCGTCAGGTGGACAGCTAAGATGTCATTGGTCACTTTGAAGAGAGCTGTTTCTGTTAAGTGATGAAACCAGATTGCGAAGGATTGACAAGGGAGTCAGAGGAGATGAAGTGAAGGCAATGAGTGTAGAAAGTTGTTCTTTTTAAAAGAAATTTGGGTGTGGAAAAAGAGGAGAGAGAGAGAGAAGGAGGGAGAGAGGGAAGAAAGGATGGAGGAGGGAGAGGAGGAAGGAAGGAGGGAAGGGTAAGGAGAGGGAGAGAAAGAGAGAGAGTGAGTGAGAGAGAGAGAAAAAAGAGAGAGAGAACTTGATTTCATTTTAAATATCATCTCTCTATATCCTAGTAGGGAGTTCTTTTGTTTCATTTTGTCTTGACTTTTGGTTTTGTTTCAAGTATAAGGAATACTTGAAAATGATTGCAGGCAGAAGTCAGTAGATAGATTAGGGGTAGGGGATGGATGAAAATAGGGAAAATGTTGGGGAAAAAAAAGACTGGAGGAAATGAGATCAGTGAATTGCCCTTGGTGAGAAGAGCTATCTCATTCTTCATTAGAGATTAGAGTAAAGGTGGAGATGGAATTAATTAATTAGTATGGTAATCAGAACACACTCAACCATTTCTTCTTTCGACTAAACAGAATTCAAGTTACTTTAACCTTTCTTCCTGGAACCAATTTCCATCCTTTTGATTACTTCTATTTCTCTGCATTGGACCATCATTTGAAGGCAAGAATTGTTTTTCGCCTTAATTATTAGTATTTAGTATGCTGCATGTCACATAGTAGGTGCTTTAAAAAAAGTGAAGTGCTATGATGACACAGAGCCTGGTGCATATTAAGTGCTTAATAAATAGTTTGTCTATTTTGCTTTCTGTCCATCTACTTACATAATCTGTAAAAACTAGAGGCAATGGATGACTTATTTAAGTAACTTCATACTTTCTTTACTTTACCAGAGTTTCTTAATTGAGATTTCACTGCTGTGGTGTTCCTACAGCTGTACAGAATCCATAATCCTCCTTTGTCTCTGTACTACTCCTGGATACTTGAGGTCTACCTATAAATGATCCTGGACCACCAAAAACTGTTCGTTTCTTTCCTCCCCTCTAGTGGCAACAAGATAGCCACATAAAGTTGAAAATCTTTCTTCCTGCATTCTCTCTTCTTTGCTTATCTTTCCTGAGACACTTTATCAATGACCCTTCAAATGTGGTGCCCATAACTGAACTCCAGATGAGGTCTGGCCAGGGCACAGTGCATTGAGATTATCACTTTATTACTAGAAGCTGTGTTTCTCGGGGCAACCTAAAGATTGCATTAGCTTTTTTTTGGTTGTCTTATCACATGATTGAGTCATATGGAGCTTGGTGTCCTCTAAAATACCTAAATTTTTTTTCAGACAAACTGCTGTCTAACTACACCTCTCCATCTTACACTTTATGAGCTTGATCTTTTTTTTTTAAATCTCAGTGGAAGACTTAACATTTATCCCTAATGTGACAGGCATCTAGATGACTCAGTGGATAGAGAATTGGAGCTTAGAATCAGAAAGACTCATCTTCATGAGTCCAAATCTGACCTCAGACACTTACTAGTTGTATGACCTTGGATAAGTCACTTGACCATGTCTGCCTCAGTTTCCTCTTCTTTAAAATGACCTAGAGAAGAAAATGGCAAAACACTCCAGTATCTTTGCCAAGAAAACCCAAAATGGAGTCATGAAGAGTTGGACACCACTGAAAACAACTGAACAGCAACGAAGCTGTTATGGCGATAAAATGAGATAATTTATGTCAAGTGCTTTACAAACCTTAAGGTGGTTTATGAATATTAGCTGTCATTATTATTTGTGTCCCAATATCTAGCACAGCTCCTGGTACATAGTAGGACCCTTGATAAAGGTTTGTGACTCATTTGCTTGCTTGAGTTGTATTTATTTTCATTGTCAGGGTCTGCTTTTGTCATTTTATTTCAGTTGTTTTAACAGCTTGTTAAGCCTCAAATAAAATACTAGACATCACTGTGAAAGACATGTTCCTTGCTTCTTTTCTCATAGCTTGCCCATCGGGGACATATAAACCTGAGGGTTCACCAGGAGGAATCAGCACTTGTATCCCATGTCCTGATGAAAACCACACATCCCCACCTGGAAGTACTTCCCCAGAGGATTGTGTCTGCAAGGAAGGATATCGGGCAGCAGGCCACACATGTGAAGGTCAGTTTCCCACGCTAAAATAAAAAATGAAACAAAAAAAATATGAAAATATATCAATTGTATACAAAAATACAAATTGTATACAAATGTACAAAAGGGTAAAATATACAAATTTTTATGGGGGAAAAATCCAATTTTTTTTCATTTTTGGGTCATAACTTTGCTCATACATTATCTCTTTGACTTCTGGGTAGGGAGTATTGGGGAGTAAGAGGATCTGGGAGTCATCAGAGACATAATTATCAATGAAGCCTGGGATGAATGTTAAATGATAATAAGGAGAAAAGGCTGTAATGCCAATACCAGCAAGAGCTCCCATTCAGCTGTTGCCATATCAGTGATATTCAAAGTTTGGGTCATTAATTCTCTCATCCTCTAGATTAGAATTTCAATGGAAGTTCAATTCATAATTATTTACATCGATTTTTTTACTAAGCACTTTGCTTACAGCAGCCTGTGAGCTAGCTAATTATGATTTTCTTCCTAATTTTAAAAAGGAGAAAATTGACAGCAAGTTTAAGTGACTTTCCTAAAGATACACCATGAGCAAGTGTCAGAGATGGGGCTCAAAGCCCTGCTTTCAAATCTAACAATGTGCCTTCCTGACTACCTGTGGGCAAGAAATCATCCAAAACAGTTTTGTGCCAATTCACTTTTCTGGTCCATGGGGTCCAACTGAGGCATGATTAATATTAACTGAATCTTCTTTGGTAGATGTAGAATATTATTATTTGGTAGATTAAATTATAACCTACAGAAAGCGAGATTTAGAGTCAGAAGATTTGTGGTCAAATCCTTGTTCTGTCCCTTAATGGCTGTGCCACCTGAAAGAAGCTACTTTATCTTAGTTTAATCCTTTGTAACATGGAAGAGAAAAATATTAGTGTTTGTGTGAATTCCAAGCAATGGGCCAGATTCATTCTGTACTCAATATGAAACTTTGCTGTAGTGAACCACTAAGTTCAACCTTTTTAAAAAATTGTTTTTGTTCAATTTAACTGTTAGTTGTCCACTGCCCTGCCCTGAAACCTCCTGAAAATGGCTACTTTATTAAGAACATCTGCAACAACCACTTTAATGCAGCCTGTGGAATCCGTTGTCATACTGGATTTGAATTGGTGGGAAGCAGCATTCGCCTCTGTCAACCCAGTGGTTTGTGGTCTGGTTCAGAAAGTTTCTGCCGAGGTATGAAAATCACCAATAAACTTATGTACTGATCACCATTTGCTCTCACTGATTGATTTAAAGACTGCTCATCATTAAAACACTTATGTGATTCTATGTATTCCTTGGAATACTGCTTGATTTTTTTTTAGAAAAACTTCTGTCTAGGCACACCTCTCTATATTACACTTATGAGGTTGAGTTTTTGTTTCCAAGTGGAAGACTTAATATTTATCTCTAATGTAATGTCACAGTAGAAGGGAGAAGGGATAGGAAGTTTTTAATTAGAACAGCTGAGTTCACTTGGCAGACTTGGCAGACTAGGATAAACAATCCCTCTTACATATTTTCCACCAAAAGGAGCTGCATTTTCTTCACATTTAGGGCACTCTCATGAGTTTAAGAAGGAAATATAATTCAAAAAAAAGATTATGAAAAATATAGGAAAAATGGGCCTAACAAAAAATTTTCTCTGCCACATTTGCATGTTACGATACATTTGCATGTAGGATAAATTGAAAAAGCTCCACTGGAAAAAAAAAGGTTATAGAAAATCAAGGAAGAATCCTAAGAATTATAACTTAAGAACTCTGAGAATTACTTACTGGAAAATACATAAAAGAAAAAGAAAACATAATTCCTAGAGAGGTTCAGCAGACTAAAACAGATTTGTGGATTATGGTAAAGCTAGCTTATTTAAATATATTAAAATTCATGGGTTATATGCAAGTAACAGACAAATATGTATCTCTGAACATTAATAATAAGTGGAGAGGTCAGTCAGAAATATTTGTTAAGCACCTATCATGTGCCAAGTACTATATTAAACACTGGTTTAAAAAATGCAAAAGATAGTTCTCTCAAGGAACTCACAATCCAATGAGGGAAACAACATGCAAATAACTATGTGCAACAAATTATATGTGGGATAAATAGGAAATGCTCCAATGAAGAAGGAAGGTATTACCATTAAGGAAGATCAGGAAAGACTTCCTGTACAAAGTAGGATTTTTGCTGGGATTTGAAGGAATTTCCTTGAGGGGAGGGTCAGTCTGCTTCTCTATTGTCTTTGTGTCTCCTGCATCTTGAACAGTGCCTGACAGCTAGTAGGCGCTTACTGAATGCTTCTTGACTGAACATTGTCCTCTCTCCTAAAGAGATGAGGTATGAGAAAATGGGTTCTCTTTTATCGATGGAAATGACACTATTGTTGATATTGTCAACAATAGGACATATCCTTTGCATTGTTTTTCCTCTGATGCTGAGGTTTGGAGCCATTTGATCCATAGTCATTCATTTGGACTAGTGAGAACCTGGTTAAATGTTTCTGACACAGCTGCCTAGGATTAGGGGTGCAGGTTGCAGTCATGGAACAGAAGGTAATATGTTCACATGTTGGGTGTTATCTCTATCTCTATCCCTATCCTTACCTCTATCTAGCTCCACCCCTGTCTCTTCTGTTTTCTCTCTCTCTCTCTTTCTTTCTTCTCTCATTCTTTCTCTCTCTCCCTCCCTTCTTCTTTCCTTCCTTTCTTCCCTCTCTCTTTTTCTCCATTCCTCTCTTGCCTCCTTTCTTTTTTCTCCCTCTGTTCCTCTCTCTTTCTCTTTCTCTCTCTCTCCCACCATCCTTCTCTCCACACATACTCATACACCTACTCACCCACTTCCCCCATTGGTGTACTTGTAAAAAATATTTTACTATGGTCTTGACTATAATGTAAGTCCTAGATTCTTGTCCCATTTCAACATAATAACATACCAGTATGGTTTGGAGAGAATTGATTAAATGTCTTCTTGTGTGTGATTTTGAGGGGTACATATCCTTTATTTTTTCAACTGTGAACATGTTGTATCCTGCAGGGAGAATCTCTGAAGTCAGGTACTGTCTCACTTTTCGTAACCTCAGTGCCGTAGTAGATGTTTAATAAACATGTGTGATTTTTGGGAAAAACCAACATATTTTCTAGTACAATTCTCAGTCAACAGTAGGAGCTTAATGATTAGTATAAAGTCATTTGAGGGTCCTAGAATCATAAATGTATACCTCTAAGGGACTGCTTGGATTATGTCCTTATTGCAGGGTTGGGGATGTTATAACGGAATTTGGTTACAGTGACCTGTACTGTAAAATTAAGCTGATTGGAATAATACTGTGTAGCCTATACCTGGGTTATTTTGACTCCTGCAGATATTATTCACATGATTAAGACCTGAGGAATTTGGCATTCTTGTGCATTTTGGAAAGATACATGGTTTCCTTGTTTCACATTTCCCATCACATTACAGAATGTGCTTCTCGGTTATTTATGTAATAACTACTGGGAAAATTATTGAAAGATGCCAAATTTTCCATGTTTTGACACTAGTTGGAAAGAGCCTGGTGGTTTGCCTCCCCCATTATCACTGCCAGTCATTTGGTAAAATTAACTCACTTCAACCACTTTGGGGAACTCATCCAAGGGCCTACACTAAAACAGATGGTAGATTTAAAAGACTCAATTTCTCTTGTCCTGTTCCATTTCAGCTGTAGTATTATTTAATTTCTTGTAAAACTGACTCACAAGATCCCAAGGCTGCATCCTAAGTTCTTCTAAACCATAATGCAACCATTGAAATTATAGTGTGTTCAGTGAATTTTTAAAAAGGGTGGGAAAGCACGTTCAGCAAAGTTTAATGTGAACTATCATCATTTATGCTTCAAAGTGGTGTCTTTGGAACAGACCGAGAAAAAACGGGGAGGAACTCAGGGTGTAGGTAGACTGGAAAGATTGCCATTGGCATGCATGGATATCTTACCCTGGGTCAAAGCCTCAGTGGCCTTCAAATTAACTATAACCTTGCATGCAGATAAATAGTGTGAATTCTATGAAATAATTCAGAAAACTACTGAAATACTTAGGCTATCTTATTAGTACATCAGTGACTTACATGTATTTTTAAGAGTGAAAGAAATCAAAGTTTGAAAAAACTTTCACTTCTGTATTTTCCAAAATATTAGCAATGCCATGTTATTTCTTTAAGATGTGTTATGGAAATTTTAAGTAGCAATGTAATTGTCATTCTTGAATTTATTTAGTTAAACTAAAGTCCATTTCATTCCTTATTTTGTAGTTCGGACATGTCCTCAACTTCGCAAACCTGAGAATGGTGAAATCAGTTGTACATCAGGTGAAACATTATACAGGACAGTATGCTTGATAACCTGTGATGAGGGCTACAGACTAGAAGGGAGTCCCAGACTCACTTGTCAAGGAAATTCCCAGTGGGATGGGATAGAACCCCGATGTGTGGGTAAGTTTTCAATCCGTAAACTACTTTGCTCACATCTGTTATAATCCAGTGTTTTCTTGTGATGACCTCAGCCTCAAACATGACTCACAAAAAATTAGGTTATATACACTGCTGTAATTTGTAACTGCCTGTGTATAGGTATTTATAATATGTAACATAATGTTTAATTTACCGGGAATAATTGAGGAACAAGATGTTTGTTATTCTGCATAAGTGAATTTTCCAAGGGATGTTTCTCTCCTAAAGCACCAAAGTTTTATTTCAACCATTTGGGATGGATATCTTTCCAAAATGTTCTCTGACCATAGTATTTCAGATATGGTCTTCCTAAGACAGAATAGAACATAACGATTATTTCTCTTGTTCAGAATACTTTGCCTCTTTTGATGCAACCTAGGAGAACTGTAGCTTTTTTGGTTTTTACATCACATTGTCTCATATGGAATTTGAAGTCCACTTAAATTTCCAGAGGCAGCTAGGTGGTGCAGTGGATAAAGTGCTGGGTCTGGAATCAGGAAGACCTGAGTTCAAATCCAGCCTCAGACACTTATTAGCTGTGTGACCCTGTCTCTTAATCCTGATTGCCTCCATTTCCTTATCTGTAAAATGAACTAGAGAAGGCAATGGCAAAACACTCCAGTGTCTTTGCCAAGAAAACCCCAAATGGAGTCACAAAGAGTTGGATGGTAATGAAAAAAACTTAACAGTTGATGACTTGAGCAGCTCAGTGGATAAAGTGCTGGGTCTGGAATCAGAAGACTTGAGTTCAAATTCAGCCTTACTAGCTATGTGACCCTAGGCAAGTCACTTAATCTCTGTTTGCCTTAATCTACCAGAGAAGAAAATGGCAAGGCATTCTAGTATCTTTGCCAAGAAAACCCCATAGGGTTAGACATGACTGAACAAATGAATGACAAACAAAAAGAACTGAAAAATAACCCCAAAACCCTACCTCTTTCTTCATAGAAACTGTTGGCTAGTCGTGCCTGTCCTAAATTATGAGGATGAAGCTAATTTTCTTAACTGAGATGCAGAACTTTAAATTTATTCCATTTAAATTAAATTTTATTAGATTTGGCCCATTTTTTTAATTATTAGAAATGTTTTATGGATGTGGACTCCATCACACAATATGTTAACTGTCCCTTCTAGCTTAACATCATCAGTGGAGAAGCAGGCCAACTATGCTTCCATCAAAATCACTGGCTAAAAATACTGACCAGTACAGGACCAAGTATGGCTCCTTGGTGAACTCCCACAGAGACCTCTCTCCAAGTTGATATTGACCTACTAATGATAGGCCTTTGGACTGAATCAGCAAATTCCTGAATACTCCTAATTGTACAGTCATCTAACCATATCTCTCAACTTTGTTTAAAAATATAGCATGACAAACACTTTACTGAAATGTCGAAGTATGTTGTAACAATTTAGGGAAAAACAAATCTCAAAATGTAAAATAAGTATACTACATCTAAGTATGCCATAGAGTGCAAAATATTGCTCTGCACTTTAGTCAAGAGAGACTTGTGTTCACATATCAGCTTTTGAGCTAGCTAAATGACTGGGCAAGTAATTTAATCGCTTGAAACCTTGGTGTTCTTATCTGTGAAATGGAGGCAATAATACAAATACCACCTGCCTCACAGGGTTATGGTGATAGGAAAACACTTTTATTATGTCTACAGCATCCCTTGTTATTGAGATCTATAGAGTACATTATTTTGGTATGATCTGTTCTTCATGAAGTCATCCTGGGTTTTCATGATGATTGGGTCCCTTTCTAAAGAGTAGCTAACTATACTTTAATTTTTCTAGCAGTTAAGCTGACTGGTCTATAAATTGCAGAACCTGCCCTAATAAGAGCAAAATCTACCCTACAACATTTCCTGTTCTTTTCAGACTTTCAAAGATCATTGATACATGCTCAGCAATTGCACATAGCAATATTCCTTCAGTCTCCTAAGGCAGAAGGGTCAAAACGCATGTCCCACTGGGCTGTGTTACTTGGGAAATACTTAATAAAATACAATAGAACATAGATAATGTTAATATTTGGTTTTCTAAATTAAAAATCATCCTAGCCTCTCTGAACATCAGACAAACCCTTCTTTGAAAACAAAACAAAAAAACCACCTTCTTTGTCTCCCTTGGTATTCATTGCCAACCTTGGCTCCTTATGGGTTTTTATATTACTAACACTATTCTTACAGAACCAGTCCTAGCCTAGCAGTAGCTGATACAAGACCTCATCCAGTAATTATGTCTCATTCACACATGATTTATGGGACTAGTGCTATGTAGAAATAATGCTAAGTCTGAGCCTGATCTCTCCAGAGACCAAGATAGGACAAGGGAAAAAATACCTTTAAAGTACTAGGGGACAAATTTGTACTTTATTCTTGACATAGATTTGAAGCAAATACTCTTTTCTAAAAGAAACTTTCTTTTGCTTTTTATAAAAAATTTTAAATTTTAAAAATAAAATAAACCAGATAATACTTTTAAAAATTAAATCTCATTCATTTACCTATCTATACTTTTATGTTTTCTATGTTTAAAAAAAAAATCTGAGTTGATTGATGCATTTTCCGTGTGCAAATAAGTATGTGTCTTTATGGCAGGCAGTATATTGTAATGGAAAGAGTACTTTGGATTAAGAAGGCATAGATTCAATTCCTGGTTGTAATGTTTCCTACCTGTATGACTTTGAGTCAGTTACTTGATCTTTTTTAGTCTCATTTTTTACATCTTAAAAAAGTAAGTGTATTGGACCAGCTGTGCTCTAAGATCTTTCCCAAGTCTACATTATGGGTGCTATTGGCAGCTCCTTCTCCCTCTCCTCATCAGAATCATATCTGCCTGTATCTTTAGAATTTCACTCCTTGGATTTTCCTATCTCTCTTTGACTGACTTGTAAAGAATATTGGGCCTCTGGATACTGTCATTTTATCTGCTGAATCTTTGCCCAAACTTGGGCTGTATATTGAGCAATAATCAGCTTTCCTCTCCTCTATCTTGAACTTTAGGATGAAGTTGTCCTTTGTCCCCAAGGTCCCCATCATTTCCCCTGCCTTCTTCCAAGATCCAGAGTAACAATTCCCTTATTGCTTCTATAGTATCTAGAGTATGAAATTAACATTATGGCAAATCACAAATTTTTCGGCTACTTTTTGTTAGAGGACTTCAGCAGATATCCAGATAGTTGAGATTCTCCAGTCACTACATTACTCCTCCTTTCCAAATTGTAGTCTATTTCACAAACTCTTCATCAATTCTCTGTCTATCCAGATACTTTGCAGCATATTACAATGACATCACTCTTGTTTCTTCTTCCATTAACCATAACACACACACTGTCACATCTTATTTCTATACTTGTCACATGCCTATGACTTCGTGATATAAAATGGTCCTCTACTCCTTCTTTGAGCTATCCTGCTCCTTTAGAATAAGATATATTCTTCTAGAATCCTATTATTTCCATATGTGCCAAAGCTGTGAGTTCTAACTTCCCTCCTATATTAAGATCTCTAGTTCATCCTGTGCATCACCCTTACTTTGTGAATTTTTGTATTGGTATCTGAGGCCATACATTTTGTTTATGTGTCTGGAATATTATCTCTTATTTTATCAATTAATGGTCCTCTAGTCTATTATTCTTTCTGGTTTGTAAATATTTCTTTTTATGCTACCAGGCTAGGCAGTTGTTTCCTTCCCTCTCCCTTTCCACTATAAAGCCCTCATGATCACATTTGTAAAACTGTAGGCAGGCAAATATATTCTTACTGTACCTTCTTAGCTGTGTTCCATCCCTAGCCAAGATCTAATTATTCAATTTATTTTTAAAAGTCATGGTCCAAAAGTATAGATCTAATTCTGAGATGCTGCCCCCTTAGCCAAATTTTTACCTATCAGATTCACCTTTCTCTTCAGAACCCTCTGTCTCCAGGTGGCAAGAGTCATGGAAAAATACCACCTGTGACTTTAAGACTTTTACCAGGATTCCATAATCTTTAACAATGATTTTTTCAGCCTGTTGTGTTATTTGTTCACATACAAATCAATAATTTTGTCAAGTCTTAGAATGTTCACTATCAAGCCCCACGTGTATGTCCCAAAGAGATAAAATGCATTTCTACTGTTTTCTCAATAGCTACCCCTTTACTTTTCAGGAGTCACCAAACACCATTCTACTTTTCTTCCTCCAGCCCTTAGTGGATCCCTTCTCACCTGCTAGCATCTCTGGATCATTCCTTGGAGCACAACATGTTGCTTTCTCCTTAAATGGTCTGGTCTGGCTTCCCCCTTTGCAGGGGTAAACTCGGGTCTGCTACTTGGGTCTACCTTGGGTCCTGTTTTTCAGTTCTTTCTGTGTGACCTTCTTTTACACTCCCAGCCTTTTGATATAAGCTAGTTCTGCCATCTGCCTCTGCATAGAGTTTTTCTTCATTTTTCTCCTTGAAAATGTTCTTATATTCTTTCAAAGAACATTTCTCTGATGGTCTAGAGAGAAGAGAAATGCATTCCTCAAACCTTTCACTTTTCCACCTGGAACAAGAATTAGTGCACTTTTCATCTATTTTATCCGTATCTTATATTGCCTATTTATTTCCATGCTGCCTCTTCCAATATACTGTAAACTCCTTGAGAACAGGGACTGTTTTTGCCTTGTTCTGTATCCAAAGTCCTTAGCACAATTTCCAGCACATAGTGAGTAGGTAATAAGTTTTTGTGAATTGATTATTCCTTGTACATACATAAGTGTAGTGTTGTGCAAACACTGCAAATTAAGGCTTGATTTATTGTTTTATTGGGTGCTCAGACTTAAGGAAAAGATGGAGAACATTTTAAAAATACAGATAAAACTTAAAAAAATGTATCATGCATATATTTTTCTTCCCAGAGAGCCAGTTGTTAAACATTTATGAGCACACTCCTGCATATGTTAGTTGAAACTGGCAAATAAGATAATTTTTTGTAAAGCACGTAGCATATTGCTTGGCACATAGTGGATGCTATATATATATATATTATATATATATATATAATATATATATAAATGCTTATTCCCTTCTTTACTTGCTCTATCAGAAGCACAAACACCATTTATTCTCCATAGATCATCACAAAATTCTACTTACCATGTCCTCCCATATTTCTCTGAAGAATACTTCCTTAAATGACTATGAAGTACAGGGCCAACTTTCTCCCAAACCCCGCCCAACAACACCAAGAATAATTTTAAAATATGCTTTACAAAGTATAGGCTATTCCTAAAGTCTTAGTGCAATTTAAAATTTTAATAACTTAAATTTATTAAGTGTTAGCTTTAATACCTTAAAACTGAATTAAGACTTTAGGGACATCTTGTATAATGGAAAGAACACTGTGTGAAGTTAGTAGAAACTTTTGTTTCCTTCTCAACAGTGGCCTCCAAAGTTGTTTAACCCCCTCAATATTATAGACTATGCCTAACATATTTTACCTCCCTTGCCTCTAGCACAGTGATTGTCTCAGTCCCAAATCCAGCATGAAAATGCCTAACCCTTTCCTCTTCTTCTTCTCACTAGATCATTGCCCCAATTTCACTGGATGTACATTTGAAGGCATATTATTCACATATTTTATGATGTATAATTATAAAAGGAAAGCAATTATCAGTAGATATGAGTTTGAAAGTATTTCCAAAAAATTTCATTGTTAGGCATCATAGATTAAAGGCATCAATTGGTTGCACGTCACAGGTGGCAAAGCAAACTCTACAATGCGTTTGCTTGTTCTAAAATGTGCGATTATACAGCATACATATATGTATATGCTAAATTGTGTGAATATGAATTATTTTTATTTTCCTAAAAACTCTTTAAAGGCAGGTATTTGTAGACATGTGCTATACTCACACAGTTCATTCTGACAAAGATCAATCTCTTTTCTTACTATTTAGATTATAAGCCATAATGCAAAATTTGAACTATTTATACTACATTTAAATAGAGATTAGGTAAAACCATTTGTAGTCCATTAGGAAAAACTAATTTTGATAGGAAGAACTATTTCAAATTGAAAAAACTTCTCCAGTCCGGAAATGACCTGGACAGAGAGACCACAGCTATGTACTAACAATGATAGACACATCAACGATGAAGAAAATGTATTATACCAATAGCCTTTCTAGGGAACACATCTAAAATTAATTGTTGCTGTGAAAGCAAGATTAAATATTTTACTAGAATACCATTTCTAGTGTCACTGTCCTACTGGAATGCTCAAATGAACCACAATCACATTCCTGCAAGAGAAAAGCCTAGGTATGTTTCTAAGACCGGTACACACTTACATGCCTACATGAAGTAAATATATTCTTTTTTCACCATTATTTAAGCCAAATGCTAATTATAGCTCTTTTGGATGGAAATTTCCTCATTCATCCCTGAATGCAGGAAATAGAAAGCTGCATTTAGAGTCAGAAAATCCTGGGCCCAAATTTTGCCCTGGATTTTTACAGCTTTTGTCTGCCTCAGTTTCCCTCTCCATAAAATGAGAACAATACCTTTAGTATTTAACCCTAGAGGATTGTGGTGAGGAAAAAGTAAGATTAATGTATTTTATAAACCTTAAAGTACTATATAAAAGGATTTTTTTAAGGTTAGGGGAAATCTCAACCAATGATTTTTAGTAGGGACTTGCAGGGGTGAAAACACCTTCTCCTGATGCAGATTATCAACTACCTCTAATTTATAGCATTAGAGATTTGCCTGAGGGCACTGAAAAGTTAAGTAACTTACCTGAGTTCAGGTAACTAGTACACGTTAGAGTCAATATCATACTCAGATCTGACTCCAAAAATGGCTCTCTATCGATACTGCTTAGCAACTGGGGCAGGCAGATATTACATAACTTGCTGAGAATCACAAAGGCTATGCTAGTTATAAACAATTGAAACTTGATTTCATTCATTCAGTAAATATTTATTAAGTACCTACTATATGCTAGGCACTGTTCTAAGTACCACGGATACAAAGGGGCAAAAAAGACAGTGCCTGGCCTCGAGGACTTAACAGTATGATTTGAACTCAACTGTCTCTTTACTGTGCAATCTAGCTGCCTTATGTTTAGGCTTCTGTGTCAGGCTCTGAGGAATGTAAAATGGTATAAAATATAAAATAGGAGAGAAAATAAGGAGGAAGAGGATTGGTTGGTAAAAAGGATTGGTTGATAATTCACTCCTGGAAAGGTGTAAGATTCTCCGACTATATACTTAGAATCTTTATGAACACATGTAAGGATGCTAACAAATAATGGTCTAATCATAAAGTGATCATAAAGAAATTCCCCTAAGAGTTAAAGGGATCATTTTTTAAATGTTTGCCTGAAATTATCATTAGCCACCATGGAGTCGGACCAGATATCAAAGTGTCATGGGAATTACAGGAAAAAAACCGTCAGCTAATCTTAGTTTGGCAGGGCGAGATTCTTATTCACAATTTAGCTTGAGCAGCAGAGACACATCATGGAATGGCCAGTTGCCAACCAAAGGGAAACATCCAAAAATGTTATTCCAGATGGCTTCCCAAGAACATAGTAGCAATAATTTACATAGGCAACTATCTAAGACTATTTATTGGAGAAAAGGTACTGATCAGTATTGGGAGAAAGAATTTTCCTCCCAGCAGTTCTCTGCAAAGCCCACTCTTTGCCCTTATGATGATCCTTCTATCCATGGACCAGTCTCTCCCTATCTATTTCCCTTGCTATGGTTTCATTTGTTTTCTTAAATGGCCTTGGTCTCATGCTCTGTCATGTTAAGATTTCAATATCTCTCATGCCTACCCTCCACTTATTATAGGAGAGATTTAGGAAATCACAGGCCTAAACCCTCCCCAACCACCCATTCCCCCACCGTCTCACCTTATATAGCATTTAAAGTTTATAAAAATTCACAAGTTAAGAAATGAGTCTAGAAATTAGTAATAGGTTCTATCCACCCATGCACGGTAATGCCCCTATTTTTCTTTTAAAATTATTTACTGTGAACGTAAAATTAAGCATCAAGACAAAGTAACTTGGCAACTATTTACATTTGATCAAATAAATTTCTAGAAATAAAATGTCATAACAACTTCAGTTACTCCCCCTAAGTCTCCCTCCAATTTCTTTGTCCATTTGTTCCTGCTCCATTTTCCTTTTATGTGGTTAGTCAGTCTATTAACATCCGATTTTTTCACTTTAAATTATTTTAGAGACGTTTTCCTATTTCTTTTACTTGTCAGTTTGAATTGTATTATAGTACTTCTTTTGAACCTCAATTTTCTATTTGAAAATTTCCCTACTATTAGACACTTAGATGGTTTTCAGTTTTTTGACTTGGGGTATTGTTTTGTTTTGTTTTTTGCAATTTTCCTTCATTTGCTAAGTACAGAAAGAGCAAGCTATCTCATCTGTCGGTCTATTTCATTAGTTCCCTAAATCTAATGATTCATTTTCCATACTTAAGTTATAGCTCACCCACCAGACCCTAATCTTCACTCTCATCCATTTTATTTCTCCCCAATCATACTATGATCCAGTTCACCCTCTTTTGGCTAATTCCTCCTGCTCTATTCTCAACAAACTCCTCTATATCCTTGACCTTTTCAACTAACATTCCAATTTTTTGCTTGAACAGAAATCTGATTTTCCCATGAATGCCTTATCCATTATAACCTCGAATGCAAGTTATTCTTTATTCCTCTATCTCCCTCCCCAACCTCCTGAGGAGTTGTTATAATCCACTTCTCATGAATACAACTCAACCATTCCTCTATGAAGATACTTAAATGATCCTCTTTTGAATAACATCCTGTTTGTGTCCTTTTTTCCATCATTGCTGTAATCTACAACATTTCTTGGCCATTCTGTCAATTTTCTCATTGACTTTAATACTTGGTCTGTGGTCTTCCTCTATATTTTATCCTCTGTCATCACCTTTGTTTAACTTGTGTTCATACCCTGCCTTGACCCTATAATCTCTCATGTTAATATTGCAATACCACTAACCATTCTGGATTGATCAGAACAAGACTTTTAAATACTTGAAAACAGCAATATCTCCTCACTTTTGACCCAAGTCCCTACCCTGAGTTCCCAGTACTCTCTTCTACAGACTTAAGCATCATTCATCCTTTCATCTGATCTTCATGTGATCTTATGGCTCTTTGCCATCCTGGATGCTTCCAGCTTATAAATGCCCTTCCTTAAGTGGAAACAATACTCCAGACTGACAGAGATGGAGAGCAGTGACAGTATCATCCCCTGGTTCCTGGAAGCTGTGTGCCCCTCAATGGAACCCAGTTATCACCCAATTTCTGCAGATTGAGCATTCCACTTCTCCTTTTTCCAATATGATACTCTATCTACCACCTCAATCCTAATTATTCAGGCTGGTAATTCTAGTGCATTTTTATGATGGACTTCTCAAAATAATGTTTCAAAATACTTAAAATACATCAGATCACTGGTTATTTTAAAATGCAATTATCAAAATACTTTTTAAAAAATATACACAGATTCACATAACCCAGGTGAGGAGCCACTGATTTAGCGGCAAGGTATACATGGGTCACTTACTTCACTACCTGGGTGACCTTAGGTAAAGTCATTGAACTCCTCTGGACCCTATACTCATATGTAAAATGAGAGGGTTGGACTAGATGATCTCTGAAGATCCTTCCAGTTCTAGAGTTATGAAGCCGACATTCCATTTCTCCTATTGGGAATACTAGTATCTACTGCAGGTGCACTCATGGTCTTGGTTACATCTATCTTTGTATTCTCAGTGTCTTATATAAATAATGTCTTGCACATAATTGGTGCTTGACAAATATTTGTTGAATTCAGTTCAATTCATTTCAGTTCTCCCTTTGATCACTGGCCTTTCTCTTACACAGATTACGAGCAATAATTTTGTTTTTTAGTGTCTGGTTCCTGTTTTTATTCTCTGACTCTAGGTCCCAACCTCTGTCTCACTTCATAATAGTTTACTATATTCTGTCAGGTTTAGATATATGATAAATGACAGCAGCCTCAAAGCACATAACATTAGAGTAGTTGACTTTTATTCCGATGTACTAGATAACCATATGACATTTAATAGAGTAAGAAATTTATAAATTCAAAGCAAAATTTCCAAAATGAATGAGTCACTGTATGTGATCGCCTCCAAATATTTCAAAATATGCATCTTGCCAAATCTTATAAACTCAAGAATGTAAGCAAATTTTTGATAGTGTCCCAGAGAAACACAAGGTTTATGAAACCATCAATTCATAGTTTTCATTAATTAACAAAGACTTGGAACCAATTATTATTCTACATGTGTGTATGGGGTTTGAGAGTGAGGGAACCTAGACAATGGATTAGTATGCTATTAAATTTGCCTATAGATATAAGATGACTGGTATTCAATCCTGGCTCTGCCATTCAATATATATCACCTTGGAAAAGTCTCAACTTCTCCAGACTTCAGAGAGATTTCAACAGATAATGAGAGTCCCCCCACCTAAATCTTGTATTTGTTCACTAGTTTCAGTAGAGTCTGACTCTTTGTGACCCCATTTAGGGTTTTCTTGGCAAAGACACTGGAGTAGTCTACCATTTCCTTCTCCAGCTTATTTTAGAGGTGAGGAAACTGAGGCCAACAGAGTTAAGTGACTTGTCTAGGGTCACACAGCTAGTAAATGTATAAGACCAGATTTAAACTCACAAAGGTGAGTCTTTCTAACTTCAGGCCCAGCATTCTATCCACCGCAGCACCTAGTTATATTATTAGATTATTGTTATAGTCTATTATTATAGTCAATGCACATATTAGATGATAGGTCGTCTAATAAAATATTATCACAATTGCATATATTGTTTTCCTGCCAATTCTCTCATTTTATAAACGATAAAAGCAAGACCCAGAATGAATGAGTGTCTTGACAGGGGTCACATCAATGCTAAGTCCAAGATCAAGATTTGAACATAGGTAACTACTAATTCGAAACTGAGGTCTTTTCCCACAGTACCACACTACCTTGCCAATAAACCCACCTTGATATTAGTTAGAGGTAAGAGTAGACATTACAGCAAAGTTGTAGTTGACGTCTCTGCACAGATCAAATGTACATTTCATGACAAAACTAGAAAACTTGCAAAAATAGCTTTATTCCTACTGGAAATATGTAGTCTCTATTTCTGTGTTAAATTGTGTTTCTTTACAGGAGTAGATTATTCTGAGTATGGTTGCCATGGTGGACACAAAGTAAATATTTAAAAGAAAAATTATAGTAAAAAAGAAGAGATTTTGTATTTTAGTTAGCAAATAAAAACAATTCTATTGGCATCCAAGATATTTCTACTTCCAAGTCTGTAAAACACAAAAATGAAGCAAAGCTTTTATAAATGTCATTGAATCTCAAGAAGTTATAACTATCTCTATATTTGAAAAGTAGGTTAACACTCTGAAATACTCAAAGTTATGAATTCAGTTCAATTCAATTCATTAAGTATTTATTGAGTATCTAATATGTGTAAGAGACTGTATCCAAAATATTGTAATGATAAAGTACACAAAACCATTGTAATAGCAAGCTAACTTGTCCTACTTCCTCAAATTTCTTCCTATTCCAGTCTGTGGTTCAATCAGTTAGTCAAAGCACGGGCCTGATCATATCACCCGTACCCTGTTCAACAGTGGTCCCCTATTACCTCCAAGATCAAATTTAAAACTCTTTTGCTTTTAAAAATCTTCATAACCTTGAGAGCAGTGATTTATTTGTTTGTTTGCCTTTGTACCTCCATGGATACAAAGTGTAGAACGTCTTTTTGTTCTTTTTTGCCTTTCTTTGTTTCCCCAGGCATAGCACAGTACTATTAATAAATACTTAACTTGACAAAACAAGAGATACTCCTTAATTTATATACATTCTAGAATACCTGTTTAAAAGTTTCAAGTTATACAATTTTAGCATTATTCATAGGTTCAAGATGTAATTACAAGAAAGTAACGAAGTTGATTTTGGGCGATAGCTTTTGGAATCAGATTATCTTTCACAGTGCCTTAATTTCAAGTCGTATAACTAGTACTCATATTCAAAATAATAGAATTTCAGAATGGAAGAGGGCATCTACCTAAAAAACAGTAATACCCTCTCCTATAGCATCCCCCATCAATGGTCACTTAACCTATTCCTGAGGACCTCCAGTGAGGGAGGGGACAGCTACCAACTTTAAAAGGCCAACCATTCAACTTTCAGTAATTTTAATCATTAGGAAGAATTTTGTTCTGTGTTTTACATCTAGCTGAACTCTGACTCTTTGTAACTTTAACCCATAGTTCCAAGTTCAGTTCACTGGATAGGGCACTGGACCTAGAGTCAGGAAGACCTGAATTCAAATCCAGCCTGAGACACTTGCTAGCAGTGTGACCCTGGGAAAGTCACTTAACTTCTGTTTGCCTTAGTTCCCTTGTGTGAAAAATAGCATCTACTTCCTAGGGTTCTTGTGAACTTAGACAAAATAATATTTGTAAAGTGCTTTGCCAATCTTCAAATATTATACAAATACTAGCTGTCGTATTCTTATAACTATCCCAAAATTGCTTGACTAAGATTCCTGGATAAACAAATTACTTAAATGTACAAACATGGTATTTTTAGCATCCTCGCCAAAAAGAGGTAGTATAGCTGGTGATGTAGGTGGGTGTCACAACCTATGTGACCCTGGGCACTTAACCTCTGTCTGCCTCAGTATTCTCCGCTGTGTAATGGGAATATTAATAATAATTCTTACCCCCCCAAATTGTTTTGAACATCAAATGAAGTAATATTTGCATAGCACTTAGCACAGTGCTGGCACACAGTAGGCTCGTAAATGCTTCTTCCCTTCCCCTAAAACCTACACTGGTGTAGTGGGATACAGGTCCAAATAAGCTACAATTAAAGCATACTTGCTCTTCTGCAAGAAATCTATGGATATTCAGTGTAAAAGGACAATAGCCACTTTAAGAAATGCTCAATGGCAGTCACTTTAAAATCATAGTATAAAGTAGGTAAAAACCATAGCATGGTACAGTGGGGGAAGTGCTGTCTTTGGAGTCAGAGGATTGGGCTTAATTTCTGGTTCAGCAACTTGCCTAGTTGATTTGGGGTAAAGAACTTAATTCCTCTGAACCTCAGCTTCCTTAGACCAGGTGAAAAGCCCCTTCTGTCTCTTACTCTATGACCTTATAATGCAACTTCCTGATTGAGGAATTTCATTTTTTTAAAGAGGCTTATAGTGACATGTGGGTATCAAAATGTTATGATTCAATGAATATAATATGTACAGATAAAAGTCCTGTGCTTTATGACATAGATAAAGCATTCCTAGGTGGAAATGCTTTATAGAAATGAGTATGGGTTTTTATGGAGCCTGATAACACTTTGAAAAAGTTTAACAAGAGTACCCATTTCACATCCAGATTTACTCATTCTTTCCATCTCTCTTTTCTATCCTACTCCCTGAGTGAATTCTTTGGAGTTGACATTTTGTACTTTGTTTTCTTATGTGTTTGACTCATTGTGTACCTAACAGCAACACTGGTTGGCAATAATACTGTGCCTTTAATGCCTTCTAATTTTGGCATAATCAGTGTCTGATGTTTTTGCAGACTCTTGTACTCCTGGAGATATTTTATAAAAGTTAAGAGTAGTTTCCTCAGCCATGTTAGTTTGACTGAATGCTTTGGGTAAAAATTGATTTGTTATTTTATGGCCACTTAAAAATGCATGTTGTTGACTCAGCCTGGTAAAGGGAAAACAACTTTCAATCTCCATCAACTTCCTGGTGACCCTTCTTAAACTTATTGATAATATATCATTTCTCCAGATAAAGAGTTCTAAGATTCCACAATCTTGGCTGTAGCTAGGAGGAATTTATTTAGTATTCAAAAATTTACAACTATTCAAAGGTCAGGGAGAGATAAGAAATGAACTGTTGAATTTGATTAAATGTTCTTTGGTTTTAACGTATCAGGATTCTCTAGGGAGGGCAAAAAAAATCATAGTACTTACATTCTTCACTTCAAATGTAATATCATTTAACTGCCAACTTTTCAATAACTTGAAAATACTAAAGGAGATCATCAATTTTAAATGGTAAACAAGTTTGGCATATGTCGATAATATAGGGTCTAGTTTAATATTTTTCTCTTTTGTATTCTTGGAGGGTGGGGGTCACATCTTTGAAGGTTCCATTTAAAATGCCCCAGAGCATTGTCTTCTTCTATACCATGATGATATTAGTATGACTTCTAAGGAATATATTCCTTTGTTTTCAGAGCATTGATATGGTTAATCTCCCATAATGAAAGAGAAACCTTAGTAGTGACTAATCCTATGCAAATATAATCCTATACCACCAACAATAATCGCATTTATAGAGTACTTCAAGGTTTGTAAAATATATTACATATCCTATCTCATTTGGTCCTTGCAACAACTTTGTTAGGGTGTAGGTGCCATTATCTCATTTTATGGATGAGGACATTCATCCAAGAGTTTAAATGACTTTCCCATAGTTGCATAGCTAGAAAGAGTCTGGGACATATTTGAACTGATGTCTTCTTGATTCTATGTCCAATGGTCTATCTGACATGTTCTGGCTGCCTCTAGACTAAATAAACTCTGAGGTCCCTTGCAACCCTGAAATTCTATGAGTCTGATTCTATGTCATCCTTATACCAAGGGCTGTAATGTGTGATTATATTTCACTGACAATAGAACAAAGAGAAATGGACCTCATTAAATTC
>CM053769.1:74883195-74948038 GCA_028658325.1 Potorous gilbertii
CACCATATGGCTGAAAGAACTACAAGTACATACAAAAAGAAAAATAAAATCCACTGTGGACATGATGATATAGGGAATTCTTTGGATGATGCATGTGCAGACTCCTATTTTCTCTTGTGGCTATTCCACTCACTGTTAGTTCAGAGCCTGTGGATAGCCCATTCAGTATTTAGTTTCTCTTTATGCTTTCATGTTCTTTAGATGTAGAACCGCCTGTCATTGATAGGTGCCGATCCCCACCTCCGATCCAGGGTCCCAAGAATGAGTATGCAGCAACCTGGGATGAGCCTCAGTTCTCAGACAACTCAGGTAAGGGAACTATCATCTGGTTTTTAATTAAAGTCTGTCTTAGCATAATAAACAAAAGTAGGAAGTGGAAAGCAAACGACAGTTGTTAGAGTCAGTGACAACAACAAAAAAAGATGGAAAGACACTTCAATGCAGTATAGCACTGTAAGAAGACCACTAATCTTAGAAGGAAGTCATTGGAGTGAGGTTTTAGACCCAGACTTTCCAGTGATTTGCAATGTCCTTTTTGGCAATTTGCTTTGCTCCCCTGGGCATGCTACACACACACACACACACACACACACACACACACACTCATATATACATACACACATATAAAGAGATGGGCCTAGGTGATCTCTAATGCCTCTTCTCATTTTGCAATTTTTGTAATGCCAACTTTTTTTTTAAGGTAATACAACATGAATGCCTACTTGTAGCTAATGGTCAGTGGAGAGGTAATGAGTATTTATTAAGTACCAACTATTTTCAGATAGCATTTAATGTGTTGCTGGAGATACAAGGCAAAAATGGGAAAAAAAAGGAGCTTACTTTCAATGGGGGGCAGGGGAATCATGTGGATAGCTTGTAAATCTATTGGGTCTCAGTCCTTTTAAGTGAGTAGGACAGTTCCCCAGGGAGTGAAGTAATAAGGGAGCTGAGGGTTTCTCTGTGCCAGTAGATAATGCCTATCTCCTGTTACAGATGTAACAGGGACTCCTTCCTTTGACAGGGAATCCACAAGCATTTAGGGGCACTAGAAAAAAATCATGTAGAAGAAGATATTTGAACTGAGTGATGAGGAAAACTAGAGATATCCAGAAGCAGAGGTGAGGAAGAGGTGCATTCCAGTCACATGGTAGATGTGAACAGGATAAGAAGAAGCATAAGGATGGCATCAGAGAGATGTCTGATTAGAAAACATGAGGGTTGGACATGTAGTTTGAAGAAGAGATAACTGATGGACACCGACCATGTAGTCCCCAGTAGCATTTGGGCATCAAGAGACCTAAAGAAAAGCTTCCGAAACATTAGAGCTTGCTTGTGGACAGTTTAAGGGAGGACCTGGATGATGAGTAGACATAATTGGATTATATAATGGAATGCTGAGGAGGATCTGTATGTAGATGAGATTACAGATCTATTGAAAATGCAGCATGGACATAGTGAACTTTCAGTCAAGACCTGGTGTCAAATCCTGCCTCAGACAGTTACTGGTTGTGTAACCCTGGTCAAATCACTAAATATTCTTAGCCTCAATTCTTCCTCAATATAATGAAGGGTTGGACTGAATGGTGTCCAAAGTCCTTTTCAACATGAAATCTTGGAGTTTTTGATCACTGATAACACCTACCCATTCCACTTTCTAGGAACCAGAATGTACTTGTGTAAATTATTGACTATCTGAGAAAATGGGCACTCCTGAAGGGCAGTAATTGGGAATAGACTTGTACTTTTCTATAATCACTGAGTGCCCAACATAGTGCTATGTATTAGCCTGTACATAATATATATTCAATGGAAAGATTCATAATGAACTAAGGAATGTAAAATAACAATAGCAAGATGAATAAGTTTTGATGCTGTACATAACCTTCAAATCATCATTAGGTCCTATAGCCCAATAGGAAAACGTAGAAATACAATATTTTCCATGGTGAAGAAAATAAAAATAATAAATCCTAAACTTTTTCTACTCTTTCTCATTTTTTTTGTTTCTAGGAACTTTACTAAGCATCACTAGAAGTCATTCCCCAGGAGATCTCTTTCCCCAAGGAAGGACTACAGTACAGTATACAGCCACAGATCCCTCTGGCAACAATAGGACATGTGAGATTTATGTTGTCATCAAAGGTATGTATGCTTCTTAGAAATATGACCTAACCTTGAAAAATGTAAAGTCAATAAACATTTATTAAGCACCTACAATGCGTTGGGCACTTTTCTAAACACTGAAGATGGACTGCCCCACTCCCAAAAAATTCTTACTTTCAAGAAATGCACAGTCTAATGGGGAGGTAATATTTAAATTATTATGTAAAAAAAAACCTATATAGAAGACAGATTGAAAATAATCAAAGAGGGAAAGCACTAGAAATAAGAGGGTTGGGGGCAATCTTCCTATAGAAGGGACTTTAGCAGAGACAAAGGAAATCAGGAATCAGAGATGATGAGAGAGAGAGAGTTTCAGGCATGGAGAACAGCCAGCAAAAATAGCCATGATCTATGAAGTGTCATGTTCAAGAAAGAGTAAGTAGGCTAATTTCACTAGACTATAATACATGGAAAGTTAGTAAGGTATAAAAAGACAAAGAAGGGGCCAGCTTATGAAAGACTTTAAAAGAACATATAGTTTATATATGATCCTAAGGGCAAAATGGTCACATCTATGCTTTAGGAAGACCTATTTATCAATTGAGTGGAGGACAGGCTGAATGTAGTTTGTATTTGGGTCAGAGCTACTTTTCTCATCAGAAATACCTAGAATTCATCTATTTCATTAAATATTCATTTTTTTGCCATAGGATTATACCCAGTTTTGCTGGGTAAAGTATTCTTGGTTGTAATCATAGCTACTTTTCCTTCTGGAATATCATATTCCAAACCTTCTCTTCCTTTATCATGATAGCTGCTAGATCTTATGTGATTCTGACAATTACAGTTTTTGAATAGTTTATTTCTGGTTGCTTTCAAGATTTTCTCCTTGACATGGTAGCTCTGGAATTTAGCTATAATATTCCTAAAAGTTTTCATTTTGGGATCTCTTTCAGGAAGCAAGGATCAGTGGATTTTTTTTTCCTTTTCTATTTTGTCCTCTGATTCTAAAACTACTGGGATGATTTTCCTTTATTATTTCTTGAAATATGAGTCTAAACAAATATTCTTTCTTGCTCATTTTTTGATCATGGCTTTTAGGTAGTCCAATAATTCTTGAATTATTTATCTTCTAGGTCAGTTGTTTTTCCAAAGAGACAGTTCATATTTTTTCTACTTTTTTCATTCTTTTGACCTTGTTTTATTTTTCTTAATGTCTCATGGAGTTATTAGCTTCCATTTGCCCAATTCAAATTTTTACAAAATTATTTTCTTTACTGAAGTTTTGTGCCTCTTTTTCAATTTGGTCAGTTTTCTTTTTGAGGAGTTATTTTTTTCCATGAGTTTTCATTACCCTTTTACAATCTGGGCAATTCTGTTTTTTTAAGGAGTTATTTTCTTCAGTAATTTTTTGTGCCTCTTTTACCAACCTGTTAATTCTCCTTTCATAATTTTCTTGCATTGCTCTCATTTCCCCCCCAATTTTTCCTCTACCCCCCCCTTATTTGATGTTTTCAATAATATTTTTGTTCTTTTTTTATTATTTTATTTTACTCTCCTGGGAAAGCTTGTTAAACTTGTGTCTAATCTGGATTTTTCTTTGAGGCTTTGCTTGTATCTGCTTTCACACTGTTGTCTGTACAAGTTTGGGTTTTGATCTTCCCTGTCACCATGGTAGCTTTTTATGGTCAGGTTCTTTTTTATACATTGTTTGCTCATTTTTCCAGCCTATTTCTTAATTTTTAACTTTAGTTTAGAGTTGGGATTTGTTCACCTGGGGTGAGGGGAAGAAAGAAAATTGAGTGTTCTAAGTTTTAACTGGGCTTTTTTGTACTACTGGTTTTGGTTTGTTTAAGGGATTCTGTAAGTTTGGGATATTTTAAAGATATTATTGTGGGAAGAAATGTCACCACTGCTCTCCAATTCTGCACTCTAGTCTTTTCCCAGGAAAAGTCCCTGATCCCTTACAGCTCCAAGCACTCCTCTCTGCTGAAACTGTGACCTGTCTTGTGCCACAGGCCCTTTCCTATGCCCAGTGCCAACACAGTGGTCCCTTGTAACCCTTTTTTTTGACCAGAGGTCAAAAAATCCTTACAGTTTCTGGGCAGAGCTGTCAGTAAGTACTGCTACTGATGTAGCTACTGTTACCTCCAAGGTCACCCATAGCTGGTGTCACTGCTACTCTACACACCAAATCAGCGCAACAGATTTCTCTTTCCAATCTCCAAAGTTGTCCTGGGCTGGAAAAACGTCTCACCCTGATGTTTTGTTGGTTATGCCACTCCAGAATTCCATTTGAGATGTTATTTTAGTTATTTGAAGGAGAAAGCTGAGAGTTTATTGGAAAGCTCCCTTCCATCTGACATCTTGGCTCTACCTACCTCAAAGCCTGCTTTTTTCCATTCCATTTAGTGGGAAAAATGAGCAAGAAAGAGTATTGTTTTAAAGCAAAACATTAGCATTGTTCATATCTAGATTTCTGATATTCCTTGTCATCAGATGCCTTCCATCAACATTTCATCAAATATTCTGTCATGGAATGACAAAGTAGTTGTCTCATATTCTTATTACCATGGTCTTTACTTAAGGGTAGGGGTTGAAAAATCCTGAAAAATTCATTTTTCTGGTATACAGTTTTGTCCAGATTGTTTTCAATTTTAATGAGGGAATGGCAGAAGCAGCCCTATCAACCTAAGAGTGCTTATAGCTTTTCCTAAACATAAAAGCATATACCATGCCCAAAAGCATGCCCATGCTTAGCTACTTTTTAATAGCATTTAAAAAACATTTTTTCCTATATTTAACTCCAAGAGTTACAATGTAAGTCTTTTTTAGGAGTAGTAGGAAAATAAGAAGACCACCTCCCTTTGAAAAGTTCAGACCCAGCCTTTAAATTTAACACTTTGTAAGCCTTAGAGCAGGGATGGGAATCCTGAGGCCTTGAAAGCCACATGTGGCCCTCTAGGTCCTCAACTGCAGCCCTTTGAATACAAACTTCACAGGATAAATTCCCTGTGAAGTCTGAAATCAGTGAAGGTCTGTGAAGTTTGGATTCAAAAGGCTATACTTGAGGACCTAGAGGGCTGCAGATAGCCTTGAGGCCACAGGTTCCCCACCCCTGCCTGAGAGTATTATGTAAGGAGGAATAAAAATACTGATGATTGCTGTATCACTGTATATTATGGGATGTTACCTCTTTAAGGGTTGGGACTATGTTTGCCTTTATTTATATCTAGTCACAGTTCTTGGCACCTAGTTGGTGCTTCATAAGCACTGGAGTGATTGTTGGTTGTATACCATTATATTTTTGCATAGGTTCTCCCTGTGAGGTTCCATTCACTCCTGTTAATGGAGATTTCCTATGTACCAATGACAGTATTGGTATTAATTGTACATTAAGTTGTCTAGAAGGCTATGATTTTACGGAAGGATCTGCTGAAAAATATTACTGTGCCTATGAAGATGGAATCTGGAGACCTCCCTATTCGACTGAATGGCCAGACTGTGCTGGTAAGTGTACTTTGGATTAATTTCTCTAATAATTAATTAATCCAAAAAATGTGTTTCTAAAATATTTAGAAATGTGTATTTTAGAGAAATGTTATTTCTCCCTAAGAATCAGAGTCGATGGGTGTCAAGGGACACTAAAGTTCAAAGCCAAGACAGGAGATAAGAAAAGTAAGCTGTAATTCCTGGGCATAAAACACATTGGCTGCAGTGAGGGAATGCTTTTGATATTACTTTTTGCTTCTTTATAAAAGCATTTCCTTTTAATGCTTCTCTCCATTATATATAGATACTTGTTTTGTGATAAATCTGCTTACTTGGGCAAGTCACTTAACCTTTCAGTGCTCCCAGAACTATTATGAATTGTGGAATGATTGTTAATCTGAATTGGTGATAGAAATTTCCCCATTGGGAGTGCCTTGTACCTACTGGGTATAGTTTTTTCCTATGTTCTAGTGAAGGCTCACATCCCCTTCTGGATAATGATAGATATGGAATACAATTTTCAAACCTCCCCTAAGGTAGAGAGATGCTTCAATATGTTTCAAATTCTAATCCCATTGACACTAAGGACAGGGAATTCCCCTGTACCATTAAGGAACCTGCTGCTGAGTCTAGGGGTCTGTGGCATTGTACCCATTCCCTTTCTGGTAAGGGACCCATCTGTTCCTTCCTCCACCAATGTACTCTGGGTTCAGATAGGGGATCCTGACCGCCTAGAAGAAGGAATAGACTTTTTCTCACACTCTTTGGCTTGTTCATCCCACCTCCCCTTCCACTCAACTACTTCATCAGGGATAATTTACTTAAAGTTTAAGTTTGGGCTCCCATGTGAAGTTCTTCCCAGAGGAGGAAATAAAAAGTGACTCAATATAAAACATTCATCAAGTAAGGAACAGATTTATTTCCTACACATGGAAAGAACATATCACACATACACACACAAAGTAAAACACACACAAGCATGTATTAACAGAAAGATATAAACTAAACAAGCAAAAGTTTAACTGTTGTTATGCTCTGCTGGGGGGTTAATTCTAAAACCTTATCAGAACATAAAGTAATTTGTAGGACAACTGGCCAAGGGTTTCAAATTTTACCTCAACTCTGCACTGTGTTTCTCAAAATCCATGGTTTCTGACAAGCTGTACCAAGAGTTGGGTTCATCCTCAGGCCAGTGGTCATCTGCTTCAAGAACAATGAAACAGTTGTTAGGCACTCTTCCTCAACTGTAACCAGACTCAATAGAAGAACCAAGGGCTTTCAATCTCTTGAACATACAAAATAGCCTCAAAACCTAGAGGCATCCAAGATCAAGACACAGTCATTTGAGACAAGTAAAGAATTAAACCCAGAAGAACCAAACCCAAGATCAGGCGTGCCTGGGCAGGTTATGGACTTTATCTGCCATATATTCATGGTCATGGGGCAATCAGAGGGGGGTACTAATTTGCTATATTTTCTCCCCTTCTGTGTAAACCTATTTTCAAAATAAATAATCATAAGCAGACATCATAATATTGCTTTGAAATAAAAATGTTTAATCTATTCTCTCTAGTAAGTCTGAATGCATTTCATCAGTTAACACAGCTCAGTCCTTTGAGATATTTTTAAATTCTGCTCCTTCTTAAAGCAGGTTCTTTAAACATCTTTTTGGACCATGGTTTCTTATTTATAAAATGAGACCAAGAATCTGTGTCTGTGATAGTAAGAAAATTAATAGTCTTCTCTACAGAAGTGAGATATAAATTGAAATTTTCAGTCTTAAATCCTCTCCTATTAGGTCTGCCTTGGGCTAATAGGATGTTATTGACCATATCATTCATTGCCTCCTCACTAGCAGTAGCTTCAGTCTTACAACTGCAGAATTCACCTCTGAATTACAGACTCACAGAATTCAAAATTGGAAGAAATCTGTACCCGAAGCATGAATCCTCTCCCAAATATTCTCAATGAGGAGTCATCTAAACTCAAATTGAGGAGAATCAATGACAAAAGATTCCATTTTTTTTATAACTCCAATTCATAGGAAATTCTTTCTTATGTTGACACGAAAATATACAACTTCTCTTTATTTGTCATTGCTTTTTCTTCTGAGGCCTATGGAGTAAGTCCAACCCTCTTCCAAAAAAAATTATTTGGTGACATCCTTTTGAGTATATCCACATAAATAGAAGGATAAGATTTCTTCAATTCAGAAATCCCCAATCTGGAAAGAAGATTGTCTTGCACAGTGTTAGGAAAAACGATATTGGCAATCCATTCTTAGCTTGTTAAACAATTCAAGGAGATATATTATGAAAAACTTGCAGAGATTTGTTTCTGATAACTACTAGAAGTATGCATGACACTGAGAGGTTGAAACTCTTGGGCTTTGGAAATCAAACTCTTATCACTGGGTAGCTGTGCAATTTAGTTTTGTTTATTTTTCTAAGGAGCAGGAATGCTTCGTAAGTGGCATCTCTGGTTTTTGTATTGGACAATGTGAGGAATAAAGCATTCAGGTCAAGTCATTTTGCATAAACTTCTCCATGTCAGAGGTCATCTGAAGTGAAAACCCCTCCGCTACAAAGCCACTGACCAACAAAAACTTCTTTCTCCCTACATTTTCTAGTAAATCGTTTTGCAAACCACGGATTCAAATCCTTTGAGATGTTCTACAAAACACCATGCTGTGATAACAATGAACTCCTCAAAAACTTTTCTAAAGCTTTTGAGACTACTCTTGGTGAAATGGTAGGTTAGTAGTATTCTTTTCTTTTCTTTTAGATGTTTGAAGGATATTATTAAGACTTTTTTCATAATAAAATTGTCAGAGTTTTGCTTGGTAACCTGCATCTTGAAAAATTATGCTCTGAAATTCTCTTTTTCTGAGTTTTCTGTTGTGCTACCTGTCATCAAGCATAGATTTTATTCATGAGTACTGAATTCCAGGACTTCCTATATTTGTTTACTCCACAGTCATTTGTTAAGTGCCTGTTGTGGGCCAGACATTGTATTGGACACTGGAGATACAAAGAAAAAAAATTCTATTGTCCCTGCTCTCAACAAGCTTATATTCTGTTGTAGAAGAGAGAGAGGCAACAATATGACAATAGAAGAGTAAATACTGTGTATATAAAATATATGCAGAGCAGTTTCCAGGGGGATAATTCTAAGCGGGGGGAACTAGCACCTGGACAAATCAGAATAGGCTTCCTAGAAGAAGTGATGCTTTATGAAATGGTTTTCTTAAAACCCATAGACACATGCATGCTAAGTTAATAAACTAGGGCAGGAGGTTTGAAGTAAAACTATTTTGACTGTAAATATATAAAATTTGTCATTGGAAAAAATGCTGCTACCCCAAAGTGTTTTATTTATTTTTCTCATGAAAATCAACTGCCATTCTGTAGCTCATAAAGCTCTCATTTAAAACAATATTACTGATTCAGGGGGGAAAATAAGGAACTAGACTCTCCAAGGGTACCTAGGTGTCATAGCAGATAGAGTGCCAGGCCTGGAGTCAGGAAAACTCATCTTTCTGAGTTTAAATCTGGCCTCAGACACCCTGGACAAGACACTTAACCCTATTTCACTCAGTTTCCTCATCTGGAAAATGAACTAGAGAAGGCAATGGCAAACCACTCCAGTATATCTACCAAGAAAATAGCAATTGGGTTCACAAAGAGTCAGATACAACTGAAATGACTGAACAACAGAATCTCTCTAACTTTGTTTTAAGCTGTTATGTTTTCTTCCACAGTACTGTGGAAGTAAGCGTTTGATAAATGTCAGTTTATCTTTATAATCTATATAAAATGTGTTCAGAAAAAGATGAAAGGTTATTATCATTCTTAAATTTAAGAAAAAAATTAACCAACAAAATCCTTGGAGACTAAATTAGTACAATCTGCAGTTGGGAAATCAATGGCATAACTTCAAAATCCCAAACATCACCAGTATGCTCAAGAAATTAAGTAGCACAAACACCGCTGGAATGCTCTTTCTCCCCATCTCTGTCTCCTGGATTACTTCAAGACTCAATTTAAATCCCATTTTCTACAGAAGACCTTTCCTGTCACCCCCACCCCACTCCACTTCTATTGCCTTCCCTCTGAAATTGCTTCCAATTTACACTGTATATATTTTACCAGTATATAAATGTTTTTATGTTCACATCTCCCTTAAAATGTGAACTCCTCATGGGCTGGGACTGGTTTGCCTTTCATTGTATCCCCCCAATGCCTGGCAAATAGTAAACACTTAATGAATACTTGTTGAGTGACTAATTCAGGCTTTAAAAATATGAGCAGAAACCATAAGCAGTTGAGGTGGAGGGAGGAGAGGAGTTAAATTGTTATTTGTCAGTCACAACTCCAAGAAGCTTAAATTGTAAGAGGCTGAATTTGTGAAACAGAGTATAAAGATATAGAAAAGGTAGTTCGATTTTATGATTGGACTTACAACTTCTTCATATGGAATTTTTAGGTCCCATCATTTTGTAACGATGCTGATGATATTGACTGCAGACTGGAAGACCGGACACAAAAACACTGCCTAGAGTATAATTATGATTATGAAAACGGTTTTGCAATTGGTAATTAAACGTTGTAATTCTACGTGATCTTTTCAATATCACTAGTTTTTAGATACGATGCGTGAGGGGGGGAATATTGACAAAGAAGTCAGACCTACTGTGTGATTCATGTAAGAAATATTTATTGAATATAAAATTAAACTGTATAGAGATCATTAGGGAAAACTGAAAACTCTACTAGATAATTCAATACTAAACAGAATCAATATGTTATCTAAAGATCTTTGAGAAAGCAAAAAAATAAGATGTTGTAATTATCAGATTATGTGGGTTAGAGTAGACAACCATTAGAGATGCAATACAGTCTCTTTGGACCTAAGATTAATTCTGTAATCATAAGAAGGTAAACTTGAAAATATAGCATGGGTCCAGTGGGGTGGTACATACCTGTAATTCTTGATCCTAAAGGGGCTGAGGCCAGTGGATCCCTTTCAAGGTCAGGAGTTTTGAAATGCTGTGAACAAAATAGCATTTATAAACATTTTAAGTAAAATATGGTATTTTCCTTGAAAGCAAAATTTCATTTCATGTTTTTTTTGTTCTCCTTCTTTTACTTGTTTCTTTCCCTCTCTTTTCTCTCTCTTCTTCCTTTTCTTCCTTCTAAAGGAAAAAACCAATTTGAATCAAAAAATAATTCTCCAGTTCTAATATATTTCTTTAACTTGGTCTAAGCCGATCAAGGGCCACACTAAGGCTGACGCCAATGTGGTGAATTTCCAAGCATAGGGAAGGTCAATAGAACCTGGATAAGTAAAGAAGCTCACTAGTGACTGCTGCACTTACAGAAACAAAACAAAACACTTTAAAATATACCTTATCAATATTTTAATTGAATTATCATAGTTTCTTTGAAAGCAAAGTTTCTTTTCATTCTCATTTGTTCTCTATCTTTTCTCTCTCTTCTTTCATTCCTTCCTTCTAAAGGAAAGAACCAGTTTGAATAGAAAGTTAATTCTCCAGTTCTGATATATTTCTCTAATTTTGACTCTATAAATTCACCTAGGTAGCAAAAATTCAGTGAAGGCTATTCTGAAGTTCAACTTTCTACTACTTCTGGAAAAAAATATGGGGCTGACAAGGAAATTGATGACATAAATAAAATGTCAGGAGTACTGTTTGCTCTGCTTCTCCATTATAAGAAAACTGCTTATAATTGTGCACAAATCTTTGTGTCTAGTGGTTAGTACTTAGCCTTATCTATTCCTTAAAAGAGCCCTCTTTTCATCTCTACTTCTCAAAAATATTAACATTCATTTGAAAATACTGTTACGTCAATGGAACTCAACTTTCTCATGAGGAAGACCTATATTTATTAGTTTTAAGCCAGAGATCTTGGAAGATAACTAGGCTTAGTAGTAGTTCTATCTCATTCCTTACTAAGGATGGGAGGAGAGAGCCAAAGACAGAGACAGAAAAATATAGAAGGAGGCAAGAAGAGGAGAGGGGAATATTTGTAGGATTTTAACTTAATTTTATTTGGCACAGTATAACACTACTATAGACTTATAGTTAAGAGAGACCTTAGAGGTTATCTAGCCCATATTATATTTATTTACATATCCCCTCTGTTAAATAAATGTGTGTGATATTCATCTAAGTTGAGAGATTTCATTTATGTTAAGCAATATTATTCTACAGAAGCAGAGAAACTATTCAATGAGACTAGGAAAAAACTTTCATTTGTTTCATTACTTCTCTTCTTTCTTAGGGTGAGTTTTATTAATTTATCTGTGAAGGAAGGCAAATAGTCTTCTCTTTCTTATTTCAAATCTACCTCACCCTTCTTTCTTCTCCATCTCCTTCTCTCTCTCCTCAGTGAGAACAGACAATAGTGTGAGCCAAGTCATTGCAGCTGGGAGGAAATCTTGTCATATTAGTTGACAATCACTTAAAGAGGTTAAGAGAGCAAGGAAGTCACAGGAATAGGATCATCCTGCCAATACCAGTGTCCTGCTAAAGTCAACAAATCAGCAAGCATTTATTAACTCCCCTAGTCCCAGACATTGTGCTAAAGTGGATAAATGGGGATGAAGATAAAAGGGAGCTAGACCCTGCCCTCAAGTTTAATCGGGTTTTATGGTAGAACAAAACCCAGCCTATTTCAGTAAGGAAACAACTACGGAAACCACAGTGGGTCTCCTTTTCCAAAGTCAGAAATTTTTGCTTGGTATTGGTCATCAAGATAATTGTTTATGTTTTGCAGTTTGCAAAAAGCATCCTATAACCATGATCTCATTTAAACCTCACAACACTCTGTGTCCTGTAAGGTATTTATTAATCCCAATTTATAGAGAAGGAATCGAAATCTGAGTGATTGAATGACTTGTGCACGATTGCATAATATAATTAGAAAATATCAAAGCCAAGAGAGAGAGGCCTCCTAATTCTAAATCCAATACTTCCCCCCACTGTTCCTCAACAGAATTTTCATCAGTGGTTTCTATGTTTTCTTTGTATCAATTGGCTAGGACCTGGTGGTTGGGGTGTGGCCAATAAAGTGGACTACTCTTATGAACACTTCCTGGATGTCAGTAAGGAGCAGCCTCAGAAGCCTGTGGTGGGGAGTGGTAAAACTCAGTCTTCTCGGATCAAAAGGCATGAAAAACTTAGCAGTTCAACGTCTGACCATAAAATTAAGTTAATATTTAACATTACAGGTAATGAAGTATTTTTTAAAAACTGAGTATTATTTTACGTTCCCACAGATGACCTTTCCTTAACATTTCATTTTACTGTCAAGTAAAAAAAAAACCACTAAACCTAAGAATGAATGAGAATTTCACCCTTTAAATTTCCCAAGTCCTTTCAATACCTTTATGCTACATATAGGTAGGAAGCTTAGTTTCACCTTGATCTGCCACATTTTTTAAATAAAGCAATTTGTGTGTGGTTTTGTATATTTCAATACAAGAATTTCAATCAAGCTCCTGGGTGTTTTGTGTGAGTATACTACCATTGTTCAAAGAAATGAATCATTCTTAGACCAGTGTTACATAGGTGCATGGTATTTGTTTCTTTTATTTATGTTAGAATTCCTTTGGCACTTTTAAAAAGAGTTTTCTTTTTAGTGAGGACCTATTGCTACAGCTTTACAAAATACCAGGTGTACTTGGGTTTTTATTTTTTATCATCTCAGCAAGTGTACCTTTGCCTGATCAGAGGAATGATACCCTCGAATTGGAAAACCAGCAACGCCTCCTGAAGACGTTAGAGACGATCACCAACAGGCTCAAAAGGACTCTCAATAAGCAACCCATGTATTCTTTCCAACTTGCATCTGAAATGGTTGTAGCTGACAGCAATTCACTGGAAACAGAAAAGGCCTTTCTCTTTTGCAGACCAGGCTCCGTGCTACGAGGACGAATGTGTGGTAAGATTCTTACATTTTATCTAAACCAGGCCTGTACAACCTGCGGCCCACCAAAGGATTTCAGACAACCCCCAGAAAATGTAGAATATTCTTTATATTTTGGGGGTACCGTTCAAAATCGGAAAACAAAGCAGTATGTGTAAAATACCTTTGCTTTTTCCATTTGTCACAACAAGGTTTGTGACTATTCTTTGATTGTAGGAGTTTGAGTTGGAAAGCTCTTTGGGAATCATCGAGTCTAACTCCTATAATTAGACAAATGAGGGAACTGAGGTCCAGAGAGATGAAGTGATTTGCCCAAATTCTCACAAGGAGTTAGTGATAGAACAGGCGCTGAAACAAGAGCCTCTGACTGTAAAACTGTTCTTTCCACTGTACCCCAAAGACTCAGACTAAGGAAGCTATTCTTCTTATTAATCTATATTTAGGGATACAAAATCAAGTCATGTCATTCTTAGACCCTACAACTTTCAGCAGCAGTTCCAAAACAAAAGAATTATGTGTGCACTGTAGCCTATTTCACACAACAGCCATAATTTGTAGATAATTTTCCCCTACATCACCCTGTCCAGCCATGCCTGTTGACTTGAATTCTGTGTCCATTCTGCAGACACAGAGCTGGAGGATCATGACCAGTGGTTACCTGGTTGTTGTCCTTCGTTCTCGAGAAGGACATGCTAAAGTCAAGTTTCAATGCCCAAGTGTGGCTGCTCAGACCAATACGAGCCTGGAATGCTCTACTACAGGTTGGGCACAAAAGCTCCAAATTTGTGCATCCTGCGTTTTCTTTGAGCTATCTCCATTCTGCTTTGCTCATAGAGCACAGCACCTTCTCTGATGTGGGCATGCCATGCTGACTGGTCCTGTGCCAGTGTCTTCCATGTTGCACAATTCCAAAGTTCTTAAGAGGGACCTTCAGAGTATCCTTTATTGCTTCTTCTGACCAATATGGGAATGCTTTCCCTGTATGAATTCTCCCTGAAATAATTTTCTTGGCAAGAATACATTTTGCATTCGAACCGTGTGGCCAGTCCATCAGAGTTGTGCTGTTGAAAGCATAGTTTGAATGCTTGGCAATTTAGTTTGAGTAAAGATCTCAGTGTCTGGTATCTTATCCTGCCAGGTAATCTTTAGAATATTCCTATGACAATTCAAATGGAAGCGATTCAGCTTCCTGGCATGGCGCTGGTAGACTGTCCAGGTTTCATAGGCATGCAACAATGAGGTCAGCACAATGACTCTGTAAACTTTCAGTGTGCCAGTCAGTCTAATAACTTCTTCTCTCCCACACTTTCCTTCGGAGCCTCCCATACACTAGGCGATGCATGCATCAACTTTATTATCAATGTGTACACCCCTGAAAAATACACTACACCAAGGTAATTGAACTTCTCCATCGCATTCAGAACTTCTCCATTTACTGTAACTGATGATGCTACATATGGATGACCAATGACTGTTGTAAAGGAAGGAGTAAGCCTAAGAATTAGAGCAGAATAGGAACTCTGGGTTGCCTCCCCTGGAGATACAAGTAAGGGTAGGGAGAAATCATCCTCCAGTCAACAGGGGAAATAGAAGGTAACAGGAAGGCTGGAAAGAAGGGCTTCCTGGGGTACCTCTCTTCTGGATCTCTGAAACTTACAAGCAGGAGTATATGTACTGGTCAATGTTTAACAACCAACTCTAAGGAAAAAAATAACGTGCACACAATACACTTGTAAGCTTAATCTGCATCATTAACATTTTCTCCATTACTTCCTTAAGTCTACACAACAGCAAAGCAAAAATCAAGTCTTGATCTTTAGCATTTATGGATTTCCAAATTGTAAATGCTCACACTGAAAGAGCCGGGCTGAGCTGGTTCTGGCACATACATGATGTTGGACAAAGATAGGAAGTTACTTTGAGTAATTCATAAATAAAAGGCCCAACTTCAGATTCACTTTTGACTGCCAAAGTTAAAATATCTATACCTAAGATCATAAAAGACTTCAAAGGTAGAAAGAACAGAGGGAAGACCTCCTGGTTGGGGGTGGGGGGAGTCATGGGAAGGAACTCTGGGTCGTCAACCTATATACTTTAATCAATACAGACATTACTACTGTAATTAATCATCACAAAGCACTACAATATACAAATATAATGAAATAGATCTATGAATTCATCAGTTTGGGAATTCTCTCCAGTGAAGTACATTTCTGACCCTACATGCTTTCCCATCTTGTATGGCTTTCATCCATGTCCTCTCAAGAGTGCAAAGCATGTTCCAAAATGCTAGAGATCTCCCGTTCTTTCTTTTGACATCATAAGTGTACCAGCAGGGTACACTTATGACTCACTGGCTTGATTATCCCATCTTCCTATCGTAAAAGTCCTTGATGATGTACTTAACTTGAGTTCCTCAGAGATCATCATTGGTCATGTGTTGGAGCCTACTCAAACTCATCACGTACCTTCTAAATTCCATTGTCATCCATGTAACGCTCACCTTTAGTTGTTTGGAGGTAGTGGTATTCCAGAAGTTGTTACCATATGGCACCACCAAAAAAATGCTTGAATTGGTCATCAAAAGATATATGAATGGGCAATTTAAGAAAGAAGCACAAATTATCAATAATTCCCTGAAAAAGATATTAAAAGTCATTTTTAAAAATAATTATTTTATTTATTTTCATTGTTCTGCAATCACTTCCATATCACTTCCACATCAAATATTTAGTAAAAGTGATCAAATTCAGTGTGGATAAGTTTGAAGAAAAACGGTCCTTAGATTTTTTCCCCCTCCCTCTCCAAAATGGCTTGCAATCTTATATAGGTTCTACACATACATTCCTATGTTGTGTTGAATAGAAGAATTAGAATGAATGGGAGAAACCATAAAGCAAAATAAAACCAAAAAAAAAAAACCAAACAAACCATGGCACAAAAGAAGATGGTTTGCTTCATTCTGCAATCCAATTCCATAGTTCTTTCTCTGGATGTGGAAGGCATTTTGCCTTAAAAGTACATTGGGAATTTTTTAGATCCTTGCACTGCTATGAAGGACTAAGAGACTAAGGACTACCAGAAAAATTTCTCACACACTATAGATGCTGCTGTGTGCAAAGTTCTCCTGGTTCTGCTCCTTTCACTCAACATCAGTTCATATCAGTCTTTCCAGGCCTCTCTGAAGTCTTCCTGTTCATCATTTCTTAGAGCAAAATAGTATTCCATTACATTCATGTACCACAACCTGCTCAGCCATTCCCCAATTGATGGGCATCCCCTTGATTTCCAGTTTTTGGCTATAAATATTTTTGTGCGTATGATCTCTTTGGGATACAGTCCTAGAAGCGATATTGCTGGGTCAAAGGGTATGCACATTGGGCATAGTGGTAAATTGTTCTCCAGAATGGTTGGGTCAGCTCACAGCTCCATCAACAATGAGTGTTCCAACTCTCCCACATCTTCAATATTTATCATCTTCCTGTTTTGTCATGTTAGCCGATCAGATAGGTGTGATGTGGTATCTCAGAGTTGTAAAACTCTTTAATAATCAGATGAATACAACTTAAAATAACTGTGAAATCCCATGTTATTCATTTATCAAATATTTAGTAAAAGTGATAAAATTCAGTATGGATAAGTTTGAAGAAAACAGTCACTATTTTATTATTAAATTGGAACAGTAATTTTGAAAAACAAGATGACAATATCAAGTGTTATAAAAGTATGCTTATATGTTATAAAAGCATAATTAAGTCATTCTACTACCCCAAATATGCTATGGAATAGCAATAGGAAAAAATTAGGAAAAAAAATTGAAAACAACATCTATTCTAGTCCATTGATTGGGGAATGACTGAATAAACAGTAGTCTGCAAACACTTTCATTTAAGAAAGGAAAATTTGAAAAATATGAAAAAATATGAGACTATGTATGAAATGAGGCAGACTAAGAAAACAGAATCAGAATAGCATACGCATAACCTACAACTATGTAATAAATGGCAAGAATCACAATAATGTTAGCGGAATCTCAAAAAATATCTAAAAGAGAAAAAAGATCAGAAAAGCTGCGGAAGTAAGCAAGATGTTTTTGTTAGTTCATATACACATTTTTTTTAAAATGTAGACAATTTATAATTTGTGGTTTAATGCACTATCATTTTTTGTTTTGTTTATTTACATTTGTATTTGGTTTTGCTAATGGTTGCTAAGTTTAGAATTTCAAATCAGTTGGCAAGCTCATCCCTCAAAAAGATGCTAGAACTTTTGTCTTCCAGAGCCTGATCAGATTTCCCTTCATATCCCACGCAATTCTTTGGATCAAGGTCAGGGTAACCTTAGCAATGACCTCCAGGTTCTAAGCTCTGGTCTTAAACATCCCAAGGAGATTTTACTTCTCGGCTTTCTTCAGATAGTCTTGAGAGGCAGTTCACTTTGATCTCAGACCTCTTGGGCCTCCCTAGATCCAAAACCTAAAGCGAGAGGGAGGAAAAGGAAAAAGAATCCAAAACTGAGCCATTTTCCCTGGGAATAGGGGGTGGTGGGAGGGAAGGGAGATTGAGTTTGAGAACTACAGAGGCATCTGCCAATGGAAATAATATCTTCAAAGTGGAGGAATAAATCAGCTTTTCCAAACCAGTCAACCCTTAGGAATGTATCAAGTTGAACAAATGTACCACTTTACTACCTTTGACCGTGGGTTAGTCACCAGAATGGATATTGTTGTTGAGTTGTTTCAGCCATTTCTGACTCTTCATGACCCTATTTGGGGTTTTCTTGGCAAAGATACCACAGTAGCTTGACATTTCCTCCTCCAGTTCATTTTACAGATTGGGAAACTGAGGCAAACAAGGTTAAGTGAGTTACCCAGGGTCACACAACTAGTAAGTATCTGGGGGCAGATTTGAACTCGTCTTCCTTACTCCAGACCCAGTGCTCTATCCAGTGTTCCATGTAGCTGCACAGAATAAATAGACCCTTGCATTAATCTTCAGAAAATCATCTTCAGTTTCTTATCATGTAAGGAACGATTTAGATAAACAACTGAAGACCCATTTGGGGTGGAGGGGGAGGGATATTAGGATTAAAATTGACCTAAATCATTGTTTTCTCCCTTTCTGTGAGATGGGACAAGTTACCCTACTTGTATTGTGCATTCAATAGGACAATTTAGTTTTCCCTAACATTTAAGTCATCCTTTTAAATAGCAGAGCCCTGAACACCCATATTTTGAGTACTGCACTTTGTCAGCATAGCAACGATGTGTACTATTGCAGACGGAGAAGTACCATTATTTCCAGAAGCAGCTGAGGGTCAGGCTGATAAGAAAATGGCCAGCAGTAAAAACTTCTCCCCTAAACAATGGTGCCCGAAATTGCGTTTGACCACTTTTAGTTGCTGGGATGAAAGGGCTCATCTTCCATTCCATCGTGGCAATTCACTTGAAGTCTGCAATTAATCTTCACTTGTTCTACTTTGTCTGTCTACAGTTAATTGCCCCTTGGGCACCTATTATTCTCTGGAGCACACTGTCTGTGAAAGCTGCTGGATTGGGTCCTATCAGGATGAGGAGGGGCAAGTGGAGTGTAAACTTTGCCCCGCTGGTAGTTCCACAGAATACCTCCACTCCAGAAGCATCTCTGAATGTAAAGGTAAGTAAACCAGAACCTGCCCTCTCTCCACCTTGTTTCATTCTTATTCGGTCATTTCAGTCATGTCCAACTCTTCGCGAACCCGTTTGAGGTTTTCTTTGGCAGATATACTGGAGTGGTTTGCCAGTTCCTTCTCCAGCTCATTTTACAGTTGAAGAACTGAGGCAAATGGTTAAGTGACTTGCCCAAGGTCACACAGCTAGTAAGCATCTGAGGCTAGATTTGAAGTTAGGTCTTCTTGACTCCAACTGGCACTCTATACACTGTTCCACATAGCCACCCTTCATTCCAGCTAAAAGGAACCAAAATAATTTTTTTAATTTTTAAATTAAGACTTTCACATGTAACAAATTGTTACCTAGGAAAGTGGGGCATGTTGAAAGTAATCATATTGGCTTTTTAATGTCCCTTTTGTGTTTTATTTATAAATCTTCACATGTGTATCCTTACCCTTTAAAGAAGTTCATTAATCTTTGTAAATTGAAGTTTGTAAAACCCAAGAATTACATAGAATATATGTCAAGTTCCATTATATCCACATCTGAAGGACAGTGATATGGTATGTTGGTATGTTGGTATGTTGGAATTTTCTTTAACCAAATTCTGCTTGAAAAAAAGTGCAGTTCTTTGTAGCATTTGCAATATTTCTACACAGAGAAATTCATATTCTGATATTTGCTATGAAAAAAGAGCTTTTGTTGATATAGTGTTTGCAACTCAATCTATAAGGTTATGGACAAAGACAACAAAAATCTAATTTGATCACTGTGTCAACTCTCAAAGTAGGTACTATAAAATATGCCAATTTTATAGATTGGCAAACTGTGGCTCAAAAAATAGCCATAGGATCTTAGATCTACGTTTAGAAAGGGACCTCCCAAACCATTTAGTACAATCCTCTAATTTCAAACTGAGGCCAGCGGGATGAACTTGCCCAAGATCGCACAAGTTAGAGGGAAGACAGAATAAAAAATGCAAATTTATTGTCTCCCAGCAAATTATTTCTACTGTGCCATAACTAGCAAAGATTCTGAGGCAGAACTGGGAGCCAGGATTTGGCTGACCCAAATCCAACATTCTTTCAGCTATATCACACACCCATTCATAATTGGATTGGATTTGTATTAAAATAGGAATTAGTAACATAAAGATAAAGGCTAACAGGGCAGTATTTTTGCTACTGAAATAGTTTATTGAATACCTTCAATATATTTTCCCACAGTATTATCAATGACAGAAGGTATAGACAGGCATTTTAGTACATGCGTGTATTCAGGCATTCTGAGAAAATTACTTCCTCCTAAAGAACAAAGACATACTTAAACAACAACATCTAAAAGCAATTAATATCTCATTTCAAAAGTAGCAAATGTAGACATGGGGTTTCATCCCACTATAGTAGACTTGGCACCGTCAAGGTCACTTGACATCCTTCTCGAATGCCAACTATACAAAGATGAAAGTCACCTTAGGAAGAAGGATGAAAGGAAAGGGCAGTAAACTGAGAACCAGGATAGTGTAGAAGAGATAATATCATACCAGACAAAGTCAAGAAACCTGGATTCTAGTCCTGACTTTGCTGCTAGTTAACTGGGTAAATTTAGGTAAGATACTTTATCTTGTTGGGTCTCAGCTGGAAACAAATAATTGATTTTGGAAATCCCTCCTACCTATAATAGGCTACCATGCTATACTTGGCTATTCCGCTAATGAGATATATGACCACAAACAAGAAATTTAACTTCTCTAGACCTCAATTTCCTAATGGACAGAATGAATTAGACTGGACAATCTCTAAAGTCTCTTGCAACTCCAAAATTCTTTGAATCTAAGATTTTTTGTTTTCTATTTTCATATTCCTTCCTTCAAGGCTCACATTGGCAAGGTGTACCTGGGGTTTGGAGGAAGGGAGGATTTATGGGGAAAGAGTTCAGTCTGGTTTTGCATAAGGTAGATAAGCAGTGGTTATACCTTATAGCTGGTTTTTGTTTGTTTGGTTCCCCTTAAGAGAGGCATCATGTGAGGAAAAGAGGCAGAAATGACACTGCATTTAGAGCTAAGTTCTGGATTTGAGTCTTGGATCTATAATCTGATAGTTGAATGACCTTTGGCAAGTTCTTTTTAAAATATTTTATTTATTTATTTGGTTTTAGTTTTCAAAATTCACTTCTATAAGATTTTGAGTTCTAAGTTTTCTCCTCCTTCCTCCGCTCCCACCTCCCCAAAGCAACATGTAATCTGATATAGGTTATACATGTACAGTTATATTAAACATATTGTCATGTTGCAAAGAATTAGAACCAAAGGGGGAAACCATGAGGAAGAAGAAACAAAGAGAGAGATAAGGAGAGAGAGAGAGAGAAATAGTATACTTTGATCTGCATTCAGACTCCATAGTTCTCTCTTTTGCATCATAAGAATTTTGGAATTGTGTTAGATCCTTGTATTTCTGAGAAGAGCTAAGTCCATCAAAGTTGGTCATTGCTGTTACTGTGTATAATGTTCTCCTGGTTCTGCTCCCCTCACTCAGCATCAGTTCATATAAGTCTTTCCAGGTTTTTCTGAAGTCCACCTGCTCATCATTTCTTATGGAACAATAGTGTTCTATTACACTCATATGCCATAACTTGTTTAGCCATTCCCCAATTGATGAGCATCTCTTCAATTTGCAATTCTTGGCCATCACAAAAAGAGCTACTATGAATATTTTTGTGCATGTGTCTCCTTTCCCTTTTGTAATTATCTCTTTGAGATATAGACCTAGTGGTGGTATTGCTAGATCAAAGGACATGTGTGCACAGTTTTGTAGCCCTTTAGGCATAGTTCCAAATTGCTCTCTAGAATGGTTGGATCAGCTCACAGCTCCACCACCAATGAATTAGTGTTCCAACTCTCTCACATTTTCTCCAACATTTATCATTTTCCCATTTGTCCCATTACACACCAATCTGTAAGGTGTGATGCATTTTGATTGAGTTGTTTTGATTTGCAGTTCTCTAATCAATAGTGATCTAGGGTATTTTTTCATATGACTGTAGATAGCTTTAATTTCTTTATTTGAAAACTGTTTGGCAAGTCCTTTAACCTCAATCTCCTTATCTGTGAAATGGACGTAACACCTATATTGAGCATGTCACAGGGTTATTGTGAGGATCACATGACATAGTGAGAGCAGAGACATTTTTTGCCTTTCTTTTTATCTTCAGTGCTTAGTGGAGCATAGGTATAGTATTCCTTAATATAGCCTGGTACATAGTAGGTGCTTAATAGTTTATTGACTGTTTATTGACTGAATGGCTATATGAATATCAATTATCTTTTCTGTTCTTTGGTTACTATTCCTGATTTATTCATCCGATAATTTATTAAGCACCTGCTATGATCCAGGCACTTTGCTAGACCTGGGGATCCAAACACAAGAATTCAACGTCCCCTGCTCTCAAAAGTGTATTCTATAGAGGGTAAGCAACATGTCCACAGAGAGTGCTAACCTGCCACCCAGCCTGAGCTTCACAAGTCATCCATCTACAGCTGTTTGTACTTACAATGTTGCACATCAGAGGCTAGAAGACATTATTATATCTTTGCTTGACTTTATTAGGATAATTCCTCATGTCTCTTCTTCCCCCTAAGTTGGACTGGAGACAAATGTGTTCCGTACGGTGATTGCCTTGGAAAATTTAATCTCTTAGTGACTGTTTATGCATAATCTTCTCTTTTAGCTCAGTGCAAGCAAGGCACCTACTCACCAAATGGTCTAGAAACTTGTGAATCATGTCCTCTGGGCACCTACCAGCCAGCATTTGGTTCCAAGAACTGCCTCTCTTGTCCAGAAAATACTTCAACTGTGAAAAGAGGAGCTGTGGCTATATCTGCCTGTGGAGGTAAGCAAAAACTCAAACACTGAAATATAGCCATGTATGTTGTATGTTCTCTGTGTAGAAAAGTGGATTTTCAAAAACTCAATATTTAAAATGTTTTTTCTACACCTTTTTCAAAGTTTGTAGAAATTTGAGAATGTAGAAATCAAATCAATGAATTTTAGAGGCAATCACAATTAAAACTATTACTGAGGGTTCCTTTATTTTTATTTTTCCTTTTCCTTTATCTTTAGCCAAATTGGCTTAGAGTTTTGCAGATAAATATTCTTCCTCAAAAGAAAGTCTAATAGTATTTCTTGGTTGTAAAACAGGTCTTAACACTATGATTATTTTACTTGGAAAGTTGAATATTCCTTTTTCCAAAGTGTTTTTGAAAACTGTTTTTATCCAATATTTTGCTGCATTAGCAGAATAGAGACAAAGGAAATAGAAAAGAGATTGTGAAAGAATGTTCCAGACAAAACTTCACTTTGGTAACCATGAATAAATTGTACATAATAGTACATATTAGCCAGTAAAGATGTAATTCTCAACTTTCTTCATGACTCTTGCTCATGGAGAATACCCCAGTTATCAAATTCAATCAGGAATCATTTTTAGTGCCTAGCAGATGACTTTTCTGGGATTTAGTCACTGTTCTAGGGAAGTTTATAATCACTAGAAGATCTGTAAGTGGGAAAAATACCCTATGATTTTATAGCAGAGTGAAGAGCCCTGAACTGGGTTCCAGAAGACTTGGGTGCTAGTCCTAATCTGCCACTAACTAGTCATGTAACCTTTAACAAATCAGCTTGCCTCTCAGGGTCTCATTTTCTCCATCTGTCAAAACAGATCCTTGAGCCTTGGTAGTCTCCTGGGTTCCTTCCAGCTTTAAATTCTATGAGTGATGAGATCCATGCCTTAAAGCATGATTTAAATGAATCAGAAAGGCAATGAGTTGAACATTTGTTCAACCTAATGCTTCCCCAAGGTTTCTCTGGTTTGGCACATATCTGACTAGTTCCCTCTATTTGAGGATATTCATTTGCATTGGCAGAAAGACCCCCTCCCCCACCTCCAGGCTCTTCCCAGACCCAAGATTCCAAAACTTGGAATTTTGAGTGCCTCTGACTTCACTGAAATTGCTTGAATTTCGTTAACTAAAATTTAAAAGAATATAGACGTAATATGTTTAGTAATTACACTAATGCTCTGTAGTCAAATGAATGTAACACATAGTTAAAGAATACCTACTATGTGCAAAGAATTGTACTATGCACTAAGAAGAACACTAAGTAAAATATGTTCACTTTCCTCCTTTATAGGTGACTTGGACAAATTAAATTTATATAAAGAACAATTACAAACATTTCAGTTCGTTCTCTCTCTCTCTCTCTCTCCCCCCCCCTCCCTGTCTGTGTGTGTGTGTGTGTGTGTGTGTGAGTGTGTGTCATTCACTCTCTCTCCAAAGCACCGTGCTAGGCACTAAGGTTGATGTAAAGATTATTAAGGCACAAGCCATGAATGCCTAAATGATGGTTTGGTGAGGACAATATGAGATATATACAAAAAAATTCCAAATAAAACAAATGATAAGAAAAATGTAAAAATAAATGTAATAAAAAATTAAAAAGTAAAAATAAGTTTTATCATTTTGTTGTTCAGTCGTTTCTGACTCTTCATGACCTCATTTAGGGTTTTCTTGGCAAAGATACTGGAGAGACTTGTCATTTCCTTCTCCAGCTCATTTTACAGAATGGAAGAAATGGAGGCAAATCCAGCTAAATGACTTGCCCAAGGTCACGCAACTAGAAAGTTTCTGAGGCCAGATTTAAACTCAAGAAGATGAGTCTTCCTGGCACTCTAATTCATTATGCTACCTGACTGACCCAAGTATGTCACAGAAAATTGAGAGGAAGGGGAAAGAATTTCTAGCGAGGGGTTATGAAAGAATGAAGTAGGTGACATTTTAGTAAGTTCTTGAATAATTAAAATTCTAGTAATCTGAGACTGTGGGAGTAGTGAGATACAATTCCAATCACAGATAATATCATGAGTGAAGACATGTATCTAGTTTTGACAGAAGAATGTCGCACACAAAGGGGTCTAATTTAACATTATTGTCTGGAGAAGCACATTGGAGTGTAAAGGGTCTTAAATGAAAGACTGTGGAGTATGGACTTCATTTGGTAGAACAAGAATCATTTGAAATTTTTGAAAAGGAGTATGTGATCAGAGCTATGCATTAGAAAAAAATTACTTCTTAGGAAAGAAAACAAAGGCTATCATAATATTATCAGCTGATTTTTAAAAAATTTCTTGAAGTTACCGAACAATTTTAATCTATAACTCAAAGAACCTTGTTCAGTGCCTGGTGTGAAGAATTATAAAAAAGTCATTGAAGGAGTTTGTAAGCATGTTCTATTACCAAACAGAATTTTCTTTCTCTACTGAACATGTGTCCCTTGGAATTCTGTTTTGTAGGACTTGGTTAGACTAAATGACTGGATGTTATCAAAGGTCATAATGCCATCACTGTATTTGTATCTCAATGTGATTGATACCAGCACCTGGCAAATGTATTTATTTATACTGTCAATAGGAATGAACATGTTATTTTCACAAGAAGTTTATTCATCTCTGTAAATAGACCAGTAGTCTGTTGGATGGGGTCATCTTTAGGGCTTTCTAACTTAAGTAAAGAAAATGCAAGGATGAAAAGCAGAGCTCCTCTCTTCAAATGGAAAAAAGACAAACAGAAGAAACCTACTTTCTTCTCCTTGGAAGAGACAGCAGTCATAATCTGGAATCCTTTCCTTTTCTCGTTCTCTATAGAGATTTTAAATTAATTTGTACAGAAGATGTTTGAATTTCCAGTTAAAGTATATTTCCAATACTTGGCATGATTTAGAAAGATTATTCTTTAGTGGTAGGAGGAGGGAAGCAGTCACAAACAGAATGATTGAAGCATTTGTAATTGCGCATTCTATACTTGGGGAATTTCTCTGAGAAATGTGCCTTCATTTCCACTGAATTCATCTTAGAAGGGACAGTTGAGGATTTTTTATCATTTTCTGTAGTCTTTTTTAGCATGAAAAGTGGGTAAGTGATATTCTCCTCCCTATGGCATGTAATATACCTTTATGGCATTTTTAAGGGATCCAGAAAAAAGTGATTCTACCAAGAGAAGAATGATATTCTTCTGCTAAAATGGGCGGTGGCTGATATCTTAAGGTCATGCCATGAATTTTTGTTGATGTTTAGGCAATGTCTTCTTTTTTCGAACTGATTTTTTCCCCCTTTTACAGTGCCTTGTCCAATAGGAGAATTCTCCCGCTCTGGCATCAAGCCATGTTATCCATGTCCCAGAGACTATTATCAACCCAACCCAGGAAAGTCCTTCTGCCTTTCATGTCCTTTTTATGGAACCACAACAATCATTGGGGCAAGATCCATCACAGACTGTTCAAGTAAGCTGATAACGGGTTCCCATTGTTCAAGAGAGGTGCACTGGGGATACTGATCAACTGAGGCTGGGCTCCCACTGTCATGGGATTCTACTTAGCTATGATTATGGCTGTCCTTACTCATATATACATCTTTATTCGAATCAATCAACAAGTATTTTTATACACCTCCTGTATTCCAGGCACTATGTTGGATATTGAGAATATAAAGAGATAATACTATAAAGAGCCTCTACTTGAGGGTAGGAAGAGGGAGGATTCAAAATGTACATAATATTCGAAAATAGTGTAGGATTTTTTTTTAATTTTTAAAAATCATGCCTGTGATGTCATTGGTACAGGAAATACTCATTGTGGAGATTCCAAAATTCTGGAAGTAAAAGAGTCAGCAGAAGGTTTGGGTAGCTAGATTTATTTATGCAATTCAGAAGATTCTTTAATTCACTTCAATTCAAGAAGTGCTTAAGTAACTGCAGAATACACTACTTTGGGCAGGACACTAAAGGATAAAAGTATGAATAAGACATAGTTTCCACTCACACTGAAGCTTAACATCTTGTTTATGTCAACCATGTTCTACTAAATAGACTGGGACGAAAAGAAAAGACGAAAGGAAGAACTATGAGAGTTCAGAGGAGAGAGGTAGAGTTCCCTTCTGTTTGGGGGGAATGAGGGAGAAAACTGTGTTTAAAATGGGCCTTGATTAGGATTTTGGTAGTTGAAGTAGAAGAAGGAGGAGGACCTTCCAGCATTAAGAAATGACATGAGCAAAGGCACGGAAGTGGAAAATATGAGAAAAATTGAAATTTTCTGGTCTGGCTGGAGTGTAGCTTTCATAAAGGAAATTGTGTGAGATAGGAGGGTTTAGAGCCAGACTGTGTAAGTGGCTTGATTATCAGGCTAAAGCATATATATATATATATATATTATTCATTATTGCTGTTCAGTGAGTGTCTGAGATTTAAACTGAAGATGAGTCTTCCTGACGCCAGGCCTTGTCATCTTATCCATTGTACCACCTTGTGGTCTTATTCAATGGAGACAAATTATTTTGATGAGGGCTATGATTTAGATGATGTAACAGAACTAGGATTTGAACCCAAATCTTTGTACTCCAAATCCATTTCTCTTTCCTGTACAGATATTTAAATAAGCATGGTGGTAGGAATGGATCTGGTATTGTGTGTCAGATAGCCTCATTGCAATAATAAGCAAAGAATGAAGAGTCAGTGTCTGACATGCTCTGTCCCCAAAATCTTAGCTCAGTTTTGAGCTTTAACAATTTCAGAAAACAAATGCTACAAACTTAGAGAAAATACAGTTTGAAAGTTTAATCATTTTAATATTTAGTTCAAAAGTTTGGAATAATTTTTTCAATTTAAATTTAATTTTATGATTACACTCTTAAATGAGTGAATTGGTAGATTAACTCTTCTTACTTGGTAAGGGAAGAAAGGAAAACTGGGGAAGAGTAAACATTTATATAATACCTACCATGTGCCAGGTATTGTTCTAAATGCTTTTCAAATATTATTTCACTTGAGTCTCTCAACAACTCTGGGAGATCGATCTATTTTTATCCCCACTTTATAATTACAGTAATTAAGGCCAACAGAGATTAAGTGACTTATACAGAATAACATAGAAAGTATTAGGCTGAGGCTGGATTTGAACCCAGATTTCCCTAACAAACACCTGGCCCAGTACTCTATCCACTGCACTATTTAGATACTTGGATACTTCAATCACCTGATCTATCTACTTTAGAGTTTTTCTGGTGGAGTCTCATCACAACCATCCCCTGTGCATCAAAACATCATTCTTTGGATGATCTTCAGGCTAGGATTACCAACTCAGTCCTTTTTATCATTGATTAAGCAGCTGATGAAAGTTTTTAGAAAGTTCAAAAAGTGATAAATATAAGGCATAAGGAAACGGCTATGCTGAATTTTAATTAGACAAGTATTTAAAAATTGTAAATAATTAACTTTTCAAATTTTTTTTAAGTTTGTAGCATTTAGATTTCTGAAGTCATTGAAACTTAAAATTGCCCCAAGATTGTTGGGATAAATTACATAAGCAAAGAAGCCAATTAAGGATGGAAGGAGAGGTAAAGCTACAACACTCCCAATATTGAAGTCTTAATCTTTTTCCTTTTAGGCCAGTGGAAGCATTGACAGTTGTCTCCATTGTTCTGATGTTGGGGCCCCTGCTATTCTAGAGCCCTCTACACACTGTTTCCCAAAATTGGGGGAGGAAGCAATGGTGACAAGTGTGATTCAGAGTCGATCGAAAACTGTCTTTTTAAATTGGGTTGGCTATGCTTAATCCCCAGCCCTCCATGCCAAGGGGTGCTTGGTGGCAGGCATTTGGACCTATAAGAATGAATGGGTGAATGAAAATTATGCCCAAGATATAAAGGGTAATTCCAGCTGTTGCTGATTGGCCACAAGCCTCCTGATGTTATCTCTTGAAACTTTGCTAAATAAGCAATCGATCCATTATTCAGCCCACACTTGAAGTTTTTACAGATTGATAGGACCAGCTATCATCTTCACTTTACTGCCAGAGCTATCTACGTTCCAAGGCCACTTCTGTGAGGTATTATGCTAGTCCTTTAATGGAGGGTTACATGGACATAGCTATTAAATTATCTTGTTCTAGTTCCCATCTTTTTATCTTTATTGATTTCTACTTCAAATTTTTGATCTGTCCACCTAAGAATTTATATATACATATATATATACACACATATATATGTATATATGTTTTATAGCATACAACACCCAATTAGAGATTCAGAAAACCTAATGTTAGTGTGTTTTCACTGAATTGCACAAAATTAGCTGTTTTTCTACACATTCTCCCTAGGTTTTAGTTCAACTTTTTCAGCAGCAGAGGAAAGTGTCATGATGTCAGCCTCTCCTGGACATGTCACCAAGAAGTATGAAGTCAGCAGCCAGGCAAGAATACCATTCTGTAGCTCTAATGACAGAAAAAGAAATAATTTACTTCTATTATGTGTCTGATACTCAGTTTAACTACATTCTCTGAAGAAAAAGAGGAAAAATGACTGTGACTATGAAAAACGATGAGGATACAGAGATGAAACATTGGGTTTAATAGTGAAACCCCAAAAGATGACAGCTCATTAACACCTTTTAAAAAAAAGAAGTTTGTAGATTTTTTTTTAACGACAAAGGGACATATAATGTTATCGCTGCTGCTATTTATGTTGCTGTGACTAAAGATGAAGGGTCTTGTGTATGTGTGTAAAACAGAACTTTTCATTATAAACATGGAACATTTTTAAGTGGAGAACATTTTGAAGTAACCAAAAACCCTTCTTGATTGGTAAGGAGGTTACTTTACCTTTCATGAGAAATTTCATTTAATTTTTTCAACCAAAAAACTTCTATTTAAGTATAATATAAGAAAGTGCCAGAAGCATAATCTTTCATGCTACCAGATAAAGCTCATACTATCCTAAATCAACTGTTTCTTCACTGATCAATGATAATGAGCAATTATTTTGGAAGTCTTAATAACCAAACTGAGGTGACCAAGTTTAGTCCCATAAATTCCTTGGTCTTTAATATTGTTGGGTCAAAAAACAATATTCCTTCTTGGAGAATAGAAGGATAATTTATTTATTATAACAGTCTACCATCCATCTCTCCTGGAACTTCGTACCAAAATGTCATATCCCTACACCTTACCAATAGCCAATCAGTTTATAGCCTTCCTGGCATTCAGCCTACTGGAAATAAACATGGTTTATCCTGGGTCAACAGTCCCAAATAAAGGTTTGGGGAACATGTTGATGAAGTCTATTTACTCTGTAAAGGGCTTAGGATTTACAAGTGACAAGTGATAAAGTCTGAAACAGTTAGCCAGGTATTCCCAAAATAAAATGACCATGGCTTATAACAGATTGCCTAGTGCTAGTTCTGTTTGTGAACATGACATTTCTGACACTTAATTTCTATCATGGACAGGTTTTCCATGAGTGTTTCCTAAATCCATGTCATAATAGCGGAACCTGCCAACAAGTAGGACGAGGATATGTTTGCATCTGCCTTCCTGGATTTACAGGTAAATTAAAATTTTCATTTTATGTGTAATTATGCAAAAATGTTGCCTGTAGCATGAGATATAAAAACACTCTGACAAATTAAGTATGATGCAAATTATAGGGGATTATTTTAGAACATGCATAAACATTCCAGTCTGATAAACAAAATAAATTGAGTGCAGCTTCATGTGGGGAGAGGACGCATGAAGGAATCAAATCCTATTTATATTTCAAGTTGTGTCATTTTGTTTCTCAATGCATCAGGTCAAGCCTAAGGTTTTTGTTCTAATACAGACCAAATTTACATGTGCTGATTCTGTAAAAAACTATTGCCCCATAATCAGAGAATCAACCAAACAAAATATAGTTATACACGTATGTGTGTATATGTATACATAAATAAAATCAAAAGAAAAATAATGCATTGGAAAATATTTATAGATATTACAGATAAAAAGTTGATAACAATATAAATAAATAAAGTTGATAAAATTATAGATAAAAATTGATAAAATAAGGAATTTTAAAAAACATTACATAGTAAATCCAAGTCACTAATGGATAAAGACTATAAACAACTATATAGAGAGTTGATGGAGAGCTAGCCTCAGAATCAGGGAGAGCTCACATCAAGTCCTGCCTCTGACACTGACGGGCTGTGAGACCCTGGACAAGTCATTTGACCACTTGTGTCCCAGGAAATCGCTAGTATTATAAATTTCTGAGTAGATACTTATATATATTGGCAGAGGGGGCTTCCTCACTGGGAGTTTCCTACACCAAGGGATTCACAGGTTGGTCTAAAAAAAGGAAGGAAAAATATTGTTAATAATAATTTGAAAAATTGTCAACTTCACTAATATTCAGAGATACAAATTCAGACAACCTGGAAGTACCAACTCCATACCTATCATCTTAGCAAAAATAGTGAAGTGTAGTGGTGGCGGGCCTGTGGAGGAACAGAGACACACTAAGTCCTTACTAGTAGAGTTGCAAATTATGAGAATCTTCATGGAAAGTAATGTGGCAGTAGATAGCAAGACTTACGAAAATAATTGTCTTTGATTCAAGAATCTTGTTGTTGGGAATATATACTTTTAAGACTGTAATTTTTAAAATAGTATCTATTCAAAGATTTTAATAGTGACACGATTTTGCAACATTATAACAAAAAAAAAAGAAAAGGAAATAAACCTAAACGGCAAATAATAGGGATGTGGTTAAATAAATTGTTTTGCATTAATGTAATGAGTATAAGAAATATCAAAAGTATGGAGACACCTATGTGAAACCATTTAAAGAAAAGGTAATGGAAATACCTGAACAAAGAATCCTGGTGGAGACGGAGTAACTGAGAAGTCATGACATTATGCATTGAAAAGGATTTATTTAAACATATAGTTACAAAGCAATTTTAATTCGCAGTGTGAATTTTTAATATTAAATTTATGATAAATTATAAAAAAATGATCTTTAAATAGGATTATTAAGAACAAAGGACAATTGTATATGTGTTATTTTTAGGTGAAATGTATTTTCTCTTTACTGTCATAAGTTGTAAAGAGACATCATGCTGTAGTGTGGATAGGGTGCTGTACTTTGGAGACCAGAAAAACTGGATTTAAGCCCAGTTTCTGAAGTCATTACCTGAGTGACCCCAGGCAAATCACTTAACTTGTATGTACCTCAAGTAACCATAGTGCTTATCTATGAAGTCATAAACAGGTTTGGACTCTTGCAAAGGCATATCACCCTTGGCTATGTCTACACCAAGAATTGCATTTATATTTTGTTTTATTTTTAATCAATCTTTTACTTACAACCAATACTAGTGACAGGCATGAACAAACCTAGAGTACAAAAAGGAAAAGACCCCAAAATGTAATTTTTAAAACAAAATTATAATTTCTAAATGACTTTGTTGCAAATTGTGAGACTGAATCCGATCAGAATAAAAGAAAGGACCATTGGCCAACTCTCTAAAGATTTTTTTGGGGGAAAAATAGAACCAGAAGTCATGTAGGATGAAATTTATGGGTTATATTAAGGTCTGCATCAGTGGAAAGAGTACCCAGATCAGTGAAATTGGACATCTTTCAAGTAGCGAATATCGTAAGAGACAAACACAACTTTTCCCCATTGCCCCAAGTCAGTATAAATATATTTGTGCAAATTTAGGATCGCATACCCGCTCCTCTTGGATCTTGTCCTCAAAACTATAATTGTGCTTTAACCTCGGCTATTGGCATATCTTCCATGGGAAAATATATTGATACCTCATATCAAAATGTTATGAGAGCCTTTTGATATAAAAAAGTCAACTTTAAAGAAATCACAATATAAATAGCAAAGAAGAAACTTGAGAAAAAGGAAATGGAAACATGTGTATATCAGCATAAGGTAAAGGATTTTATCTGTATTCTCTCATTATCATCCTCACGAATGGGGTGATATTCTTACGCACATTTTGAAGATGAGGAAAGTAGAGTTCATGCAGGTAAAGTGACTTCCCAAGTTCATATGGCTGGTAATTGTCTGAGGCTGGATCTGAACTCAGGTCTTCCTGACTCCTCTAGGCCACAAGATGCCTCCAAGTCCTTTGAACTAGATACCTGTACAAACAAAAACAGATATGTCAGAAAGTAATCATGGCAACCCTGAAGGCTACCACTGCCAACTTGGGTGAATGGGAAACGCTAACATTGGACCTCAAATGTTCTTGATCCTTTCTGTTTCTTGTCAGTCACAGATTTCTGAGAGGATGTTTCCTCATTTGTAAAATGGAGATAATTATAGTTATACTACCTATTTCTCAGAGTTGTAAAGAAATACAGTGTGACATAGAAATAGTTATAGGAATCGGAGAGATAGAGAGAGAAAACATGGTGACAGGAAAGACTTGGAGATGGAACCCTTCAGTTTGAGTGCTGGCTCAGCCAAATACCAGCTTATGACCTAGAACATGCCATTCGCCTTCTCTAAGACTCCATTTCCCCTTTCTGTAAAATGGGGGTGAGGATATTTCCATGCCCTACCTCACGGGATGAGAACAGTGTTTTGTAAACTGGAAAGCTCCATATCATCATCTCTTGCCCTCAGTGCCATTTGTTTTGCATTGCAGGCTTGAAGTGTGAAGTAGATGTGGATGAGTGCAGTTCATCACCTTGCTTCAACAATGGAGTGTGCAAAGATGGCACCGGCATGTTCACTTGTCAGTGCCCAGCAGGTTACACAGGTAATGGAATACGTTTTTTTCAAATATAGGACCTTGCTGACATAAAGTGGAAATGCATTCTGAAAAAGAATATTTCTGAGTTGGTCTTTCACGTTTTTTACAATTTTGTGTCAAGAAGCATGGTTTTAAATTACTGTGAATCTTTTATTACTTTTTCTTTTTAAAGAGCAAAGTGTCTCTTATGAGGCTACTTGACTCTACTTCAAATATATTGTTTTAAATTCCCCAAGGTATCTACATGCATGCGTTAATCTCACCACACAGCATAGCCTCAAGGCACTTTATACGATATTTCTCATTCCTAGAGCTTGGCATTCTTTCCATGTCTAAGGGTTATTTTCCTCACCTTTGCCACAATATATCATTTTGCTTAACTCATTTATTTCTGTTTTGCTTCCTAGAGTGGAGAGATTTTCATCTTCCACCCATATTAAAATAGTTTGGCTCACAAGGATTTGTAACATGGTAGCTGTCTCTGTTCAATTCTATTTAAATTGTAGTTAGGGTGTTGGCGATGGAATTATTTAAATAAGATGATTTTACAACTATGAGAATATAGCTTATGCATCGATTTTTAAGTGCCACGTGGTCTACTTTGTAATATCCTTTTAATATATAATATATAGTACATTATATCATATATTATAAAATATATACAATATGATCTACTATATGTTCTAATATATAATATATTATAAAATGTAATGTATTATATTATATATTTTTAAAACATAACATAATATACCTTAAAGATTTTTCAAGGCATCAGATACTAATAGCTTTTGAAACAAAAAAAAAATTTTAGAAGGAAAGTAGAACTACAGACATATGAGAGAAGCCTAAACAATCTTTCTATAGTAGCTATAACCATATATTGGAATCCACCCTGAATTTATATTTCTGTATTTGGAGGCCACATAAAAATAGTGATTTTCATTTGGGAGATGTCAGCCTTCACAAATGAATTTCCTTAGCAAAGGCTAGGGAAAGTAATTCATCTACTAGATCACAGATTCAGACCTTGAAGGGACTTTTGAAGTCGTTTGTCACAAATCTCTCATTTTACGGATGATTCAGAGAAGTTAACTGACTTGTTCCAAGTTGTACAGTTACAATTGACAGAGCTAGAATTAAATTCTGGTATTCTACTCTTTTTTTCCATTGTACAACACTGAAGTATTCACGCAAGTAAATTAAACCTAATTATCTTTTCTAATGAAAGCCCCTCTTCTCTTCCTCTTCCCCCTCCCCTTCCTCTTCTCCCTCCCCTTCCTCTTTTCCCTCTTCTCTTCTTTCTTTTTCCTCCTTCTCCCTCCCTCCCACTCTCCTCCTCTTTCTCCTTCCTGTCCATTTTTCCCTCTTTTCCCCCTTTGTCTCCCCCTTCTTTTCCCTCTCTACTTTCCCTCCCCCTTCCCTTTCCTTCCCCTACCTTTTTTCCTTTCTCCTCCTCTCCCTCTCCCCTTCCCTGTCTTCTTCCTCTCCCTTTCCCCTCTTTTCTCCTTTTCCTTTCCCCTCCCTCTTTCCCAGAATTCTGTTATTATCTTGTCCTAACTGATCCTTTTCCTGGCATTCTATGGCACTGCTGATTTGATATTTTCATATATGCTATATGCCAGTAAAGCTTCATTGATCTCATCATGCACAGTATATCCAAGTACACTGTTATTCTTTCATATTTGTAGGCATTTTCATATTTGCTCACACAATCACTGTCAGCATGTGGAGCAGAGCCCTGCTGACATCATGAAAAGCTAGTTTATAGAGCTCTCGGCAACTTCTGTTTTATAGGAGGAAATTTCCTTTTCCCCTGCCCGGGTTTGAAATTCCATTTTTGTTGGCATATCTTCTGTTCAGGGACTTTTAACTTTTTGTGTGGCATGGACGACTGTGTCAGTCTGGATTGACCTATGGACTACTTCTCAGAATAATATTATTGAATAACTAAAGGAAATACTAAATTGCCATCGAAGTTTAGTGAAAATGAACATGTAATTTTTTTCGATCCAGGGTCTATGACCCCCTGAAATCTATCCACAGACCCCCATGTTTAGAAGCCCTTCTCTAGCCTAACTTCCTTATTCTACAAATGAGAAAACTGAGACCCAGGATTATGCAGAGGCAGAATTATCATGGCCAAAACATTCATCACCAGAGAGTCAGCCTTCTAATAATGAGCTGCTCTCCACTTAGTTAGACTGGTCTTTGGCTGGCAGACATGCTCTTCATTGCCAGGCCTGTGTAGAAAGATTTCCAGCTTAGTAAGATCTTCCAGAGCTTATGATTTGTTGGCACAGCCTTCAAGAACCCAAGGTCACCTCCATGCCACAATGAGGCATCATGGAAGGACATCAGTGAAGGATGCATTCAAGAGCAATTAAGGCTTTCTCTCTAATTCATGGTTCCTCCCATTTTTTTGTGTCATGGGGCACACATCTTGGCAGTCAGGTGAAGCCTACAGACCTCTTCTCAGAAGAATGTTTTTAAATGCATAGGCTTACAAAAGAAACCAATTATATTGAAATACACTCATCAAAGCACACATTCACAAAGCCAAGGTTAAGAACTGCTATGTCTAATTGCAATACAGATCAGAAGTTCATACTCTATTTTTGCAAGAAAATGAAGGCTCTCACTTAGTTTTACCACTGTCACCATCAAAACTTTTGCCAAAATAGAATGTGTTCTTAGAAAATGTTTTTGATGATGTCAGTTAGCAAATTCTCACATGAAAGACAAAGCTAGTAAAATCCCTAAGAATGTGGAGATTCTCCAGATACTCTAATCCACAGATGATGTGCTGATTGCACACAGGTCCCAAATATGACTAAGCCTCCTCAGTAATCTATTTACTTAAAATAAATCTGTCTAACTGTTCATGCAAAAAAAAATGGTATGAAATGTCATTGACCAGATGAGGACACAGTTGGATAAGCAGTCCCTTATTTTAACTGACTCAGTTGCCAATCTAGTGGGCCAGGTGACTCTTTAAGACTAGAATTAGAGGAGGTGCAAACATATATTACGCAGTTTATAAGGGACCTCCCTATACCAGTAAAATGACTGATCCAATTCATATTCCTAAACACACATGCACGCACGTGCACACACACACACACACATACATCCATGCTCAGGAGAGAGAGGGACAATCTGCCAGGCCCTTGAGGCTCCATGTGACTCCCAAAGGGCTGAACTTGAGGACCTAGAGGACCACATGTGACCTTGATTCCACAGCTTCCCCACTCCTGTATTAGGTCCAAGATCCAAAATCTCATCTTCTTAAAACTAGCATTATCTTGGAGGTGAATATTAGAACACCATGATGTCAACAGAATCAGAATTGTAAGTGACTGAAAAAACAAATTAAAAAAGTTGGATGGCAAGTATAAGTAGGCTGGATCCAAGAGAAGTAGTTTAGTCTGGATCACTTGTGAGGAATAGCCCAGCATTTTCATTGATGCCAAGACTCTCACTGCTACAAAATCCCTTCTTCTTAAAACTAGCATTTTCTTGGAGGTGCTATCTGAATGTGAATATTAGAATACCCCAAAAATGGATGGTGAGTATAAGTAGGCTGGAATGTATTGTGAATTATGGTTTGAATTTAATAAATTAAATGTTGCTAAAGGAAAAAGTAAATAAACAGCAAGGTAGAAATGGTGGTGATGATTCCTATATCTGTAGTGAAAAGTTGGAAGAGTTTCTATATGCCAGGAAGACTGGTATGGTAAATTAGAAGGTTTGGGGAAAACACTTACTTTCTTGCTTTTTCATGGATTGCATGTTCATCATTAGTGTTTACCTTCTCCAACAGATATGGACTCAAAGGCTTGCTTTTTCATAAAACTAGATCATGAACTCATTTCTAAAAGGCTACAAGGTCCCTTCTAGCTCAAATAATACATGAAGATATGAACAGTCTACATTAATGACTATGTGCCATGATGAGATGACTTGAGAAAACACACATTTTGACTTCTTACTTAAAGTTATCATGTACTCAAATAGCTGGTAGCCTCCATGGTACCAGTACCATGAATCCTATTTTTAGGCAGTAGAATCCTAGAATTCACCCACTCCTGCAGATTTTTCTAGGTAAACCTAGGGCTTCATTCCTGGTAAAGAATTGTAGACTCCACCTTCAAAGTCTAGAGAGAAGCCTTTGGTATAAATTGACTGACTTAACAGTGTTTTACGATAAGACTGTAAACAAAACATTTGAAGAAAAGATGTTTCTTGAAAGTTTTCAAGTTAATAGAACTTTCACTTTAATGTCTTCATCATCTTAATTGACTTAAGTCAAAGGTATATATTGATAAATATTTGTAGATACTTTAGTCTACCTTTCTTTCCAGAAGCAAAGCATTTTATATTATCTTTGACACATTTTTGCTCATCCAAATTACAGCCTGGACAATAAAGATCTTCCAGTACTCATGCCCAGAAGGAGATTTACCCAGTCTTCTTCACCTTGACCACCTAGCTGTACAATATACATACTGTGCTATATACGTACATAGACCAGTTCTCCATTACACCTAATTATGCAGTCCTTACATATTTGTGCACATGGCTTATCATTCCTGTTTGATTATAGTTTCCAAAAGGGCAGAAATGATGTCTTATTTAACTTTCTATCTCTCCTAGCAACTAGCATAATGTGCTACACATAGTAGGCACATGGTAAAAGTAGGTGGTGCTATTTCAAATTCCTAATGAACATCCTTTGCAGGTCAGTTCTGCGAAGGAAATATAAATGAGTGTAGATCCAATCCATGTTTAAATAAAGCCACTTGTGTCGATGGTATTGATGGGTATCACTGCTCGTGTGTGAGAGGGTTCAAAGGTAAGTTTTTGAACATTTCTATCATTTCTGTTTGCTTATGATTGTTTTCTTTACATTCATGGGTAGACTTTTTTGACATTTTTAAAAATGATGGCTTAAAGTCACACAGGTTGACCAGCTTCTTACAATTTAAACTGAATTTTTGTATTTTAAGATGGATGAATGCAAGAGATACTGTGTATGAGAGGCAGAATCGAGGTGACGCATGCAAAGCTAAAGATGAGACATAAAAATAACTGATGTGATCACTAGTCTTAGCAAAGGAATCTAAGGATATAAACTGAAGGCTTTTTCCAAAATAGTTATAGATTAATAAGACTACTGATTTGAATTCTCACTTAGCAACTATAGACCGATGGATGAGAGCTACTTCCTTTGTTGAAAATGATACTCATAGGGCTATTGATTTTGTGTTAGAAGGGTCCTTACAACTCAACACAGAAGACCATTGATCTAAAACCACAGAGATTTGTTTTAGTTCTCTCATTTACAGATACAGAAACTGAGGCCCAGAGACTTCTGGTTTGCCCCCAAAGAACATAAGTAATAAGTGGCAGGGCCAGAATTTGAAATCAAGTCATTTGACTCTCCCTGTTTTGCTCTTACCACTGGTTGAAACTACCACCTTTTCCCCTGTCCTGATGTAACTTTTCAAGAAGGCAGATATCCCCCAGCCCCAGCCCTAGGACCCAATAAAATAAAGTGTCATCAGGCCATCACCATCATGATGATAAAGCGTTTATTAAACAAGCATTGTGTTAGTCACTGAAGATATACTGCCTCCAAGGAATATGGAATCTAGTTGGGGAGAAAATACATATATGGAAAAGAATGAATTACAAAACACGTAGTATTTGCTTTGTACCAAATAAGTGTTTCAGCAGTTAAAGAGAGAGACAGTTGCAGAGAACGAGAGAGATTGGTGGCAAGGGGAGTTTGAAGAGGTTCACAGAGGGAGATGACAGTGGGGTTAATTATGCCCATCTTCCAGGTACGAGTCATCCTTGACTCTTCCCTCTCCTCTAAATCCCCTTCCCCCAGATTCAGCCAGTTTCAAAATGCTAATGATTCTACCTTCCACAATATATTTCATCTGACCCCTCCTTCCAATTTTCACTGTAGCTATCCTCTTTCATATCTCCATTATCTTATGCTTAGGTTGTTGTAACAACCTCTTAACTTCTCTTCCTGTCTCCAGCATTTTCCCTTTTCGAATCTATCCAGTTTATTATCTTAATGATTTTCCTAATGCGCCATCCTGGTCATGTTACTTCTCTGCTCAAAAGTCTTCAATGACTACCCCACTGAACCAGGCTACTACTGATCTTCTCATTCTAAACCTCGTAAAGTCTTGTTCTAACCTAATTTCCACTCTTAGATCAGAGATGGCATGGTACAGTGAACAGACTGTTGGACTTGGTGTTGGGAGGACATGAGTTCTAAGTCCACCTAAGACGCTTCCTAGCTCTGTGACTCTGAGCAAGTTATGTAGAACTCCCTAGGACATATCTACTAAGTCATACATAAGCTACAATCTGGGTTGATTGAAGGAAGGAATGCCCACACCAGGAGTTCTTGGAGTTCCTTCTCCCAATGAAACCACAGATCCTTTTTGTATTTCAGTATCTCACAATATTTTTCCCCCACAAAGTCTATATGCCAAAAAAACTGGACCAATCATTGTCTTTTAGGTCCATCATATTCTCTCCTATGCTTTCATCTTTGCTCACACTATCCATCACCAATGCCCTAAATGGACCCTTTCTCCCTCTATTCAGTTCTATTAAAATGGCTCTCTTACTTTGATGGTGCTGCCTCTTTCAAGAAGTCAGCTGTGACTCCTCTACCAGAAGCTACTTTCTCCCAGAAAGATCTCCCATCTCACAGAAGATGAAAGTACCTTTTCTGGACTACCTATCCTTTGTGCTAATCACATCTTGCCTTATCTAAGGGTTATTTAGAAAAACATCCTATTCTCTTCCAACTTTCATTTAGATGTGAGCAACTTGAGCTCATTTTGTCTTTGTATCTTAACTAACAAGGACAGTGGTTTTCATGAAATGAGTACTTAATAAAAGTTTGCTGACATCCTAGATCATTAAAGAACTGGATTGTGCCTCATTAGATATGTTATTAAGTTTACTTATGGAGCACCTTAAGGGTACACTGTCTCAGTAGTCTGAGTTTTATTTTCCCCATTCTGTGGACGAAACAGGTTTAAAGAGGTAAATTTGGAGAAGTTAAATGACTTATTTCAAGGTCACACAGTCTGCAGATACTAGACTCAGACTGTTGGACTTGGGGTTGGGAGGATATGGGTTCAAAGCCCCTAAAATACTTATTAGCTCTGTGATTCTGGACTTAAACTCAATTTCAGACTCCACATTCAGTACTCTATTGGCTACTTATAGTCGCTTAACTTCTTTTTCTTTGGTTTTAACATTGCCAATCTATTTGTATTATTTTATTAAAACTGTATTATAATATTATATTCACATATATAATAAAATTAAATTTTTATTTAAATTATTTTATTAAAATATTTTACTACAATTATCAGAATATCAGCAGCAGCAGTGTCATCTTGTTCTTGTCTTTTTAAATGGTGTTCCGATTGAAACTGTCCAGAGACAATTTACTGTTATGTGTGCACATATACACACGCGTACATGTATATATAACATTCTGCAGACTCTTGACAGGTCATAAATTATTATAATTCCTTCGACCATCATTTTGTTATCCCTTCCCTGCCAGGCATTCACTGTGAAACAGAAGTCAATGAATGCCAATCAAACCCATGTTTGAACAATGCGGTTTGTGAAGATCAGATAGGGGGGTTCTTGTGCAAATGCCTTCCTGGTTTTTGGGGTACCCGGTGTGAAAAGGATGTGGATGAATGTCTCAGTAGTCCCTGCAAGAATGGAGGAACCTGCAAGGACGGCATCAATGGCTTCAGGTAAAAAGTCAGAACTGGTTAATTTCATGAAATAGCACATGAAGGATTTAGGTTGCTTTTGCTTTTGCCAAAATGTTCTTTGACTTGTCTTTCCTTTCAAATACTTTCCTAGGATGAAGAGTAGAAAGACACAATTTAAAACTGTGAATTAACTTTCTGTTCATTCTCAAGATTTATCATTCCTTTATATGTCATCTTTTATAAATTCATTGAAAATATTTCTTTGTGAAAGTGATGACTAATTTTATTTTCTTAATATTATCATTTTTTTAATTTGATAGAGGTTTTTTGTGGGGGGAGTGAGCACAGAGAATGAGAGAGGAGAGATCCATCCACGTACAATATGTATTAATGTAATGGAATATTTTCCTCTACTAATGCAAATTATGGTCCTTTCACACCTTCTCATCCTGTGCAAACTCTATCTTTTCTAAAAGATTTTAGTTCCATTTGGTTCAGATTTATTTTACATTCTCTTTATTGAGGTGATCCATGTTTAAATATGTAGTGTAAACTGGAAACATCTCTCTAGTTCATAGCTTCAGATATTTTTAATCATTCTCCCCAAGATATAAGAACTATATATGATAACTATCCAACATAACACATGACTTGATATATCATAAAATAAATTTGAGTTACTGTTGTTATTTTAAGTGGCAGGCTCAGTAAGGGGCAGTATGATATAATAGAAAAAGAACAGGAAAAGGTCATAGGACCTGGATTCAAATTTCAGCTCTGCTTGTTACTATATTATGTTCTTTGGTAAGCCACATAACTTCCTAGGGCTCCATTTCCTTAAACATAAATTAATGAGCTTGGACTTGGTTACTTTTAAAGTATAATCTAATTATGATCAGATGATTTATCTAGTATTAGATTATAAATTAAATACATATATATAATTTTATTCTGTTGTTTTAATTTTTATTTACATATATTTATTAATATATATGTGTATATAAAAATTCTAGTGTTTCTACTTTTGGTACATATCTGCCCAATCTTTCCCTTTCTTCCTTTATAACATCTCTCACATAGAATTCTTTCTTTATACGTACACAGTTAACGCAAAAAGTTCGATTACTTACAAAGTAGTGGACTGGACAATTTAAAGGTTCTCCTTCTGCTCTCCTTGTATCATCTCTTTCCCTTCCACTTTGTTTTTCACATAGATGTCAATGTGATTTTCCTTAAGCTTAGATATTATATATTTTACATTTATTATGAATCAAGATTATTAAAGATTTTTGCTTCTCGGTGAGTTTATGGTGTATCTCGAGAGGCAGATTCCTTATTGGAGTTATGCATACATTTCCTAATTTACAAACACATGACTGTGTATGACCAGCTGCTCTCAAGCTGTCTTCTTCAAGCACCAACAAGCCTTAGCTGATCAGGAACCAAAATGGTCTTGGTCTCCTAGCACCACCTGGTGGCATTTGTGGGGAATTGTCTAATTCAATTTCTTCAAATATTTTCTTCTCAAGGTATTTATTTACACACTTTGCTGCCCTACTTGATTCTGTCTTTCATTGCTCTTAATTCAATTAATTTCACCTCAAGCATTATCCTTCCTGCATGTGCTTACACATTCAATCAAACAAATGACTAAATTCATATCTATCCTCTCTTTAATCCCTTTCCTTTTGCCTTTTAGCATCAAAAACATTTCTTACCTATTTTTTTTCTCCCCTAAACTGGTCATTCCATTTTCAAGCAAAAGAAAAAATAATCTAAAGTAATAACAAGGTAGAAGATATAGATATATCTATTCTATATGTATCTATATGTATATCTATATCTAGATATACATATATAATATACATACAAGGCACACACAATATATATACATATAGACATACATGTGTATGTATATGTGTGTAGATGTGTGTATATATATATATATATGTAAGTACAAGGCAACCAATAAGAACTAATGCTGACAATCTTTATTGCCCTTAAAAGTATCTGGAAATCTACATAAAAATCTCTCCAAAACTTCCCATCAATCTTCTCATCCTTCTCCAAGGGACCATGTTTTCCTTAACCAATGGCAGGCCAGATAAATAACAATCTATTTCTTTGGATCATATATTTAAAGCACCGGTGAACCTTAGAGTTCTATAGTCCAAGTACATCATTTTATAAAAGAAGTAACTGAGATTCTAAGAGACTAGATTACTTGCCCAAGGCAGACAGTTCATTAGAAGTAGAGCCAGCACTGGACACATACATCCTTTGACTCCAAATTCAGAACTGTTTCCACGGGATTTTCAATTTTATTGAACTGTGGAATCATAGGAACAAAAGACCTTCAGAGGTCATCTCTCCTCCCCTCCCACTCAGATCAGGAATTGCCCATGCATCATCCCTGCAGATTGTCATCCACAGTGAGGTTAAATATCTTCAGTCAGGGAATTCAAGTCATTAGGCAGTCGATACTACCATTTTATCCTTAGTTCTAGCTACCTGAAAAGTCTTCAATATTGAACCAAAAATCTGCCTCCTTGTCACTGCTATAGATAGTTTCTGAAGAAACTTTCAACATGACAAGCCTTCACCTGTAGGAAGTCAGTGGTCTTGTCCCACCTTGTCTTCAAACTGAAGACCTTAAGCATCCCCATGCCCTGCAATCCATTTATCTTTCCTTTACAGGATGTGATCCTAATCCTGTGCATTCTGAATCACCCTCCTCTGGATCATACTACTTTGCCTTTTACAATAATCACTCAGGGCAGAGTACCATGGGACTATATTCCATGACTGAGACATACTTTGATTGATGGGGATTTAGGCCATGTTAGCTTTAACAGCATTTATTTTTTAATTTTTAAATAGGATACTGCATCAGTTAATTATATTGAATTTTTGGTCAAGTGAAACATCAAAATTTTTTATTCACATTAATTATTATTAGGTTTTCTTGAAATGGTAATTTATTGCTATATATTTTGAATCCTCTCATGTTCTGCTATGCACGTAACATGTTTTTTCCTATTTTATATTTGTTTTCATATATAAGTTTATAATGCTTCTTTTTCTTACTACGTATTTAAGGGTTTTTTAAATTTAAAAATAAATGAAAGTTTAAGAAAAGAAAGAAAGAAGGGCAGTTAGGTAGCGCAGTGAATAGAGGACCGTCCCTGGAGTCAGGAGGAGCTAAAATTCAAATCTAACCTCAGATATGACACTTACTAGGTGTGTGACCCTGGACAAGTCATTAACTCCAATTGCCTTGCCAAAAAAAAACAAAAACAAAAACAGGCCTCTTCCATCTGATATCTCCATAGTAAGTCTTGGTAAGCGTGGAAAAGTCCAGATTAGCCATAGAAACAGAATGTTATTTAGGAAAATGTCAGCAGTGGGTTTGGTAGTTGATAGTAATGTGAACTCAGTGAATTACCTATGATTCATGGAAGGGTCCCTGGAAAGATTGCAGAGATCCTAAGCAAAATCAGTGGTACAGAGTAATTGAGATAAAAGGGTCAGGATATAGTTTTAGTCAAATAACACAAGAAGACTCCACTTCTGGGTTGTGGTTGAGTCATTTCAGTCATGTCCAACTCTTCATTACCCCATTTGGGGTTTTCTTGGCAAAGAGACCAGAGTGGTTTGCCATTTCCTTCTCCAACTCATTTTACAGATGAGGAAACTGAGGCAAACAGCTTAAGTGACTTGCCCAGGGTCACACAACTAGTAAATGTCTGAATTCCAATTTGAACTCATGATGATGAGTCTTCCTGACTCCTGGTCTGGCATTCTATCTACTGTGTCCCCTAGCTATGCTCAGCTCCTGCGACTAAGGCACAAAAAGCAACTATGTGTCAGGATGAAGAACAAGAAGCTACTATTCTAAAATTAGAATACTAGGTCAAAGTGGACCCAGCAATAAAGGTGACTTGAGAAATAAATTGTTAATTAATTGTAGGGTTGATTGATCCATCTGAGAAACTATGTATATTTATGTCTTCCTGGCCAGTAGAATATTTATAGAGTCTAGCTAGCAGTTAAGTGACCTCCTCTGGATACATGTAGAATTCATCTTTTGTTTTATATAAATTCAGGCAACTACCAACACTTATTTCTGCTAAATTTTATTTTATATTGGTTTTAGTCTGGTGTTCCAACTTGCCAGTGTAATTTCAAATCCTGAGTCTGCCATTATAGTAAATATTCCTTAGCTTTGTGTCCTATTTGATAACCATGTCCTTTCTGACTTTATCCAAATCTTTAAGTGTTGAATGGATCAGGGCCAAGTAGAAAGCCTTTTGACATTCCCCTAATCACTTTCCAAGTTGACATACCTTTCTTTGAGTGTCATTGCTCAGGGCGGTGCAGATGCACTAAGTAATATTCTCAACAGGGCAACATTATCTTATCCGCAAGGATGTCATGATCAAAAAAAAATTGTTATGTTTTGCTGAAAACTAAAATAGACTATCATATTTCCTTCAATTACCAGTTTTTCCAAAAGAAATTAATTTAGTTTGGCATTACCTCTTTGTAGTGTTCCTAGAGATTTTGCCTTGCTTTCTAAATCCTTACAAAACATCTGTTTAATAATCTATTTCTAGAGGTCTTGATTTCTTTAAATGCCAAGAAAACAAAAAAAATTTGAAATCTCTTTCTATATTTCATATAAATGAGAAGAATTAATATTGAGGATCTTGAACTATTATTTTCAAAATGCACTGGGTTTTTAAAAATAAATTAGTATGGTATTTTCCTGTTTCAGGTTTTTTGTTCCCTTTTATGATTAATAATGCAACAGTATTGCTTTCTACTGCTTTTTGTTGCTTGTATACAGTCATAAGGCTGCAATCTGAATTTACCAGATCTTTGTGGGAAGCTTGCTATGATGCCTAAAATTGTTCTTATTAGAAAGAAATTCAGAATTACAAAGGATTGTCTTATAAACACATTTTTTTTTTTAGAATGTAGCCTGTTTACAAGTTGGTCAGTCAACCAGCACTTAAGAAGAACTTCCTGTGTGATAGGGGTTATGTAAGTGCTGGGGATACAAATGCAAGAAAAGAAAAGATCGTCTCCTACCCTCAAGGAGTTTATGTTCTAATTAGAGGCAACACTTAAAAAGGGGGAGGAGAAGGAGCTACCTATGTTGGGACATTGTGACATCATCTGGGAATCAGGGATGACTGGTATGAGGTCCTTCCCCAAAGTGTAGGATCTAGGAAGAACTCCCCAAGGGACAAAGACCCCACAGGAAAAGAATCAGGAAGTAGCTGAGGCACAGCAGCCAAGTACTGGCTCAAATCTGTCTATTTTGTTCTTTTTCAGATGTCAGTGTGTGGCAGGATACACAGGGTCACTCTGTGAAGTGAATATCAATGAGTGTGATTCCAATCCATGCAAAAACCAGGCCACCTGTGTGGATGAGCTGAACTTCTACATCTGTAAATGTCAGCCAGGCTTCTCAGGCAACAGGTGTGAAACAGGTATGGAAGAACAAAGGGTCAGTGTTGCTCTTCAGTCATGTCCAACCCCATAGACCAATGTGTCCATGGTTCTTAGTAAAAATACTGGAGGAGATTATCATTTCCTTCACCAACTCATTTTACAGAAGAAGAAACTGAGGTAAACAGGGTTAAGTGACTTGTCCAGGGACACGTAGCTAGTAAGTGTTTTGAGGTCAAGTTTGAACTCTGGTCTTTCTGACTCCAAGTCCAGCACGTTATGCACAATACCACTAACAGGGGTCAATAGGAAGTGTTTAATTCAGAATTTATAGACACAGAAATTAAGCTTGGATTAAAATGATTTTCTGAAAGCAAATCTTGGGCGTAGCACAAACCAAACAATAGCACAGTGGGCCAATTAGCTTTCTTCTGGCTTCCATTCCTTGGGCTGGTTCATTTCTGTCCAATAGGGGCGTAGGCCACATGGTTAGAGCAGTCATTCCTAAACAGACTGCACCCCATCTACCAGAAGCAGCCTGACCAACCATCTACCAGAAGGGAAAGTGGCTGAGCCTAAAATGATAACGTATCTTCGGGTTCTTGGAAGTAGAAGTTTTACCAGGGATGTATAAATCGGCCTGTGTGTGCACACGTGTGCAAACACACACTTTCACACTCAGTCACATACACACACACACATGCGCGTGCGTGCACACACACACACACACACACACACACACACACACTCCAATGACAATGCCAACAGGAGAAGATTCTTTAGGACATTGGTAGTAACAGAGAACCACCTAGCGTGAATCCTACCTTCCATAAGGAAACTCCAGGATCAACTCCTACCATCATATACTTAGGAACCTCTGACAGAACCAGACTTGGAGCTTAGGGCTGGAAAGTTGTAATTCATTTCTTGATGTCATAGTTGGGCTTGTCCCAAAATACTGGTTTGAATCTTCTCTTTCTAAATAGAAAATGCTTTTCATTTTTGCTGTTTGTTTGTTTTCCATCTGGCTTAGCTTTAGTTTCTGAATTGTTTGAGGATGAAGGAGCAGCTAGGTGGTGCAGTGGATTGACTGTGGGTTCTGCAGTCAGGAGTCCTCCTGAGTTCAAATGTGGCCTCAAAAACTTACTAGCTGTATGACCCTGGGCAAGTCACTTAACAGCTCATTGCCTCAGTTTCCTTTTCTGTAAAATGTGGAAAATAATAGTACCTGTTGCCCGGGGCTATTGTGAGACAATAATTGTGAAATGCTTTGCTCAGTGCCTGATACTTACTATACATTGTTATTTGGTTGCTCTTTTAGTTGCTACCCCACTTGGGGTTTTCTTGGCAGAGATATTAGAGCAGTTTACCAATTCCTTCTCTGGCTCATTTTACAGATGAGGAAATGGGGAGCAAACAAGGTTAAGTGACTTGTCCAGGGTCACCCAGCTAATAAGTGTCTGAAGCCAAATTTGAACTCAGAAAGATGAGTCTTCCTGACTCCAGGCGTGTCACTTTATACATTGCTCCACCTAGCTGCCCAAGCACTATATAAATATTAGTTATTTATCATCGTCATCATCATTATTGTCAGTAACTCCCAAAGACTGTAATTACAGAGGTGGAATAGATCAGAATGAGTAGAGGGAGTTTCCTGACATAGGAATTTCCTACACAGTGGAATCAGAGATATGTTCTCTGTCTATAGAAGAGATGACAGAGATGGAAGGTGAGCTTAGAGTGGGAAGCTCTAGCATCTAGGGGTACCCTGAAAGGTTTACAGGCTCTTGAGCTGAGTCTAGAAGGAAGCCAGGGATTCTGAGAGGCAGCAGTGAGAAGAAACAGCATTCTAGCCATGAGGGAACAGACAGGGCAAAGTAGGCAAAGAGTCCAGGATAGACAGTTCACAGAATATGTGGAGAGGAGCAAATTATAAAAAGACTTGAAATATAGGAAGAAATGAAATGAAGAGACTTATATGCTATACTCCCTTACCTACCAAACTTTCCAGTCAAATAAAATTTCTGATTTTTAAAGCCCTCACAATCTGGCCCTTCCCTCAACTTACTTTTCCAATTTCACTAACTAGTACTTCATTTCTGATAGTCTATGTCCAGTGAGACTGGTTTGCTAGTCCTCATCCATAACATACCATCTCTGCACCTTTGCACCAGCTATGTCCCATCCCTGGAATGGACTCCCCCTCTCAAAATCCCTTATTTCCTTTAAAATTCTGCTCAAGCACCACTTTCTTCATGAAGTCTTTCCCACTTCCCACAGCTGCTAGTGACCCCCCCAATTTTTTTTCCTACCTTTATATTTAGTAGTGTGCCATTAAATATTTAACAACTGCTTCTCTAGATGGAAATAATAAATCAACCACTGCTTTGTAGCATTTACTAATTTCCTAAGTGTAAATGATCACCCTGAAAATTTAACAGTCACCTAGAAAGTCAGTTTGGGCTTGCTCTAGCACACCCTTCTTTATATTTGTTTTGTATATATCATACACACACACACACACACACACACACACACACACACACATATATATGTGTAGATTGTTATAGCACCAACACGGTATTTACTGTTCCTATAGCAGCCATGAATATTCTGGTGCAATTCTGAGTTATGAAATACAGCAGACTCTCCACATGGAAGACAGGACCAAAACTTTTATTCAGACACCAGAAAGCCAAGCCCATCATAGTAACAAAAATCTATACATAATAACAATGCAGAGAACAGCACTATCCCCAAGCCTTCCTTCTGCTAGGCTTCCTACAAACCAGCTCCATTAAAAAGATCACAAGTAGGCTCCCTTAAACAAAATCACAAACAAGTTCTTTCGCTCATGCTAGCCAGCTGTCTGCTTGCCTGCATCCTTCCTAGGTTTGACTAGACTCTGACAGATTTCCTCTCAGCTCTGCTCTAGCGCCTCCTCTTCCTGTTCCACTCATTCAGCAAATTACTCCTTCCACTGACTCATGTGACTCAATCTTCCCTGTGACCCTGCCAGGTCACATGGGTCTGCTAATGAATGAGAAAGATGTTCCCATTTAAATTACCATTACAGTTGTCTCCTTCAGTAGAAAGGAAATTTCTTGAGGGCAAGGCCAGAGGCACTTTTGTCTTATACTCCCAGAACCTAGCTCAATTCTTGACCATTGGTACCTAATACATGCTTGTTGGTTGACTAGGATATACATTACTTCACAAATACATGCTAACTAAAAGAAAAGCAATGAGATATAAAGGAATGAGTGTAGGACATTCAACTAATATTTGGTAGCTCTGTGACTATAAGCCATTTAATTTCGCTGTCTCTGTTTCTTCTTTTGCAAAATGGGATTCTACCTATAATACCTACTTCACAGAGTTACTTTGAGGACTAAATGATATATAAAGCACTTGACAAATCCAGAAGTACAATGTAAATGACAACCTATTATTATATAATTATTATATTATTATATTTATATTATAATAATATTATATATTATTACTATACTATTATATATACTGTCAATTCTTTCAATTCTCCCACTGACTCATACTGGTTTGTGACCCAGAGCAAGTCTCTTAACTTCTTACTCACTGGGAAGCTCTCTAAGATTCTCAGTTTCATTGGTACAGGGAGTACTCTATGAGACAAGTAGTGGAGAGAAAACACTGGTGGAGAGAAAAGTATTCTGGGAAATGTGGAGCATTTTTTTAATTGTTGTTGTTGAATGGCTTACAATTTCCCTTATCACTTTCTCCAGCCTCCTTTTCTTTCACTTTCCCCAAAAGCCCTTGCCTTTATCCAATTGTCGTCTTTGTTATTCACCTGTATAAGTCTGTTATCAAGAACAGAAATTATCCTCTTTTTTACTTTTAGAAAGTCTTCCGGGTTATGAATTGATTCCTTATCTACCCAGCCTTTTTCTGGAAACAGGCATTCAATAATTATTTCCTGAATGACTATTGAGTACTTGGCCCTATTTCAAGAACTTGTCCCTGGACTTAAAAAGTTTAGAATCTTATATGGATTCTAGACTCTTATATGGATTCTAGTCTTAGTTTTGTCCCTAATTTGACTTTGGAGCAGGCATTTATATTCTTTGAGTTCCATTTACCATATCTGTGAAATAGGATGCTAACTGCCCTATTAGCTCAAAGTTGTCAGTAGAATAGAATGAGCTAAGAAATGCTAAGGTGTTTTGAAAAATATAAAGCACGTTAAAAATATAATATTATTGTACATATGAATTATATATGAATATCACACTGGTATTCACATAGTGTGATAAAGCTCATTATTGTATATGGTATGAATAATATATGAGCACAGTAAGACCCAGCCTTCCATACTGACCTTGGATTCATGTCCTGACTCATTGTATTGAAAGTTTGACCCTAGATAAGTAATTTAACATAATTAAAACTCTCATGCCCCAGACAGCTCTTTAAGCTTATCAATTCCAGATGAGTTGATAGAGGACGTTTTCCTTATGCCAACCCTAAATTTGTCTCCTTGCAGTTTTCACATATTGCTCCTACTTCTGCTTTCTGAGACCAAGAAGAAACAGCTGAATTTTGCATTTTTCCAAATTGGACTTACCTGGTTTTATTTGGGGCCATATTACTCCCATTAGTTGAACAATGTCTTTGCACATATCTAGAGCTAAATGTTTTTCATATTTGTTGCAGAACAGTCTGCTGGTTTTAACCTGGATTTTGAGGTTTCTGGCATCTATGGTTATGTCATGCTTGATGGTGTGCTCCCACCTCTTAGTGCCATCACATGCACATTCTGGATGAAATCTTCTGACATTAACAACTATGGAACTCCAATCTCTTATGCACTTGAGAATGGAAGTGACAATACATTCCTTCTCACTGATTATAATGGGTAAGTAGACCCAGCAATAAATAGATTTGGTGTTTGCGGTTGTTGTTTTACGCAGAAATCCCTACCAGCTCACTTACAATAATGAGAACAAGAGCTGAGGTTCAAACTAACTGATGATGGGGATGTTAGATGGAAAACAAGACAAGCCTTGCCGGGCTTTGGCCCTGATGCCCATTACTGATCTTTCAGATTCTAACTCAAATGTCATTTCCTTCAAGAAGCCCTTATTAAGTCCCTCTTTTGACCACTCCAGTCATAATGACCTTTCACCCCTTAAATCCCTTGGAACACTTTTCACCTCTCCTATGCATTATTATGTAGTGTTTTTTACCTGAATTAATTGTGTATGTTCCATATCTCCCTCCTAGATTGTAAACGCCATTAGGTCAGAAACTATGTTATCAAACTTTGCATCTTCTTTAGCACCTAGCACAAGTGTTCTGTACAGAGTAAGTGCTTAGGATTCAGGGGTGGGGAACCTACAGCCTCAAGGCTACATGTGGTCCTCTAGGTCCTCAAGTGTGACCCGATTGAATCTGTTTGAACAATCTGTTCTGTGAAATTTGGATTCAGCCAAAGGGCTGCACTTGAGGACTTAGAGGGCCACATATGGCCTCGAGGTCACTGGTTCTCCACCCCTGGTTGGTGATACTAAATGAATTGAATTAAATGAAAATGAGTTTAATTGAACAGTTTATTTGAATAACTAACCTCCCATACTGTCCTGGTTGGGATTCCCTACATTATCCTAAAGGTGGGATAACTACCCCTCCAGGGAGCAAAGAATTTGTAACAGGATTCCTGTCATATAAAAAGGGGAAGTCGACTCAATAGAATTGGGTAAAGGCAGCATGGTGTATGGGATGGAAGGCTGCATTCAGAGTTAGGACTGAGTTCAACTAATGGTTCTAACAGATAGTGGTTTTGTGTTCCTAGACAACTCACCTAATCTATTGATGTAGCTCTCTAAGACCATACATTTCAAAGAAAGTGCTAGTCTAGTCTGCATTAGCAGAGGCGATGTCCTCACTGGGTATTGTCTATAAAGGGAGTAGCAGAGAGAAAACTTGTGTATCGTGGGAAATAGTATGACATCTCTTGTCCAATGGCCTGCCTCGCCTGTTATTACCTTCTCAAGTCTCCTTTTCTTTCATTTTCTTCTAAACCTCTCACTTTATCTGATTGTCTTTTTTGCTACCTACTTGTATAAATTAATTTTCACCAACAAGAACTACAATCTGTGTTTACCTTTATAAACCTCTTCCTTATTATGGAGTCATAATCACTTTGGACCAGATACTTATATTCTTTGAATTAATTCTATTTACCATGTCTGTGAAATAGGATGATAACTGCCCTATTAACTCAGAGTGATCAGGGGAATAGAATGAGTTACTAAATGTGAATGTGTTTTGAAAAATATAAAACATTAAAAATATTATATCATTGTAATATGAATAATATATGAATACCACATTGGTATTCACATAGTGTGACAAAGTTCATTTATTCTTAGTATCATCCTATCACTTTTCTGGCAGTAACCATGCAGTGATTATTTATTAAGTACCCACAAAGTGATGGCCCTATACTGAAGTTAATGTGCTTAAAATCAAATATAGAAAATAAGTCCATCCCATCAGGAGAAGTGGCTCCACATAAATCTACTTAAATCTACTCTTAATTCTCTCTATGAGTCTCATGATGCATTGATTACTGGGGTGACTTCTTTCATCTCAAGATAGACCACTTTATCTTAGCATATTCTAAGACTAGTATCTTCCATGCAAGAGAATGTGAGTACCCTGAGAGCAGAGACTGCTTGATTTTATCTCTATGGACCCCCAGGACCAAGCATGGCATATGGCATATTTTGCTCTTGTTCAGGAGTTTTAAGTTGCATCTGACTCTTCATGACCCATTATGGGTTTTATTGGCAAAGATACTGGAGTGGTTTGCCATTTTCTTCTCCAGCTCATTTTACAGATAAGAAAACTGAGGCAAATAGGGTGAAGTAACTTACTTGGGTTACTTAAGGCTGGATTTGAAGTCAGGAAAATGAGTCTTCCTGTTTCCAGACACTGGACTCTATCCACTGTGCCACCTAACTTGCCTTATATGGTACATAGTAGGGCCTTATAAAATGCTTTTTAAATGAATAAATGTGAACCTTTTTATTACAAAACAATTTAATGTAATATAAGATGAAATGCAGAGACGATTCTGATGCTGCAATATTTAAGCAAGTGGGAAAAAAATTATTTTTTATTTAGCATCCTGTTCCCACTGAAACCTTCAGAATCTCTTTATTATATAACTTTATAGCCCCTTTCCTAGTCTAATTTATCTGTTATTATATACATTGTTTTGTTGATGCTAGACTCTAAGCCCATGAAGGACAAGGACCATGATTTATTGATTTTTGTATTCCCACAGTGCTTAACATAGAAGCCAAAACAAAGTAGGTGATCAGTGGATATTTGTTGAGTTGTTATGCAGAAGGAAGCATACCCACCTGACATCTTTTTTTTCTTTTCCTATAGCTGGGTTCTTTATGTGAATGGAAAGGAGAGGATAACAGACTGTCCCTCAGTCAATGATGGCATTTGGCATCATATCTCAGTCACTTGGACAAGTACTGATGGATCCTGGAAAGTGTATATTGATGGAAAATTATCAGATGGTGGTACTGGCCTATCTGTTGGTTCATCTATCCGTGGTATGTCTTTGAATAAATGATTTTGTCCCTGTAGTAGCTATAGAACACACAGTCCTTGGATGCTCTTTGATTTAGATATTCTTTTATTGTCCACATTGTTTGACCATTTTAATGCATATGGCCTCATTTATCTATCCCATCTCATCCCAAATGTCTGTTTATTGCCCTCATTTTCTAGAGGAAATAACTGGCGCAGCTCAGAGTATCAGCTGACCTGGAAAATGTGTTACACCATGGAAACACACTCCTAGGTCATCAGCTTTGTTCTCTGTCCCTAATGAGTTCATAAAGATAAGGTGGTATTATAGAGATCGGTTGGTTCAAGAATATTCACCCGAAAAACTGAAAAATATGATGTCATTTATTTGGGATCATGAGCTATGCTGAATATAATTTATACAGTAATCTATCTAGACAATAAATATCAATAAGCATGGGGATACAAATAAATGAAACAGTTCCTGTCCTCAGGGAGCTTCCATTCTGTCAGGAGAGACCATCTTTTTGGGAGACTAATTCACTTTGTGGCTCAGAGCAACATCAGTCTCTCAATTTACAGTTTTAACAAATGATTACTATGCCTGCTAATTTAGCATTCATATGACATTCCCTGTTTCTTTTTGAGCCTCAGTAAGTTTAAAAGTAGAACTTATTTGAAGAATCATAAAATCTTAGGCAAATGGCCCAAGAATCTTCTTCATTTTCAAAAGGAAATCCCTGAATAAACAGAGGCTCCTAATTTGGAGTGATGGAAAGATCTATATCCCAGGAAAGGACTTCTTATCTTGCTGGTATTTTAGATCAATCAATTAGCAATATTTACTGTGCAATTCCTATTAGGTGAAACAAAAGAAGATACAATTGAAAAGATAAAAGAAATAGCATTTATGTCAGAAACATCAACATATATTCAACCAACTCTTTTCATTCAGACATTCAGAATGGTATGAAGACTGTGTTGGGTGAACAGGGGAAAGAATGAAGCATAGAAGAGGGTTTTGAAGGGACAGTAGACAACAGAGCCTTCAGAGGCTACTGAAAAAAGGTTTTTCAGAGGCAAAGATTAAAAATTGTAAGGAACCAGCCAGTGGGCAGGGAGGAACATGGAAGGAAGTGCAGCTTGGTGTGAGGGCATATGCAGGGTTTGATAATGAAGAATGAGATAAATGCTACAAGCCAGCATGACCACATTTTGAGGTTTTTTTGTGTTTGAAATTCCCATGGAATTTTAATTATTAAATATATTTCTTTTTTAAAAGTTTATTTATTTTTAGTTTTCAACATTCATTTCCACAAAATTTTGAGTTCCAAATTTTCTCTCCATTTCTCCCCTACCCCCATTCCATAATGCCTTGCATTCTGATTACCCCTTCCCTCAATATGCCTTCCCTTCTATCACACTCCTTCCTTCCCTTTCCTCATCTCTCTGTTTTTGTAGGGCAAGATAGATTTTTATACTTCATTACCTGTATTTCTTATTTCTGTAGGCAAAAACAATTCTCAACATTTGTTCCTAAAACTTTGAGTTACAAGTTATCTTCTCCCTCCCCACCCCCCCCCTGAGAAGGCAAGCAATTCAATATAGGCTATACATGTGTAGTTTTGCTAAAAACTTCCATAATAGTCATGTTGTAAAAGACTATATTTCCCTCCATCCTACCTATCTCCTCTTTATTCTATTTTCTCATTTGACCTTGTCCTTCCCAAAAGTGTTTACTTCTAGTTACTCCCTTCTCCCATTTGCCCTCCTTTCTATCATCCCCCTCATCCCACTTGTCCCTTTCTCCCCAATTTTCATACCAAATTGAGTGAGCATGTTATTCCCTCCTTAAGTCAAATGTGATGAGAGTAAGCTTCACTTTTCCCCTCTCACCTGCTCAATTTTCTCCTCCATTGAAAAAGCTTTTTCTTATCTCTTTTATGAGAGATAATTTGCCCCATTCCTTTTCTCCCTTTCTCCTCTCAATATATTCCTCTCTCACTTCTTAATTTTATTTTTTTAGATATCATCCCTTCTTATTCAGTTCACCCTGTGCTCTGTGGGTGTGTGTGTGTGTGTGTGTGTGTATGTGTGTAATCCCTCCAACCACCTAAATATTGAGAAAAGTCTCAAGAGTTACAAATATTATCTTTCCATGTAGAAATGTAAACAGTTCAACTTTAGAAAGTCCTTTATGATTTCTCTTATCTATTTACCTTTTCATGCTTCTCTTAATTCTTGTGTTTGAAAGTCAAATTTTCTATTCAGTTCTGGTCTTTTCATCAAGAATGCTTGAAAGTCCTCAATTTCATTGAATGACCATTTTTTTCCCCTAAAGTATTATACTCAGTTTTGTTAGGTAGGTGATTCTTGGTTTTAATTCTAGTTCCTTTGACTTCTGGAATATCATATTCCAAGCCCTTCAATACCTTAATGTAGAAGATGCTAGATCTTGTGTTATCCTGATTGTATTTCCACAGTACTTGAATTGCTTCTTTCTAGCTGCTTGCAATATTTTCTCCTTGACCTGGAAACTCCAGAATTTGGTTACAATATTCCTAGGAGTTTCTCTTTTCAGATCTCTTTCAGGAGGGATCAGTGGATTCTTTCAATATTTATTTTGCCTTCTTGTTCTAGAATATCAGGGCAGTTTTCCTTGATAATTTCATGAAAGATGATGTCTAGGCTCGTTTTTTGATCATGGCTTTCAGGTAGTCCCATAATTTTTAAATTGTCTCTCCTGGATCTCTTTTCCAGGTCAGTTGTTTTTCCAATGAGATATTTCACATTATCTTCTATTTTTTCATTCTTTTGGTTTTGTTTTGTGATTTCATGGTTTCTCATAAAGTCATTAGCTTCCATCTGCTCCATTCTCATTTTTAAAGAACTATTTTCTTTAGTGAGCTTTTGAACCTCCTTTTCCATTTGGCTAATTCTGCTTTTTAAAGCATTGTGTTCCTCATTGACTTTTTGGACCTCTTTTTCCAATTGAGTTAGCCTATTTTTAAAGGTGTTATTTTCTTCAGTATTTTTTTGGGTCTCCTTTAGCAAGCTGTTGACTCACTTTTTTACATCTTTTCTTACATCTCTCTCATTTCTCTTCCCAATTTTTCCTTCACTTCTCTTACTTAATTTTCAAAATCCTTTTTGAGCTCTTCCATGACCTGAGACAATTGCATATTTATTTTGGAGGTTTGGAAGCCTTGACTTCCTCTGATGGTATGCATTGTTCTTCCTCATCTAAAAGGATGGAAGAAAATATCTGTTCACCAAGAAAGTAACCTTCCATAGTCTTATTTTTTCACTTTTTTGGGCATTTTCTCAGCCAATTGCTTGACTTTTGAGTTCTTTGTCAAGAAGAGTGTATACTCTGGGGACCTCTAAGTTCTCAGTTCCTCCAAGGTGGCACAATCAAAGGAGAGAAGTTTACTCCTCTCCTGGCCTTTGCACTGGTCTGGGAGCAACCAAAAACTTTTCTGCCCAGAATCTGCTAATAGTAAAATTCCTTCTCTGCAATGGCCTCCAGCTCTGCCAGCATGCCTTCTCCTTGCCCCAGGGTCAGGCTCAGGGCTGATACTCATATCAGTTGCTCAATTCCCCCAGGTGAAGGGCTCCAAAATCAGATGCTGCTGCTGTAGTGGCTACTGCCAGCAGAGCCAAACTACATTTCCTTTCCCAGATGAAATACCTTTCTCAATGACCTTTGAAACTTTCTTTGGCATTTGTGGGTTGAGGGTTCTGAGAACCTGACTGTCCAGGGCTGGAATGGGCTCCATGGGCTGTGCCCTGCTCCATGCCTCATATGATAGACCTTTCCTGTCAGCCTTCCAGGCTACCTTGAGCTAGAAATCTCTTTCACTCTGTTGTTTTGTGGCTTCTACTGTTCTAGAATTTGTTTAGAGTCATTTTTTTACAGATATTTTATGGGTTGTGGGGGAAAACTAGAGTGTGTACATCTTTCTACTCTGCCATCTTGGCTCCGCCCATTCCATGACTACATTTTGGTCACACTGCAAAGAGAGGTCATCTTATAAAATCATAGCGCAACAATATATACAAAATAGTAAGTTTGTAGCCTCCAATTCTGCCCTTGTCCATTTGTAAATATATTTATCAGAACCTCAAATAAAAATGAGGGCTTTGTCTGTTAAGATTGAATTATTGGTAGATATATATATGCATATATATCTATAAATTTTGAATATTTCTATTTAATTAGTATTTATACATATATGTATATACATATATGCACATATGTATCTATAAATTTTGAATTTCTTTTCCAACTAATTAATGTTTATAGATATGTATCTACATACATATCTGTACACATATATCTATAAGTTTTCAACTTTTTCCCATCTAATTAGTGATTTCAAAGATCCTGAAGGGAATAGGTTTCTACAAGACTGGGCAAATTCTCCCATTGACTTCAATTAGGTGATAGCATTGATACATACTAAGTACCTAAGAGAAAGTGGACAACCTAGAATTGAATTATTTCTCAATAAGATAATCTTCCTTTATCAATATATGTCTTTATATTTTTTTCTTTTCTCTGTTATCAAATAGTCACAAAGTCAGTACTAATGTCCAAAATTCTGGGAGTGGGGGTTGTTAAATGTTATACAGACAAAATTGTATTTATCAATAAATTATAATTTATTTTACTCAAAAGATTCTATGGTATCATTTATATGTAAAGGTATAGAAGGGTAGCAATCTGTGTCAGTAAGGATTGTGCTTATGGAACTTATGGAACCCAGATATCATTTATATAGATTATCCTGTCATTAAATAACATGCAAAGAATATTTCAAAAGCCTAGCAAAATAATCCAAAACTATCCAGAAACATTTTTCCTCTTTTCTCTTTTTTCTCACTCTAGGAGGAGGTGCACTAGTCCTTGGGCAAGAGCAAGACATAAAAGGAGAAGGATTCAACCCAGCTGAGTCATTTGTGGGTTCTATAAGCCAGCTCAACATTTGGGACTATGTCCTGGCTCCAGATCAGGTGCATTGCATTTTTACCATATGGTAGGAATATGATGTGACAGAGAAAAAGAGTCTTGGAAATTTCCATTGCCTAAGTGCCACTACATTGCATTGTCATCTTATGAAGCAGAATTCATCTCTCAATTCATGTTCATGTTCTGACCAGCTGGGTGATCACAGTCTAATTTCATACAGAAGTATTTATGAGATCAAATCTCATTTTTGGTTTCTTGAATGTATTACTGATTGCACCATATCTCATAATTGTATATAGCCACAAAATGCCAGAACTACAAAGGAATTTAGAAATCATATGGTCTAAATTCTCATAAAAGTAGTGTGGTGTGTTAAGAAAAGTCCTGTGGAAAGTGTGCTGTGTTTCAGTCCAACAGTCCCGGGTTCAAATTGTAGTTGGGCCTTTTATCACCTTGTGACAACTCATTGGGCATTTTAACCCCTTTTGACCTCAATTCCTTGTCTGTAAAATGCTAGATGACTTCCAAGGACCATTCCAGTTCTAATTTAATGGAATCAGTGACTTTGTTTTTAATTTCATGTCCAGCAATTATTAGCTGTTTGACTTTTAGAAAGTTACACTCTAATCCTCAGGTAAGGAAGGAAGGAAGAAAGAGAGGGAGGGAGGGAAGGGAGGGGAGGGAAGGGAAATAATATTTGCATTACCTACCTCATAGGCTTATCATGTGTGAAATGTTTTGCAAATCTTAAAGTACTATATGAATATGAGCTTTTACTGCTAATCAGTCCCCAAGAGGTTAAGTGATTAACCCAGGAATGCAAAGCTAATTATTAGCAGTGTCTGGTCTAAAACACTGATCTACTAACTCTCAATTAATTACTCATTCCATTGTTGCTAATATTTCCTACAAATATCTATACTGTAGTCTCTGCTGCATAGTTATTGCTGATTGGTTATTTTCAAACCATATGATCATTGGCCATACTATACATATAAAGTAGAAAAAAGTATCCCTAAAATGGAAGGCATTAGCAGAAGATGGTTCTTGAGCTAAGTCTTGGTGGAAGCCAGGAATCTCAAGAAAAAGAAGTGAGGAAGGAGAGATAGAGGGGGCAGCCAAGATGAAGTCATGGAAACAAGAGGTGGAGCCTCTGGCATGAGAAACAAGAAGCATGACCAGTATGGGTGGATACCAGAGTGTATGAAGGCTAGTAAAATACAAGGGTGTGGTAGGAAAGAGAAAGGTTGTGGAGAACTTTAAATGCCAAAGAAAGGAGTTGATATTGATCCCATGGTAACAGAGAAGTGGAGTTTACTAGGTAAAAGGCTAACATGGTTAGACCTGCACTGTAGGACAATCACTTTGGTGGCTATGTGAAGGGTAAGACTGGAGTAGGGAGAGACTTGGGGAAGAGATACCCCTTAGGGGGATATTGGAATAGTCTAGGCAAGAGGTTAAAAAGACCTGAACTAGTGTGGTTGTTTTGTGTGTGATTAGAGGGGAAATACATACACGAGATATTATGGAACTAGAAATGGTGAGATTTGGCAATTGATTGGGTATGTTGGGTGAGCTAGAGTGAGAAATCAAGGATGTCACTGAGATTGTGAAACTGGATTACTAGGGTTGTATTCTGCTCAACAGTAATAGGAGAGTTCAAAATTGGGGTGGGATTTTGGGAGGGAAGATAAATTCTTTTTTAGACATGTTTTCTTTGAAATACCTCTGGGACATCCAGTTCAAAATATCTGCAAGTAATTGGTAATGCAGAACTATGTCTTGGGACACATACACATATGTTCCTACATATGCCTGAATAGATATTTCATCTGCATAGAGCTAATCATTGAACTCATGGTGACTGAGAAGTTTATCAAGTAACTAAGCACATAAAAAAAGAGAAAAGGGTTCAAGACAATGCCCAAGGTTAACACATAATTAGAGAACATGATATGGATGACAACCCAGCAAAGAATACAGAGGAGTAGTCAGACAGGTAGGAGTGGGACCAAGAAAAAATGGTGTCATTCAAAACCTAGAGAAGAGAGAGCACTGAGGAGGTGGTGAGTATATCAAATGCAACAGAGAGGTTAATGAGGATAAGGACTGAAAATAGGTCTTTAGATTTGGCAATTAAGAAATTTTGGAATTAAGAAATCATTGGTTACTTTGGAAAAAGTAGCTTGAGTCAAGTGGTGACTTGGGAAGCCAGATTTTGGAGAGATTAGAAGATAGTGAGAGGAGAGAACATGGGGGCACAAAATTTAAACTGCTTTTTCAAGGAGTTTAGCTGAGGAGAAGAGGATAACTAACAGGGTTGGTAGGATTAATTAAGACTTTTTTTTTAAAGATAGGGAAGATGCAGATGAAGAAACCAGTACATAGAGAGAAGTTGAAGATTAGAGAATGAGAATTAAATTAGGGCTGCTGAGGATAGTAGGATTGTGTTCATCAAACACTGCTGAAGAAGACCATGCCATCAGACAAATGATGATGTGACTTGAACTTGACTTTATTTTGAGTGAGGGAGGGCTGTGCAGATCACCAGCCTCACCTCTCCTCCAGAGCCATCTGGGTCCAGTGACCAGATGTTCATCAGGAGGACTGGAGATAACCCAGCATGCACTAGGAGACTTGGGCCCTTTAGGCCAATGTCTTTGCAGACACTCACTTAGGGTGAGGCAACGCCCATTCAGTGACTAGGCTTGTTTAAGAAGTAGCCAGGGCCCCTTTAATAAGGCAAAGAAAAAGAAAGACATCATGTTGGAAGGAAACAACAACAATTACTATTGATAATCACTCTAAAGCCAGGAGGGTTCAGAGGATCCTTTAGGCAGGGCTGCATTTGTGTCCCAGCTTCAGAGTACAGTAGATTTAAGGTTTTGGGAGAGGAGAGGAGAAGAGAGGGGAGGGGAGGGGAGGGAGGAGAGGGGAGGGGAGTAAGTAGGATGAAAATGGATCAAAGGTCCATGTAAAAGGTTTGACATTGATGAAAAGAGCCACCTCTACATCAGATAGTGGAAGTAAAGAAGGAGAAAGTGAGAGATATGTCAGGAAAGTGAAAATGAGGAGAAGAAGAGAGAGCTCAGGGCAAATGAACCTTGTTTGTCTTGGTAAAGGATGAGGAGAGATCCTCAGTTGAGAAGGTAAGAGACAGGGTACTGAGGCAGCAAAGCAGAAAATTTACAACCACTGTTGTGGTTAGGATAGAGAATCTATTAGGGAGTATAAGAATTCCCTTTCTGCAGTGATGACCCATTTAAGATTAGATAAAATAAATTTCTTTTGGACTCATGCAACATGATTGTTTGACTTTTTCCAGGAAAAAGTAGAGAGTTTTATAGTTGGGTTTAAATAATAAACTTCAAAAAGTGAATGTTGAAAACTAAAAATAAATTAGTTAATTAAAAAATAATCAACTTCACAATTATAAGATGGAGGGAAGAAATGATCATAAAACAACTATGAAAAGATCTGGGATTTTAGGAGGCTCAAGCTAAATTTCAGGTAACAATGCAAGATGGTAGCCAAAACTCCCACGCTGTCTCAGACGGCATTAACAGCCATATAATGACCACAGCAAAGGAGATGATATTCACAGTATACTCTTTTCTGCTAAAAGTACATCTGGAATATTTTGTTCTGGTTACAATATTTTAAGAAGAAAGTTGGCAGACTGTGGGATTTCCAGAAAAGATAAAATAAAACAGTGAAAGTTCTGAAGACTAAAGCATATGAGTATAGTCAAAAGAGCTAGGGTTGGTTACTATGGAGAAGAAAAGACTTCTCCAAAGCCATAGTGGACATAAATATCTTCAAACATCTGAAGGATGTTCATATGGAAAAGAGATTAAGCTTGTTTTTGCAGAATTCAGAATATACTTTCTTCTACCCTACTTCTACCCAACTAGGAGCAATAGATGGAAGTTAAAAAGAGGTCATTTAGATTTTATATAAAGAAAAATTTCCTAATAATTAATATTGAAAGTGGAATTAGGTGCCTTGGTGGGCATTGGGCTCCCCACTGGAAGTCTTCAAAGAAATGGCTTGTGACCAGTTGTTGGGTGTGTTGTAGGAGATATTCTTGGGTAGATGTGGGTTGGCCTCTGATATTCCTTCCAACTTTGAAATTCTTCAAATCCTGCCATTTCTTTGGCTGGCCAGCCTTGAAAATTTCAGAACTTAAGGAAACCTTAGAAATCATCTTTGTAAATGAGGAAGCTGATGAAAATCAACTGGTTGGGGGGTGGAGCCAAGATGGCGGAGTAGAAAGACTCACATATGCTAGCTCCGAACCCACAGCCCATGGATCTCCTGTAAAAAGAACTCCCAACAAATTCTGGAGAAGGGGAAGTTTCACAGAAACAGAGTGAAGGAGATTTCCATTCCAGAGAGCCCTGAAAAACCATCCCAAAGGTCCGTCGTGCACCGGACACAAGCAGAGCCCAGCCCTTCCCTGGCCGTTCGGCACCGAGAGGAATAGATCCAAGCAGGCTTCAGGGACGGAATCTCCAGCGGCCACGAAGGTCCCTCCACCCACAGACTCACAGGTCAGTGAGAGAGACGTCTGGACAGGCTGAGAGGGGAGCAGGGTGTCTCCATGACTAGGGTCCCCTTGGGAGGTACCGGCAGAGGCAGGGGGAGGCCAGAGGCTCCCAGAGCAGGCAGGACCTCTGCAGGAGCTCCATTACAGAAGCTCTTCACATAAACCCCCTGAGGGAACTGAGCCTGGGGGGCAGCCCTGTCCCCACCTGAGAACCTGATTTAATCTTACCCTGAATAGCAGCAGGCGGCCACCAAAAGCCCTGAGGCTGAGAAGCAGCATTTGAATCTCAGACCCCAAGCACTAGCTGGGCAGATCTAGGCCAGGGGTGGAGAGGCATCTCAGAAGTCAAGAAACTGGCTGGGAAAATGCCCAGAAAAGGGAAGAAAAATAAGACCATAGAAGGTTACTTGGAGAATAAATGATTCCAACCTTCCTTTCTGACAAGGAAGAAAACTGCTTACCATCAGGTAAAGACATAGGAGTCAAGGCCTCTGTATCCCAAACATCTGAAATAGATATCCAATGGGCTCAGGCCATGGAAGAGCTCAAAAAGGATTTTGAAAATCAAGTTAGACAGGTGGAGGAAAAACTGGGAAGAGAAATGAGAGACATGCAAGAAAAACATGAAAAACGAGTCAATACCTTAATAAAGGAGACCCAAAAAAATGCTGAAG
>CM053769.1:74948538-75073025 GCA_028658325.1 Potorous gilbertii
CAAATGGGGAGAAAATTTTGGAACCCAAAATCTTGTGAAAATGAATGTAAAAAGTTAAATACTAAATTTATATTAAAAAAAATTAAAGAAAATCAACTGGTCATATAACCACAGACAAATTCCTTCCTCCTGAATCTCAGTCTTCTCATCTGAGGCAGCTAGGGGCATAAAGAATACAGCAATGGACTGAGAGTGAGGAAGAATTATAGCTTGTGACTCAACAAGTCACTCAACCATGCACAGCCTCAGTTTTCTCATTTGTAAAATAGGGTTAATAATAGCCCTTACCTTATCAGGTTGTTGCATGAATCAGATGAAATAATGTATGTAAAGCACTTAGGAAAAAGTTAAACTCTGTGCAATTTTAGGTGTTAGTTGTAGAATGATAAATTATATTAGATGACCTTTAAACTTCCACTCTGATATTCTGTGATAAGATTTTTGACACTCAGAAACTATAACAAAGGTAACTAACAAGTCAATACCGCCTGTAACATCTAGGAGCAGGTGTTTTCATCACTGTGGGTCCAACCTTGGGCACAGTGGTAAGAAGGCAGAATTTATCTTTGCTTTCCCTATCAGTCTTTTTCCTCCTACTCTTTGCTTTCCTCTTGCCAGCTACTAGTATATTTCACCTTTGTCCTGCTATCAACACCTGTTCTTTTTTTTTTAAAGCTCATTCATACTATAGAGTAAATTACTGATATGAATTAATGGATCACCTCTCCCAGAGACATCTGAGTTTTGGCCTTGACTAGATCCTTAAAACAAAGAATTAAATTTCTAATTGTGGAATTTTAATCAGCAGAGAGTATGGAGGTGGTAGTGGTGTGTAGGGCTAACTATGCATCTTGGTCATCATGTAAATGTTACCTATATCTCCATCTATTCATAATGCCAGTCCTATGAACACATGTCCATGAGGTTTCAATAAGACAGGTTATCTTCCATATTTGGGTCTGAACACACAAAATAGAGCATATTTAAATATATCTATTAAACTTTCAGGTGAAGTCTTTGGCTACCTCTTGTCCAGAAGGACTCAGTAAAGGAAATGTGCTGGCCTGGCCGGACTTCTTATCAGGAGTTGTCGGAAAAGTGAAGATTGATTCCAGGAGCATATTCTGTTCTGGTTAGAATTTCTTTTGTATGTTTTAGTTTAAAGTGATCTTAAAATATACTGATTACATTCTTGAGGGTAGTGAGAGAATTACCTAGATAAATCAATTTTATTCAGTTTTATTTGAGTTGAATTTTAGTCAACAATTTCCCCCCCAATAAACCTTTTGCCAGAACTGTTAATAGATGAAACATGTTATTTTCCACCATCTCTTCTTGTATCTATCTATCCTTTAATAGAAAGTTTAGTGAACAATTAAATGACAACTTAAAGGAGAATGAAGGAGAAAAAGAAAAGCAAAAGATCTAGATAATCCAAAAACTAGACTATCAGACCGAACGATTTGAAACTGAAATGTTTTCTTCACAAAATTGAATGTTTAAGTAGCATCTCTTTAAACAGTCTAGAATAAATTATTTTCACATTGAGATAATTTTTTTCTCCATTCCTAAAATTCCAGAGATTTCATAACAAATTTAAATCTTCCTGTGTTGGAGAGCTAAATGAATTCAAAATACTTTATTGATTCAAATAGTGGGCTGTGCAAGTAATTGATTTTTTTTATCTTTCATTTCTTTAACATGCAAGATTATATTTCTCAAACTGAATTGTTAAAACTATTTTCTCCTTCAACCTCATTAAAACAAAATAGCTTTAACTTTAATTCTCTCCCCCAAATTTAATGCTTTTAGGAAAGTCAAGGAGCTTAGCATATTCATAAAAGCAGAATGTGTTTAGTGTTCAGATATGCATACGCAATTAACACTCCATATGTTGGACTCATGCTGCAACCGTGTTTCTCAAAACTATCTGCTCACATTTATTCTGCCTCCAGATTGCCCATCATTAGACGGATATGTACCTCATCTGCGAACCTTGACAGGAGATTTAAAACCAGGCTCTAAAGTCAGTCTTTTCTGTGATGCGGGTTTCCAGATAGTCGGGGATGCTGTTCAGTACTGTCTGAATCAGGGACAATGGACTCAACCACTGCCGCACTGTGAAAGTGAGCTCTCTTTGACAATGATGTTGTTAGGACACTTGAAAAAGATAAGCACCTCCCCAGCCCTTTTCAAGGAAGTGATTGGTAATCATTCTATGCCCTTGAACAAACCATTTCTTCTTCCTCATCCATAAAACGAATGTTATTGTAGATAACAGCTGTTTCTGTTTTCATCAGAGACCCTGAGGGTCTTCCCCTCCCAGATCTATATTTTTAAAGTCATTCTTTGCCTCATTTTTTATTAAGCTTTAATCACTGAAGGGATGCTGCCTCAGTTAGCCTGAGACATGTTAAAAACCTTAGGTTGAACAGGCCAAGGTTCCCCATTGCATCCTAGACTGTCTCCAGTTTGATCCATATCTGGGCACTGGACCCAGATGGCTCTTGGAGGAGAACGTGAGGTTGGTGACATTGCACAGCCCTCCTTCATTCAAATCCAAGTCACTTGCAATGGCATCACCACCTTGATGTGATGGTCCTCTTCCAGAACAGAGGACAAAACAGCTGATTTTGTGATTCCCATAGCCTAATGCTATGGGGAATGGAAAAAGAAATGGGAATAGATAGGAATAAAGAGGGACCTAGCAAATATAGCTAGGAGTCATACACGTGATAATTTACAAAACTAGATATTGGCAGAACCAGGCACTTGGAACTCAGTGCTCTTTTTACTGAACTATGTCTAGATTCCTACTCATGCATGAAGTGCATTTAAAATTCTATAAATTACAACGTTTCATGAAAAGTCAAAGAAAACACAAACACAAAATATGGACAGTTCACATTAAATGGTATTTAAGCCTTGTGCTTTATTTTCATTTAGGCTGCTTTCTGAATTTCAATAGCCTCAAAATCCAAAAATCAATCATTCTTTTAGGTCCTAGGTTTGTGGGACCCTGTGTGCATTCTAATTCTGATGTGTGCATTATATAAGAGAGTTTATCTTTGAATTTTCTCAAAGTCCATTTTGATTATATTGGTTTCACTCATGGTATAGTCATGTTCTTAACTATGTTGTAGGAATTGGCTGTGGAGTGCCACCACCTTTGGAGAAAGGCTTTTATTCCGCTGAGGACTTCTATGCAGGCAGTACAGTCACCTACCAGTGTAACAATGGCTATTATCTGCTGGGCGATTCAAGAATGTTCTGTACAGATAATGGAAGCTGGAATGGCATCTCACCTTCATGCCTTGGTAAAAACGAATCTGATGGTGTTAACTTAAGCCGAAAATGTTGGACTTTGCTGGTGAAGGTCACGGATTGAAGATTTAGAGCTGGAAGGAAGAATAGATAGAGGTCATCTAGTCCCACACCCTCATTTTAGAGACAAGGAACTTGAGACTTAGAGAAAATAAGAAGTCTGGTCAAATCATATAGATAAAAATGAAAGATTAAGGATTTGAGAGCAGGTCCTCTGACCCAAGCCAAGGCTCTTTCACTGGATCATGTTCCCCTAACCAAATTTTTGAAATGATCTCAAATATGTTTACATCTTGTTGTGACCAGCTCTGTTGCAATCAGTGTTGAGCAAATTCTCAATGATCTCTGTTCCTTCACTCACCCATCTCTACAATGGGATTATGTTGTTGGTATGGTAATTTGTAAAATATTTGCAATTTTTGATAATCTACTCTTCACATTGATGTTGGAGTGATTTTCTTAAAGTGATATGGCTTCCTATTACCTTTCCAATCAGATATAAGCTCCTATTTGGGGAAATTAAAAGTATTTATAAACCCTGATCTCATGCTACCTTTCAAGCCTACTTTACATCATTTCCCTCAATGCACTCTTGAGTCCCATCAGATTGCTTTCATGATCTTTCTCACCCACAACACTCCGATTTTCAGATTCTCTCTCCATTTACGCTAGCTGTTTTCCTTGCCAGGAATGGGCTCACTGCTCACCCCCAGCTCTTGGAATTCCTGTTTTCCTTCAAGTCTCAATTCCAGAGACATCTTCAAGAGATTTTTCCTGGTTCCCATAGTTACTAGGATTCTCTCCCTGAAAGTTACCTTAAGCAACAACTTCCTGGGGATATTCAGTAACACTTGTATCTGCCTTGTCACACCTATGTCATGTGCATGTTGCAAGAATATAAACTCCTTGAGGGCAGGGGCTGCTGTACTTTGTTTATGTGCCCAGATTACTTGTGGAGAGATAGATCTTAGATTTTAAAGCACAAGATAATCGGATTATATAATCACGAAGAATTCAAAGTTAAAATGGGGGGGTGGGAGAAAAGGATGGGAGGAAGAGAATTTGAAACTCAAAATTTTAATAAATGAATGCAAAAATTGTTTTAACATATAATTAAGAAAAATAAAATATTATTTAAAAGAGAATTGGGAATGATAGATGCAGTTTTCATCTGTAAAGAAAATAACAAAAACAGACTTTTAGGATCACCTACAAATGTGTTGATAGCATCCAGTTTTAAGAATAGTTACTTAGGTAAAATGCTCTACTTGGCTTTTAGATGTCGATGAATGTGCAGTTGGGTCAGACTGTGATAAGCATGCCTCCTGCCTTAATACAAATGGGTCCTATATATGTACCTGCATCCCACCCTACACAGGAGATGGAAAAAAATGTGCAGGTAATAAACATTTGCACCACTGGCAATGCTGATATAACTTCCTTTTTTGCTAGCATATATACATGTCTATGGATATATATTTGAAAGTAATTTTATTTGAAGATTGATTATATTTGAAATGCATTAACATTTTGAGCACCATTCCAGTTATGTTTTGTTTTATGTGATTGATACTTCCATGAAAATTTACATAAATTAAGTATTTTTAAGACCTAATCCCATTTTACCCCAATATTATAATTTTAAGGATAATTGACCTTCAATTGATAATGGCTCTAAGCATTACGTGTAAGCCATTAGCTAATGATCAATAAATATACATTTAAGTTCCAGAGTGGAGTTTACCTTTCAAACAGATTCTAATTCTAAGCTGAATTCTTGTGTGTATGGGTGTGTGTTATATTAATAATCACACCCTAATTTATCTTTTGTGTAAATTTGGAGTGCCTTGCATTGAGTTTTTTTTTAATGAAGCATACCTGTGTGGGGGGGTGGCAGGTGAGGGAAGAAGGATGGAAAGAATTTTGAGTGTATGTTGTTTATCTATATTTGCCTAATAACTGGTACATTCGATAATTACCAAGGGTCGCTTTGTACTTTCTTATACTTTCAGTGCATTTGTGCTTCTCTCATTGACTCCACTAGGAACCAGTTGTATTGAGAGAATCAATTATTGTTCATTCTCTGTCCATCTGTCCCCTCCTCCATATGCAAAAGAAGGATGAAAAATAGAGCTTTCTATTTCTTTATCTTTAGTGTTGTTCTAGAAATAAAAATAACTGCTTAAAAATGTATATTGAAAAAGGTCTGACTTGATGTTATAAAGAAGCAAAAACTGAGACTTTTTTGTGGCATTTAAGAAAAACAGTTCTTCATTCCATTTTAAAATATATTTTAACCAAATGGATTTTTGGCCCTAAAATGTTGACTTAATACCCTAGTTCTTAGAAGCAAATGTGAATGTTAATCTAATATCAAGTCACCTTTCACCAGTATTATATTATTGCAATTTTGGGACATTGGCCCTAAAAAATCAGTTTCATTAATGAAAGCAGAGTTCCTAAAAATGTCACCTTTTCAAACATTTATTTTATTTACTGAATTTTTATTTAAATTTTCAAAATAATCATTAATGTATTATTAGATATATTTTAATTTTTCAATAGAATTAATATAATTATTAGTAATCAAAATGTATGGTTTTGCACCATCATGTTTGATAAGCAAAATATTCCTTTATAGAATTCAGAATCATTTTGCAGCCTGAAAATCTGGTCTACCTTCTAATTAGCTTTTTTCTATAACTAATGATTACTTAGATAAAACGCTGTGCTTAGGTTTTAGTTGTGGATGGATGTGCAGTTGGATCAGATTATGGTAAGCATGTTCAAGATTCTCAAACTGCATGAGGTATCCTCACAAACTCATGGGTTTTCTTTTTTCCTATTTTCAAAACTACTTTTCATTATATACACACATACACATATATCTATTTAACCAGCCATTTCTTTCTTTCAAGAACCCATAAAATGTAAGGATCCTGGCAAAACAGACAATGGTCAGTCTTCTGGTAATATTTATACTGTTGGTGGAGAAGTTACTTTCTCTTGTGAAGAAGGCTATCAGCTGATAGGAATGAACAAAATTACATGTTTGGAGTCAGGAAAATGGAGTCACCCAATACCATTTTGTGAAGGTATATCTTAGTTAAATTCTTTGTGTTTACCAGGCGCTAGACTGGCGGGGATTTAAAGATAATGTTAAATCTTTAAATATTTCATCCGTATCTTTTGTATTTGATGCTACTCTGTTATCACTGTTGTGCTTAGTGGATTCCTGCATAGATCTGTGAGCTAGCCCAAGTCACTTCAGCTCTGTGGGCCTCAGTTTACTTATCTGTAAAATGGAAATAGCAATACTCTTACTACTGGCCTAGTTCACAAGGTTGTTCTGAAAGATGTGCTTTTTAATTTGTAAAGTGTCCTTGTGAATTTGTTATTCTGTATGCAAATTTATTTTAATTTCCAAATTCACCAATGAATTCTCAGTCTCATCAATGTGGGTGCTAGCTCCATAGGTATAGATCTCAACACACCCATTCCTTCTAATTCTGTTCTATTGTCCATAGTGTCACATTTATCCTCCACAGAGAATCTCCCTAATTCACTAGAGGCCTTCCCTTAGGCCTTTCTGTATATTCCTACTACATATAAAAATGTACACAAATATAATAGGAAATATTTAGGAAATATATATATTTTTTAGTTTATCTTTAAGTGATTTTGGCCAACTAAACAAACATAGTATTTTTTGTTTCCATTTCCTGGAAGCCATTTCCTGTGGTGAGCCTGTTGTTCCAGAGAACTGTGGCATTGAAGGATCAACATTTACCTATGGTAATAAAGTGACTTACAGGTAGGAGTCTGATTGTGATGAAAACAGTTTGCAAGAATTTTTTATATGGTAATAATCATTGAGCAGAAAGGGAGAGTATAGTTTCAAAGATGAGATAGAAAGGGATATTTTTATTTAACAAAGAAGTGAATTACACATTCAATTTAAAAAAAAAAGATAAACTACCCATAAATCACATAGGATAAAACCAGTGGAAGATTATATGGAGGTAGTAATTATATTAATAAAATGACTTCATCCAGTTTTTATGTATTTGTATATTTTCTAATGTTCATGAAAAATGCAAAATGGAAATAGAAAAAAACAAGAAAGAAAGAAAAAGAGGAAGGAAGGAAGAAAAAAACAGAATGTGCCTATGGATTTTTCTTTTCTCTTCTATAGGTGTAATAAAGGATACAAACTGGTTGGTGAAAAAGTATCATTTTGCCTTGCTGATGGCGCTTGGAGTCATTCTCCTCCCACATGTGAATTAGTGAAGTGCCCTAGTCCACAAGACATAATAAATGGAAAATATGTACTAAGTGGATTAACTTATCTTTCTACTACAACCTATTCATGTGATAGTGGATACAGGTAAAAAATCATTGGATATTTATCAGGCTTCCTTCATAGTTCTTTATGGGTGCTTCTTAACAGAACTACTGGAATTTATTAGTAAATCCTTGTTAGAGTTTCCAAAATGGTTCCAAGCCTGTAGTATTCATTGTTATTGCAATCAGAAGTTATTCCAATTACTATTGAAGTCAGTAGTTATGGCAAATATTATTTTACATGTGAGTAAGCAAGGTTCAGAAAAAAGAATGACTCTCCCAAAGTCAAAACAAATAATCAACGTCAGAGCCTGGGTTTATCAAATTAGCTCTCCCATCTCCAAATCTAGTGCTTTTTCTATTCCTAAAACTCATATATGTACACAAATCAACAAACTTCATCAAAAAATACATCATAAATAAAATATAGATCATAAAAAGATGATAGTTTATGATGTGGGATGTGTTCCAGGTCAATCTTGATACCCATTGCTGAGCATCCTTCTCTAAGGACAAGAAATTGAGAATGAACTCAGCTTTCAAAATCACTCTTATTCTTCTAATTGTAGAATGGCATTTGCCATTCTACAGTTTGTTCTTAGGTCAGCCTAGACACCTACAAATAAGATTATGCACCACAAGGATGGCACATGAGGGAAAAGACTCAAGAAGAAACACTATGGGTGCCATCTTTCATCCAAGACAAATATTCCACTTCTTTTTCATCACCACGTATAATCCCAGATACACTGCCATCCTCCCAGTTATCTAGCTCACTTAAATTGCTTGGTGGAAGTTCTGCCTTTAATTGTATCTCTCATACGAAGGCAATTTCTTTTGTTTTAAAATCCATTATTTTGTTTCACTTCCTTCTGACCCCATCTCTCCTATTCCAGGGATAGATAATCAATGTTATTCTCTGATTTTTTTTTAGCTTACAGGGACCTTCAGTTATAGAATGTAAAGCTACAGGAAATTGGAATCCAGCACCCCCCGTGTGTGAGCTTGTCTTCTGTGGAGACCCTCCATCCATAAAAGATGCCTTCACTGAAGGGAATAATTTTACATTCGGAAACACTGTAACTTATAAATGCAAAGAAGGGTATGTAAACTCAAAGGAGCTGAGCAAAGAAAAAGTAAATCAGGTTGAACAATAACCAACAATGTTTCTTAAGCATGAAAATTGTCAGGAAAAGGACTGACCAGTAACAATTAGAAAGGAAACTAACAAAACCCTTCAAAAGCCTCATGTCAAATTCCCCTTCAGTTGCAGACTCATGAGTCCAAACACTTTTTCTTTGATAGCAACTTATGAGTAAAAGATGGTTTTCTGAGGAATAAAAATGATTATGGCTGAATTGTTGCCATAATAGTCTCCAACTTAAACTTTTAATTATAAATGTTTTTGTTCTGTTTTCTGGGAACATCAAAGTTAGTAGAAGGTGTAGTTCTTATTGATGTGATCATGACAGATTGGGAATGTTTTTGTATGTCTAGTGCCTACTACAGTGTCTGGCACATAGGAAACACTAAAATATTTGTTGGGTGAACAAATGAAACTTCAAGTTCAGTCCTAAACTAGACAGCAGAGAGCATTCCATCTCTCCTCTCATGAAATATTAAGATGAATTCCAAAAACATAAGGTCACCCATCTTTTGAGACCTATGTTTCTTTCTACCCAGAACCTAATCACACCCTCCTATAGTCTTTAATCTAGGTCTTTTATACCAAATCCAGCACTCTTTCCAATGTATGATCCTGCTTTGCAGTTTTAATCATTACCGCCTCTTCATCAGTGTCTCCAGCTCTACATTTGGATTCTTACCCTGAAATATTTTAGTAATTCTTTTTGAAAACCCTTTAAAATTGTGTTATATTGCTTCTAGAGAAGGAAGAGGGGAAGAAAACCTACATTCACGTACCTAGCTTGAAAGAAAAGTAGAAAATCAGGAAATAGATGGAAAGAAGTGGCCGCCAAAACCCAGTAGATGGTACCAGTGAGCCAGTTGGCAGCAAAGAGAAGTGATAGCATATAACAAAGGAGTCCTAAGGAAATACCAAGGACTTTGCCTTCTGTTTCCAAGTCTATGGTACCACACCCTCTATAGAGGTAAAAAAAATCATCATGTAATAAAGACATTTCCTGTAAGGAAGTGAGATCATTAGCTACAGCTACTTTACTTTCTGATGATCCAACTGTATAAAAGGACAGAACTTTGAAAACCTGGATGACTAGGTAACAAACAAGTTGATTACAGTGTACATGTCACCTGCTGTCAGAATTGACACCTTGGCAGGCCCTGGATCCTAGTCAATTCCTGATTAAATTCTCTAACCAGATGGACTCAAGTTCTAAATCTATTGTCCTAAACTTTCTAGTACAGAAGTTCTGTATTGTTAATGAAAATGGGAACTATGTACTGTAGGTACCAGACCTGAGGGAGCAAAGTTGTGAAAGGTCAAGAGACAGATGGGCATTCCTTCCTAAGACGCAAGCGTAGACTTGCCAAGAGTTCTCACCAGCTCTTCTGACTACTGCTGGTGAAAGATCACAATTGCTCATCAACATCATTAAGGAAAATCCTTTTCTTTCTGATTGGGTTAGTGAGAGGACACAAATCTAACTTAGATAATTGTTGTACCAACTTATTTAAACAAAGCTTTCTTATAAAAAAAGGGTTTCTGGGATTCAGCCAATTTTTTAGACACTATATAAATATAGGGTTAGATCCATAAATGTCTTGAGACCTTTCCTGTTTACTCTGAGTTTTGCCCTCTCTGAAATACCATTTAGAACCCAGAATCTAGATCAAGACTGTCTAGCTTGGCCCAAATATGGTTCATGCTTTTTGAATTTTAGGCTCATGAATACTCAAAGACTGCTTGAAATAAATGTAAATTGTTCCTGTTTTCTCATTGTAATGGAACTCCAAAGAACAATAGTGCTTCATGGTGAAATAATTATCACTGAACCCTCCTTGTTCCCCACGTAAAACATTATGTGAGAGAAAACTGGGACAGCTAGAAGGCACAGTCGTTATAGCACCAGACCTAGAGTATGGAAGACTTGAATTCAAATCCAGCCTCAGACGCTTGCTAGCTGTGTGACCCTGAGCAAGCATTTGCCCTTGTTTGCTTCCCCACCTGTAAAATGAGCTAGGGGAAGAAATGACAAACCATTCCAGTGTCTTTGTCAAGACCCAAATCGCATCACATATACCCAGGAATGAGTGAAATGACTCAATAACAACAAAGAAGAAAACCAACAATGCAAGTTGTTGATAAGGAAGTTAGCATAGCTTGTGAAGTAATGTCTGATTGGCCTGTGATTTTGGAGCGACGAAGGATTGCCTTAAGGTTTTATTTTATTTATATGTTTGTTTGTTTGTTTTTAAGGATTTCCTTGCTATGGATGTGCTCTATACCCAAGGGAATTATATTCATAGGGTTTGTTGTTGCTGCTGTTTTTAGTTTTTTTGTTGTTGTTTTGGTGCAAACTAATGATTTCTTGAATATGGAGAACTACTGGGGTGGAATCTTCTACCATAAACGCAATTCATCTGCAATTTATGGGCTCAAAGAGTTTCCCAGAGGTTAGTTGACTCACTCATCATCACATAGCTAGACTGTGTCAGAGGCAGGATTTGAACCCAAATCTTCCTAACTATATTTTTATTCCCTGTGCCACAATACCAATTTCTGCCTTTATACTTAATATAAATAATTTGGTAAGAACAAATTTGGCCAACCACTCAAGACAAGTTCTAAACCAGTTCTAATGATAAGAGATCCCCTGGGACTTTTTCTCACTTTTCATTTTATGTGATCAATCAGATCATTTCCAATAACATGGAGTTACTGATTCCTAGCTATGAAGATTCCTGGAACTTGCAAAATATGGAGAGACCATCTCAGGACAGTGTATATTTGAGTGAAGTAATTTGTTCAATGGTAATAGAAATATTTGCTTTTTTTTTTAATGATCCTTTGGCACAGTTGATAACATAGGCAATGGTATCCTAACACCTAAAATGAACATATCCTATATTCATTGTTAGCTCTGATTACAGATCTCAAATTCTATCCTTGAGATTTTTTTTTAAGATGCAGGTTTTTTAGAGGAAGTGAAACATTTATAGATGTATATGAACATGGTAATTGCCTTGAGATAGAAGGGCAAATTCTTTCTTTTCATTTCTCCTCAAGAAGTAGTCATATCTGCTGTGTACTATTCACTCATATGTAGTTAAAGGAAAAGGCAATATAAGTAGAGTGATTTTAGATGCTTGAGACTCAAGAAACAAAGAAAAATTAGGAGATACTTTGCCATTGAATATCAGAGATTTGTCCCTAGTTTACTTTGCCCTAGATCCCCTGGAGGACTATAGAGTTCTTGCATGAGATCCATGAAATCACATGCACATTATACGTAATATTTAAATGTAAATATTTATTTAGTCCTAGCAAACTATATCATGTGATTTGGTATAATAAATAAGCAAACATACTTGCTACAGAGTGAATAAACAAATTCTGCACATATCTATTATGATTTCCTCTTGAAACACAGTGTTTCAAAAATCTTCATGCAGTTTTAGGCTATTAAAATTTTAAACTGCATGAAGACTTGGGACACTCTATGTATATATACACATACATAGATACATATTTGTATATTTTTGAAAATAAATGGAATTAATAAAATATAAATTGATTTAAAAGTGTTACTAAATTCATAGTAGCTTACTTTTTGCCTCCTGAATTTTTAGTGTAGATGCTAACAGTAAACCATGAGATTTTTTTTGTATGTTAAAAATGGATCCTCAAGAAAAGACTGGGAATCACTACATTAAATTCTATCTTAATCTCTTGATCCTTGAAATCTCACTGTTCAATTGTGCATATAGACAGGCAACACTGAGTGTGTAAATTTAAAGTTTAAAGTTTAAAAGATGAACTATCACTTTTAAAACCCTCTAGGTTGCCCATCTTTAGGTCAAAAATTAACTGACAAAGTACTAAATATTGACATTATGATTAGAAATATAAATTATTTCTCCATAATTTTCACAGTCTAGGGAATAGAAGAGAGCTTTGTATGGGTAGAAAGGACAGATGCAGAAAAAAATGATGATAGGAACTTGTTATTATAATTTGCTACAAAAATCACCATTAAACCAGCATCTTAAGGTGAGTTTGAAATGACAGAAACACTGCAGACCTAGTAAGGTTGTTATTTACAGTGGCTAACTTTGACCACAATAAATCAGAGGGACATTTTTTTTTAGTCCCCTGAAAACAGGAAAATGAGAGACAAGTTTTTCCCGACACTATGTACTCAAAACATTTCCCTTGTTATTTCCACATAATTACACTCTCCATTTTCTAATCTAAGATATATTTCAGCCATTTCAGAAACATTCATGATTTCATTGGCAGAGGTGCTCCATAAAAGTACATGACAACCCCTCCCTGCCTTACTAGACAGTTTCATGAATTACTTCATCCATAAAATGTACCCCTTGTTGTCCCAACTTGGACATAATATACATAATACATAAAGGGGTACATAATGAGTATCTTTTCACTAACCGGCCTAGTCTTTGAAGCTTTTCCAGCCAGAGCTGAGATGCCAGTGGCTTTAGTAATCCAAGGTCTTTGTACTATGAGCCATTACTGCAGGGTTTTTCTTTCAGTGTAAGAATTCAAAATATGGCAAAATGTATCTTTCTTCCACTAAGGTACTAGTTAAATTTGTTTTTAAATATTAGATGAAATGATTGATATGTACACAGGGCAAACTACATTATGGTGACTGAAAGGTTCATTTTTATTTTTTAATGAGAATAATGTTATATCAGAACAGTTTTGAGTCCCAAGACAAGTCAAAACTTGTCTCTGGCCAAGGGTGTACAGAATTTTAGTATATTAGAAATGGTACTGTGAATTGGGGAAGAGGGGGTATTTTGGCAGATTATGTCAATTCTTCTTATAAAATACTTATGGATATGAAATTCTGAAATGGATGATATGTGATCTAAGTATAAATTTCTTTAAATAAGGAAGATGGGCTAAGTCTATGACTTCACTGACATAGAGGATTAGGAAAAACTCTTTTCCCAAAGCAGACTGACAAACTTCTCTGAAGCTTAAAGTGTTAGAGTTGTCTACAACATTGACGTGTTCAATGATTTGCCCACAGTCACCCAACCTATGTGTAAGACATAGAACTTGAGTGCAGGTTTTCCTGGCTTGAAGACTAGCTTTCTATATGCTATGGCATGTAGCCCTTCATTTAAGGAAGAATAATTTTAAATGATACAGAATCTAAAGTCTTGGAAAATTTCATTGACTTTGTGCCATTTTGATCTATACAAATATTTTTAAAGTTTTTTCTAACAGCACAGATTAGGATTTAAGTCTGAGGAAAAAAACACAAAACAAAGATACTGTACAAAAACACTTAAAATGATATGATTTATATTTTATATATTTCTAGAATTTTGCCCAATAATCTTTTGAAAAATATATTCTAATAGAAAAATTAGAATGATTTTGCAATTGTAATTTTCATTAATTCAATTGAGAGTTCAGCTGGAAAGACTCATCAGAGACCTGCATGCTGGGTTATTAGATACCTTCTTTTCATGAGCAGAATTTAAAAGAACAGTGTGATGTATGTTTAAACAGCTGCTGTTTATAAAGAGTAGGTGGAATGAAACTGCCTTAATAATTTGCTGCCTTTGAATACATAACAAGGATCAAAGACTAGCTATTAGTATTTTAAGTTATCCAGTAACAAAAATTTGCATATTTGAAAAAGATCAAAGTAGGGAACCATGTTTTCTTTCAGGAAAATGAAGTGTTGATACAATTTTTAAACTATTGCTGTTTATCATATTGTATTGATTTTGCTTAGCATTTATATTTTATATCACTGTGGAGGAGAAAGAAAAGTAGAATTTATAAACATGAACATGTATTACTAGGAATGTTACTAATAATTTAAATTTGTATGATACTTTATAATACTTCAAAATCCTTTCTAATATTCTAAATTTGACCATTTGCTGTTAGTAGAAATAATGCTAATTTACATTTGTAAAGATATTTATATTTCAAAACTTCCTATTTTCTCAAGTTAACCATTTATTATTAATAATGCATGGTGCTTTACAACATTTCAAAACACTTTCACTTTTTCTCATTTGATCTTCTCAATAGTTACATAAAATAGAAAATGCAAGTGTCATTATTTTATACATGAGAAAAGCTCACTTGTTAAATTATTTGCACAAAATTGTGAAACTATTTGATTCATTCAACAAAAATTGAATCCCTACTATGTGTGCACCACTGTCCATGATGCTCAATTTTCTGTATTAGCTGAGACACTATCTAAATTTCCTTACCTCTAATCCAGTGTTCTTTCTACCATATGGTATAGTAAAATCAGTGAAAAAATGATAAAACTAAGCATGTTTAAAGTAACATTTCCATTTTTCTCATAGAGTTTATTTATAGTAAGTACTATATTTTATATTCCTATAATAGTACCAGTGTTAAGGAAGTGGCATAGTAAAGAATACTATGTTCAGTCACTTTCACTCATATCCAAATCATTTTGACCCTATTTGGTACTTTCTTAGCAAAGATACTGGAGTGGTTTGCCATTTCTTTTTCCAGTTCATTTTACAGATGAGAAAACTGAAACGGATGGGAGTAAGGGATTTGCGCAGAGTCACATGACTAGTAAGTGTCTGAGGCCAGATTTGAACACAAGAAGATGAGTCTTTCTGACCCTAGGCCCAACATTCTATCCACTATACCACCTAGCTGCCCTGGCAAAAAGCATTCTTATTCTAAAAAGAGAACTGACTTTAGAGACAATTTAGTTTCAAATCCTTCTTCTACTTGCCATCTATATAAGGCAAATTCATGGTGTCCTAGCCTGTAAAATGAGGAAGCTGGTCCAGATTGCCTCTGAGATGGCATACAAAGAATGTTTCCAAACCCATACCTGGGATTCATTTCTCTCCTCCAATATCACAGGTACACTCTTGTTGGCACTGAAACCATTGAATGCCTGGCAAGTGGTGTATGGAGTGAAAGTGATCAGCAGTGCCTAGCTGTTTCCTGCGATGAACCTCCTAGCGTGGAACATGCCTCCCCAGAGACTAGCCACCGCTTATATGGAGATGTTGCTTATTACTACTGTGCAGATGGATATAGCTTGGCTGGCAACTCCCAGCTGCACTGTAATGCCCAGGGGCAGTGGGTTCCCCTGGAGGGTCAGGCTGTGCCCCATTGTATAGCTGATTTCTGTGAGAAACCTCCATCTGTCCTGTATAGCATCCTGGAATCTGTAAGCAAAGCCAGATTTGCAGCTGGATCCATTGTGAGCTTTAAATGCATGGAAGGCTTTGTCCTGAACACCTCAGCTAAGATTGAGTGTATGCGAGGTGGCCACTGGCATCCTTCTCCCATGTCAATCCAGTGTATCCCAGTTCGGTGTGGAGAACCACCAAGTATTAAGAATGGCTATGCAAGTGGAAGCAACTACAGTTTTGGGGCAGTGGTGGCTTATAGTTGCAACAGGGGATTCTATATCAAAGGAGAAAAGAAGAGTACCTGTGAAGCCACAGGACAATGGGGTAGCCGCATACCTACCTGCCACCCAGTGTCTTGTAATGAACCACCCAAAATTGAGAATGGATTTGTGGAGGTAAGTGATTAATTACTTGGAAATCACTTATATTATATGTTATGTTATATTTGAAATTTTGTATTTGTTTTGTCTAAGACCAATTTTGACATTGTCTTGGGAAGTGTGAATTATATAGTTTGCTTAGGAATTTATTCCCATGGTTGCATTGCTTAATGATTTAAAAAAGGCATTTATTGAATACCTACTATGTGCCTAGTACTATGCTAGTTGTGAATGGGCCACTTGTTTCAGTTTCCTCATGCTTTTTTTAACCTTCTAATTAAAAAAAAATAGAGCAGAACATTTAGAAAATGTTCTAAATACTGTGACTTGCACAGTCCATTTTCCTTGCAGACACTTTAATTTCATTGTCATTTGAGTATTTTCTTCTCAATGAATAAAATAAATTATCTGATCTACCACAATTACACTTTTGGTTACATTTTCAAACATGCCCTATTGTTTTATTCTCCATTATACAGCGTTCAACTGGGAAGGTCTTTGAAAGTGAAGTGAGGTATCAGTGTAATCCAGGATACAAAATGGTGGGAAATCCTATATGTGTCTGCCAAGCCAATCGCCAGTGGCATTGTGAAAACTCTCCAACCTGCATACCCCTCAGCTGTGGGAAACCTCCATCTCTCCAGAATGGCTATATCAGAGGGGAAAACTTTGAGGTGGGATCCAAAGTTCAATTTTTTTGTGATGATGGTTATGACCTTATGGGAGATGCTTCTTGGACTTGCCAGAAATCAGGAAAGTGGAACAAAAAGCCCAACCAAAAATGTATACCAGCCAAGTGCCCAGACCCACCCCTGGTGGAAAATCAACTTGTATTAAAGGAACTGGTTCATGAAGTTGGTTTGGTGCAGTTTTCCTGTAAAGAGGGTTATATCCTCCAAGGACCCTCTATCCTGAAGTGCTTGGTGTCACAACAGTGGAATGGCTCTTTTCCTTTTTGTAAGATGGTGCTTTGCCTCCCACCTCCACTCATTTCCTTTGGTGTTCCTGAATCTTCCCCTGTTCTTCATTTTGGAAGCGTTGTCAAATATTCTTGTGTAGATGGGTTTTTCATGAAAGGAGATTCTACCATCTCCTGCCAAGCTGATGGCACATGGAGTTCTCCACTGCCAGAGTGCATCCCTGTTGAATGCCCCCAGCCTGAAGAAATCCCCAATGGCATCATAGATGTGCAAGGTCTTGCCTACCTCAGCACAGCCTTGTACACATGTAAACCTGGCTTTGAATTGATGGGAAACATGACTATTCTTTGTGGAGAAGATGGGCATTGGCTTGGAGGAAAACCAACTTGTAAACCTATTGAGTGTCCAAAGCCCAGTGAGATTCCAAATGGCAAACTTTCGTATACAAACCTCCATTATGGACAAACCATTTCATACTCATGTGATAGGGGATTTAGCCTGGAAGGACCAAAAGCTCTGATGTGCTTAGAGACAGGGGATTGGGATGTAGCTGTTCCATCTTGCAATCCCATTAATTGTGATCCCCCACAACCTATCGAAAATGGCTTTGTGGAAGGAGCAGATTACAGCTACGGTGCCATGATTATCTACAGCTGTTTCCCAGGATTCCAGTTGATGGGCCATGCCATGCAAACGTGTGATGAGTCAGGGTGGTCTAGCTTTATACCAACATGTCTTCCCATAGACTGTGGTCTTCCTCCCCATATTGATTTTGGAGACTATGTGAAAGTAAAAGGACAAGAAGGATATTTTGATCAAGAAGACGATGCTATGGAAGTCCCATACCTTACTCCTGTCCCTCCTCATTCACTTAGTCCAATGGACCATACCGAGAAAAACATGAAAGGCTCTACTGTTATACAGACACCAAACTTTTTATATGGTACTCTAGTTTTATATTCTTGTAACCCTGGACATGAGCTTTTGGGTAATCCTATGCTGATTTGCCAGGAAGATGGGACTTGGAATGGCAGCGCCCCTGCATGCATGTCAATAGAATGTGACTTGCCTAGTCAGCCACAGAATGGCGTTTTGCATTTTACTGAGAATACAATGGGCAGTGTAGTGCACTATAGTTGTAATCGAGGGCATGTGCTGGTGGGGTCTAGCGAAAGACTTTGTCTGTCAAATCGACAGTGGAGTGATACTGCCCCGCACTGTGAGGCAATTTCATGCAGTAAGCCAAACCAACTAATGAATGGATCTATTCAAGGAGGGAATTACACATACCTGAGTGTGTTACATTATTCGTGTAACTCTGGGTATAAGCTGAATGGCTCCAGCCGGAGAACATGTCAGGAAGATAGTCAGTGGGATGGGGATGAGCCAATTTGTATTCCTGTGGCCTGTGGTCCACCCCCAGTCTCACAGAACAGCCAGGTGAGTGGAGATGAGTACACATTCCAAAAGGAGGTTGTGTATACTTGCAATGAAGGATTCTTTCTTGAAGGTTCTAGAAGCCGTGTGTGCCTAGCCGATGGGAACTGGAGTGGAGTCACTCCAGTCTGTGTGGCTATCAAGTGTCCTGCACCACCACAGATTGTCAATGGAGAAGTGAGTGGACTGGAACACAGCTTTGGGAAGGAAATAGATTTCCACTGTCATGAAGGCTATATCTTGCATGGTACCACAAAGCTGACCTGTCAAGTTGATGGCACCTGGAATGGAGAGATACCTCTCTGCAAACCAGTCAACTGTGGCCCCCCTGAAGATCTCTCCCATGGCTTCCTAAATGGTTCCTCCTTTTCTTTTGGAAATTATATACAGTACGTGTGCTTCACTGGTTATGAGCTCCATGGCTCTCCTTTGAGACAGTGTCTTTCCAGTGGCATCTGGAGTGGTAGTACCCCTTCTTGCTTGCCCTGTGAGTGCCCTGCACCCCTGATTCAAAATGGGCTTGTTGTTGGGGAAGATTTCAGTTGTGGAAAGGTTGCCCATTTTCAATGCCTTGAAGGCTTCAAGCTCCTAGGGCCTTCTGAAATTACTTGTGAGGCAGCTGGGCAATGGAGTGCTGGCTTTCCACTCTGTGGGCACATTTCTTGTGGCCCTCCACCAATGATCTTGAATGCATTTGTCAGTGGGAGCAGTTCCCTGAAGGAGAATGCAATAACCTACAGTTGTGTGACTGGGTATATCATGAGAGACAAACCTGACTTGGTTTGTACAGAGAAAGGGACATGGAGCGAGCCCTATCCAAGCTGTGAGCTCCTCTCCTGTGGACTACCACCTTCTGTAGCTAATGCAGTGGCAACTGGAGAGGCCCATACATACGGAAGCAAAGTAGAGTACAGGTAAGGTAGCAAATCTACACCAGGAAGTCTTAACTTTTGTTGTGTCATAGACTTCTTGGGCAATCTGATAAAACATAGAGAGCCCTTCTCCAAATAATATTTTTAAAATGCATATGAAAAAATAAGATTACAAAGGAAACTAATTGTATTGAAATACAGCTATGAAAAATAAATTTAAGTCACAGACACCACCCCCCCCCCAATTTAAGAACCCCTGTTCTGAGGTCCCTAAGAGACATAAGCAGGAAAAATTTAAAGGGAAAAAAAAATGACAGGATTTTTAAAATCAGCTTTTGTGAAATGATTGTGTTACAGTGTTACAAGTAATTATTTATAAATACAAGCAATTATTTAGTGTCTGCTATGTGTGATGTACTGTGCTGAGGACTGGGAGATACAAAGAAAAGTAAAATATACCCTCTAAGGCTTGGCCTTATGAGCTCCAGAATTTTTAGAACAATAGTTTACATTTTTATAATGATATACAGAGTACTAGGGCCTGGGCCTCTCATTTCATTGGCATAGGGAACTCCTAGGTGAGAAAACTGCCTCTACCAATGCAGCATAGCAACTTTTCATCTTAGGAAGTTGCCCAGAGCACTGACAGGATGTGTCACAGGCAAGACTTGTACCTAAGACTTACTGGTTTCAAAGTCAGCTCTCTAACCATTACACCACAGTGCCTCTATGGAATAGGTGGTACAAATAGTATCATCCCCATTTGAGATGTGTGAACATTTGTCCAATGTCACACAGTGAGTGATAGGAGCTAGAGTAGAACCCAGGTCCTCTATATTCTAAATCTACCATTTTCCTCCAGTAATTTGACCCATACTTGGCTTCATTCTACCCAGAATTGCTTAATAGTCATTATGTTGTTTGGAATTCCATCCAGTGGTTATTTTTTAAATGTAATGATGTTGAACAATAATCATCCTTATAGTAGTAACATATTGATTGGGAGATCAACTCTTCATGAACTTTGAAAGAAAGATTTCAGCAAGTGGCAATGTGGAGAGGATATATTCCCTGTACTGAAGTAGAATGATGGTGGTATGAGTGGAGAGCTGTGGCTAGAAGTAAGAGTTATTGCAGGATTAACTTGGGGGATGAGGAAAAGGGAAGCCCAATGGGATTGTAGAATTTTGAGCTGGAAAGAACCATAGAGATTGTCTAACCTAAAATTTTCATTTCACGCATAGGGAAAGCGAAGTCTAGAGCAATTAGGCAGCTTACCTGGAGAAGAAGTTGTAGGACAATGAAAAGAATTCTGGCTCTGGATTCAAAAAACCTGGGCTCAAATCCCACTTCTAATGCTTAATATTTGTGACCTTTCCTGAGCCTCAGTTTCCTCCATGACCTCTGAATACCCTGACAGGTATAGTCTATGATCCTAGGATCTGCCTGAAATCACATAAGCAGTAAGAAAGAGTGTCAGACTTTCAATGTAAGACTTCTGACTCCAAATCAGAGCTCCTTCCAAGACACCTTGCTGGTTCTGAAGCTGTGTGTCAAGGCAAATTTGGTGCCATAATATGGAATTTGGGAAAACAAGGGAAGTTATGGGGTAAAGATGGAAAGTTTCAATTTACATATAATGAATCTGAGATGTCAATATAACATCTGATGGAGCTGTCCAGCAGGTAGTATGATGTACCAGAAAAAAAACACGGAATTGAGAAAATGTGGGGTTCAGATCCTGGCCCTGTTCCATAAGATAATTGAATCCATGTGAATTGATGAGATCACCAGTGCCCCATCTCTTTCCTTGCTTTAACTGTTAAATTCCTTTAAAAAGCTGTCTCTTCCTGATTCCTTCCCTTCTCATGACTCTCATTCTTACAGTTAAGCTTCTGGTCTTACAGCTTGAATGAAAATGTTCTTTTAAAGGTTATCAGTGACTTTCTAATTGCCAGATCCAGTGCTACTTTCTATTAATTATTTCCTATTTCTCCTGTATTTAGCTTACTTTGTCTATACTTGGTGGCATGTTGTCTCCATTAGATTGTAAGTTCCTTGAGGGCAAAGTCTTTTTGCCTCTTTATGTATCTGCCATATTAAGCACAGTTCCTGGCACAAAGGAGGAACTTAATAAATATTTATTCATTAACCATTAATCATCCTTCTAATGTAGGATCCTTCTCTTCAGTTACTGATGCTATTAACTAAATATTCTCTTACCCTCAAGCTCAGACACTATACACTCTTGGTTTTACTTTTTATCTGTAATTGTATAATTTTGCCAGTCTAGTCCTTTAATGTCTATACTCACCAAAGCTCTATCCTTAGTCATTTTCTCTTCTCTCTTGTTCTTTGTCCTTTGTTGGTCTTATATATTCTCATAGCTTTGACGATCATCTCTGTGCAGATAGGTCCTAAACCTGGGTTGGTCTCCCATCTTGGCCTCTCTCTTTGGAGCTACAGAATCTCATCTTCACCTGACTTCAAGAAATCTCACACTGCATGTCCCATCTCAAAATTAACAAGTTCAGAACCAAACTCACTCTTTTCCCCCTTAAATCTCTTCCTCCTCACTTCACTTTGTCAGTGATCACTATCATTTGTCAGTATCACTATCATTCAGCTGGTCTCATGTTTTTCATTTCCCTTTACTTCTCAGGTCTCCTTATAGAACCTTCAATCTCTCTACTCTCTCTTTTATCCTTCATGCTTCTTGGGTATTGATTTGGTTCTATCACTTCTCTGTTAAAAAATCTCCAGTGATGCCCTATTGCCTATGAAAAAATAAATAAATTTAAAACCTTCTTCCTGGCATTCAAGGTCTTCCAAAGCTTAGCAATATTCTGTTTCCAACCTTACTAAATATTAATTCCCACCACCACCACCACCACCACTCTACCTTAGGATGCACAGAATAACTGTCTATCTCTTACACATACATTGTACTCTCTCATCTCTATGTTCTTGTTCAGTCTGTATCATGTGCCTGGAATGTTTTCCCATCATTTGCTTGTTGAATTTCTACCCATTCTTTAAAGTTTAACTCAAGTATTACTACCTTCAGGAAGTCTTCCTTGATCCCCTGCTTGGTAACAATTTTCCCCTATTTTCCTAAGCTTGATGCTTTATTTTGTAACATTCTACTGCACTTATCATGTAATATTGTATATGATAACTGTCTGTATTGGGTTTTTATCTTTCTATTAGACTATATGTTCCTTGAGGACATATTGTCTTGTATAAATATTGTATCTTCCCCAATACCCAGCATGGTGCTTTGCACATAATAGGCATTCAATAAATATTTTTTTCCCATTTCACACTAAATACTGAAATTATCTATAAAACTGATGATGCCCCACACTAAAAAAAAAAGTGTTCTCTAAATGTTTCATCTGTCTAACTTACCCCTTCCAGATTCTGTGAAATTAGTTTCCTTTGAAAGGTCTAAGTTTGGAGTTTGGAGTTTAGCCGAGCCTCTACTGGATCATAAGCTATATTTGGAGTGAAAATAGATCTGCCTATCCACCAAGGAAATAAGTAAACCAAAAAGAGGGCAATGTTAATAATGTTGAAAGCAAGGTTTCCTTTGAATAAACCATAACATGGATGTTTGTGCACTTACCATGATACAGTTATACTTGACAAGTTATCTCCTGGCTTCCAGTTTTGCCATATGTTGTCCTCAGGAGATATGCTAAATAAAAAGTTATCTCTTTGACTTCTTATGCAAAACTACTTATGGTTAAGAGATAAGCCATAAACAACATTCTCTCCTCTCTCTCTTTCTCTCTCTCTCTCTCTGTGTCTCTCTCCCTCTGTCTCTCTGTCTCTGTCTCTCTCCCTCTCTCTCTCCCTCTCCCTTTCCTTCTCCCTCTCCCTCTGGTGTTATACTTTCGTCTTTATTTCAGGTGTCTGGAAGGTTATATGATGGCATCAGATACAGATACAATGACTTGTCAGAAAGATGGGCATTGGTCACCTGACAGTATTTCCTGTATTCCTAAGAAATGCCCCCTACCAACAGATATGAACAAGATACTTCTTCTTGGTCATGAGTTCAATGTGAATAAACAAGTTTCTATATTATGCATAAAAGGATACACTTTGGGGGGAGCTAACACTTCAACATGTCAGGTAAGACTTTACTTCTTAAAAACAAAGTGCACTGCTTACGCATACACTGACATGTAGCTAGTATCTCAGTGTCTTGCAAAGGATTCAAGATTTCATTGACATAAATACTGTAACAAAATGATCTTTCTAATCCAAACGTTGATTACTCAAAATTTCAAGTGCAAAGGATCAGTGTACAAAGTATTCCAACACCTCTTTGTGAAATTATCAATGACTCCTTAGTATTTCCTAAGCAGAGCTCAAGCTTCTTTGATGGGCATCCCAGTTCCTCATAATCTGGCACCTTTTCAGTCTTATCTCATATGACTACCGTCTCTGCACTCTATACTGTGACCAAAATGGTCTATGCTGCCTAAAAATGCCATCTTTGTTTTTCTGGTACCTAGAATGTCCTCCTTTCTCCCCACCTGACCTTTCTCTATTGAATTCCTATGTATTCTTTAAAACCCAACTCAAAAGTCACCTTGCCATGAAGTCTTCCATGAATCCTTGTGGATAGTTATATTTCCCACCCTGAAACAGAAAAAAAGACAACTTTGTTTGGCATCTCCCAAATGCACTTATCAAATAATGCACCTTATGTTCGTCTGTTCTTGTGTTTCATTCTCTTACTAGACTATAATTATAATCTTAGTTTATATTTATGTAGCACTTTGAAGTCTAAAAAATGCTTTTATATCATTATTTTACTTAATCCTCACAGCAACCCTGTGAGGAAATGCTGTTATTATTCCTGGCTCGCAGATAAGGAAATTCAGTTCGAAAGGTCACATGACTTCCTGGCATCACAGAGTTAGGATGCACCAAAGGCAGGTCTTCCTGTCTCCAAAGACCAGCCCTCCCTCTATGCACTAGTGCTGCTTCTCACCTTGCACATAATAGACACTCAATAAATATTTATTGAACGAATGGAATTCTAAACCATACCATAATTTGAAACCTTACAAACGGGATCTTTCCTCCTTTTGTGTCATGTATACGTACATATGTAATTATTATATATAACCGTCCCGAAAGTTTTTGCATAGGAAGCTAACTGATTTTTTATTTACGCCAAACATCAAAGGTTTCATTTATACAGTCCTTTGTTGTGCTGGAGAACACAATTGTTAGTGCTTTCTTGACAGAATCTTAATTGAAAACTAACTTTTTAAGTTAAAATTCAAATTCGAAACACATTTGTAGAACGTATTTGCATAGGGCCCTGTACTGAGCTCTGCGGGAGATAAGAGGATAAGGCAGACAAAGCTCCTTAAAGAGCTCACAGTCCAGTAGGGGAAACAAGATCTGTACATATCTCTAATACAAAGGCAACTATAAGTGCAAAGGAGAGGTCCAGCAAAGTGCTGTAAGAAATTTGAGGAGGGAGAGATGTCCAGCTAGGAAGTAATCAGGTAAAGTAGCCATTCCATATCCATCCCTGCCTGCCATCATCTCATCACTTCTGTCTGTACCGTGTACAGTGGTCCATGCCTGCTAACATTTGCTTCTGTTATCTTTTTCCGTTTAGCTGGATGGTACTTGGGATCCACCATTCTCTGATGATTCTTGCACTCCAGTTTCTTGTGGGAAACCTGAAACTCCAGAGTATGGGCTTGTGGTTGGCACAGAATACACTTTCAAAAGCACAATTATTTACCAGTGTAAGGCTGGCTATGAGTTAGAGGTAAGCCAAGAGGAATATTTGATCTTTTAAACTTCTTGGGCACGTGTTTTACTGGTATAGGTGACCCTCATTATCTTTTATTCCAAGGAAGTTTGTTCCTAATAGAAGCTTTTCTTATCTTAGGAAATAAGATCAGAACTCCCGTTGAAGTCGATGAGGACTTCTTATGAGTAGAAATATTTAGTCCCTAATTTTCAAGTCAACAACGTTAAGTGACTTGCCCAGGGTCACACATCTAGTAAATGTCTGAGGCCAGATTTGAACTCAGGAAGATGAGTGAACCCTGGAAGATGACTCCAGGACCAGCATTCTATCCACTGCACCAGCTAGCTAACAGCAACACCATGTTGAAAGGAAAATTCTTCATTTGGGTTTTCACCTTGATTAACATGCAAAACTCAGGACAAAGAGTATTAAAAAGATTTTATTGTAACCACCTCAAGATAGCAACACATTCAGTGGCTGATCCCTGGAAAACAACAATGGTTTCAAGGTGGGACAACTTTTATACTTAACTTTAAGATAATCCATCTCAGCAAAAGAGGTGGGGTCCTTGAATCTCAGTTCCCAAGGTACCTCCCCAAGGTAGAAAGAAAGTAGCAAAAAGCAGGTAATACAACTGCAGACTTGGAGTCTCCTTCCCTCCTAGATCCTCCCCCAGCATTGTTTAAGAAGCAAGGCTGGAAACAAGGGGTAACTCAATCAACAGAACTTTTAACAAACATCTTCTTCTGAAGCAGAAGTTCTTAACTTGGGGTTCATAGACCAAAAAGAATCTGTGAACAGATTTTAGGGTATCTATAAAATTGAATGGGGAAAAAAAATCACATCATTATTTTTCCATTCAATTCAATAAACTATTTTGTTCAGTGCCAGGCACCGTGCTACGCATTGGAATCCAAATAAGAAAAAGGAAGATAGTCCCTGCCCTCAAGGAATTTCAATCAATCAGCATTTATTAAGCCCCTGCATTATGACAGGTTCAACTCAAAGACAACTGTCTGGGAGGAAAATGCCAAGAAGCAAGAAATAAAGGAGGGCTCTGAGCACCCAAAATAGATCTCACAAAGATGCTCGTTCAGGGTCAAGGTCATTTCTCATAGGAACACCCTTCATTTCCTTTATCAGAGTCTGTTTACCCCTCTTTTATATTGAATTCTATCCCATTTATTCATCTAGTTTGCCAGCCCACGATGGATTATAGATAAAAATTATAAATTGGGGGCAGAGAGAGGACTGGTATGGGCAGGCATACGATATACAGTGACTATCGAGGCATACATAGGGAGGATCTTCATAGACTTTATCTCCTTCGATACTCTGTAAAAAAAGAAATGGCTCGTATATACAGTCTCTTATCTTGTGAAACAAAGATGAAGGGGAAGGAAGTTCCTTACCTTGAATTTCACTTGGATGACTGAGGTCTACATTTGGAAGCATTCCAGTGTGGCTTCTTAAAGTCCTAACCTTACCTCCTATTCCTAATACCAGTTTTGGAATCAACTCAATTATTGTAAGGTTTCAACCTCAAAAGTGTTTCTACACACTTAAATGAGACATCCAGGTGGCACAGTGGTTTGAGCACCAGGCCTGGAATCAGGAAGACCTGAGTTCAGGTGTGACTTCAGACACTTACTTGCTGTGTGACCTTGGCCAAGTCATTTAACCCTCTTTGCTTCAGTTTCTTAGCCCTGTCTGCCTCTGTTTCCTCATCTATAAAAAGGAGAAGGAAATGGCAAATCACTCCAGTATCTTTGCCAAGAGAAAACCTCAAAAAGTAGCACACAACTGAACAATGAAACATTTCAATATTTAAATTTTCCTTTACCTTTTAATGACCTTCTGCTTTGCTTCACAGGGTGACCCTGAACGTATCTGCCAGGAAAACAAACAGTGGAGTGGAGCTGTAGCTGTCTGCAAAAGTGAGTTTTGAATATCATTTCTCTCCTCAGATCCTGAGCTGAAGTCGTATCTTGATCTGCTTTGGCATATAGGCTGTACCTGTGGAGAAAGGATGTGAATACATCCCCTGAGAAGCTCAGTAGCCATCATGCCTTCATAAAGCAGGCAAACTTCAAAGATTTCTGTCTTATGTTCAGTATTGTGAACTCTACTTGGATAGGTCTTCCTTAGATTGCACAGTAACTTTTGCTATTATTGCTTCAAATCCAGTTGATAAATTAAGATGCTTTGTGAAAGGTCACAGAGTAAGTAACATTCATCAGACAGATAGGGCTGATCTACTGATTTACTGCAAGCAGTAAGAACTCGTTTTCTACCATATCTTTTCTTTTTACTTTAATTATCAGTACTTTATGTGCTTTAATTATTTCTTAATTTTTAATTATTAAAATTATTTTTAATTATTTTTATTTTATACTTTGTCACAAAGATAAAGTTCCCTAGGGACAGCAAAGTATCACAGTGGCTAAAGTTTAGGGCCTGAAGTCAAAAGGACCTGAGTTCAAATATGACTTTGGATACTAATTGTGTGACCCTGGGCAAATCAATTAACTTGTTTGCCTCAGTTTCTTGATTTCTAAAATGAGCTTGAGAAGGAAAGGGCAAACCACTACAGTTTCTTTGTCAAAACAAAAAACCCCAAATGGAGTCATGAAGTCGGACATGACTAATCAACAGACAACAGCTTACTTTGTACCAAGTTGAAAATGTTGATGTTTCTTTAGCAGTCATAAATGAGCTTTCTTTCTCTACCACGGTAGTTCTAGTTCAGTCTGAAAATAATTGAGCTATTTATTTTGCAGAGCTGCAAGGCCTTTCTCATTCTTTCAACAAGTATGTATTAAATGCCCACTATGTGCCAGGTATAGAAAAACAAAAAAACAGAAGTCTCTGCTCTCAAGGAGTTCTATTGTTAAGCTTTTCCCCTGATTAAGGGTATCCTGTGAACCACTAGACTTCATAAAAACTGGTTCAGCTAATCAGTTAGGGAGGCATTCCTGTATGTATGAAATGGCCTTCGATTTTCATCAAGATGTCAATGAACCATCATGTCTTCCTTGCCTACACATATGAAGAAATACGACTCTGAGTAAGGAAAAGAGTTTCACAAGTGGAAATTGCAGGTTGCTCATAACTGGAGATTTGGGTTGGGGGTGTGAAGTGGTCATAGAAAAGACTACAGGGAGAAGTTGGCACCTGAAATGAAGCTTAAAAAAGAGAAATAATTTCAACAAGAAGATATATGGGGATCCAGTGCAGTCAGAAACCACAAGGTACTAAAGTTATAGAGTAAGGAGATATATACTTGATTAGGCCTTTAAACTCAAGTCACTCTGGCTGTGGATAAATGGCCAATAATAGCCCTCAGCCCAAGTCTCTACGGTTCATCATTTAGATTTTGATGTCAACCTCCAGAGCTGGGTCTAAGAAAGGCAAACAGAATTAGATTGTATTTGTATTTATTTCTTTCAATCTGGCAGTAGGCATGTGGAACTGCAGTCGGGACTGAGCTTAGTTTGGGGTTAGGCTTTACAGATTATACAGATAAAGAGAAACCACAAAGCTGAGTGGGAATAGCCATGTCATGGTGCAATCAGGTACTACTATGGGAGGTGGGGGCATGAGGGTTAATTAAGGAGTTGTTCCATAGAAGTCACATGGCGCTCCAGGGTATACTGAACAAGGAAGAGGGTCAGGCTGAAAAGTCTCCAAGGCCCCAGAACTAGGAGGCTTTTGCAAATTCTGTCTGTTAGAGCTGTGTGAACTGGCTTAAGTCAGTTCCGTGGTTGCTGGCACTGCAGAGAGAGTTCTGGGTTCAGCAAGTGAACAGTGCAAAGGATCTCTGGTACATCAAGCTCCAGGGATGCTCAGTCTGACTCCTGATTGGCTGATTCTGATTCCCAGGTCAAGCCAGCCTCCTCTGGATAGTAAGGGAGCTCAAGCAAATCCAAGTGGTTAGTAAAGTCATTAACCATTCCATTTTCACAGTGACCTAGAATGAATGTAAATAGAAACCTTGAGGGTCTTCCCCTCCCAGATTGATATTTTTGTGATGATAAATTAAGCCATCTTGTGTCTCAGTTCTAGCCTAGCCCTTAGTCATTGAATGGGTGTTACCTCAGACAGACTGAGCCTGGGAAATGACCTTCATTTAGAAAGGTCACTGCACCCTGATACATCCCCAATCATCTTGTCATGCCACTGGACTTTGATGACTCTCTAAGAGTAAGACTGATGACTCTTCCTCACTTAAATCCAATTCACAAGCAAGTCAGGACGTCACCCTCATGATATCATTGGAATGGAGGGAGGTATGAAGAATGAACTACGGGCAAGGAACAGGTAGTCTGGGATGCCACAAGGCTGAGTGGAAAAAAGATGCTGTCCCTTCCTCAAAAACACCTCCCTTAAGAACCTCAAGAATTGGCCTCTGGACTAGCACATGTCTTTGTTTGGGAACCCAGACTTGATGATATGAGCTCAGCAGCATTGAAGAAGTCAGTGGTTGCAGTGAGAGTGTGTGTTGGCTTGAGATTAGAGAATAAGTAGAAAAGCTCTGAGTGAGAGTGTTTAAAGTGAGATAGTGAATAAAAAGTGAATAACCTTTGGAGAGTGGCCTGATGAAGACTGTAGGGTTGTCACCTACTTGCCAGTATTACATTTCCCTACTTCCCATATACACATCATATATTGAGTAGGAAGCTATGTCCTACTACTCCATGTGAAAGACATTGAAAGTCACGGACCAGAATAAGGGCAATGGAAAGGGAAAAAAGGGAAATAATATACACTTAAATCCTTTGCATTTACAATCCTCACACTATTTTCTAATAATAATAACTGCTAGCATATAGATAGCAATGTAATGTTTGTAAAGTGATATGTATGTCATTTAATTTGGTCCTCATAACAGTCCTGGGAGCTAAGTGTTACTTTCATCCCCATTTTATAGATGAAAATACTGAGGCAAAGAGAGATTAATTGACTTGCCCAGGGTCACACAGCTAAGGCAGGCTTGCAAGTCAAGTCTTCCTGACTCCAAATCCAGATTCTGTGAAAGTAAATGATAAAGAGCAATAAGGACTTAAAAATATAAGTTGTTTTTCTTATTTTCCTCCCCATAATACAAATGCAGACTCAGTTGAAAATGAATTAGAAGGTGAGTGTAGAGAGTGTGTCAGGGCACTGAAGAGTAATGGAAGGTCAATGTCATGTTCTATTGTCAGATACACCGTTGGCTCCAGAGCCTTTCACAGCTACAGTGTGTTTCAGGACAAGGATATCTCCAAACCTAGTTCCTGTTTGGACTCCTACCCTACCTGGGTCTGTCATTTAGGAATGAACTGGGGTTGGGAACAGGGGAAATCTGATCCAAGAAGGAAGATCCTAGAGTAGCATCTTTGGTGTCAGTCATAGCCCCCACTTTCCCAAACACACTGTGGTAAGGGGGGACCCATTAAGCTAATGTAAGGTAGCAGCCTTCTTAGAGTCCTATGGAACACACTGGGTCTATCCTCCAGAGGTGTAGTAGGTTCTTGAACAAAAAGGGCTCTGAAACCAGAAACAGAGAAAGAAGTAGGTCTGGGTTATCTGGTCTCCTGGTTAACTGCAAGTCAGGAGGCAGTGCAGTACAATAAAAAAGAATGCCAAAAGATCTGGGTTCACGTCATGGCTCTACCACTAGAATGAACTGAATAAAGCATTTATTAAACACTTGCTACATGCAAAACACTGGAAATACAAGTAGCAAAGCAAGATAGCCCCTATTCTCAGAAAACTCACAAAATCAAAACCTAACGGAAGGCTTCAGCTATCAGTCAGATGGAAGAGTCGTGCGGATGCTTACAGTGCAACCGCAAAGCAGATGTAAACAAATCCTGCCTGTGTGACCCTAAGCAAGTCACCTTTGGGCCTCCATTTCCTTATCTGTAAACTGAGAAGGTGAGTTAGATGAGATAATGATATTAATAATGGTAGCTCAAATGTACATGGAGTCTTATGATTTATAAAAGTACAAACCCTAACACAATACTGTGAGAAAACAACTCAGAAAGAATAAGAAACCTGTCAATAGGACCATAGATTAATAGTAGAAGTAAATTAAAATGTCATTTTGTCTAACACTCTCATTTTATGCAATGTAAATTTCTATCAGGGATGGGGAACCTGTGGCCTCAAAGCCACATTTGGCCTTCTGGGTCCTCAAGTGCCACCCTTTCCCCAAATCCAAACTTCACAGAACAAATCCCCTTAATAAAAGGATTTGTCCTGTAAAACTTGGACCCAGTCAAAAGGCTACATTTCAGAACCTAGAAGGCCACATGTGGCCTCAAGGCCGCAGGTTCGCCACCCCTGTAAAATACAAGCAACGTTATAAAGGCATACTCAATGACGCACAGGTAGCATCAGTCAGGATCTGAACTCCAAATCTGTTGTTTTTTATATTATGCCATGCTGCCTTTGTCATGTCCCTGGTCAGTGCTCTATCCCCTAAACCTGGCTGCCTTAAGTCCCCTTCCATCACTAAAATAGAGTGTTCTCTTTCTCATCTATTCTATTCTATTCCATCCTGTCCCATCTCATTCTTATCCCATCCCATCTTATCCTATCTCATTCCATCCTCTCCTATCTTATCCTGTCCCTTCACATTCTATCCCGTCCCTTCTTATCCCATCTCATTCCATCCTCTCCTATCTTATCCTGTCCCTTCACATTCTATCCCATCCCATTCCATTTTATACTGTTTCTAGTCTATCATATCCTGTTCTATAACTTTGTACATCTTGGGTGGCATTTTCAAACTGAAGTTACCAGAGACTCCAAAAAAGGAATGAAAAGGAAATGAGCAAAAGACCATGTTTATTTTCAGTATGTTTAATTCAAACAATAATGACATGAGAAATTGGTTCTTATGTTTGTGTTCCTCTGAGATATCCAGCTGAAAAAGCAAGCCTTGGATAAATTCTATTAAACAACGTTAACGTCTTATTCAACTGCACTAAATTCTATCTTATTGAGCACTGCTGATTTTTAGGCCTTTTAAGTATAGAAATTTAAGTCATCCCTGATAACTAGGTCAACCACAATAAACAAACAACATACAAACTAATTTTAAAAACGAGAAAATTCCTCATTTCATTAAGTTCTTTTGAAGTCAGAGTAGGACTGAATGGCCTCTGCAGTCACAAAAGTTGTTTAGCAAAATCTTCCATTTTTTTAGTCAATTCATTTTAGCTAAAAATACATTTATGTGACCAAAGCTACAAAGCCAAGGTTCACCCTACCCTATCTTGCAATGTTACTTTTGGGGTTAACTGATATCCCCAGTGGTTATGCCGCCACTACTTCCTCTAGTTTTTCTGAGTTTTCAGTTATCAGTACCATTCCTTACCTTGTAAAGGGGACACAGCACAAGGCTTCCTCATTTTTTTTACTCCTGTTCCTCTGCTTCCTGCTGGCAGCACCCCACCCCCTTAGTTGTTTAAAGAGGATTTAATATCAAGCACTACAGAAGAAATATATAATTATTGAGGGGAGGGGTATAGTACAGGTGATATGGAGTAATGGTTTCATAAATCAAAAAATATCATTGTTGAATCTAGGTGCTAGGGTTCACTCTTTATCAATGTCCACAATGCTTACTAGGGAGAAGGGAAACAAAATTAAAAGTCCTATGGTTTTGAGGCACTCACAACTCTGGAACTGAGGGCTTTAAAGTCTGTTCCTTTCCTTGGGAAAAGACTGAACAAAAGTGTTGAACAGATGATATTGCTGCTAAATTGAACCTGTCTACAGCTAGACTGTTTCTCTGCTGGGTCAGGCTGCTCCTCATCATTGTTGAGGTAGTATTGTACTCTTTCAGAGAGAGTATAAGCCTGCCAAAGCCTTTCTGTAAAGCAGCTTTGGAAAAATTAGCCAAGTTACAGAAAGGCTTTGGAAAGACATGCATGTGATATACATAAGGAAAGAAAGTAATAACTTTAAGCCTGAGCAGCAAACATTCTTTCTCTATGCCTTGTCAGTTTAACACATCATGACACTGTTCTCAGTGCCTTAACTTTACAAAATAATTTATAACATCAGAAAATAGGCAAGTCACTTCATTCAACCCTTTGGGCTTTCCTCACTTTCTTCATAATGCACAACTGTGGTTGTTAGTCATGTCCAACTCTTTGTGGTCCCATCTGGTTTACATTTCCTTTTCCAGCTCATTTTGCAGATGAGAAACTGAAGCAAACAGGGTCTTGCCCAGGGTTACACAGCTGATAAGTGTCTGAGGTTGGATTTGAACTCAGGTCTTTCTGACTCCAGGCCCAGCACTCTATCCACCGTGCCATCTAGCTGCCCTTGATGCATAATTAGTCGCTGTCAAATGAGGATCAATTGAAGGAACTGGCAATGTTTATCCTGGAGAAAATGAGGTTCAAGGGAAACATGCTAGATGTCTTCAAGTATTTGGAAAGCTGTGATATGATGTAAAACAAAAATTAAGACTTGTTCTGCTTGGCCTGAGAGGGCAGAATTAGGAGCAATGGTAGATGGAAAAGGCAGAGAGGCAATTTTAAGCTTGATATGAAGAAAAATTTCTTAATATAATGACTTAAAAGTTGAATGAGCTGTCTTAGGAGGTAGCAGAATCCCCATCATTGAAGGTCTTCAAGCAATGGTTGGGCACCTACTTTTCCAGTATATAGTAGCGGGGATTCTTTTAGGGGTGGATTTCACTAGCTAGTCCCTGAGGTTCAATCAATCAACAAATATTTATTAAACACCAACTATGGGCCAAGCCCTGTGCTAGGTGCATAGGGTACAAGTACAGAGAATGAAACAATTCCTACTCACAGTGGGGTTCCTTTCTAATGAGGGAGACAAGAATTACAAATAAAACTACATACAGAATAAATATGAACTTATTAAATACAGTATACAAGTATTTAAATTTACAGTAGTTTAGGAGGGAAAGCACAAGTATTTGAGAGGAATTAGGAAGGACTTCATGCAGAAAATGATCCCGAAGCTTTGTCTTTAAGGAAAAGAGAGTCTCTATGAGGAGGACATAAGAAAAGGGTACTTTGTAGGCATGGTGGATTGCCAGTGTGACTACATGGAGATAAGTTCCAAAGTTCCTTTAAACCCTGAAATTTGTCAAGTCTTTATGTGAGCGGAACCATGATCTATGATTTAACTCTTCATAACAGATGTAACTGGCATCTTCCGTATGGCCTCTTTGGTGGCATATTTAATCTATCAAAAAGACAAACTGTTTTAAATAATTTAACTGGCTAATTGTTATGCACACAAATGGCATTTCTGATTATAAATGAGCTTTCTCTACACAGACCGGCAGACCTATATTTATCTTGTGCAATATTATTTGCTATATTTTTTTTTTCTTTTCCCCTCAACTTTGGCTAGAAGTCTATTGGATTATGACCATATATGGAAACATGGTTTCTGATCTAAATTCCAGCCTTTGAAGTACAGAAAGGAATCCTACCCACAGAGAGTATCCAATCAGTCAGTTTTGTGCCGCAATCACACTCTTGATTATTGAACAGGTATTCATGAAGGGGGAAAAATACCAGTCATGTTCCAAGCTAACTGGAAGGATCACACGAAGAAAGGATTGGAACAATTTATCTACTCTTCTCAGCCTGCTAAACTGAGAAAGAGGTTATAAACCATTGAAAAGTAGGAATTTGGAGGTGTGCAACGAGTTAAAAAAGAACATTTGGGCAGTTAATGTTTTTATTTTAGTTCCATGTTTAGCAGCTCCAAGATTTCAAAATCAAAAGTCCAGCCAAATTAGATGATTGAAATTCCTCAAGTTTCTGATATTAGCTACTAAAACCAAATAAGTATAAATAAGGTGAGGAATATTTTTAAATGACCAGAGGTTTCAAACTATAATATGTTATTATATATATATATATATATATAATATTTATATATGTATATCTTATTATATATTGTATATATTATATATATATTTATTCAAACCATTATAATCTTATCAGCAGCGAAAAGCAAAAGTACATTGACAACTGGTGTTTGCATTTTTCCTATAATGCTTCTGTGCAGAAGTGAATTTTCTTCACATTAAAACATTTTTGTTAATGCCACAGAATCGTTTGATGCCTTTTTGTCTCCTTATTGTAAACAAAGAACTTGACATTTGGTTCCATCTCTATCGTCTTAAACTATAATTAGTCCTGCCAAGTAGGAGTCTGCTATTTGTAATTGCCAGCGCCATCTGATTCCAGTCGTATAAGGCAGTGCTGATTAACAGCAGGATTTTTACATTGAATGAAACTTCAGTTTATAAATCAATTTTACTGAATTTGGTGCAGTTGCATCAAAATCATGGGGTGTTAAGGAAAAATAAAAGTTGTTCAATAAAACCCAAGAAAAGAATTTTACCAATTTGTCTGAAAATCGACTCTGCCACTTTTTTCCTATTTAACCTTGAGTGAGTCACTTACCTTCTTGGGTTTAAGTTTCCTCATTTGTCAAATGAAAGGGTTAGACTAGATGACTTCCAAGCTACCTTCTAGCTATAAGTCTATGAAATTGGAAAACATCTACTTCTTGGCTTTATCAGTAATTTATCATGTTGCCAGCTAAACATGTTTTCGAACTAGAATACAGTTCATTTAGAATGCAATATCCCTGCCAGTCAGCTGTAAACCATTCTATTTCCATTTAAAAAATCAAGTACTTGTATTGTGTTTTTCTCTTAAATCTTTCCTTCAATTGTGAGGAAAAGCATTTGTTTTTATTTAGTAGTTTTCTTGCGAAATGGAAGGAATTGGAGAGTATAGAAGAAACTCAAAGCAACAAGTCAGTTCCACAAATACAAGGGAAAAGATAAGAAACACAATGAAATAAGAACAAAAGTCTTCCAATATGAACCTGGGCAAGAATTAGGGAGCCAGCCCCATGATTCTTAGTCTCTCTTATGGACTCCTCTTCAATAGCTCCTTGGAGCAGGCCTAATTTGAGAGAGATGCACCTTCTGGGCTTCATTTTCCTCATCTATAAAACGAATGTATTAGGATGTATTAGTAAAAATAAAAAAAAAATCACAATGCATCCTTCTGGCTTGAAGGTTCTGTGATTTTTCTATGGCCCTGTTGCCTACTTCTATTAACTGTAACGTGTTTCTCTATACTTAGGTTTTCTCCCTGCCTTGTAGTTTTTTTTTGACTACTGAATTTCAGTGCACTCACGCCCAGGCCAGAGAGAAGACAAAGGGTCATCTGGTTCATTTTCTACTCTTCTAACAGGATCCTAGTTAGATTACCACAGAGAAATAAGAATTGAATCTATTTTTAAGCCTTCTAGAGAAGGAATTTCCAAGTTCATTAGTAATTTTATTATTGTTGTTGTGTCATTAAATATATTTAACTCACCATAAAGCAATTCTTCATCTTGTTCAGTTGTGTCCAATTCTCCATGACCCCATTTGAGGCTCTCCTGGCACAGATACTGGAGTGATTTGCCATTTCCTTTTCCAGCTAATTTTGCAGATGAAGAAAATGAGGTAGTCAGGGTTAAGTGACTTGCCCAGGGTCATACAGCTAGTAAGTGTCTGAGGACAGATTTGAACTCAGGAAGATGAGTCTTTGTGCTTCCAGGCCCAGCCCTGTACCACCAAGCTACCCAAATTCCCTTGAAAACAACCCTAAATAGTAATTAAGATGATTTCCTATTTTCTCCTACCCCCAGTAGAGATAAGTAGTATAAGCCCTGAATACTGTTGAATATCATTAACAACATTGACCCCATTTTTTCTTCTCCAGAGTTAATTATCTAATTAATTTGAGTTTTCCTTATATGCTTTATCTTCGAATCTTTTAACCATCTTTAGGGCTCTTCTTTGATTCTCTGTCTCTGAATTCTGTGCATCCCCCTTTCATTATTGAAAATATTTTGAACTATGTGTGTGTGTGTGTGTGTGTGTGTGTGTGTATTCCCTTCCCCCCAAAGGGTGAGGGCAGATAGAAGAGATGAGGAGAGAATAAATCAGGAGACAAGGAGAATCCAAGTTTTTCAATCACAAATCAGGAATCCACTAGCCTTGAAGTTGGAAGAAGCCTGATCTCAAATCCTGCTTCCTTCACATCCTAGTAGAATTATTTATTCCACGTACCCCAGGCAACTTTGTAAGACTTTTAATTACAGCTTCACCAATGTAACTGCATTTCTTGGGAGTGAGCAGTTTCCAAACCAAGAGCATTCCCTGTAGCAATATCTAGAAGACCTTCCCTATACCCATCCAGAAGATTAAAAAAGAACCTGAACATATGGTATGAAGAATGATTTTGCAAAACCTCATTAAGGTAGTGCACTCCTATTTCTCTGAAGTCATGATGCCCACACCCATTAACCTAATGAAGACAATACTATCTTTAGAGGGTCAACAAAATTTCACGTAAATGAAACAATGATCAAATGCTTGGATATTTTCCATTAATAAGTAGTGGGTGTTTTTTCCACAATTGTAGCAGAAAAACAAATAGTAATTACAAATCAGGTTGAATGTGAGACTATTAACTCAGACTTACTTCCTTTCTCTCTAGAAATCAAGTGTGAAGTTCCAATCCAGTTTGATAATGGAGGAGTTGAATATGAAAATAATACAGTTGGTCCAAGAGTGATATACTCCTGCAATATAGGATATTCTCTGGAAGGAGAATCTGTTGCAGAATGCACTGAAAATGGAAGTTGGAGCCATCCAATGCCTTTCTGTAAACGTGAGTGATAACTAGAATAGAGATTGTGCTTTTACCCAATTCCTATACTCCACGGCAATAGCTGCACTGTAATCCCTGATCTCTGTTAATAAGTTAAAGGAGAGATTGACTTGCCAGTAGATGAAATTATATTAATCTGGTTAATGTGATTAGCTCACACTTTTAAATCATTTAATTCAGGTTTTTAAAGACAATGCAAAACCTGAACTATCAGGCTTGTATATCTGTACAGATGAGATGAACTGGATAATTACCAAATCTACTTCTCTTGGGACTCTGTTTTTTAAAGGGGTATTTGAACCGCTATATTTCACTTGGGGGAGATGTCATGATACTGAGAAAAGAAAAAAAATTTCCAATATTGTATTACAACTACAAATGTATTCATAAATACAATATTAAGCAGACAGAATATCCTTTAGAATGAGACAAAGCTTCACATGTAATTTGTAGTTTGCCTAAACTATTGATAACTTTCTAAGGAGGGTTATCTAACTATAACTGAGATTACAATTGCAACTCATTTTTGTCACAGAATTTCAGTAGGAATCTACCAAGTCAGAGGCAGCTAGGTGGCATGGTGGCAAGAGCACTGGACCTGGAGTTAGAAAGTTCTATAGTCTCAGCTATGTGACCCAGAGCAAGTCACTTATCTTCTGTCTGTCTCAGTTTTCTCAAATGGAAAAAATTCATAATAGTACCTACCTCACAAGGTGAATATCAAGTAAAAAATTTTGTAAAACACTTACTACAATGTCTGACACTTAATAAATGCTTTTTTTTTAAAGTGCAACCATACCCAAAGAATAAGCTTCTATAATACCCTTGATAAGTGATTATTTAGTCTTTCCAGTGAGGAAGTCTTCTACTTCCCACTATTTTCCACTGGATAACTCTAATTCTTAGGAATTTTTTCCTTAAATAACCCTAATTTTGCCCCATTTGTACATTCTACCTGCTATCTGGAATTTCTGCTATCTGGAATCAAACAGGACAAATCTTATCTCTCTTTTGCACAAGTGGCTTTCAAATACTTAATGACAACTGTCATATTCCCCCTGAGTCTTCTCCATATTAAACAGCCCCAATTCCTTCAACAGATTCTCTTGTTATAAACTGAATATCTTCACCATTTTAGTTAATGTCTTTTCTGGAAACTTTTTCCCTCATCAACATCTTTTCTAAACGTTAGTTGTGGTGTCCACAACTAATCACAGCATTCCAATTCTAGTTGGAATCTTAGTCTTTGTCAGAAGATATGTCAATATAAACCAATACCATCATTACAAAAAAATGCAAAAACAGACTCCCGATCAAGTCATTAGAACGATTTTCTTGCAAGGTAAAAACAGGCAATTTCTGAAAGTAAGATCCATGTTATACACATGACCAATTTAGAAAATCCCAGAAGAGAAATGAAAGGAGATTACTTATCCCTACTCCTAAACTTCCTTATACCACCTATAGTCAGTCATTTCAGAGAGGAGGAGGGGAGCGAATTGAAGGAATGGGCATTTATTTTATGCTAAAGGAAGTTATATGTGCTATACTGAAGACTCAAAGCTTTTTAGTAAACACACAATATGCTAGAGTTCCACTTTTTTAACCTTGCCTGGAATTTACAAATATCTTGGTTTAGCTGTGGCAGCTTCTCCCTCCCTTTATTCACAACAGTCATTTTCCACTCCTACCTACCTCCTCCAACATCTATTTTGTTCCTACCCTTGTCACTCTTTCCTAGAGGATCCTCTTACTAAGCTGCTAGGTTTACCAATTAGAAGCTTAGAACTGGGTGAATACTTTCAGTCTAGTTAATGGAGATACAGGGTAGGAAGAAGAGCCCATTCCAGGACATCAGAATGCCAATGTTATAGTAATTAACTAATTAAGAAAACAAGTAATTACATCCAAGCAATGCTTTCTTTGGCAATGCATTCACTTGCAAAACAAAGCAGGTCCAAGATTCTCAGTAGTCAAGGATCTTGGTTTCTCACAGTTAATATACAATTTGGAGGGAGTCAAAAACAGAAAACACAGAAATATAAGGATTGAGATGTCTGGCTTCTTATTGATGGAGGGAAGTCAGGAGAAACTGAGGTGAGAGGAAAAGGGGTATTCTGGTGATATTCCTTAAAACAGGTTACAGTGAGGAAGGGGAGTACTCTTACATGGAGTTGACTTACATGGAATTGAAATTTAACTTCACAAAATAGATTAACTAATGCTGATTTTGAACATAATATTCCTTTCTTTGATCCTGGCGTTCTTAATCCCCAGGTTCACTTGTTTAAATTCCTTATCTATTAGGGATTTCTAGACAGAATGACAGTCTACCTTTAAGGGGTATCAAAGGTGAAGAAGCACAAAGAGTACAAACAGATTCATAATGTTTTATACCCCCTAAGGAAACAAATCTTGTTAAATAGATTCTACAGGTAAATTAAGTCAGGCTACAGATCAAACTATTTACAGGGCTAATCTGGAATAATTTGAGAGGAGAGATTTACATGTTACCAAGAAAACTCAGCAAACATGCACACCAAAAAATAACCTCTTCTCCTTGCAATCTTGTATCCACTCCTAATATTCATTTAATCAGCATCCCAGGTAATTTTCTGGTCCCTAGAAACATCTTCCCTTGGCCATTCTGGAATAGGTTTCATTGTCAGGGCAACTTTGAAGAGGGCTCCTCCTAACAGATAGCCCAAGCCAAGGTCATCCCCTCAACTTTTACCAGGAATAGATATCCTATAGCAGTTTCCAGACTGCACTCTCTTTGCTCATCACATAATATTTTCCTTGAATGGTGAGCTATTGGGTCATAACAATTCAGATAACCATACCTGAAATCAAAACTTAGAAAAATACTGAATTATAGTCCCTAGAGATTTAACCTCAAATAGTAAAATTTCACTGATCAAGTGTCACAGTGGATAGAGTGGTGGGCCTGGAGTCAGGAAGACTCATCTTCCTGAGTTCAAATCTGGCTTCAGATACTGACTACCTGTGTGACCCTGGGCAAGTCACTTAACTCTCTCTGTCTTAGTTTCCTCATCTGTGAGTGAGATGGAGAAGAAATAGTAAATCACTCCAATATCTTTGCCAAGAAAGCTCCAAATGGAGTCAAAAAGAACTAGACATGACTGAACAACAATGATTATTTTTCTCATGTTGCAGCAACAGTTAACAATTAACATATATAAGGACTTCTTACTCACACTTCATTTATAATTTAAGAAGGATTGCATTCCCAAGTTTCACCCATACAGTGAATACATAATAGTTAACCAGAAAAAATACTGACTATAATAAGTCTTTAAATTTTTTATCTGTTCACGGTTAAGGCAAGATTGAAATCTTTGAATTTAATATCTATTGTTACTAAATTGGACACACTATTTATTAAAAAGTGCAATTTCACAATTCTCATACTTCAATACAAACTATTTATTAACAAGTCAATTTCATAATTCTCACGTGTTAGCCAAATAATCTATCAGACAAAAATCATTCTTCACTATAAGCAAACTAATGAGATTCCCCAACTTGGGGAGAAGTTACTTTTCCCAAATTTCACAATATAAGAAAAAATTTAGAAATATAAATATTAGGATACTCAATATTACATATTTAAAACACAAAATCAGACCGGTGACATCAACTCAGTTGAATGCATTTCCAAATTATCTTACAGAGAAAATCATTCATTTTATCACTTTTGACTTTCTATGTGAATCACATCTAAAACTCATTATAGAATAATCCAGCCCAGAGTAATACATTCAATTAAAGAAATAGTGACATAGTTAATATTTATATATTGCTTACCACGTAGCAGGCACTGTGTCAAGCACTTCACAGGAAAGTGGGGTACTAATGTTATTTTCTTTATACATTGGGAAAATAAGGTAAACAGAGGTGAAGTAACTTGCTTAAGGTCACACACCTAATAAAATTCTGAGACCAGATTTTAACTCAGGTCTTCCTGATACATGCATTTTCCAGTATGTCATTTTAATGCTAAATAACTTTATGTGATTTGTATTAAGTTCTGACCTACCAGCTGTCTTAACAGGAGTATGTGTCTCGCTATAAATGAGACCACATAATGATTTAACATCAGAACAAAATTTTGATCAGATCAAATGTGGATTTGTAAACACTAATGATAACATTAAACCTCCATTTTCCCAAGGGTCTACTGTTTTCAGTTCAGAGGTTCCTAGGGTGGGTGGTACTGCCTTCTGTAGATGCTGAAATGACCCAAGGGAAGCATAGTAGCCTCAGGTACAACTGGGGGGCATTAAAGAAAAATAAGGGGGCAGTAAACACATAAGGAAAGAAGGTAAGAAGATTTTGAAAAAACATTCCTACACATTTTTCATCTGTCGTATAACAGAGTTAAAGTCATAGTGACTATTTTCCAAATAAATATATAAAATGCAAGTTACAACCAATTAATGGTAAAGTCTGCCGACAGGTCTTAATAAGCAAGTGTTGTCAGGTAAACATGTCACAAATTGTTGGGAAGTCCAGCATTCATCAGCAAGAATGTGTGTGTGCAATGACTTGTTTACAATACGATACTCTATGGTTATATGATGCAATACTGTGTCATCAAAATTTCATTGCAGGAAAACACCTACAAATTTAAAATAAATTATTAAATTTAAGATGCATAATTTTTTTAAATATTTATATTTTTTTCAAATGACACAAATTTCAAAAACATTAAAGGGTTAAGAAAACAGATTTCCAGAAAGGTGTTGAGTAATTTTGTTTAGTTTATTTTTGAAAAGGGAGCAATAGAGAGTAGTTTGGGAATCTCTGAGTTAGCTCATTTTCAAAAAGTTTGTGGTGGCACTCCCCATAAATTTTTCCTTTTGAATCACCCAAAGAAATAAATCAATCTCTTTGATTTCTTTATTTCTTGATTTCACCATTCACTGTGGCTTTTCAATGGTAACTCTGGGAAGGTCAAAGAGGACGGGGCACATAGGCAGGAAATTCTCCTTATTAAAAAAGAAAGAGGATGCTATTCTCAAATAATTCAATGCAGCAGACATATTTCTATGTTTTCCATGTCATAAAAAATAACTAAAGTTTCTCATATCCTTCTTATCTCAATCAGAGCAAAACCTCCCTCAAATTTATTTCCAAAATTCCAAAATCCCTTTACTTTCAAGCCTTCCATTCACAGCATCAACACAGACTCCAACTTTCTTTAACTTTTCTCCCCATTCTTCTCTCATCCCTACTGGCTTAAACTTTCTTTCTCTCTTTATATATATCCTTCCAGTGGACTTTGATTAAAACCCTTCAAAACTGGATGTTTCTTTTTCTTCCTTTTCATATTTGAACCCACAATTGCTTATGTAGAGTATGACTACCTTGCAAAGGGTCCAGCTGAAATCAGATAACACACATTTGTAGTGGACTCAATCCCTAGAGCTTCCTAATTTTTTTCTGCTCTATTCACCAGCATGTAAATGGGAGCAAAATAAGTTAAGAGGGGGAGTAACCCAAGGCTGGGGTTGGACAGACTGTGATCAGTGTTAAAATAAACAGGCAAAATTTTTGAGAGTAGGATAGTGTAAAGTTGAAATAGCTCACCAAGGGATAGAGAAAGGGAAGGGAGGAAAGTATAGTCAGGAACAACTTTTGAAATACAACCAGTTCATAGGCTGTTGATGAAGGTAGGACAGTATCTTCCCCAAAACAGAGAACAAATATAAATGCCTCTCCTTCAACAGCTTCCCCTACTTTTCTTACGTTGTTACTGACATAACCTTCTTTATCTCTTCAATTTCCTCTTCGTGCCACAGTACCTGAAATTGACAATCATGTTCTTACAATTCTCGCAAGGACACCATGTAATGCAGTAACATTTTCACAAATAGCTTCAAGCAATTTATGTTCCTCACCAATCTCTTCACATCTCACAATATGCTATGAAAAATTCCTCACTCTAGCACTTCCTGTATCTTTCCTCAGCACTATAAAAATATATTGATTAAATTCATATATTTTTATCTCTGAGATGCTCAACATGTCTTATAAACTCTACTTATTGTATTCTAACCCAAATCTGTAATGGAGAAGTATTACTAGCTCTATGACTTGAGTAATATTTATGATATCTGACATTATTGTCTAGTGATTGTTTAGTGACACCCTAACACACACACACATACACACACACACACACACACATTTCCACAAGTATGATATAACGGAAAGAGGACCTCCAGGATGATGTGGAATTTTGTCCTAGCTCTCCCACTAACTAACTCTGAGTCATTTTTTTCAGTTGTATCCAACTCTTCATGACCCCATTTGGGATTTTCTTGGCAAGGATACTGGAGAGGTTTGCCATTTCCTTCTCCAACTCTTTATGGATGAGGAAATGAAGGCAAACAGTGTTAAGTGGCTTGTCCTGGATCATACAACTAAGTTCCTGAGGCCAGATTTGAACTCATGAATAGGAGTCTTCCTGACTCCAGGATCAGTACTTTATCCTCTGCAACACCTAACTGCCTCCTAACTAGCTTAGCAAGGATTTTACCTCTGTGGACTTTGGGATTGGACTAGGTGACGTGAGATAGTTCTTGGTCTCTGTCCTTGATCCTGTGATGCCATGACCTTGTGATTCATAAAATGGTGGAAGGAGAGGAAATAATTTCTAAAATTACATTCATGATTCTTATATTTTTGCCTGATGAAATTCCTAAAGGCCATTCCTATGGAATTCAGTGTGGTGCAGGGTAGAGAGTCCAAGGTATGGAGTCAAAGAAATTGGGTTCAAATTCTGCCTCTGCTACTTCCCCTCAATGTGACCTTGAAGATGTCCCTTAACTTCTCTAAGCCTCGAATATGAAGGTTAGAGAACTTCTGATATTCCTTCCAGTTCTAAATCTGAAATTCTATGATTTAAAAATGAAAATTCAAGTCTTTGGAAATATTGAAATAGTGTAGTGAATTAAGCTTTGGATTTGAAGTCAGGAAAACCAGAATTCATATCCTGCCTCAAACACTTACTAGGTATAAGCCCTGGGCACGTCATTTCATCTCTCTGGGTCTCAGTTTCCTCATCCGTAAAATGGGAATTTGGACTTGAAGAGCTCTGAGGTCATATCCAGCTATAGATCTGTGATAGTATCTAGATCTTCAAAGGGGTATTCAGTTTGTCACCAGTTTCAGGCACCTGATTCACTCATGTGGGTTACATAATTTGGTAGTTTCAAATCCTGGTTTTTCTGCAGCTGAGTTACCCACATAAAAATCTTACACATGCAATTTGATATATGTAGTTTAATATTATAGTTATCTTTCATAATCTACACTTGAAACACAAGTGGCAGCTAGGTCATGCAATGGATAGAGCACCAGTACAGGAATCAGGAGGACCTGAGTTCAAATCTCACCTCCGATACTTGACACTCACTAGTTGTATGACCTTGGGCAAGTCACTTTAACCCCCAATTGCCTCATCCTGAGTCATCTCCAGTCATCCTAATGAATATCAGGTTACTGGATCCAGATAGCTCTGGAGGAGAAGTGAGACTGGTGACCCACACAGCCCTCCCTCACTCAAAACAAAGTCAAGTGCAAGTCATGTCATCATTTCTCTGATGGCATAGTATTCTTCGGGAACAAAGGATGAACACACACATATTTTAAACACAAAATGAAAACCCTAAATCATAAAGGAGAGAGAAACAGAAGGATAAAGAAATTAATAGGAAAAATATAATAAAAGGCTATTTTTTTCCCCTTTTTACAGCAAATCCCTGCCCTGTACCTTTTGTGATCCCTGAGAATGCTCTTCTTTCTGAGAAGGAATTTTATGTTGGTCAGAATGTATCCATCAAGTGCCGAGAAGGCTATCTGCTACAGGGTCAAGCTGTTATTACCTGTAACCCTGATGAGACCTGGACGCCAACAAGTGCCAAGTGTGAAAGTAAGCTTACTGGTGGGATCTAAGTAAATGCAGCATAGCCTATATTTCCAATGTCATGTGACTTTGTCAAGTCCCATAATCTAATTATAGATTTTGTTTCAGCACTGGCCTCTTATAGCAGAGAGGCAGCCTTGTGTACTGAATGGAGGCCAACCTCTGAGCCAGGAAGGTCTGGGTTCAAGGCCCACCTCTGACACCTACTAGGTAGGACCCTGAGCAAATCAGTTTACTTTGTCCAGGGTTCCACAACCAGTAGGTGTCAGAGGCTGGACTTGAACCCAGATCTTGCTGGCTAAAACCCTGCCGCTGGACTCCCAATGACTCTGAAGTCACTCACTCTGAGTGGGGCTGATGACTTTGCATAGCTCTGTCTCACTTAAATCCAATTCAGTTGCACCCTCCTGACAACATCGGTCCTCGTTGAGAACAAGGTATGAACAACCACAAAACTGTGTGTTGTACCAACCTGAACTGGGAGAAGGAATTTCCTCACCTTGGGTTCCTAAGCAACTGAAATTACAGCTACAGTCCTTATTACCTACTTTATGATATCAACCTTGTCAATCTTGCAAATTCTAAGGAAAAATATTGTGCACTCCCTCTTACTATACTTCAGTTATCTAACATATTAAATCATAGATTTGGACTAGAGCAATGGTCCCCAGCCATTACAAGTGTGTGGACCCTTTCTTAATATATTACATAATTACATTGTCTAAAAAAGTTTAAGGACAATCACATCATGATATCAGCTAATTGAGAAGATATAGAACAACAAAATCCTGTGAGTTAGTAATGGCTTTAAGCAAATTTGTATTTTATTCATCAGAAATGCATATACATACACTCAGAAAATAATGCATATAAGACTTTTAATCTATTAAGTACACATTTGTTCATTTATAGTACCATACAGTGTTATTATTCCATCCCTCTGAAGGGTCCACAACTCACAGATTAGGAATCACTAGACTAGCCAATCTCCAAGGACCTTTCCAGTTATAATATTCTATACCAGAATCAAAGACTAAAGAGAATAAAATTTCAAAATGCAGCCAGAAATAAGAAGGTTTTTTTTTTGCTTGAGTAAACATACATGCTAGAAATTTTTTCTTTTTTTTTTATTTGGGAGTGCAGCTATCAGCTGGAAGAAAGCAAGAAAAGGAAGGAGGAAGGAGGGAAAATAGAAGGAAGGAATCACTGAATTTTTTTTAAGCACATAACAAAGAACATAAAGGAAAGACAAACAAGCAGGACATCTTTGCTTCTTGCTCAATTTATTGTATATTTAAAAGGGAAAAAACTATACAGAATATAGATTTGAAATTTCTTATGTAATTATTTTTCAACTTTATTACTTTATGTTCATTTTATTTGATGTTTTATTAGATGTTCATTTTATTTGATGTTTATTTAAAAAAAAATTTTTTTAAATATCTAAGGAGAACAAAACAAAATGTATCCTGCTCAACACACTCTGTATCAATTTAAAATGTTTCTCTCTCTAGATAATGGCACACCTAAAAAACTACTTAGGATATGTCCTGAGAGGAAGTGTTCTAAAACTCACAGTTCAGCAACAGTTTTGCCTTGTGAAACTTCTGTTAATGTTTGTCTTATACATTTAACTCTTCTATACTTCTCACATCTTCATATCTTATCTCCTATGTCTCCAACTGGATTGTAAGCTCTTTTAGGATTGAGATTGGGTTTTATACATTTTTGTACACAATGCTTAGAGTAATGCCTTGCACAAGGATCTGGAGTTGGAAAACTTGGGTTTACCAGCTGGTGTGACTGTAACCAAGTCCCTTTCCTTCTCTGGGTCTCAATTTCCTCATGTCTTGAAAAGAGGGAACTGAGCCAGATAATCTCTAAAGTCCTTTCCAGCTCTCAATTATATGAGTACGTATTGTGTGCAAGGCATTGCCAAGTACAATGGCCAAAGAAGGTACTTATATTCTAGTAAGAGTGATAAGACAATTGCACAAATAGTGCAATGTGATCTAAAGTAACTGATAAGTGGTGGAAACAAAGGTTCTATTATTGAAATTACACCTGTGAATCCACCTGAAGTCCTGTTCATTTGTCTAGTAAAAACACAACCTCCAATTTCTCAAATAGATATACAAACTTTTAAGTAGAAAAATCAATCAAGTTGGTAGAATGTTCCCTCTAAAGCTATCACATTTCTTTTTCAATAAGACATTTTCTTAACATCTTATACTGTGATTCTACTTCATAATTACTGTTGTGTTGTGTTGTAGCCTCTTCAATCCTGCCATGTATCTCTCTATTCCTCTCTGAATAATACTTATTTTTAATTCTTTAGAGACCACAATATTCCACGATTGGTAGTCAGTGGTATACTAGAGTTGGTTTATGCCAGCTCACCAGAGCAGATTGTTAAATTTTTAGTGTGAGCACTTATACCTCAGAAATTGGAAAATACTATATATCATGGCTTCATTTATTGCTTGGTTGATTGTTTAGACTGAAGAAAATTTTGGAGAAAATGATAATACTACATATTAAACTTTAAAATGCCATGCATACATTTTTCTATTGGTGTAGTTGTCAAACATTTACCAGGACATGTCTAATTAAAGTAGAATTTTATGGCATTAAAATATATTCATTTATAAAAAGTAATATTCAAAATTTCTCCTAGTGTAAATAACACCCTCATCTACATTACCCCATGTGTTAAGCTGTTCAAGTAACCACAAGCTTCATAGTCCTATAATAGGTGTTATGTGTTGAAGAAGAATCAATTATGAACATTCAATACGGTTATGCTTCATGGCACAATCATACAAACCAATTCCCATGCAGAGAGAGCTCTTTCAACCCAGTCCTGTTAGTGGGATGCAAATATTCATTCTTAATTCGTTAAAGATTTTCTTCCCTAGGTTTATAAAGTTGATCTCCAACCTTTGGGTGATAGCTATCTCATCAGACCTCATTTTGCCAAAAAACTGTTGCAGATATTATATGAACATGTCATTCTGTAGAATAGTAACACAAGATCAAAATGTTCCTCTGGACACTATAAATAACATATCAGTGGGCCGTGTAGTAGGCAGACCTATAACTGACTCTTTTATTTAATTTAGAGATCTCATGTGGACCTCCGGCTCATGTTGAAAATGCAATAGCTCGTGGTATACATTACCAGTATGGAGACTTGATTACCTATTCTTGCTATAGTGGTTATATGTTGGAAGGTTCCCTTAGAAGTGTTTGCTTGGGAAATGGAACCTGGACATCACCACCTACTTGCAGAGGTATGGGTAGACTTGATTTGTTATTTTTAATGTGTGTGAATCTCTTGGAAAATTGACATAGAAAACTCAGCTTAAGATTGGTATCTGTTTAATGTACTGATTTATTTCAATAAACATGTTATTGAGTACTTATCATGTATAAAACATACTATTCTGTGGTGGGTATACAAAGATTAGACTGAAACAATCCCTTCCCTCAAGGAGTCTATGTTCTTTTGGTGCATACAACATGTACACAGTTGAGGGAAAAACAATGTAAGAGAGCATTCATGACTGGAGAGATCTGGGAAGGCTTCCCAGAGGAGGTGGTATCTGACTTGAGTCTTAAAGAAAGCTAAGGATTCTAAGATAATAAGTTATTAATTTCTAATATATACAATTGTTATGGTGCTTATTGTAAGATTTTTTAAAGAATACATTTCAGGTAGTGAAGTGATTTAAAGAAATGCATTTTAGGCATTTATTTTTAAATTTCCTGTAAGGGTAAAGAATTGGGATTTATGAATTGCAATATGAATACAGTATTCCTTATTCCTTGACATATTGTTATGCACTGAAGAGTCGAGCCTCAAAATATAAGATGATCTTAAATGATATCAATAAATACTCTAAAAAGTTTAATCCAAACCAAGTAGATGAAGAATGCCTATTTTGCAGACTAAGGTATATAGATGTGTAAAGATTTCATTGAGCTTCTCCTACCACTTCATCAATCTAGTATAGCCTCTGTAGATGGATAATCTTTACTTGAATAAGAGAAAAAAAGCAGACTAAATAACACAGTATATTCAGTGAACCCAAGATGTTCTTTGTAATGAAAACCCACCCATATTCTTCCAGCAATCCTACATGACTGCAAATTCTGGAGCATCATCACTTTCAAAGGACTTAACTTGCAGGTAACCCCAGGACAATAGAGAGAGATACATAGTGGACATAAGGCAACTGCAGTGTATCATCAGTGATGATTTTAATGTTTTGAAAGATATGAATGAAAGATATGGTGATCCAGCCATGTAGCAGGAGCAAAAAGAAAATATAACAGATAGCCTGGGTATTTCATGAATATCCACCTAATAACAAAAGACTAAGACAAGAGTCTCCAACATATTCGGTAGACCACTAATGAAAGATTTATGGGAAAAGCTAATCAAATCATTTAAATAGTTGTGGCTCTAGCTGGAAGGAGTTCTTTCTTTTTCTTTATGTATGCAGTAAAGTTTTTTATTTTATCTTGTTTTGTTTTTGACCCATGACTTCATTTAGTAAACTTTTGGTGATAAAACTCCAGTAACTAGGCAATTGATCATCCTAGAGAACTGCCTGGGCACTTAACAGTTAATGTGACATGCCCAAGACTAGATAACCAGTATGTGGCTAAGGCAAAATGTGAGCTCAGCTCTTCCTGACTCCAAAGTCCTTTCCACTATTCCATGATGCTTCTCCATGTAATTAGTTATAATGTCATATATCATGCTTCCTCATCTATAGAATGAAGCAGTTGGTTTAAGATTATTTGTATTCAAAGGTCCATTCCAGCTCTGACATTCTTTGACCCCATATTGGGATAGAAGATAGGCATTTTCAAAGAAAACCTACAAATGTCTTTATCTTGTGGACTCCTGCTTCAGGGGTCCCATTTGTGAAAGGGGGGAGAAAAGCAGGGTAGGAATCTGTTTGGACTTTTGCTTCTGTGCCTCTGCTGGGAAAGACATTTTCCTAATGCACCATGAACTCTCCAGTGGTGCTGTGGTCTCATCACAGAAAGAGTCAGAGTCACAGGCAGTGTTTATTCTTTCCTGAGAGGAGGGAAAAGGGGGGTCAGCTAAATAGAACCTTTACTGCATCTAGCTAGACAGTATGATAGGGAAGAGAAAGAAAGTAGAGAATGCTTAGCCCTGACCTCCTATAAAATCAACAGTTGGTGTCTCTGGATTCATGCCAAATAAATGTATTCTGAGAAGAAAACCTCATAGCTACAAGGTGGAGTGACATGACATACATAGTCAACATAGAAGTTGTCATGGTCACTATGTGAAATTTGTGTATTTGGAAATAGTGATGATAAATGGCTGTGTGACTAACCTACATGTTTGCTAACACATCCAAGCTTAAGAAACATCCCCACTGAATATGCCTGGAGCTGAGACTTGCAGACAGAGAGAGAGAGAAACTCTGGCAAAATTTAATTGAACTGGAGTCTTTGATTCTCCACCATTGGGTAATCAGGAAAGTCAAAACAGACACAAAAGTTTAATGATTTTCAGTTTGGAAAGGAACCTCTGAGTGTTTGAAAGATTAGCAAGTTTCCAAGGACTGGTTATAAACTGATATTGAATATTTTGGTTGTACAATATGAAATATTGGCTAAACCAGAAGCTGATATGCAGGAAAAGAACATGAACTGGTTAAACATCTGCCACGTTGGGCACTGACTGTTTCATTGTACAAATTTCACCTTTTGATATGTAGTAGAACAAATAGGCCATGATTTTACGTAAGACTCTTGTTTTATCTGAACATCAGATATCCTGAGTATGCTAAAGTATAAAGAAAAAGAACTTATGTTTTTGTTTCTATGTCTGTGAAAAAGTAAAATGAATTGACTCCCAAAAAGGAATTATTTCTGGTTTACAACAGAACCACAGTGAAATACAGAGAAATTCCTCATTCTTTTTTCCCATCACACACATGCAGAGGAATACCTAGACACTGAATTGTCTTTCCCCCAAACCCAGGCTGATGGAATTGAGGCCACTCAACATTCATCAGCACTTAAGTTTTTTGGTTTCCTGTCATCTATAAATTATGTATATTCCATAATGTTTCCAGAGGAAGATAGAATGTGGTTAAAAAACTATGGATAAAGTCTTTTTTTTTTAATGAAACAAAATGTCTGCAAAAACTTTCTCCATTGCGAACTATGAATTGTTCTCTGTACTTGACTCTTTTCAATATTTATCTACTGAGAAAGGAATCATAATGCCAGTCTGGAAGGTCAGAGAGTTTGTGAAATGAAGAAAACTTAACTTTACTGATGCACCATTTTCTGAATTCTTGGGATAGGAAAGGACAACTTTTTTAAAAAGTCTGTGGGATTTGAAGGGAAATAAGGGCTACTTGAACTCTCTATGATATCAAATATAATAATTCTCCTGTCTGTGAATTCACTCTTTTCTTAATAACTACCTGAAAAGTATATTGTACTGCTTAGTAGCACTTTTAATTTGGGCCAGTAAAAGATCTTGGTCGTTTTGGAAGGCACAATGACTTGAGTTCAAATTTGGCCTTAGACAGTTATTGGCTGTACAACCCTGGCAAGTCACATAACCTGTCTTTCTCAGTTTCCTCATCTGTAAAACAGGGATAAGAACAGCAGCTCAGTTATTGTATGGATCAAATGTATAGTATTTGCAAAGCATTTAGCATAGTGACTAGCAGGTGCTATATAAATGCCTATTCCCTTCCCAGTTTGGTTGGACTACAGAGTATAGGAAGTAATATATAATAATGTTGGTCAGATTGATTGGGTTCAGGTTGTGAAGGGTTTTAAAAGATAAATCTAAGTACTAAAGTATAGACATGCTGATACTAGGAAACTTGGGGTGATGATTACTTATCAGCATATAAAACCAAAGATTAGTTACCTTTCCAACCTGACCAGAGGGATCAGTTAGACTCATGTTGCCATGTTTGCACTATGTGGTTTACTCCTGATCTGTTTGCACTACTATATTATGCAAATCTTATTTATTTTTATTCATCTCATTACACAGCAGTTGAGAGTATTATAAATTCCAAATGTTCTATGGCAACATTTCTGGCTACTTTTATATCACAGATGCCTTTCATCAGTGACTGTATCCCATAACACGTAACTAACATTTCATATCATGTGAAATTTATTCAAATGGAAGGTTGATATATACTGAATATGAGGAAGTTTACCAGGAACACCAGATCATTAGGAGGACCATCCTAACACCATGTAAACATGGGACTAGTGATTCATAGTTCCCTTTATGGTTCTATCTCCTAGGTAGGCTACGACTCAAGTCTATGTGATTCTTCTTGATTTGGTCATTTTTTTAAATCAGACATATGGACCATACAGATTGGTTGAGTAGAATGATCCTGAACTTATAACACTTACTAACTGTATGACCTTGAACAACATATTTAACTTCCCTGTCCCTGAGTTTGCTTATCTATAAAATGGAGATAATCAGTTTTGTATAAACCAACACCATAGAAATGTATTAGGGAAAGAGAGAACTAAATAAATGAGTCATTGGTAGCGGTAATATGATATAATCATCCTCACAGACAATACAATAGGCCAGTGTCAGAATTAAAAATGAAACCAGTATGACTAGCTACATTATCCACTAAGCTACATACGTTCTTTCTTATTTCTCTCATTTCATAAACTCAGGATTATGTTAAAGAGATCCTTGTGTTACCAACCCCTTATGTATTTCTTGGATGCCTGCTATGAGTACAATTCCACAGTAGGTGCTACAGAAAATATAAGACAAAGATAGAGTCATACTAGGAACCTAGTTAGAGAAAGGAGATTCATACATAGAAAATAACAGTAAACAAGAAAGCAAGGGTTGTGTTGAATTTTTAGTACGATTCTAAGTACTGTGGTGGCATAGTAGATAGCATGCCATGCCTGGAATCAGGAAGACCTGAGTTCAAATTTGCCCTTACTTGCTGTGTGACCCTGGGGAAGTCACTTAACCATGCTTACCTCACTTTCCTCATAAAATGAGTTGGAGAAGGAAATGGCAAACCACCTCATTACCTTTGCCAAGGAAACCCCAAATAGGGTGCCAAAGAGTTGGATATGACTGAAACAACTGAACTACAATAACTAAGTGCTGAAGAAATTTAGAGAGTCAGAGATTCTTGAGGGCCAGAAAAATCAAGGAAAGAAAGGGGGAGATCTATGCCAGGTCTTAAATAATAGGAAAGAATTAATTAGAGAAAGTGAAAAAGGAATTTTCAAGGAGAAGCAGCACACATGGAGGCACAGAGGAAGTTCACGTTCATTGGATAGAGTCTAGACCAATTAATTAAAACAAAAGACTCAATATCCAAAATGTTCTTTTTTTGCATAATATTTATTCAAATTGAAATAGAGCCTGTTTCTCCCCACTCCCATCAAGACTTTCAAAGTTCACTCTCATGGGACTAACAGATTTATCCGTAGAATCTGAGAACCCTAACAACTTCCCACCCAGCCAGCATCCCACCTTATCCTCAGCTGCTCTATCCTGTTAGATGCTTCTGCTCTACTTTCTGTCTTCCCTTGCTTCAGTTGGGAAACAGATCAATTCAGTAGAACATAAGCTCCCCAATTGCAGGGACTTTCTCATTTTTGTCTTTGTACCTGAGCAGCTTGCACAGTGCCTAGTGCATCACAGGTACACAATAATGCTTATTGAGTTGCGGCAAATTGGATTACACTTTCAAAGGAGCCATTACAATATTGTGATCACTCTTCCCCTCTGAAAAGGCTGGAAATTTTTTGAATGAAAGGATGACTTGATGAAAGAGCAATGAGTCTCTGATATACTGGATGAAAGCAACAACAAATTTCTTCTTTGATATAGATTCTTTTAGAATGAATAGGGTAGATAGTGCACAGCAAATCCACTTCTTAGTAGATGTTATCTGATTTAACAAGGCTTATTAAAAAAAAATGGACAAGTGTTTCATCTCTCCATATCCCTCTCTCCACCTTCAAAACAAAGCAATATATGCCTTCTAAAACAAAAGACATACACGTGCACATGCATACACACACATACACACATACACTTTTAATTTCTCCAGTACTGGATGTTATATGAATGTTAAAAAATTCTATGTAAGTTGGATGGGACCTCACAGGTCATCTAGCTCATCTTTCTACACAGGACAGGAATTCCCTTTATAACAACTGTGCCATTTGGTTCATTTAGTTTCTGTATGAATACCTCTAGCAACAGGAAGCTCAGAATACTCTTAGGTTAGGTATTCTCTAGCTCTAATTGTCAGAAAACTCTGGCTCAAATGAAACTGAAATCTTTCATTACGTCATTTCTATCCATTGGATAGAATTTGACCATATGGAGCAACAAAAGATCTCTCCTCCTCCTTCTACCTCTTTTCTTTACCCTTCACAAATGCAAGGTGCTTCAGTGTGGAAAATGACACCTGTCAATGCTAAACACAACCTACTCTTACAGAAGCAGCTAGTTGGCACGCAAACAGAGTACTGAGCCTGGTATCAGGCATACCTGAGTTCAAATCCAGTATCAGACTCTTACTGGCTATGTCATCCAGGGCAAGTCATTTAAGTCTATTTTGCCTTAGTTTCCTTAATTGCAAAATGGGGGTAATAACAGCATTTACCTTTGAGATATCAAATGAAATAATATTTGTAAAGTGCCTCACACTGTGCCTGGTACATAGAAGGCTCTTAATAAAGGCTTGTTTCCTTCTTTCCTTATGCCCCAAAACTCCGAAATTAGAATAAGGGGGAAACTAGGAGGACATTTTGTTATTCTATTTCATGGGGGCACCAATTGGTATAATATTTAGGAACTCTAAATGCTAAATAAGGACATTATTTGGGGGTGAGGAGTGATGGTACAGGAAGAGGGAAAACCAGCAGACGTGCTGGCTACTTTGCTGTTCATGGTCTAGCTATTTGTGATTCTGGGGCAGCTAGGTGGTGCAGTGGATAGAGCACTAGTGCAGGAGTCAGAAGGACCTGAGTTCAAATCTCACCTCAGACACTTGACACTCACTAGCTGTGTGACCTTGGGCAAGTCACTTAGCCCCAATTGCCTCATCCTAGGTCATCTCCAGTCATCCTGATGAAGATCTGGTCACTGGATTCAGATGACTCTGGAAGAGAAGTGAGGCTGGTGACCTGCACAGTCCTCCCTCGCTCAAAACAAAGTCAAGTGCAAGTCATGTCATTATTTCTCAGATGGCATGGTCTTCTTTGGCAATGAAGGATGAGCACACACACATTTGTGCTTCTAATATCTTTCAATGGCTTTGGTTCCAAATATCTACTGTCTTTCAGCTCTCTGTTATGGTCACTGACTAACCACAAAACCACGAATTTGTAAAGTATTTGCTACTAAAAAGTGTACAAAGTGGACAGGAGGACTTGATCACTTCTGCCTCTAGCAATCTCCCTAATACAAGGACAGCCCTTCAAATGTTTAAAAACATATCTCAAGTCTTTTACTAGTTTTACCTTCTCTAACATAAACACAGTCAGACCTATCAACCATACTCATATGGCATGATTTCTAAATACCTTATTATCCCTAGAGGTTCTCCTCTGAGAAACCTACAATATTTATCAATATTCCTCTAAATGTGAATGTAATATTGTAGCTAGAATTAATCCTGTCAAAGAACATAAGAAAAATTAAGATCTGTACACTCTTCTATTTCTGCAGCCAAAATTTACGTTAACATCTTCAGCAGCTGGATTATAATTTTGACTCATATTCATTGTTTAGATAATTTTAAAAAACACACACTTTTTAAATACAAAAGTACTGTCAACCCCGAAATTCTCTGTTATGTCATTGTTCAGTTGACATTTTTAACTAAGTATTGTACTGCTTGTTTCAGTCTGATATTTCAGCCTTTTGAGATTATTTTTAATCTTAATTCTGACATGTACTCCAAAATCTAACTCCATCAATTTTGAAATTGTCCAATATATTTTCCATTCATTTATAAATCTAAAAAGCTGATAACCTCTACTAAGTTTTCATTAAAAATGGTGACAAAAGTGTTGAGTAGAGTAGGCCAACAGACAGCACTCAGCAATTTCGATACCCAAGTGAGAAAATGCTAAGCTCATTATTAACTTGTCCACTCACAGTTATCACCCAAATATATCACGCCAATTACAGCTATTGCTGAGTTAATGCTACAAGGGGATTTCGCTATTGGTGTTTTAAAAGACAATTTCATTGTGACATTACCATGAGATCCATTTGTAAAAATGAATTCACAGTTCATGTATTTTATCTAAGGATGAGAGTTTGGACTTGTAAGATATAATTTAAAAAGAAAAACTGACACCAGTAATACTGGCCCGTAGAATTGCAATAAGCCTGCTTTAAGATGAAAATCTTTCTTTTCTGTGTGTGCATTCCCACTGATGCTTCAAACTACCAATCTTTTGGAATTATCCTTTGTTCACATGCCAGTGACCCCTGGCAGTGACAGCCTCCCTACTTTACATATATGGCGAGGAAAATATCTTATTCCCTGTAAAGCACTCATTTTAAAATGAGTCATTAAAAGTAGCAATAGTAGCAACTCAAAATCATATATTTTATAACTCACAGCAAGACTGCAGAGCAAATTGGATAGAGGGCCTACCTTGAAGCCCTTGAAACCTGGATTCAAGTCTTACCTTTGACATGCGTTGGTTATGTGACTCTAGGCAGATCATGACCTCCCTGTATCCTAGGCCATACTGGAATACTATAAGTTACGGAGAAGTGTAGATCTGCTTTGGTGGAAGGAGCTTTCTCACCTGGGATTTTCCTTTGCCAATGAAATCATAGGTCTAGTCCTTATCTTTTACAATCCTCAAATTGCATTTTGGTCCCTATCTCCTATCTTTACAAGAACAAGAACTTTATATCATAAATCAGGCAAAGTACTTTCACAATCTTACAAATAAGTAAAATGAAGTTCAGTGACATGCCTACTATCAGTGTCCACATAGACCACATACCTACCGTCAATGCGTTTTCTGAATCTAGGTCCCGTGTACTTCCCATTATCACTTTCTGATGGGACCTTTTCCCAGTAACAGTTGTCCAAGACAGTGACATCAAACTCAGATAGAAACAGGGGCCACTAAACCATACACCAGGATCCCAGTGGGCTTCATATTTTTTTGAAAACCACACATTGATATTGTCTATATTTTATGGTATTTTTATTTAGTTGGCTAAATAATTCCCCATTACATTTTAATATGGTTCGGTTGTACTCTAGAGGCTCAGGAGCTCTGTGTTTGATATCTCTGGTCTAAGAAGAGATTTTTTTTTGAGCTGGGGGAGGGCTTAGAGGAGAGAGTAAGGATCTATATTCAAAGCACAGGGTCCTCCTGAAGGAAAGAAAGCTTAGATAGGTTGCTCAGGGCTGAGAGGGAGCATGTGGAGGGTGGTGCATCCATTCAAAGAGCATTGCAAAGACATCAAACACTGGCCTCTGCTTAAAAACTGTAGTTCCAATGGCTCCAGTTTAACTCAAGGATCAATTACAAACTCCAGTCCTTAGCGTTTAAAGCTCTTTGCAACATGTCCCCTTCCTATATCTCCAGTCTCCTGAATGCACTGCTCCCATTTATGTACTCTATGGACAGTGGAGTTCAAATCCAGCCTCAGACACTTATTAACTGCATGACTCTGGCTAAATCACTTAACCCTGTTTGTCTCAGTTTCCTCATTTGTAAAATGAGTTGGAGAAAAAAATGGCAAATCAATTCAATTTGCCAAGAAAACCTCAAAAGGAATCACAAAGAGTCAGACATGACTGCAAAAACTAAACAACAACATGCACTCTACAATGCAACCACATTGACGTACATAGCGCTGTTTTCCCAGCATGGTGCTCTAGCCTTCATCTCCTCCATCTTGGTTTCTTTTCCCACTCTAGAAACTCTTCCTCTTCAGTGCTGCTTCCTGGTTTCCCTAACTTCCTTCAAGATACTCAGCTTATACCACCTTCTGCCAAAGGTCCCATCAGTTACTGGTGCCTTCCTAACCAAAAATAGTTCGTAACTGCTTCATTTGCATCTAACATATATTTATACCATACCAGTTGTTTTCCCTGAAAGAATGGGAGGTTCTTAAGGGCAGGGACTATTTCTTTGTATCCCTGGGACCTAGCACAGTGCTTGGCACATAGGATGTGCTTAATAAATGTTTGTTTCATCGATTCATGCACTTCTCCCCTCCTCCTACCTTTATTTATCTGCAGGTATTTTCATGACCATTGCAACTAGTTAATAAAAATGTAAAACAGTAAAGATGCAAGAAATGCTTTAAAAATAATGTCCTCCAACATCTTTTTTTTTTAAAGATATGGACAGTGAGGTAATTTATGCAGAATCTAGTTAATGAAAGAACAAGGATTAGAACTTGGATCCTCCTAACTCCTCAACCATGGGGAGGTCTTCCCCTATACTGTAGTGCCTGCTACTTTTAAGTCACGTTTCTTTTCTTTAAAGATTTGAGTACATAGTATAAATTTATGATCAATTGTAGCTAAAAGCAAGAGAGGAAAAGTGCTACTTTATAAACAATCGTGCAACCTAGTATTGTAGAGAAAGCCTTATACATGCTACATTGTGGTCATGTGGATTACTGATTCCATATTTCCCTATTCCCTCCCCCCACCCTACCCCTATAAATATAAAACATTTCTGTATTGGTCATTTTATACAAGAAGACTTAAATAAAAGAAAAAAATTAAAGAAGTAAAGTGAAAAATAGCAAACTTCAGTCTGTATTCAATCAATAGCAGTTCTTTCTCTGGAAGCAAAAACTGTGCTTCCTCATTAGAATGAAGGATAAATGATGGTTTAGGTTAAAGAAAAGTCTTTGGTGGCAAGAGCATCTTTAATTATATCTAAATTGCTATATAGATGTTGACAATTAGGTACTCTCCACATGTGCTATAAACAGAACAAATGAGAGATACACTGTACTTTGACATGAAAGATTCAGGCGTTGCTTATTTGTTGAAGGGGAGTAGTAGGATAGATAGGGGATGGATTGCCAGGGTTGTTTGAACTCGTGAAATTATTGGTATGCAAAACTCCAGATGATAAATTTGCTGTACTAATGTTCAATATATATCCTGTAGCTTATATTCACAAAGAGTTACTTGGAGCACTGAAAGGCCACATGACTTGTCCAGAGTCATGTGGAAGAGGCAGGTCTTAAATCTAGGTCTTTCTGATGCTGAGGTCAGCACTTTATCTAAGCAAAACTGAACAGTCAGAATGGGAGACCATGAAATTGTGTTCCTTATAATGTAACATATTTGAGAGTCCTCCCTTAAAGACAAAATGATAAAATTAAATGGTCTTCAAAGGTCCCTTTGAGATTGGATTTTCTGCTTCTCTGACATCAGGAATTTTGATTGTTGAATGTATGTGTGTGTGTATGTGTGTGTGTGTGTGTGCATGCACGCATCCTCAAAACATCCAGTTGTGTACACTAGATAATTGACTAAGTCTGAGATTTCTTAAATCAAGATGTAGAGACAAGCAGTGATGTACTATAGTAACAGCCAATAAGAATCTCTACATGGTCAACTTCCATCTGGAAGTTTATTTCACTTGAAATTCAAGAATCAAGGACATGTTATGAATGGGAAACTAGCCATGGTGATTCTCATGACTGTTATTCTTTTATAGCTGTCTGTAGATTCCCTTGTCAAAATGGAGGAGTTTGCCAAAGGCCCAATGCATGTACCTGCCTGGAAGGCTGGATGGGACGCCTCTGTGAAGAACGTGAGTGTCTTTTATTAACAATCTCTAGCAAAGATATGTGTGTGCATATGCCTAGGACAAGAACATGTCCTAGACATGTCCAAGAACATTCTCATAGTAGGATCACACATAGAAAGGGTGTGTGTGTGTATGTGTGTGTGTGTGTGTGTGTGTGTGTGTGTAGCATTAGAGCACCTGTCTGGAGTCTTTTAGCTCAGAAGGTCATCTCGAGAGTGAGCTTTGCCTTTGGAGGAACTTATTTCATTTGTTGGTGATTAATATGAAGAGGAAGCAGAGCATAGCAGATAGAAAACCTACTTTGACTTATTTGTACAAAAATATTTATAGCAGCTCTTTTTGTGGTGGCAAAGAATTGGAAATCAAGAGGATGCCCATCAATTGGGAAAATGGCTAAACAAGCTGTGAGATATGATTGTAAATGACAAACAGGATGATTTCAGAAAAACCTGGACATGAAATGATACAAAGTGAAGTGAGTAGAACCAGGAAATGTTGTACACAATCATAGCAATCTTGTACAATGAACAACTATGAATCACTTAGCTATTCTCAGCATTACAGTGATCGAAGACAACCCTAACGGACTAATGATGAAGCGTACCATCTGCCTCTAGGGAAAGAACTGCTATTGATTGAATACAGACTGAACTTGGCTATTTTTCATTTCTTCCTTTAATTTTTTCTTTTATTCAAATCTTCTTATACTAAATGACCAATACAGAAACATTTTATATAATTGTACATGTATAACCTATATCTGATTGCTTACCATCTGGGGTGAGGTGGAGTAGGGAAGAATAGAATTTGAAACTTAAAACTTTAAACCAAAATGAAATGTTTTGGAAAAAAAAGAAAAAATCCACCTTGGAGTGAGAAAAACTTGGGTTCAAGTCTTGCCCATGATACATACTGGCCATGTAACTCTGGGAAATTTATTTAACTTCTCAGTGCCCTCTAGACAATTATCTCAGATTATAAGTTGTCCAGTCTGTACTCTTATGCATTGATAGGAGTTCCCTACCCAGAAGTTCTCTACAGCTCTAACTTCACTGAAAACAAAGGACCACTACTGCCACTACCACCACCAACAGCAGCAGCAGCTGTAACCCTGCCTCTAATAGCTCTAAACCCCTATTTCCCACCTCAAAAAAAAAAATAGAGAACTAGGCAGTTGGCTACATGCATGAACAGTAATTCTAGTCTGCTTTGACATCATTTAAGTTAATAGGCAATAGACTCTTTGGAATGCAATTTGGCTTCAGATATTAAATTCTAGTCATCTAAAATTCATATCCCATCCCATTCAAGGGAAGAGTACAGCTTTCTTATGGAGAGACACTTGTAACAAAGTTCTTAGGCACATAGAATTTAGAGTTGGAAGTGTCTTTAGGGATCATCTACTATACCCCTATATCCTACTCTTTGTTTAGCTAAAACTAGGGCTAAAAAATTCAATGACTTGCCTGAGGTCACATAGGTAATAACTGACAAAGCCAGGACTCAAACCCATTGTCCATCCTGTCCACTGCCTTTTACAATATAAGATATTGTATACCCTATATTACACACACACTCACACACACATGCACACACACATGCATGCACACATGCACACACACATGCACACACACGCACGCACACTCTCCATGGGCCCTTTTCTTTCCTACCACACATATAGAGAGGCCAAGTATGTCACACTTGTCATTGTTATTAGTCTCCTCTGACAAGTATCTTGCTTATCCGGTACAACTTAGGCTCACCATTAAGAATGTAACTCTTCTTGCGTAAGAAAACTAGGAAGTGCATTTAGGTTCCCTTTAGAATTGTAATTTTTGGTCCTTAATTTAAAAAGCAGAAACATTGCTGTTCATATAAGGGTGTTAAACTTCCCTAATTTTATTGAGATTGACTGATGTGAACCATGAGAAGAAACAGATCTCTGGTGGCATCCAAATGAATTTATATTCAGGCATTTTGAGGTGCCCCTTGCTTTAAAAAACAGTAATAATCAACCCCTTGTAGAAATCTTCAAACAAAAGTGTGAGCATTTTAAACTAAGTCAGAAAAGAACTTAGCATAATGAAAAGATTTCTTTTTGGTAAACCAACTTTCCAAAGCACTGACACACGTTATGTGCCTTCCATTCACTTAAACCCTTAATTCATCTTTTCTTACTCTTTTTTATTAACATACACTGAAACAACAAGGAAATACTTGCTTATTAAAGTCTGTCAGTCCATGGTTAACCCAATCTTTCTATTGACATTCATCCCAAGTGCTCTCTAACTTTTAGTCTCAATGACTAAAGGCTGAGGCTCAGAACAATCACATGACTCCTGTGCAATCAAAGCTAGTAAGTATCCAAGGTGGTTAGGGCAGCTGGGTGGTGCAGCGGATAGAGCACCAGTGCAGGAGTAAGGAGGACCTGAGTTCAAATCTCACTTCAGACACTTGACACTCACTAGCCATGTGACCTTGGGCAACCCCAGTTGCCTCCTTCTGGGTCATCTCCAGTCATCCTGATGAATATCTGGTCACTGGATCCATATGATTCTGGAGGAGAAGTGAGGCTGTTGACCTGCACATGCACAGTCCTCCCTCACTCAAAACAAAGTCAAGTTCAAGTCATGTCATCATTTCTCAGATGGCATGGTCTTCTTAGGCAGCGAAGGATGAACACACATCTGAGGTGGTATTTGAAACTAAGTCTTCCTGACATCAAGCCCAACAACTCTTTCAATTATGCCAGGTTTCATCTTTACAACCAAAGGCAAATATGGTGAAAATTCTTGCTTGTAAATCTCGTTTAAAAACACAAACAAATAAACTGTCTGGACCATGTATTGATTTATGACTTCTCTTGGGACTGGTCCTTTAACCAGTTTTGAATCTGCCTAACTTGCATCACCTTATAAGCATCTCTCCATTTCACTGTTGTTTATCTATAGTTGCTTCTGTTCCTCTAGCTATAGTATTTCCATCAGTCCTGTATAGACAGTGGGTTTTCAAGATCTTTAAACTTTAAAGCCTGACAAGTGAAAATGTCAAGGTTCATTTTCTTGGCTGTGTTTAACAAAGCCCTTATATCCTAGAAAACCCATTTTCTACTCATGGTGATCTGCCAACTTGATTTAAGCTGTAGCCCTAAACACATCAAAAGGGAAAGACAGCTGGCTTACTATGTTCTACTTCTGAGAATATACAAAGAGACTGCAGTGTCAAGGGAAGGTCTAGCAATTTCTAAGAAATGTTTTCATCACTTTTATAAATATTCATACCTAGAGATTAAGAGAATATCTTCATGTCAGAGTAGAAGTCCCTGAGGTTTATTAAAATACAATACACATTCTGAGAGCCAAGGGCTTTAACTAAACCAAATTGTCTAATTTGGTCTGGTACATCTCACAGAAGAAAAAACATTAGTACATGCCTGACTTAGCCTCTCAAGAAGTAGCCAGGGTCATTTAGAGACTTACAGATGGCTGCCTATATCTGAGCAGACAGGCATGGTGGAGAAGGAGGAATCATAGCTGAATACTAGGAACACAGATCTTTAAAATATAAACACTCCAGTGTTATTGTTTTAAATTAAAATATTTATTAAGCACTTACTATGTGCCAGGTACTATGCTAAGATCTGCAGATACAAATACCAAGAGACATTTTGTCACCTCCATCAGACTGTGAACTCCTTGAAGTCAAGGGCTTACTTGCCTTTGTTTTTCTCAGCACTTAGCATAGTGGGCTGACATTTTCCAGGGATAAATTTCTTATTTTATAGTAGCTTTTATTACTCTAATTATAAAGTATTTACATCTCTCTGTGTATTTTATATATATACATATATATGATATATATATATACATATGTACATGTATAAATGCCTGTGTATATATACACACAAATACCTGTTTATGTACTACATCTCATTTCCACCCTTCAGTCCCCCTCAGTAGCATGTAAGCCCCTCAAATTCAAGGACTATTTTTGCTTTTGGCTTTGCATCTCTAGTTCCTCGAATACAGCCTCACACACATTAGGTACTTTTAAGGTTGGATTGGATTAGGTCTAGCACTGCTAAGTGACTCCAATCTGGCAACATAAATGATGCTGGCGATAATTGATAGAGATGAGTTGATTCCTCTGTGGAGATTTTCTATCCAGTTCTACAAAGAAGAATTTTTTACCTACTTGTCCATGTACACAATTTGGATTAATCCTGGCTTCTTACAAGCTAAAATGGAGTTAGCTGTTACAGGATTGGATAGTTAATCAATATATGCAGACAACTTCAAGAACTTTTTTCAAAATATGGTTTGAAGAGATTTTTATATTTGTTCTAGATGTGTTATAAGACCCGTAAGGTAGCTGTACTTTTAGGACTACAGCCCAGGTTTCTTGACTCCAAAATCAATGTTCATTGTACTTTTTACCCATTGTCCTGGGTAAATGAAATCTACATACACTAATATTTGTCACTTGTCACTGTATATCATAAATGTATCTTACTATAATTGTTATGTTCCCAAAACTTAATTAAAAAAAGAAAAGAAAGAAAGTAGAAGGAAAAAACTTACTAGCTGTGTGACTCAGGGCAAGTCACTTAACCATGTTTGCCTCAGTTTCCTCATCTGTAAAATGAGTTGGCGAAGGAAATGGCAACACTTTCCAGTATCTTTGCCAAGAAAATCCCAAATGGAGTCACAAAGAGTCAGAAATAACTGAAAAATAACAATAGTTATTAACCTCTATAGGTCAAATTCTCCATTAGGCTCAAGGCAGAGCTTAGAAACTATATCCTCATAAATGAACATTTGACTATGCATAAGGGGTAAGGATACATTTGATTCTTCCATCAGCAACCCCAAATGTGTAAACTATGTGTTCAATTTTTATTCTAATTATCAGAATACAGTTGCTCTGCATGTGATCTCTGAATTCCTATACCCTTTGTTGGCTTACTAGGATACTATATTTTTCTCTATTAATGTTATTCATAAAATATTACTCATAAAGCATAAAATATCTTTGTGAAAAGATAATAGGAATGTATCAGTCTTCATCCCTAACTTCTGGCTGTGAAGTCAGCAGGCACACATACACATACACATACACACACACACACACACACACACACACACACACACGCACACACACCCCAACACCCGAACAGGGGTCATTCATTCATTCATAGTATAGATGCTGAATGAAAGACAAAAGAGAACCGGGAGTACAGTGTGGACAGAATCTACCTGTACCCACTATGTTGTACTTTCTTTCAAACCCAACCCTCTAGTCCAGGACTTCTTAACTTATGATCCACAAACCCTCCAAATGGTCCCAAAGGATAGATTTCATATTACTTTACCCATATGAACCCAAAAGAGGGCTAGTTTTAAGTCCAAGGAACACGGTTCCGATTCAGGCTCAGCTGCTTACTACCTACATGACCCTGAGCAAGTGACTTAACCTTTTGGACCTCTTTCCTTATCTGAAAAAATAGTGACTCGTTGTAATACCTAGTAAAATGCCTGGCACATATTAGACACTTATTTGTTGATTAATTGACTAGATGACCTTTGAATACTCTTCAAATCTGTGAAATGGAGATAATAAATAATGTTTAATGTTAATGTTCCTCGGGGTTATGGGAAAGAAAATTCTTTCTGAAGCCCTAAAGAAGTATACTCAAGAAATGGAGCAGGAGACTCCATTCAACAATGGAGTGAGTTAAAGTGTGTCCTGGTTCCAGATTGGTTTTGATAATAGAGTTTCTTATACACGATGACTTTTTATAAGGAAAATATATTACTGTGGTTTTCTATTAGAGTGTAATCTGATTTACTCTCAGAAATAATGACCATTTGTTCATTTCTCTGTGTGTGTGTGTATGTGTGTGTTTCAATCTTGTCATTTTCTACCTTTTCCAGCAATATGCATTCTTCCCTGTCTGAATAGTGGTCGCTGTGTGGCACCATATCAGTGTGAATGCTCAGCTGGGTGGACGGGCTCTCGCTGTCATACAGGTAGGCATCCTTTGGCAATTTACAAAAGTTGTAAAGAATTAAATCCACTGTATTTTGAGTTCCTTAGTTTTTCCCTTTGAAGGTTGAATACACATAGATTTGTAACAATACTTAGACTTGAATAGTAGATGTAATTAAGGTGTACTAGCCATTGGCAGGAATTCAGGCCCATTCAAGACAATTTATTTCATAGTTCCTTGTTACAGAGCACTATGCTGCTATGTAAATGCTAGGTGAAAAATGAAAATTCAAAAAGACATCTTCCCTACCTTCATGTAGTTTAGGGTCTAATGCAGGCATATGGGATAGATTACAACCAACGAGAAGTGAATAAGATTAGCTTTTTCTATTTATCTATGATCCCTTATTTTGATCCGGTTTTGGAACTGACCCACAGAACTATAGGAATTTCCAAAAAGGAAAGATATCTGATTTTAAATGACCTACAGGGATGGGGAACTTGTGGCCCCAAAGCAAGTGCAGAATCACAAGGTCCTCAAATGCAATCCTTTGACTGAATCTAAGCTTCACTAAACCGTGTAAATAGAGGCCATTCTGTTTCACTGAATGTAGGTAAAAACATCCCTTAGAAGAACACGAATGATCTGTTTTAATTAGTATAAAAACAGTTGTGACAAATCATTTAGAAAGACAATAACTTCTAACTTTCCACCGAAGATAACTCCAGCAAAGAGACTTCATCTTTCAAACCAAGGTAGAAGGAGGAAATAGAAAGCATCCAACTGCAGTAGCTTAATTAGTTTTATAAGTCTTTATGTATGTTAAAGGTGAAAAAGGCCTCTTCATATAAAAAAGAAGGAAAGAAAGAGAGAGAGAGAGAGAAAGAGAGAGGGGGGAGGTAGAGGGAGAGAGAAAGAAAGATTTTCCAGATTTTTGGTTTGTCACATGCTCAACAAATGAAAATTTATAGGATGTTTTTATTTATTGTGTAAGACTCCCCTGCCCCAAGAAGAAACAACAGGTGACTCAAATTTCTCAGCAATTTGCACAATATTTAGATTTAGACAGACATTTACTTATCCACATTTCTTATGTATCCAAAACTGAGCTCATCATCCTTCATCCAAAATCAACTCCCTTTCAAAAAGACCCTATTTTTTGCACTTGTTGCCACAAATTCTTCTAAATGAGCAACCTTGAAGTGACCTTTGATTTGTCTCTCCTCCATCCAATATGAGGATATTTATATCTTATCAAGCTTCTGTCCAGGTTTCCTGTATAATATCTCTTAGATTTAGCCCTTCCTCTCCATTTGAAATACCACTACTATAGAGCAGATATCTCATGCATCATTTAATGAAGCAGCCTCCTAATCAATCTTCCTAGGGCCACTAGACTAATCTTCTGAAAATACTACTTTCATCAGCTCATTGAAAAACCTCTAACTGATCTCTACTGCCTTCCATATCAAAGCTAAGACCCTCTGCTTGGCTTTCCACAATCAGGCTCTCCATGTTACTTTACTACTCTCTCACAAAATGTACTTTTCACTCCAATTAGGTCAATCAGTGTCCTCACTATTCTCTACCTGCCAGATTCATTTCTATTTCTGTGTCTTTGTTCACATTGTTCTCTTCTCTTGGGCTTTCTTTCCTCTAATCCTTCTCATTCTTCAGAATCCAACTTGTCACTTCCTTTTTGAAGTCTTATCCAAATTTTACAGCCCAAATCTCTCTCGTCTCAATTCCTATTATACTTTTTGCCTATACTGCATAGTTTAGCAATTAACTGTTCTCTAATTGTTTCACATGAAATAGTATCATAAAGTGTTCCAAAAGTCACGGTGTAGTTTTAAGCTAATTGGATAGCATACAGGAACTGGTGTCAGGAAGACTCACCTTCATGAGTTCAAGTCCGACCTCGTCTGAGCTACTTAGTAGCTGTGTTTTGCCGAGCAAGTCATTTAACCCTGGTTTGGCCCAGTTGCTTATCTATAAAATAAGCTGGAGAAAGAAATGCAAATCACTCCAGTATCTTTGCCAAGAAACACCAAATGAAGTCACAAAGAGTTGGGCACAATTGAAAAAAGGCTCAGCAACAAGGCTTTTGAAACATTTTGTATTAAATATTTGAAAAGAAGCCTTGGAAAAACCCCCAAATTTATCAATATTGCAAAAGTCTACTTCTTTAACACTAATATTGTCCCAATGGTGGTTATATGACTAAGCATTATGGTGCACCTAGATCACAGAAGAACTGAAATGACCAACAACTCAATATAAGTTGACTGTAGCATACTAATGATAATCTTCATATAAGAAGCAGTGCTAACAACATCACCAAGCTCACTGGCAGGTCATGTGTACAACAATGGTACCATAGTGATACTAAGGGACTGAGAAAGCCTTCTAGCACGCTGAGCAAATCTTCTATGAAAGATTTAGGAGAACATTATGAAGTGCAAAATGGATAATTTTGATTACATTAAATTGAAAAGTTTTTGCACAAACAAACTCAATGCAACCAAAATTAGGAGGGAAGCAGGAAACTGGGAAAGAATTTTTGCAGCTACTGTCTGTGTCATTTCTAAAATATATAGAGAACTGAGTTGAATTTACAAGAATGCAAGTCATTCCCTAATTGATCAAAGGATATGAACAGGCAGTTTTCAGAGGAAGAAACTGAAGCTATCTATAGTCATACAAAAAAAGCTCTAAATCACTATTGATTAGAGAGATGCAAATCAAACAACTCTGAGGCACCACATCACACCTATCAGATTGGCTAACATGACAAAACAGGAAGATGATAAATATTGGAGAAAATGTGGGAGAGTTGGAACACTAACTCATTGTTGGTGGAGCTGTGAGCTGATCCAACCATTCTGGAGAGTAATTTGGAACTATGTCCAAAGGGCTACAAAAGTGTGTATACCCTTTGACCCAGCAATATTGCTTCTAGAACTGCATCCCAAAGAGATCATAAAAATGGGAAAAGATCCCACATGTACAAAAATATTTATAGCAGCTCTCTTTGTGGTGGCCAAGAATTGGAAATTGAGGGGATGCCTATCCATTGGGGAATGGCTGAACAAGTTGTGGTATATGAATGTAATGGAATACTATTGTGCTATAAGAAATAATGAACAGGAAGAATTCAGGGAGACCTCAAAGGACTTATATGAACTGATGCTGAGTGAAAGGTGCAGAACCAGGAGAAATTTGCACACAGCAACAACCACAGTATGTGAGGAATTTTTCTGGTAGACTTAGCCCTTCACAGCAGTGCAAGGACCTAAAAACTTCCCAATGGACTCTTGAGGCACAATGCCTTCCACATCCAGAGGAAGAACTTTGGAATAGGATCGCAGAATGAAGCAGATCATTTTCTCTTGTGTTTTTTGTTTTCTTTTCATGGTTTTTCTCATTCATTTTAATTCTTCTATGCAACATGACTAAGGTGAAAATGTATTTCATAAGAATGTATATGTAGAACCCATACAAGACTGAATGCCATCTTGGGGAGAAAGAGGGATGGAGGGAAGAGGAAAAAATTTAAGATATGTGGAAATGATTGTAGAAAACTGAAAACAAATATATTAATTTTTTTAAAAAAAGAAAGATTTAGGAGAAAGTATGGATGAGTCATCTGGGTAACATACTGAATAATGTATGGGACTAGATATCAGGAAGAACTGAGTTTGAATTCTATCTCAGATATTTACTAGCTGTGTGACCTGGGTCAAGTTAATTAACTTCTTTCTGCCTCAGTTTCTACATCTATAAAATGGGAATGATAATATCACCTACCTCACAGAGCTGTTTTGAAGATCGACTGAGTTAACCATTTTAAAGCATTTGGTAAACCTCAGAGTGCTCTATAAATGCTAGCTAACTAACAAAAGACCACACAGGATGAGAAAGCCTGGGAGGGATGGTAATCAGCTATTACTGAGCCACTGAACCTTCCCCCAAAATAAAGTATGAGTTTTGTCAACTCCATTAGAATGTAAAGTCATTTCATTCTTTGGCTTTGTATCCACAGTTCGGGGCACATAATAAGTGCTTAGTAAATGCTTCTTGATTGTTTAATTCCCAACTATATTGTAATCTATTTAAGGGCAGGAAACATGTCAGGGACTTTTTTTTGCATCTCCCACAGCATCTAGCCAGGATGCAGTAAGAACTCAATGTTGGTGTATTTTGGAGCTTAAATTTTCAAAAGATCTTGTAAGGGAGCTATAAAAATCTCAATTTTTGTTCCATGATTTGGACAATTTCTACAATTCAGTGTGTGACATCCATAGCGGGTGTGGCTTTTGAAAGACACAGCTAAAAACTCCTTGCCTGGTATTGCAATGAGAGCAAAAGTAGATTTGGCAGAAAGCCCATCATTCTCTCAGCAAATTGGTTTTCATTTAGAACTGTACCCGTGTCTCTCCCCGCAAAGGAACACAAAATGTCTCTCTGGAGATCTTTTAGTATCTATCTTCCTTAGCCTTTTTTTCAGATGTATTTCCTATCTGAACTGAGCTCTGATTAATAGGTTGTTGGGTTTTTCCTACTCAGTCTCTGCCTCCCTCCTCTTAAACCATCTGCACAGCAGTCATGTATTCTGTAAGTATTATATGCAGTAGGTGACACCAGAAAGACAGGATGGCCACTTCTCCAGCCTCATTGCAAAAAATAAGCAGAAGAACTTCAGTTATTTTTTTAAACAAAGCAAGAGCTGTCTTTCAAAGCTCTGATTCTTCATGGTATCAATTTTCATACTAATCTGCGGTTGCCTCACACCTAGCAGAAGGAAGGTTTAGCCTAAAGGACTCTGGATTTTGAATGAGAAGACACGGGCTTGCATTATTACTCATGTGACGTTGAGCAGATCACTTAGTTTTTCTGGGCCTCAGTTTCCTTATCTGTAAAATGGAGTTGAACTGAATGGCCTCTAAAGTCCCTTTTGGTTCATGATCCTGAGGCAGATATCTCACTTAGACTGGTAGTATGTTCTCAAGCAGGAAGGCCTGTTTGAAACAATCAAGATGGCAGGTGGAAACTGAGAAGTGGTTTTAGTAAGTAGTTTGTTTTTTTTTACCAATCGAGGACCTGCTGGTGGCAAACATGACATGCTGCTTCCCTTCTAAAATGTCATGTTTGAAGGATTCATAGAAAAGCATAGCAGACAATTAAGAATAGAGGTAAAGGGATGATGCCTCAGTAATCCTTCAGCCCCTGGGCTAACATTAGGTCCCTGATAGCATGAAACTTAGAAGCATGGTCAAAGAACAGGATGTATGAAGCTTTCCTACCCCCAAGTTTTTTTAAGTATCTATTAAATCATGTTCCTCCCCCCAGTGTAGGTATAAACACACACACACACACACACACACACACACACACACATTGCGGCAGTCATGCCATATTTTCTTAACATCTCAGCAAAGTGAGTCCCACTTATTCATTCTTTCATTGCCATCTTAAAACCTGTTCTGCTGGGTGATTGCCTTTTTAATAACTTGCAGATTTGTTCTGCTTATCTGCTATCATTACTCAGAGCTTTGTCATTATTGAGGAATAAACCATGTCTTGCCAGGGGCAAATTTTTCTCAAATTTGGAAATTCCTGTTTTTCCATCCTATTCTTAGTCTTCAAGCACTGAAGTGCTTAGAGTCATAAGACTGTATTACAGTCTTATTATTATAGTTCAAGTCTTGGATCAAAAAGTCAATTCATCTCTTAGGAGATTGGTTTCCTTATTTGTAAAATGAGTTAATTGTAACTTTACTACCTATCTCAGAGGTGTTGTAATGAACAAACTTGGTAAAGTGGCCTGGAGTTTATTGAGTAGGTCAGACCTTTACTTTAGGAAAATCATTTTGGCAGTTGACTAGAGAATGGATTAACATGAACAAAGACTTGCATCAAGGAGCTCAGGAGAGAGACCAGGGCTAGGCTAGAGAGATAGAGATCTGGGACTCATCTGCCTAGGGATGAATATTGAACCTCTGACAGCTATCATCATGTGAAAGGACAGAGCAGGGGTTCTTAACATGGCATCCATAGGCTTTATTTTTCAAAATTTGTTCAATGTATTTGAGTATAAGTTGTTGCAATTTTAATCCTAGGCATTTTATTTTGTGCATCTAAAAACATAAGTGTGAGAAAGAATTCACAGGGCTCAGCAGACATCTGAAGGGGTCCATGTCTGTCTGTCTGTCTGTGCTTTCTCTCTCTCCCTCTCCTTCTCTCCCTCCTCCCTCCCCTCTCCCTCTCACACATATATACACACACAATTAAGAACCCCAGTATAGAGAGGAAGGAGAAAAAGAGTCCAGAAGAGAGCCTTGGAGGGATACCTATGGTTAATGTACTTAGAAGCTTCAACAAAGGAGACTAAGAGGTGGTCAGAAAGGTAGACAAAGAATTCGGAGAGAAAAGTGTTACAAAAACACTTAGCAGAAAGAATATCCAGAAAAGACAAGGTATTGGCAATATCAAATGCTTTAAAAGGCCATGGGATGTGGTAATTAGAGGATTTGGGGTACACTTGACTGTTCGATTGAATGACCAGGTGTTCAGAATATTTTTATGTTGCACTTTGACCCAGCAATACTGCTATTAGGTCTGTATCCCAAAAGAAATAAGAAACAAAAAGGAAAAGGACCTATATGTACAAAAATACGTATAGCACCTTTTTCTTCCTGGTGGCAAAGAATTAGAAATTGAAGGGATGCCCGTCAATTGGGCAATGGCTGAACAAGATGTGGTATATGATTGTGATGGGATACTATTGTGCTACAAAAAAAGGATGAGCAGAATGCTCCAGAAAAACCTGGAAAGACTTACCTGAACGGATGCAAAGTGAAATGAGCAGAACCAGGAGAACATCATACAGAGTAACCACAATATTGTAAGATTATCTTAACTAGCTATTCTCAGCATACAACGATTCAAAACAATTTGAGGGGCAGATGATGAAAAATAATATTCATCCCCAGAGAAAAAACTGACGGAGTCTAAATGCAAATTAAAGCATATTTTAAAATTTATTTTTCCTGGTGTTTTTATCTATGTTTTCTTTTGCAACATGACTAATATGGAAATATATTTGGCATGACTACACATATACAACCTATATCAAATTGCTTGCCTTCTCCATGGGAGGCAGAGGAGAGGCAGGGAGGGAAAAAGAGAATTTGGAAGTCAAAATTTTTAAATGAATGTTAAAAAAAATCACATGTAATTGGGGAAAAATAAAATATTAAAGTGAATTATGAAAAATACTTATGCATTAAATACACATGTATGTCTTTAAATGTAGCTGTTTGCCAGTCTCCCTGCTTAAATGGTGGGAAATGCATAAGACCAAATCGATGCCACTGTCTCTCTACTTGGACTGGACATGATTGCTCAAGGTAAGTCAACCAGACAGTGCTATTTAATGAAGGATAGCTATGAATCAAAGCCATTTTTTAACTAAGGTAATCTAAATGTGACCCAGTGGAAAACTGAGCAGTCACAACTTCAGTATAAATTTCAGGATCCTTAATCCAAAAACATTGACTTGAAACAGTTTGAGTTGATGACAAAAGCCAGGAGATGCTAGAGGTAAAGACTGGTAGCAAAAAGAGATGCTTAGAATGAGGGGAAAAAATTGTACCTAGAGGGGTCAATCTAGATATGAGAGTTACTCATGATAAATTAAGGGGAACAGTTTAAAGAGAATGAGAGCCAGAGAAGAAGATGATGATATGAATCCCAAAAGAATTAAAAATAAGGAAATAACAGAAGAGAAAGAACAGGGAAGTAGCAATCTGGAAAAGAGAAGTGAGGTAAGCTAGGGTAGATTTGATGCACCCTATTGTAGTAATGTTGTCAGAGCAATGAAGGGGAAAATTCAGATCATTGGAGAGGATCCTATACCTAATAATTAATCTTACATTAGACAGCTGGAAAAAAGAGATGGAAATTTAGTACAAAGGCATGAAATTTACTAGAATCTGGAACTAGCTTCCCTTTTATAATAAGTTCAATATTTGTATCAGCAGGAAAACCTAAGAAAATGTCTTGAAGTTCTCTGACTCTGATTGCTTTTTTCCTCTTCTTTTGGAGGAGAGTGTTTGGGACAGAACCATAATCTATCATAAGTTTTCCCTATAAAACTTTTTTCAACAAAAGGCTAAATCTGTGAGGTTATTTTGAAACTTTTTCTAAGTGTGAGGACAAGAAAAAAGGTTTTCAGGGTGCTTGACAGATTATAAAATGCTTTCTTTAAAAGTAATGTGGTGGGAAAGATGGGCAAAGAATGTCTGCATTTTACAGAGAGGAAAAACTGAGGGTCAGAAGTTGTAACTTGCCCATGGTCACACAGGAGAGTGACTGCAGTAAAAGGAAGAGGGTAAGAAGGAAGAAAGAAAAAGCACTGAGTGAAGGAAAGGAAGAAACTAGCTAGTTTCAACCCCAGAGGAGTTTTCCTACTATTCCTGTTAATAGGGAAATTCACATTCACTGTTCTATTTGGTGAGATAGTATGAGATAGTAGAGCCTTCTTTTTATTTCTGCCTTTAAGTAACGAAACAAACAGTAAAGATATAAACGGAGTCCCAAAACCCCATGTCTGTTACACAGATAATCCATGTTATATCAGGCTTTCACTGGATGTAGTTGTGACCCAGGAGGCAAGATTTAAACAGTAAAACATCTAACTCTATGCAGTAAGAAGTCATTTTGAAATGGAGTTGTATTGTAATTTTAATTCTTGTTCTAGGGAAGTGATCTGATCAAATGAATCTGTACTAAAGTGTTAGTGACTCTATTTTTGTTGTGTTTATCCTTTGTTCTCGAAGAGGATCATGACATCAAGACGACGACATGACTTGTAGTTGACTGATTTGAGTGAGGGAAAACTGTGCATGGTCACCAACCTCACTTTCTCCTCCTGAGCCATCTGGGTCCAGTGGTCTGATATTTATCAGGATGACTGGAGATGGCCCAGGATGCCATGGGAGACCTGGGTCATTTTAGGCTAAGTTCTTACCACATTCTCACTTTGAGTGAAATACACCCATTCAATGAATAGGCCTCTTTAAGTAGTCACTCAAGCAAAGCTGCTTTTAATAAAAAAAAAAATCCAATTGGAAGGGGAAGACTCAATTTATTACTGCCTGTCAGAATTACAGAGCACTACAGGAGGTTTTCAGAGACTTCAAGTCATATTTCTCTACAGATCCTTACATTTCATTATGTGGTATAACAATAGGAAGGCCATTTGCTCTGGAATCTGGAATGCTGGGTTCTAGTTTTCATTCTGATATTGAGCTCTGCTTTAACTTGGGCATATAAGTCACCTCTTTTCAAGCCTCAAGATCTTTATGTATAAAATGGAGGTGGGGAATGGAGAGGGGAATAGGGGAGGGCATATTAGAATAGAGGATAGTACTGATAGTAGCAATAATATTCATAGCATTTAAATAAGATTTTAAGGTTTACAAAGCACTATGCGCATGATCTCATTGGTTTATCTCTAATATCTCTTCCAGCTCCATGGCTGAAAGATATTCTTGCCTGTCACCATTAGTAGCTCAGTCATGGCCTAATTTACAACATCATTAACAAGCTAGTTCAAGTATTTCTTAACTTCCCTAAGTGAGAGGTGTGTAGCCTGCAGCCCACTGCCACTAGCAGCCTGCATCTGAGTAAAGTATCATGGGTAGATGTTTAACAACAACCACAAAAAAATACACATGTGCATACACACACACACACACACACACACACACCATAGATAGTGTTCATTTATTATTTCCTAAATCAACTTACCATCCAACCATCTATTTCTATTAGAGCTTGACTACACTACCTAAATCACACCTCCCAGGTGAGTAGACCCCCTGTTTACTTTACCTTCCTATAAATCTGGCCTCATCTGCCAGACTTTAAATGATTTAAAAGAAAGAATAGTCTCTTCTTGGATTTTTCTGTAGCCTACAAAGTTCTTTATAGACTAAGTATTTAACAAACATTATCAATAAAAGCTAATCGACAAAACAAAAATTCTAAAGGGCTTAGGAATTGACTGCCCTAAAACTACCTGCTGCCTCAGTTAAATTCCACTCAGCATTTCTGTCCTCTGCAGTCTACTCAGATGGATTTGTTTTTTCTCTACAGAAAAAGAAAAGCTGGGTTTCATCCCTTCTAAGTATCCCACAGCAACTCGGCTCTCTCTCAAAAAAGATAAGATCATCTCTCCCAGCCAGTCCCTGGGGATTCTGGAACATGGACGTTATAAATCCAACATGGTGCTGGTTTATTTTGGAAAGTTATTTTGTTATATTTGTTGCCATTGTTTTTGTTTCTATTTTAATTTTGTGATATATTTTCCTTGAGTTTTCCATTAAAAATCTGCCTGTATTTTCATATGCAAAAAAATGTATATTAAATATATGCTGCTACACCCACACACAATGTACATATTCTACCATCTATTAGGGAAATTTCATGTATACATTTTGGTCACAATTTTTTAATTCCTTTAAATATGTTTTATCAAATATAAGTTTCACTGCCAAGCAGTGCAATGCAAGCTTGCCATTCCATGGACTTCCCAGACCCACAGCATAACCCAGAAGTCAGGCCATAGCGAGATAACTGATTATATTAATGACATGTAAGTTATCCCACAGTTCTCTAGTACAGTTTAAGTTCTTAGCCACCATATTCCATGAGAATGAATAAATGAAGGAGGAATATATGGTTCATCCCCACTTATATAATGTGTCATCATTTTCTTGGAAACGTTTATACAATAAATTTTTCATCTTAACTTGGTTAGATATTTAGTGATTAGACTGCCTCCCCTCCCGCTCTCCCTTCCCCCATGAGATACTGTAGACAGCAGGAAAAGCCAGTTGCCATGGAAATAAAAGAAGCCCAGCTACCTTTTTTTAAACCCAAACTGGAAACACAGAAAGCAGGCAGGATTCATAATAGAAAGAAACCCTTAGGAAATAAAGTGCTACGAAGGACACTGGTTTTGTCTAGTTGGGTTTTGTTTCCTTTTTACCAGATCTGAAATTTCATCAGGGTAGGTAGCTCCTGGTGAGGAATGTCCTCTGCCAGTCAGATACATGGGCATCTTCTCCAAAACCTTGGAAGCCTCTAGGACACTGAGAAGTTAAGTGATTTGCCCAGACCTTCCTGACACCGAGGCCAGCTCTCTGTACACTATGCCAGGCTACCTTTCTAAGGGCACAGTTCTTACAGGAGCCTCTTTCCCTTTGTCCAGTTCCAATCTCATCCTTGTAACAGCTAGAATAATTACCCACAAATACCCTAACTGCCACCCCCACCTCACCAGAACACAAAATAGGCAAAAAAGTAATAATCCCCTCACATTGGGGCATGATGATGAATGAAAAGCATGTGACCCAGGAGCACATTTTATAATAAATAAGAGGAGAAAGGACAAAGGAATGCATGGAAAAGAAGAAAAAATGAGTTGGGGAAAATTGAAAGAAAAGCAGAATGCTAAGCTACTCCAGAGCAGTAGGGGCTGAGAAATGAGAAGGGGAATACAAGTGTTCCCATCCATCCCCAAACAAAAGGCATCATTTTCCTTCTCTAGAAGACTCGAGACTCACCATCTCCAGAATTTTCTTTTCTACCATAGTCAGAGGCTTAGTACCTGGCTTTGCCGTTTAGAATTCAGCAGCCTATTCCTGGATGCCAAGAAATTCCTGGAATTTCCCAGTACTTGAAAATAAGTGCTATCAGTTGAGTGGAATTGGGAGAAAATAAAGGAGAAAAAAAAATTGGTGTGATTTGGGTTTAGAACTAAAGCTTCACTAAAAGCTGAGGAATTTTCTGCCCCATAAGTTCCAATAGGTATTTGACTAGTACCCTCTTGAAAAGAAATACTAGCTGATGCCTTTACTCTGTGTGAAAGAAATCAGTCAAAAGAACTCAAATATGTCATGTATATAAATAGATCATGCTCATTCCTATTCCAATCTTGCCTTTTCGAGCAGGATGAGGCAGTAAGAATTCTCATAGGGTTGTAGAGGTTAGAAGGAACATCAGAGATTATCTGGTCCTCCCCCTTCATTTTACAGAGAAAAAACTGAATCCAATAGATTAAATGACTTACCCAAGGTTACACAACTAATCAGTGAAGGAGGCAGGATATGAAACCAGGTCCTTTAACTCCAGAGCCAATATGGCTCAGATGACAGAGTGCTGATGCAAAAATGAGAAAGCCTTGAGTGCAAATCTCACCTCAACCCCTTGTCAGCTGCATGGCTATGGGCAAATCACTTCTTGAGACCTTGGTTCTTTTGTAAAATGAGAGTTGGCCTCTCAAGCCCCTTCCAGCTCTAAATCTATGACTTTTTCACTCTATTTCAGACAAATAACAGTATCCTCAACCTAGAGAAGTTCAGGGTAGTAGAAAGAGAACTGGACTTGGAAACTGAGAGTCTTGGACCTCCAACCCAAACAATGGACACAAATTACAGGTGCTTTGGTTAAACTCTGTGAGTGTCAGTTCTCCTTCTGTACAAAATAGGAATAAAAGTATTTGTACCACCTGCCCCACACAATTGAGAGGAAAGCATTATATACATGTTAAAATGTATTATTGATTATGGGTGAAGTAGTAGAAAGAGCTTTGTAAATATGGATTTATACTGATGCATACTGATTCAGTAAATTGTCCAGCCACCTTTTGCTTTCCCTCTCCCTACTCTACCCCGCCTTTCCACCCCTTGACCAATTGTCATTGATATTAGAAATTAGATTCACTTGTGGGGAAGGGAAGTGGGAGGTGGGTGTTAGAGTTAATGACTTCAAGGGTTCATGCTATAATTCTGGGATTCTAAGGACTAGCCAGTGCTTCATTCTTCACATCTACTGTTTCCAGCAGAGAACTAAGCCCAGCAGATAGAAGTAGATCCCTTTCAGCTATAAATATGTGACTCTAGAAGCAAGAATGATTTCTTTGAGTTCTGTTTGGAGCATCATGAGGTGTGAACCCTCTGAAACCAGGATAAGTCATACACAGTGAGCTGGAATGGAGCTCAGAGGCCATCTCAGCTGACCCCCTCATTTACAATTGAGCAAATGGAGGCCAAACAGGGTTAAGTCAATCAATAATCATTTATTAAGCACATACTATGTTCTAGGCATAGTACTAAGTCCTAAAGACACAAAAAGAGGCAAAAGACAGTCTCTGCCCTCAGAGAGCTTATAATCTAATAATTACTTGACCAAAGTCACGCATGTAGAAAAGTTGAGAATGGGGATTTTAAATCTAGGTTCTTTGACTAAAGGCATTAAAGCTTTCTCTGTACCACACACTGCCTCATGCCATTATTCTTCTAAGTTTCAGGATAAAGAATAGGGAAGGTAAGATATGATGACCATTGCTAGAAGGACCTGACTCAAATTCTACCTCAGATGCTTACAACCTTAACTGTGTGACCTTGGACAATTCACATAACCTCCTGAGGTCTGGGTTCCTCATGTGAAAAATAAAACGTTTAATTTCAAAGTCTCTAAAATCCCTCCCAGCTCTAAACCTATTATCTATGATCCTTTATTCAGGATAGTATTGGTAAAAGTGAACATGTTCAAAGCAAGGCAGAAATACAGACCTAGCTGTTGTGTCAAACTTTAATGAAACCTTTTCATAATGCTAGTAGTGGGAACATGACATACTTATTTTCTAAGTCAACCAAGTTAGATGATATGAAGTATATGTTGGGTGGGAAGTGGGGGAGGAAATATGATTTGACCATGTCATATACCAAAATCTTTACTACAGCAAATATATATATGAGGAGTGGATCTTAATCTTGTCTGTATCTTGGAGCAAGTTACTTCTAGCAAGGCTGAAATGACAGTGGATAGAGCACTAGGCTTGGAGTTAGGAAAACCTAAGTTTAAATTCTGCCTCTCACATTTGCTAGATGTATGACCCCATTTACCTCAATTTCCTCAAAGGTAAAATGTAAAACCCTTAAGGGGTTGTTATATGGATTGAATGAGATAATATTTGTAAAGCTCTTAGGGCAGTGTCTGGCACACATTAGGTATTTTGGACTTGTTTTTCCATCTATATAATGAGGGGGATGGACTAGATGCTGTTTAAGATTCTACTCAGCTCTTAATACTTTCAGTATATGAGAAAAAGGGTGCATGTCTTTGCTAGTATGATGCTATTATTAACTCGGAAGCACTAAACGGCAGCTCTGGTTCCTCTGGAAGTCAGTGTAGATGGATGCCCATGTTCTCTTAGCCCGAGGTTTAAATACATAGTTGAAATAGCTCTGAACTTGTGGATCACAGATTTGTGATTGAGTCCTGTCTTCAGCAGCGACTCTCGTCCAATGACCTTACGTCAATGAAACGCTGGAGGACCCATGAAACGCCACTTTCTCACTATGCTGTGTGTGATGAGGGTATTTCTTAGGGAGACAGTCTGAAGGAGCTCCTATGGAAAGGTTTCCTTAGAGACTCAGATTTTAACTTCATGGGAAAGAGATTCTGTGGATAAGTGTTAATAATGAGAATAAATGCTATAGCCACTCATTACAATTCAACCTGTACTTCTCTACCAAGCTCACAGAATAGTCTGTCCTCAGATGAAAACAACATAGGTGAGGCAATAATAACTATAAGATCTGATATTTACATAGCACTTCACCTTTATTATCTCATTTGACCTTCACAATAAATATATGAAGTAAATATTCTTATTCCCATTTACAAGTAAGGAAACTGAGGCTCAAATAATTGAAGTAATTTGCCCGGGTGCATGGGGTATCACACAGTTTAGCTGGCAAATGTCAAAGTTGGGCTTTAAACTGGAGGCTTCCTGGCACTTGACTTCAAGTCCACATTATAAGGCAATAGGGATAAAATACCTGTATCAATGTAGCATACAATTATTTGTTGACCTGCCTTGTCTTGACAGACATTTTGCCCATTAAAAAAAAATTTATTGTAAATATTAGAATGTAAATATTATTGTTCTGTCTCCTGGGATCCCTAAAATAGAGTTGGAATTGAATTGGTTTTCAGTTTGGGGCTGGTCTTGACCACTGAAATCAAAATACAAGCAGATACTAGACTTTGTGAGGCACCCCAGTACATACAAGAGAAAATATAATTTCCCCAAATTATGTGAACAACTCCAGGAACTAGCTTTGATGATGTAAATGAATTTTCATGAAAAGCAACAGAAAATGAACAATAGTTTAGGTTATGTGAGAGCCTGTCTTTGGGCACTTAGGCTCAAGAAGCATCTATCTTTTATTGTGTATATATAGCCCAGTCACAAATTCCACTAGAAATTGATACCTAGGAGCAGATTGTGGGCAAAATGGATTAAGCATGAGTTAGGAAGATGTGAGTTCAAATCCAGCTTCAGACATGTACTACCTGTGTGACCCATGGACAGGTCACTTACCTCTAATAGGAAGGAAGGAAGGAAGGAAGGAATTGTTATCTGTTCTGTGATGTCTAGACTTTATGGAATTTTCTCTGCAAGGTCTGTCAGGATGTTTTCTTGCACTTTTTAACTTGGTGACAAAGAACCTGAAATTTCCTCTTGGCAGGAGGCTAATTCACCTTCTCTTTCCTGGCTTCTATAAAGGCAGTCAGGCCTTCTGACTCTCAGACACTTATAACTTCCAAACCCACGACTCCAATCAACAACTTCCCATTACAATACACAACAACCCAAGACTTGGGGAGAGGAGAGAGAGGAATTAGACAGAACCTCAAAGTCTTTTTTTTTTCTTTAAAAAAATCGAAACAACAATTTACAGCCACTGGTGCTTCAAGACTTCAAGCTATTGGTCATAAGGATCATGGCTCTGGAGGTAGAAAGGACCTAAGATGTCATGAAGTCCAATCTACTCATTTTATAGGTGAGGAAACTAAGGCCTGGGGATATTTGATAGCTTACCTAAAGACAGACACAGATAGGATTTTGACCAGGTCCTCTGACTCCAAAGTTGGTTAATATTCACTTTGTTTGTAAGGATTCTTTAAAGAGACTTATCCTCATGGGTGTTTGCTGAATCTGACAGCAAGCAGCTACAGGTCCTTGGTTGGCCTGCGCCCCTATTTAACATCCTACCTCTGGCAGAACTTTGTCTTTCTCCTGCCTGGACACTGACCAAGCCTCTGTTCTTATGAATCATTTTCCAAAGTTTTTTCCCTCCACCCTAATAAGTTGTAACCTGCCTCATCACACACCTGATCCTCACCCTTCTGAGTCATTCCAAATCTTCTGCTCATTATGTCCTTTAGGTAGTGGAAAACGGCATGGATCCACTAATGCATGCGTTCTCAAATAAAAATGCATTGTGCCAGCAAGAATACCTGTGAACCAAAATGTCAAACTCCCAGCCTCCCTTGCAGCCAGAGAAAGATGAAAATGTCAATTGGGAAATGTTCAACAAAATGAGTAAAAAATACAACGAATTTAGATAATGTTAAAATGTGATTTTTCTGAGTCAAGATGCTACCCACAGAGATCCCCTGCATATGGTTCAGTGGCTGCTATTTCTGTTTACCATTGCTTTAAAGTGAAACCTTTAAAGCTGAAAAAACAAAAAGATTCGCAATTCTTCCTATCTGCAACCTGCTCTTCAAATTAAGAGTGAGAAGGTACACTGTCAAAGAATAAATAAAAGACGAGGTCCAGGTGGAAATAAGAGTCAATATATAAAATGAGTTTTTTGGTCATCTACTTAACTGGTCTCATAAACGCCCATACTCCTTACCATGTCTGAACAGTTAGTTGTTTGAGAGGCCATGTGGTACAGCAGAAACAGGGATGGATATGGAGTCTGGAAACCTGAGCTCAAATCAACTCAAATGTTTATTGACAGTATGACACTGGTCAAGTCACTTTCTTGGCCTCAGTTCTTCAACTGTAATATGAGAGGATTGGACTACATGATTTCTGAATCTGTAATCCTGAGGTATATGAAAGAGATTTGGAAATCCATTCATGTTTCTGAAATGTGATATTTTAGAAATAGGTTTTCATTTGCCTTAGTTTTTGATTCCTTTCCATACTCCATAAATCCCTCTCTCTAAGCAACTGAGATAGGAGGCAGCCCAGAGGCAAGACTACTTCTAGCTCCAACAGTCTTTAGTGCTGCCTAATTATAGTCTGAGCCTCCGATGTTAAGACAAGAACATGGTAGGTCAGCATAGGGGTCACACCTAATATCATCTGGCATTGTTCACAGGACAGCTCAGACTGTTTCATAATTCATGAATTTGATGTTTAAAGGTTGGTTGGGATGAAGCTCCTTCTTGAGCTTGATCAAAGCCCAATCATTAGACTAAACACAAAGGGCTTAAGAGAGGAGTTTTAAATCAAATCAACCTCAGATCTCCAAGGATGGAGTGGTAGAAAGGGCACTACACACAGAAACAAATCTTTTCCCACGCACTGAGTTCCTGTTTTAAAAAATAGAAGCCACAGGAAGCTATGCTGCTGCTTGTCTAGTATAAGTATTCAGTTTTTACTATTTGGCATTTGTACCATCCTCTTCCTCCAATCAATCTAAAGGAAATGCAGAGAGCTGGACTTGAAATCAAGAAGGCAGATTCATATCCTATATTAGATACTTCCTAGCTGTGTGATCCTTGGCAAGCCCCCGGAATTCTGTCTGCCTCAAGTCCTCATCTGTAATGTAGGAATGATAGTAACAACAGCACCCTCTTTCACGAGGGTTGTGCAGAAAATCAAATGAAATAACACATGTAAACTGCTTTGCAAACTTTAAAGCAATATACAAATGCGAGCTATTAATGTGTTTCAATCTAGTTGGCATAGTGGACAGAGTGCTAAAAAATGGAAAGACCAAAGTTTGAATCTTACCTCAGGCACTAATTAACTGGGTGACCCTGGGTAAGTCATTTACCATCTCTGTGCCTTGGTTTTCTGATCTGCAAAATGAGGGAGTTGGACTCAGTAGCCCTACTCTAAATCTATGATCTTGTGAACTTGAATTTCTTAAGTGCCTATTATGTGCCAGGTGAAACAAAAAGATTTGCACCTGGGCAGGGAGTAAGTTCTCAATAAAAATTGGTTAATTGATTTGGCTAAGCTAGACATTTGATGGTGGCAAATGCTTCTGTCCTGAAGAAATACCCAGACATCCTCAGCTTTTTACAGTTTGACTGCTGTAAGTCTGGATTATGTGAAGAATTCATTTAAAAGACGAATGCATTGAAGACTGCGAAGGGAGAAACCACAGGAAAAGACATATTTCAATGGAATATGCCATGGGAGGAGGGGATGTCAGGGAGGGAGAAGAAGAGGATTTTCAAACAGAGACTCTGGGACACCAAAAAATAACCACAGTATTGGAGAGAAGAGCCCAAGTCAGATCAGGTAGTATCCCACCTAGGATGTCATCACTGAGCTTATTCTGGCTGACAGTGGTAAACTCAGTTTTTTTTTAAGTATTTGATGTCCTGCGATACAATTTCTATTGCTACATCCTGGTTATGCATATGGATTCATGAGTATTTGAATATTATTCACTATAATTTCATCTCATCAAATCCATCTTTTGCAAATGGTGTTATCATTGCATGTTGTCTCTAATGTTTATGTTGTCCATTACCTGATTAATAAAACTGCACCCTGGTTAGTACCTGGAAATGTCATTTCCCTCCTTTCTCTTTGCTGCTGACATATGAGAAAACATTTATGTTTTTGCAGACATAGGGGAGCATGACAGGGAGAAATGTACCCAATCATTTAAGGACAGCCCAGAGGAAGGTCCTAGTTCCTTTCTGACAGTAATGATGTGTGACAGTGGGCAAGTGAATTCTCCCCTTCATCATCAGATCAGAGGATTACAGAGACAGAGCTGGAAGGACCTCACAACCTATCTAGTTTAATCTCCTCATTTTGTATGTAAGGAAACTGAGGGCTGGGCAAAGAGAGTGACTTGGCCAGGGTTACTCATGTAGTGTCACAGACAGGATTTAAACTGAGGTCCTCTGTCTCCCTAGTAAATGGTCTTACTATTATATCACACCAGATCAAAAAACACATATTAGCACACAGTAAACAGCAATTCTTGCCCCAAGGGCACATAGAGGGGAAAGGTAGATGGGGAACAAATTCATCTGAGGCTGGGGGAGAGACCTTAAACAAGACCCTGGGGGAGGGGTAGAAGGCAGATCAGCAGTGGGCTCACCTGGGCCCACTGTTTCTATGGCTAACTAGGTGCTTAACTCAGTTAACCCTGGGACAAAGATCTAGTTGCCCCACCCTAGATACGGCTCTGCATCTAAACCACATAAAAAAGATATTTTTTCCATTGCAGAAATTGCTTTTCAAGATATTTTATTCCTTATCTCCAGTATTAAAGCATTTTTCTGGTGTCCTATAGTGAATAATGGTAAAGTGAGAATATGAAAGAAGGACTTGGTTTCTAATTCCACTCTTAATTGGCTAGATTAAATTGATACCTCCAAAGAGAATGAACCTCGGATCTTTAGTGCTCCTCCCATGACCTGAGGCAGTCTCACAGATTAGGTTGCCATAGAAACAAAACCATGAGAAATATAAAAGTGTGGACACATACAGGATTTGCTACAAAGATTTGTCTTTGTAGTTGGTTAGTGTTAAGGAAATGAGTGAGTAAATGACTGAATGAAAAAGCAGTCTTGTTATAACAGATAGAGTACTGAACATGATGTCCGGAAGACACGAGTTCAAATCCTGCCTCCTACATTTACTAGGCGACCCTGAGCAACTCACCTAATTCTCTGTGCTTCAGTTTCCTTATCTGTCAGATAAGGACCCAGTGGTTTCCTAGGGTTCTTTCTAGCTTTGAATCTATGACCCTATCCTAAAATTCCACCAGATGCTCTGTTCTTGTAAAAGTGTATAACAGATTAATTTCTTTTTTAATTATTATTCAAATTCTCTCCTAAATCTTCCAGCAACAAGTCAAATTCGGTGATACTAGGGGTGGGGAAATTATATAGGGAGTTAAAGAGCCGAATCCAAACGTCATATCATAAAATAGCAAAGTTTGTTCCAAGGACAAGAATCTCAAAACACAAGATGGGAAGGAGGGATGTTGACAAATCCAGTTGAAGTGGGGGTGTGTGTGTGTGTGAAAGGGAAGCAGGGAGAGATCACAAACAGAAGGGGGATGCTGGGAGGCCAGGTGGCTGTCACAGTAAGGGATGATATACTGGGGATAAAAATACATAAGTGATACTTTTCCCAAGGAACTGACATTTTAATAGGGAGAAACCACACATCTAGGGTTGTGGTGGCCAGGATGTTTCCAGAGGGTGGTAGAGGCAAACCATAGGGGAACTGATTGACAAGCCTTTTCCGTTAATAACAGTAGTATTGATTGAACTGTGTCTGGTGGCAATTAAGTGTTCTTTGCAGGGTCAGGGACCATGCTCATCAAAGCAGAGCAGATGACAAGGCAAAATAACCTGGAAGATTCAGCAGCAGGGGCAGGCAAGGCTGGTGACCAAAAAAAGGGAGGGGGGAGGGCTTATCCATGTAAATTTCCAGTTGACTTTTTTCTAGCATCAGTTGCCTTTACTTAGCTCAAAGAAAAATAATGATGACATCCCAAACGATAGCAAATGAGGATGCTCACCTTGCTAGAGAGGTTTATGTTCACTACTGGAGCTATTTATTGAGTAAATTCCACATTGCTCTTAAAGTCAACATAGTTGCTGCAGAAAGATAAACTATGGTTCTGAATCCCCATTTCCAGTTGACCTCAACAATGTGTTTGGTCGATGGAAACGGATTATCCATCACAGGCAACAGCATCTGGTGGTCCTCCATTCCAAGGGGAAGAGTGAACAGTAAAGTCATATCAGAAGGTTTCATATCTATAGGTTCTGACAAAGGACTTTTCTGCATGGGATCTTATTCACTAAAAGTGTTATCCCTCCATGGTAGAATCTAGAGTTTTTTCAGGTCCAGAATAGACTTCTGTTTTGTGCTCCTTGAAATTTTTTATATGAGTGTAGGAATTTCCACATGATTCACAGATACGTGGACTTCCCCTGTGTGGGATAAAAAGTGTTGGTCCTACATATACCACACACCTAAGGATTTTCCCCATTGTGCTGATGACCATGGTAAGTCAGCATGCTAGCCTGAGCGAATCTCTGTCTACACCTGTCACACACATATGGCCCAACTGATTCTTAACACAGCACAATGGGCCTATCCCTAGAATGAGGATATTTAGAATTAGAAGAGATCTTTGGTAATCATCCTCTCAGTCCTACACCCCTCATTTTGCAGAAGAGGAAATGGTCAGAGTACTGAAGCAACTTGACTAATATCTTCATTTCCACATGTTTGTGGAAGGGGAGGGTACTAGGAAAATTTCTGACTTTCCCATATAAATAGGTGGGGAGGGTACATTCATTTTTTTTAAGACTGGCATAAAACTTAAAGACTTTAGGCTGTACCAGTTATGTTCTCAAGCCAAATTTCTGTAATATAAGACAGGACAGGTCACCCCCAAGTTACTATTTGGCTATTTCAATGCAAGGTGTGCAGAAGGTAAGGTATTGGGCCTGGAGTCAGGAAGATGTAACTTCAAATCCAGCCTCAGACCTTACTGACTATGTGACTCTGGGTTAGTCTGCCTCAGTTTCCTCATCTGTAAAATGGGAAAGATAACAATAACACTTACCTCCCAGGGTTGTTTTAAGGACGAAATGAGCAAATATTTACAAAGCGCTAACAAAGTCCCTAGTGAGTAGCAAGCACTATATTGTTAAACTTCATTTGTTTTCAGTCATGTCCAACTCTTCATGACCCTACTTGAGATGTTCTTGGCCAAGACCCTGGAGGGGTTTGTCATTTCCTTCTTAAGCTCATTTCACAGATGAGGAAACCAAGGTAAACAAGATTAAGTGACTTGCCCAGGGTCACAAAACTAGCTAGTGTCTGAGGCCAGATCTGAACCCAGAAAAGTAAGTCTTCCTAACCCTGAGACCTACACTTTATCCATTGGGCCACCTTGGTGCCCAGGCATTATATTAGCTATTATTCTGATGTAAGGCTACACTGTCCTATCGGCCCACTAGGGTTATAAAATCCCAGGCTCATAGATTTAGGCATAGACGGTATCCCACAGGTCAACTAGTCCAATGTCCTCATTTCACAGATGTGGAAACTGAAGTCCAGGAATTTAAACAGTCACATTCTTTAAAGTCAAACTCAAACAGAAATGGGGCCACTAAACCTTACATTAGGATCCTTGTGGGCATATATTGACTTAGATAAATCATATGTTAATCTCATTTATGTTCTACTGTATTTTTATTTACTTTGTTCAATATTTGCCAATCACGTTTTATTCTGGGTCAAACTCCAGATACTTGCAGCCCTGGTCAGTGCTTGACACATCAACTGTACTACAACACTTCTTTTATCCCCATGTTTATTTAGTCTACCAGCACTCACTTAGTATCCATCTTTGTCACCTACCACTACACTAGAGTCTAGAATTCTTGGAAAGCCTTTTAAAGTCACCAGTTGAAGCCCTAATTCTTAGTGAACTTAAGCCGTAATCATATTAGCTATATGTTCAGCATAACTCCTGGCACTACCATCCTATATAATACTCTGTCCAAATGGAAATGGGTTGCCCTCAAAACAATTTTCATTTGTGTCAGATTTGAGTCAGGAAATCATGTTTTTAGCCCAAGAAACCAAATGACTAACATAAAATATCCATGAAACCCTTATTATGTTGATGCCTCTGTTACTTAGGGAGGAGTTCATTGGTGCTAGGAACTCCCAGCATGGAAATTCTCTCCCCGAGCAGATCAACACCTTCTCTACAACTTATTCTTAAATATTTGCCTGAGACAATGAGAAGTTAAATAACTTTCTTGTGATGTAGTATATGTAAGAAATAAGACTTGAACCCAGGTTTCACTGAATTCAAAGCTGATCCTCCATCCACCATGCTATGATAATTTATGCCTCAACAGATAGGAAAAGCAGTCCTTATTGAACACTGGTTAATTAACTTCCAGGCTTCAACTTCCTTACTTATAAAAAGAGAGGATTGGACTCTATGGCTGCTGAAGTCTCTTCTTGCTCTAAATCTATGGTACTAATTCTTTGGGCTGACTATACTGGGTGCTGTGCAGAGCCATTTTTGCCCCGATCCCTTCCCCCTCAGTACATAAACTGAGAAAAGAAAGCAGCACAAAATGAGGGTGATTCATTCATTCCAGGAGCTGAAGAAACAGAAGGAGATAGTTTTCTAACAGAGAGCATGCCAGGCTATGGCTAGTATGTGAATGGGCTGGGCGATGGGGAAGGGGAAGAGAATATTTAAAGTCTAGGACCAGCACTTCTCATCTTCTCACACCTATTCTCCACCCATTTTTAGCCTTTAGTTATTAGCGTTCATTGTCTATTCCTCAGATGACACCGTTTGTCTTCCTTGGCTCTTTCACATCTAGTCCCCACCCTACTTTCAACATCTTTCAGCTGGCCTAAATTTTTTTCTCCTTGTCTTTCCCCTCCCCCTCCTCCTGGAACTCTGTTTCACTTTCTTGGAAAGAATCTAATTATTCCCCAAAGGTAAGGAGCTTTCACTTTCCTTACTCTTCTGCAAAGTCACTCCCACCCTTAGTTCCTTTTTCTCCCAAATGCTCCCATCCTCCAATTCAGTCTACCTCACCCTTATTGACAACAAGTATAAGCTATAAAGTTTTGTTTTCATTTTAATTTAAGGGAGAAGGTAAAGGAGAGGATAGAAATAAAAGAGATTTTTATGCTTTTTTCTTTTTTTAAAAATAATTTTATTTGTTTTCAGTTTTCAACAATCACTTGCATAAGTTTTAAATTTTATCCCCCTCCCTCCAGTCTCCCTCCCAGAGATGGCATGCAATCTCATAAGGGTTCTACACATACAGTCTTACTAAATATATTTTCACATTAGTCGTGTTGCATAGAAGAATTAAAACAAATGAGAGAAACCACTAGAAAACAAAACAAAACACAACACAACACAACACAAGAGAAAAGAGTGTACTTCATTCTATGTTCCGATTCTACAGTTCTTTCTCTGGATATGGACAGCATTTTGCATTGAGTTCTTTGGGAATGTTTTAGATCCTTGTAGCCCTCACCCTGTGGTTGTTAGTTGCTGTATATAATATTCTCCTGGTTCTGCTCATTTCACTCAGTATCAGTTCGTATAAGTCTTTCCAGGTTTTTGTAAAATCTGCCTGTTTGCCATTTCTTATGGCACGTGAGTATTCTATTACATTCATATACCACAGTTTATTCAGCCATTCCCCAATTGATGGACATTCCCTTGATTTCCACTTCTTGGCCACCACAAAGAGTGCTGGTATAAATATTCTTGTACATGTGGGACCCTTTCCCATTTTTATGATCTCTTTGGGATACAGTCCTAGAAACAATATTTCTGGGTCAAAGGGTATGCACATTTTTATAGCCCTTTGAATATAGATCCAAATTGCTCTCTAGAATGGTTGGATCAGCTCACAGCTCCACCAGCAATGAATTAGTGTTCCAACTCTCCCACATCCTCTCCAACATTTATCATTTTCCTGCTTTGTCATGTTTGCCAGTCTGATAGGTATGATGTGGTGCCTCAGAGTTGTTTTGATTTGCATCTCTCTAACCAAAGGTGATTTAGAGCATTTTTTCACATGACTATAAATACTTTTAGTTTTTCCTCTAAAAACTACCTGTTCATATCCTTTGACCATTTATCAATTTGAGAATGACTTGTATTCTTGTACATTTGACTCAGTTCTCTATATATTTTAGAAATGAGGCCTTTATCACAGACCCTAGCTGCAAAAATTCTTTCCCAATTTTCTGCTTCCCTCCTAATCTTACTTGTATTGCACTTTGTGCAAAAACTTTTCAATCCAATGTAATCAAAATTATCCATTTGCATTTCATAATGTTCTCTATCTCTTGTTTGGTCATAAATTTCTCCAGTCTCCATAAATCTGACACATAAACTATCCCTTGCTCCCCTAATTTGTTTAAAGTATCAGCCTTTTTACCTACATCGTGTACCCATTTGGACTTTGTTTTTGTGTGGTGTGTCAGGCATTGGTCTCTGCCCAGTTTCCAGCACACTATTATCCAATTTTCCCAACAGTTTTTGTCAAACAGTGAGTTCTTATTCCAGAAGCTGGGGTAAGATTTTCATAAAAGATTTTTTAAAATAATCTTTAAAAATAAGCCTTTAGTTGCTACAGTGTCAACCCAGGGTGACAGAAAAAAAAAGACAAGGCTCCTTTATAATACTGGTACAAGGGGACTTTTCTCTTTGGCATTTAAAGTTCATTACAATCTGACCCCAATCTACCTTTCTAGTCTTATACATTTTGACTTTCCTTCCTGTACTTCCCCAGGCCAGTCTAAAGGTACTTTCTTCCCTTCTCCACATACAAGATTCTGCCAGAATAAACTCCCTAAAAGCAGGGATTTTTTTCATTATATTTTTTAGTCAACAAACATTTGTTAAGAACTCACTATTGCGCCTACCAAAATGCAAAGAAAGGCAAAAACACAATGCTTTTACTCAAGGTCATCTTGGATCCTGAGGACCTAACACACAGCCTGGCACAAAGTATATTTGTTGACTAATTGAGGGGGGTGACATTCTTTGTTGGCTTCCCTGGGTGATGATGGGAGTGTTATGTTGTTTAGAGGAAAGGAAAGGGAAAGAAATACATATTTATATAGAGCCTATATGCCAGTCACTGTTCCAAATACTTTTTAAAAATTTCTCACAACAACCCAAAATCATCATCCCTTTTACAGTTAAAGAAACAGAAATTAAGAGACTTGCCCAGACTCACAAAGCCGTTAAGTGTCTGAGGGTAGATTTGAACTCAGGTCTTCCTGACATCATGTCTAATGCTCTATCCACTGTATCACCAGCTGCCTCCAAACATGTAGGTCAACATAATGTGACCTGAAATATGATGTTGTCTGTAGCAAAACAAAAGGCACCAAGATTTTACTGCATTTTGGTGTATGCATCACAAATGCTATTGATTTAACCTTCTCAGAACAAGGGGGCAAAATCACTGGATCAGAATGGAGAGAAAATGCATTAGTGAGGAAAAAACTAGTTTTGCTGCATTCCACAAACATGAAGGGATGTTTTTCACCTAGAAAAAAGCTAAAAAGCCAAAGTAGGCTGTATAAACTCAATGAGGCAGGGTAAGAATTGGTTCAATGCCTTAAATGTTTGCTGAAAGAAAAGAGGAGGTAAGTGGACCTTGCCTAATATTGGTAGATAGGTAGGTATTGTTGACAAGTGAGTCAATATACCTTATCTTTTACCTACCCTGTTCTTTGAAGATAGATTCCTACTGGGAAAGGTGAAAACATTTTTTAAATTTTCAAACCACCATTGGTTATTTCCATGGTATCATCTCTACACAGCCAACATCATTTCTCTAGGAAGATAAAGCCAGCTTAAAGAAAAGTCATATTGCTCAATGTCCTTGTCTGAAAGCTGACCAAAGCAGCAAAGTCTGCAGGTAGCAAGAGGCAAGACAGGCAGAAAACTGGTAAAAAATTGCTGGTGAGTATCCAGTAACTGAAGGAAAAGGTTGGGGGAAGAGGGTCTTAAATTGAGACTATATCAGTGATGTGGTTTCCCGTTCAGGGAACCCTGACACTGTGGTTTGGGATGATTGGAACCTGAAACATAAGGATATAGGGAGAGTCCACCCAGAAAGAATTTAAACCTTCTTTCAGTCAAAGTGGCAAGGTTCACTGTAATGCCAGTAGAAGTCAGTGAGATTCTTAGGGAATCTACAACTTAATGATGGGGGTGACACTGATGCCTATATACAAAAAGGACAGGGAGAAGATCTGGATGGAATTAAGGAGTGGCAAATAGCCTGGAGTGGGCCAAAAGAGGACTGTGAAAGGAGTATCAGGTATCTAGGTGAGCTGGGGTGGGTGGGCCAGATACTTTGGGGAAGACAGGGCTACTGAATTCAATGGGAAAATTCAGGGACCAGGTTGCTTTCAAAGACATGGTCTTTTCCTTTTAGAGGTCTAGGTCTCATCACCAGCATATAGCTTATCAGATCCTGAAATAAATCGAATCCATAAGTGGAGGAATAAAGTATCTTTAACCGATATAACAAGGTAGCAAATCTACCACCCTGGAAGAAGTCGCAGCAGTAGACTAAGGTTCTTACCCTTTTAGGAGAAAAGGGGAAAGGAGTCACATTAAATAGGGAGGCCTGGTCACTAGAAGCCATCCACCCTTGGCAATCAGAATGAGAAAACTACATTCTAGCTGTTTGGCCCTTCATGCCATGATAACAGAAGGGAGAAGTACATCAGGGACAACTTCAAGGCTGATCTGGTTCAAGCCAGCTTTGTTTACAAGAAAAAACCCCAGAGTGGGATCGAAGGATGTCCTTCAGCTCAACATAATAGGCACTATCTTAAGGAAGAAATGCAAGAAAATTAACTGAAATTCTGACTTTTCTAGGATCATTAAGAGGTGGTAGCAGGTAATATTACATCTGGTATTAACAATTTTCTATTATTGTATTAACAATTATCTGTCAGTGTCATGAGAGAACAGTATGGGAAAAGATAAGTGTATCCACTGGTGTGGGTCCATGGGTATGGAATATCATTGCCTATGATGTTACGCTTTTTCAGTGTGTTGACTGTTTTTGCTGAATTTTTTTCCTCTCTTTTAAAAAGAAATTCTTTGATATAAGAGATGACTCGAAAGGGCCAGGAGGATGAGGGACAAAAGAGGATAATGTAAACAATTAAAATAAATAAATACATCTGCATATATCAGTGACATTTTAATTATTAAAATGTCACAATTATTAAATTATAAAATTTAATATAAAAAAATTAAAGTGTTTCTGCTCTTTGATGCTTAAAGAAACTTGATCAAATATTTAATCAACCAAGGACATCTGTTTCAACAGATTTACATGTTCTTCCTCTGGAGAAAAAGCTCTCGAAGACTTTCATTTGCATTCTGGCTACACTAACTATAAAACAAAGGAGAAACAGAAGCTTGAACTAGGAAACGAGTAACCAAGTGGCATGTCAGACCTGGACACTTTGCCCTCTGTCAAGGAAGCAATACTGTCATAAAAAATAACATGGGCAGTAAGCAATTTTTGAATCCTCAGTACCCAAAAAGGCCTTGAGTACAGAAGAAACACAATGAATATTTAGTTGAATTAAAGTTCTGTCAAAACTTAACTTACGTTGTTTGTAAATTTCTCATGTCTTTAGTAACAAAGCAAGGTGCTTACAGTGGAAAGAGCACTCCCTGGACTATGTAAATCCTTTACCCAATAAACTCCAATGGTTTCCTGTTGACTCTTTTATATGGTTTCTATAGCCCTATACAACAAGATCCTTAGCAACCTTTCCCACCTTATTCTGTATTACTTACCTCCACCTCCTCTACCTTCCAGTCAACATGACCTTTTTGTTTCAGAAAAAAACAGGGAAGACTTTTATGAACTCCTGCAAAGTGAAATGAGCAGAACTGGTGTAACAATCTACATAGTAATAGCGATATTGATAAGGTAAACAACTTTGAAAGATTTAGTAACTGATAAACACAAGGGCCCACCATGATTTCAAAGGACTCTTAGTGAAACATACTATCCACTTCCAGAAAGCAATCTGACGGACTTGCAGTGTAGATTAAAGCATATTTTCTTCTTTAAAAGAAAAAATGCCTAGTGTGGAAATCTGATTTGTGTGATTATACTTTTTGTAATGAGTTTTTGGTTTCCTTTCCTTCTCAAACAGTGGGGGAGGTGGAGGAAGAGGGGGAAAGTATAACTGAAAAAATTTCAAATCTATGCTTTAAAAATAAAAATAGATGGAAGATGGATGGATGAACAGATAGATAGATGAATAGATAGGCAGACAGATGATAGATAAATGCTTGTTAATCAACTGACTGACTCTTCAGCAGTGTTGTGGTTGAGTACAAGAACATACCTATTCAAATATGTGAGTTGGATCTGGGGGTAATTCTAGCTGAGGGCAGTGACTAGCTAGTCTGGGCGCCTGTGATGTGATTGAAGCCAGATTGTGCGCTCAAATCAGGGCATACCTGCTCTTCAGTGGGGCCCATAAGGAAGTTAGACTATTGGGGCTGGGGGCAGTTTTATTAGGATTCCATCACTGGGATGATTGTAGTAACCTCCTAACTGGTCTTTTCTGTAGTCTCTGCTCTCCAATCCAACCTTCACTCTGTTGCCTGAGTACTCTTTCTTGCCAACCATCCTTAGTAGTATCTGTCCTCTTAAAAGCCTTCACAAGATGCCCATTGCCTGATGAATAAGGTGTAAACATTTGTACATCATTTCAAGCCCTCACTGTCTAGGTCCATCTACCTACAGATATTATCTCATATGACTCCCCATCATATATACTCTATATCCCAGTCAAAACAGATTACTCCTCAACCTCTACTATTCTAGCTTCTCCTGTCTGTGTTCACAAGAGCCCCTATTCCCTTACTGGGTTTCCTCTTCCTTCTCATAATTCAAGTACCTTTCCTCAGCAAATCCTCCCCTTCTGGGAAATGTTTTCCCTCTTCTCCGCTCCCACAGCCCTCGCTGAAAATGATCTTTCTCTTTTCTGCTTTCTCATGATGCCTTATTTGTATCCCTCCTTTTCATTCTCTTACGTGCAGCTTTATGTCCCCTAGTAGACTGGTAAGTCCTTAAAGGCTAGGGCTAGGTTGTTTTTCATTTTTATACCTCCTCCTATTAAAATGCCTTGGACATAATAATCACTTAAACATTTGAAATAAATTTCCAATAGGACCTTAGTAAAATTACATGTAAATCTCTTCTGCTGTCATGATTTCCAAAGGTAATTCTGCAGTTTCTCTGTAACCCATTCTATGATACTTAACCTTGGTGGATGTATGTGTGTGTGTGTGTGTGTGTGTGTGTGTGTGTGTGTGTTCTTTTCAGCAAAGACTCACTGTACAAAGAGCACAGATGGGCACTGAGGCATTTTTATCATTTCTCTTGACTCAAACGTTCCCCCAAATTAGGAAATCTAGAATCCCAATACGTGGTATCCCCAGTACACAGAGATCAACTTCTCAACTACAAGCCTCTAATTCCCATGCTAGCTTGGCCCCTCAGCCTCTGAGTTTACACAAGCAGTGTTCATTTTTTACCAAAGAAGACCTGCCCTTCCAAGTCATCTACCATATCTCATTTTCCTCCACCCTGCTTACCCTGGGAATATTAGAATTTGGCTTATTTGTCCCCAACCCAGAGTTTTATCTGAGAATCTCAGAAAATAGTTTCTAGATCTCTATATATATGAGCAAAAGTACTTCATTTCCTGTGTCCTCAAGCTAATATTAAGCATAGGACAGCCTTTATTTTACTCCACAGAAAAATCAAAATTAAAATAAGGAATTCAAATAAAGCAGGAAAATACAAACGACTCATAAGCTTTTGACAGTTAAGATACTCTCCTTACTTCTGTTAAGTCCTACTCGCCACCCCAGATCTCCTGCTTTACAGTGATGCCCTAACAAGGTATATTATCCAAAGAAAACACATTTGGGATTGCAAGAAAGGTGATTGCCTTGATTTCCCAACAGCCCTGAACTTTTAAAATAACTCATGATTGTAACAGAAGGAAAAATGTATGATTTGTTCCTCCAAATCATGATTCAGTTTCTTGTTGCCCTTTCAATTTTTTGTTTCTTTTGGAGGTAATCAGGGTCAAATGCCTTGCCCAGGGTCATGCTGTTAGTGTCTGAGATCACATTTGAACTCAGGTCCTCCTGACTCCAGGGCTAGTGCTCTACCATTGCATCACCTAGCTGCCTCATTTGCTATTTGTTCGTTTGCTAGTTTTTGGAGGAAAGGGTTTTTTGGTTTGTTTTTGTTCTTTTTTAAGTTCAGAAATTTTCATCATTTCTCCAGAAAGCTAGGTTTCAGGAACTTCCAACACACAAGTTCCCATTTCTGAGATGAAGAGATTTTTCCCCTGTTATCTGCCTGGCTTCCATCTCTGGGGTTGAGCTGGGGGTACATGGAAGTGGGAGAGCCCGAGTGGGCTTTTCCTGGTCTGTATCTTTCTTTAGGACCTCAGCTTTGCTCCCTTTCAAAGGGTGCAGTTTAGATCTAAATAGTCAGATCTAATTAAAGCAGCCCTCATGCTGAGATTCCAAGACAATGAATTCTACCTATCAGAGAAATACAAACATCCTTTCAACCTCCTCAATTATAATCCATGAGGATATACCACTCAATCATATTATGGAGATGTTTGGATTTATATAGAAGGCACAGAATCTTTCTAATTTAAAAGTCCCAAGCAATAATCTCATTATTTTCCCATGTTAGTTCTCCAAATTTGCTCCTGGTCTACCCTCTCCATCAGTGATTCTCAAAGGATCCTTCCCACATTCCCAAACCTCCTGAAGTTCAATGCATGTTCTTCTCCTCTTGGCTTCTGGAAGGTCACAACAGCACCCAGCCCTTCTCCCATGAGTCTTACAGGAGTAAAGAAAGGTGAGGGGTTAGAGGAGGGAAGGCGAGGCAGAGAGATCCCAAGGAAATGAGTTTGAAGGCAGGACTGCTGGAAACCCTTTCTTTATTGTTAATGTAAACATTCAAATTCCTCATAGCAAAGAATACAATAATGTGAGAAATGATATATATATAGTACATATAGATAATATTATATATAAATGGCATATATTATGGTATATAGAATATATACATGGAACATTAAAATAGAGATCCTTAAATGAGTGCCCATTAAAAAGAACTTTTAAGTAAATCTCAGCATCATTTACACACCCAAGTAAAAGGCTTTCAGTCTCTCATTTAGCAATCTCAATTAATTGAGCTTCATGGCTTCAATTTTCCTGTTAATTGCTTCTGGAATACAACTAATGCCTGATGCTGGCAAACAAAGCTCTCCACAATCTTCCTCCAACCTAACTCTTCAGACTTAATTAACATTATTCCCTTTTACTCACTATTCATTCTAGTGGAACTAGTCAAGACCACTGATCTTTTCTTCAGGCAACAGAACGAATTCTCCCCTTTTTCTGTCTCTCTCCCTCCTTGTCTGTCTCTGCCTGTACATGTCTGTGTGAGCTTGTCTCTCATCTTTCTTTCCCTCTTTCTCTCTCTTCCCTGCTTTCTCTTCCTGTCTCTCTCTCCCCTTTATCTCTCTCCCTTCTCCTTCTTTCTCTCCTTCTCCCCTTCCCCCTTTTATCCTCCCTCTCTTTCTCCCCCACTCTAGTTTCCTCTTATTCTGAATGATTTTCCTCAGCTCACCCAGCATATCTATCTAACACATGTAGTTTCTTAGTGTAGAACATCCTCATTGCCTGCCAGTTTTCTTGTGCAATAAAGTGCAAACCCTCTAGAGTTCTCCTTCTTTCTTGAATGCTACTGCTTGTTTCTCTCTCTCTCTCTCTCTCTCTCTCTCTCTCTCTCTCTCTCTCTCTCTCTCTCTCTCTCTCCCCCCACCCCTGTTTTCCTTTCCCCACTCTTTCCCTCCATTTCCAGCCCCATCCTTAGGCATGTTTTTGCCCTCTACACATAATACATTCTCCTGGTAGATGGGAACTACACCACAATTTGCTATATATGGTAATTGTAGAAACTGAAAGAAAAAGGCAGAAGCAGATGTTGCCATTCTGTCCCCAGACACCATCTCCTACCAACCATTTCAAGGAGATGGGAGTGAATGTTTCTTTCGGGTTAGTAAAGGGGAATCAGGAAGTAAGCAGAGAACTAGCACATGTGGTGTTAGTGTTTTTAAAAGCTAGCCTGGGTACTGCAAGCTCTACAGCAATATAGAAGGTGAAGGCATATTATATTGGGGGATATACTTTTGGATTAAGAGTGAGGGTGGAGGTCCTAAAGTAGCATATTCCAGGTATGTCCTGAGAGAGAACGTCAATGTAGCAAGAGATAGTAGAATCTGAATACTTGAGTTCTGGAGCTTCTACTCATGCAGTGAAATTATGATGTTTGCATAGAGATAAAGATGAAAATCTGATTGGTTGCTAGTACCCCCACTTCGTATATGCCAATATGAAATACAGATGAAATAATTTTGTTTAGTGCAATTTAATCATCTCCCTTGTTAGAATGGAAACTCCTGGAGAGCAGTACAGATTTTATTCTTCAGTTCTGCATCCCTAGCACCAAGCAAAGTGCCTGGCACATAGTAGGCATAATAATACTTATTAACTAATTGATGGATTGGCAGGTGAGCATGTCTCTTATTTCCTCTTTCTCAATGAGACTGTCCAATGAATCACTGGCCAACTTAACTCTAGCCCAGATTTTTCCCCCCTCATCCATAAGTCAAAATTAATCTTTCTGTCCAGAGAATTTCCTTGGCTTTTTCTTTGTACTTGTGTCATGGTACCATTTTTGTATTGTGGTTATTTCTGTATCTATCATATTTCTCATTCTAAACCATAAGCTGTTGGAAGGCAGGGACCTGTGATCTCACTCATCCTTGTATCTCAGTAATATCTAGCACAATGTCTTGCCCATAGCAGCCGTTCATTCATTTGTGAGTCAATATCCTTTTTCAGCTCTAGCCAAAAAAGCCACTTACTGTCGCCAGAAATGGATTGTACTTCATTATTTTATGTTGGCTTATCTCATTCTGTCTTCCTGGAATACATTCTTCAGATCCATCTCCATCTCTTGAAATCCTGTGCATCTTTCAAGGATCACTTTAGATGCCAATTCCTCCATTATGCTCTCAGAAAGTCTCTCAGCTGGAAAGGAATTCTCACTCTGAAATCTTGCAGTTCCTTATTTGTCTCTTAAACATCAGTATATTGCCTTGAATTACTTATATATTTATATATTGCTTTGAAGTTACTTATATAAAAATCTCTTCCCTACCAGACTATAAGTTCTTTGAAGGCAGGCACCATAATCTATTCATGTTTATATTTCTCATGGTGTCTAGCATAGTATATTACATGTGGTCGGCATTCAACAAATATTTGAAAGAACAAATGAATAAAATGGTTTTGAAAATTTCCTTTATCTTTAGATACCTAGACTTCTCTGACTTGCCTAGATACTTTTGCATATTAGTTGTTTTGTCCCATTTGTGCAAGATGGCACAAACCACTGTCATTGTGACACAAATATAGATGTTGTAAGAAGCCACACACTGTGTGCAATTATTATTTGCAAGCTGGATGGTTCCTTTTTCTTCATCTGCAAGCTTGCAAATGCAATCTTTTGCATTTACCCACTAATTTCACCTAATAGGGATAGTTTCTGTGTAACCATGATTAACATGTCAATAAAAGAAGAAATGGTCCTCTTGTCAATTTTTAAAAACAGTTTTTTTCAGACTACCACACTGTCTACACAATCTTTCTTTCCTCTTTAATTTATGGAATACAATAAGCATTTCCACAACATAGAATAATTTTTTAAAAAGATGATTGCACATGAATCTGCAAACCAATTTACAACAAGCTATTCCTTTTAAATGTATAATAAAGTTCTCATATAATGTTTTCCCTTTTTTTCCTTCCCCTCTTGCCCTACAAGTGTCACAAACAGTGACATTAGACACAAATAGCTCTGTGTGTGTGTGTGTGTGTGTGTGTGTGTGTGTGTGTGTGTAAAATTATTCTATACATATTCTATTTACCAGTTCTTTCTCTGGACACAGACAGCAACTTGCGTCATATGTTCTTTATAGTTAATTTGGATATTTATAATAGTCAAAATGACTCATTTGCTCAAAATCATTCTTAAAACAATACTGATATTATTATATACAGTGTTCTGTTAGTTCTGCTTATTTCACTCTTCATTATTTCATGTTTCTCCCTTTCAAATTTCTTCAACATATAATGACCTCTCCCTGTATACCATTTTCTTCTTAATACCCTGCGACCTAAGCACTAATCTCCAAAACTCTACAGGGCTTTCTTTTTCTGTAGATACATGAAAGGAGCAAGGAATGGATCCCACAAACTTGAGTCTGTTAATCTTTGATTTCTCTATAATTTCTTTGAAGTTCAGGGTGCTGACTGCCCTGAACTAGGTCAATGATATATGTACTTGATTAAAGGAATGACACACATGATTGATTAAAGTGACTATTAACCCCTCAAAAGTTGCCTTTTCTTTCATGAATGCAGATCTAAGAACCTGTAGTAGCAGGCCCCTCTGTGTATGTTGGGGTGCTTACTGATATGCACTCCCACCTCCCCATTCTCTTCCCCATGTTCTGCCTTCTTTCAACCATCTCAGTCTCTTTCCCCATGCAGTCTACCTCTGTAGCCCTTTCCAGGCTTCTCTCTGCTGTGCTTTTTGCCCCTTTACACTCTGTGTAAATAAAAGTGTAATTGCCATCCCACGTCTTTTTTGGCAAGCACCAAAAACAAAAACAAGGTATACCTACCTTAATTTTGTAATTTCACAAATTAATGATCAATTCACTTACCAATCCTAAAATTTTCAGTATGAGAATTAATACCTCAGAAATCACTATAAATTGGGACTTAATTTATTGTTTATTAATTGCTAGACTTAAGAAAATGTTATCAAGGTGGATTAAATTTACAAATGTGCTTTTCCCCCCAGAGAACACAGTTATTAACCATTTCCCAGCATATCCACGTATTCTTCTCTAAGCACTGAGCTCAGCAAGAGGGCAGTAGAAGGCTCAGGGAATGAAGTCCATCAGATGAGCGGCTTCATGAACGTACAATACCTGCTATAACTGGCATTTCTATAACAATTTAAGGTTTGCAAAGCACTTTATGTCTGCTATCTCATTTGGGCCTCACAATGTCCCTCCTGAGGGGAAGGGGCTGAAAGAGGGGAGATGGACCAGGTATCAACTAAAATCTAAAGTCCTATCACGCCTAATCTCCTCTGATTTGAACAAGGTTGGATCTGATGGAAGACTACCTGATAATTCCAGGTGTTATTTTTTGAAAGGTAGTGTGGTGTAGTGGATATGATAGAGTTAGATTTGGCATCATGAATACCTAGGTTTGAATCCTGCCATGAATACTTGTCAGCTGGGTGATCCTGGACAAACCTGTAAAATAAGATGGTTGGACTCAATCTCTAGAGTCTCTCAGTTCTAAATATATGACATCTTACATTTCTAAGTGAATCTTAGAGGGGAATATGACATATAATGGCATTCTCAGGTGCTACCTAGGTGGGGGCAAAAAAGCCAGAGAATTAAGAAGATCCCAAAGTGACTATGCAACATTAGACACAGAATGTCTGTGTCTAATAACCAAAAGGCAAACATATTAGGAACAACTAAGAGAAAAGGAAATCATATTAATCATGGCATTCTTGTTAGAGATAAAACCTGAAGACAAAAGGAAGTTATAGTTAGATGAAAAGATACCTTAGAGGTAGTGGAATTGATGAATGAGGGTAGAGTTACATGAGTATCCAAAGGCAGTAAGATATTTGATATTCTCAGCAGGTGAGAAGAAAGAGAAATTCCAAGAACTTGCTATGATCCCCCAGATTAAATCAATATACATTTTTGTTGTCTTTTAGCCATTTTTCAGTCATATCAAACCTTCTGTGATCCCTTTTGGAGTTTTCTTAGCAAATATACTGGAGTGGTTTGCCATTTCCTACTGAAGCTCATTTACAAATGAGGAACCTAGGCAAACAGGGTAAAGTGACTTCCCCAGGGTTACACTGCTACTAAGTGTCTGAGACCGGATTTGAACTCAGGTCCTCCTGATTCTAAGACTTGCACTCTATCCACAGGGTCACCTAGATGTCCCCAATACATATTTTGTTATTCAATATAGATATTGAAATTATAGGAAGTTATTACAATATCTATTTTAACACCTTCCAATGACTTAAATGTAAAAAACAGACATGGGGAGAATGGTATATAGGTGCACATGTGCATGTGTGTTGGAAAATATAACTCAGGATTAAACAAGAGAAGAAGCCAAAGTCCTATAAATGATGGTCACTTTCTTCAAGTGGTAAGTGAGGTGTTGGATGTTGTGAGTACTAAACAACAGTTTTTAAATAAAATTGACTATAGCTTACTAGTTACTTATAGACATTCAGTAATAGAATGTAAACTCCCTGAGACAGGAACTGTTTTATTTTTGTCCTTACACCATCAGTGCCTGGCACACAGTAGGTTCTTAATATAAATACTTGGTGAATTGAACTGAAATGATGTGGGAATCAATTCTGAATCAGCCCTTCCCCACACTTGGAATTCCATCTCCCATCTTCAAGAGGCTCCCCTGCCCCAAAAGCATTTTTTCCTCACCTCTTAGAATCTTGACTTCCCTGAAGGCTTCTTCCAGGGGCCTCCTACCCTAATCACAACTTTCCTGATCCTCTGAGCAGTCAATAATCTTTCCTTCCTTAAACTACCAGGTATCTGCTTCTCTGTCTGCATGTCATACAAGTTCCCCCAAAACAAGGATTGCTTTGTGAGCCAACATAGTATGAATAAAATGCTAGAACAGGAATCAAGAAGATCCGGGTCCTGAGCCCATCTCTGACGCTCTGTGACCATGGGGAAGGAACTTAAAACATCTAAGTCACAGTTTCCTCATGTAAAATAGAAATAATAAGAGCTATGGTAACTACCTCACAAGGTTACTTTGAAGTTCAAATTTATAGTGCTTTGAAAACTTTAAAGTAATACAGAAATCTCAGCTACTTATTATTTTGTCTTCATGTCACTAGAGCCTTATATAATGAAAGGCAGATGCTTAATTTGAGTTGAATTGGATGGAGCAAAGTTTAAATTCAGTGAAATTGATCCGTACTCTTCACATATAATCACACCAAATTTTAAATGAAGGAAAAGAATGCAAATCCATTACAAAGCAGTCCAAATTTTGAAAACAAGTTAGACATGGTGTTACTGGGAAAGGACTATTGAATCTGGAGGCATAGGACCTGGATTCAACTATCAGCTCTGCTAATAATTACCTATTAAGTGATGTGTATTACATCACTTAGCTTCTCATCTCTAAAATGAGGGGGTTGAACTGAATGACCTTCCAAATCCCTTTCCATTCCAGTCTACAGATCCTGATGCCTGGAGGAGAGAGTGAGACTGATGACTTTGCCCAGTTCTGCCTCACTTAAATTCAATTCACTCAAAAGTCAAGCCATCACCCTCAAGATTGGTCCGCTCCGAAAACAAAGATGGAACAACAACAATCCTAAATCTATGATGATTCTACTTATTTAACGAAAAGATTCATCAAAGATTCACCACAGGCTTTCTTTACATAGTCTATGAAATGAATCAGTTTAAAAGAATGTGACTTATGAACCCATACACCCCAGCAAAAGAGGTATACCCATACACTTAGCTCCATGGGGCCCTTTCAAGTTGATTGCCTCATTGTTTGGGAGCCTTGGAAAAGGTCAAAGAGTTTGATGTGGTCTGGGTAGGAGGCAAGTTGAAGAATACTTTAGTTTCTCATTCACACACTTTTGCTGACTCAGGGGATAACCTTTAAGGACTTAGTAAACAATTCTATTTTCTCATGGATAAACCAATAATACCCCCTCCTCCCCTCCATGCAAAAGTATCAAGAGAATTAAGGACCTGTAAAATTCACAGAAGATGTATAATAAAGGGTATGCTTTACTATCAAAAGATTATCGGAGGGTAGTCCTGTTTAAATATCTGCCTAGTGATTTGTATGTATATGGCAATTCATTTCATTCACACATGATGTTACACACAAAATCTCTGAATAAGATCTTGCCCTATCTTTTTTTTTCTTTTTCTTTCTACCATGATTTTGGTTACATCTTATGATGTATACATTTAGAGAACAGCTTTTAATTATATAAAATAAAGGCTGGATAGCTAGGTCGGCACAATGAATAGAGCACCAACTCTAGAGTTAGGAGGACCTAAGTTCAAATCCAGCCTCAAACACTGACTAGCTGTGTGGTCCTAGAAAAATGACAACCCAGATTGCCTCAAAAAACAAAGGCCACCAAGGCCTTTGTGGTTCCTTCCAGCTAAGCCTATGATCTCTGTAGCACTTTTTACCTCTCCCACTGCGTATTTGCAAGATCAACTCCCTCCCTGTACAGATGACAAGACTTCTCTAAGCTTACACAGTGATAGTGTGGTCATTGCCAGCAGAGGTTAAATTTCATGTCCATTTTTCCCTCAGTAGTTAGCACCTTCCCACCAACTATTGCCACTCTCCCTTGATAATCATTTAATATCATTTTTGGACTTTAATAAGGGTCAGCACCTGAATTTATCAACCAGAAGAAGAGCCTGAACCCAACAGTTTCTTTATTCTCTGAGTAAACTCAGAGAATACCTCTTCCTATGTTAACAAAGCCAGATGGGGCTGACTTAGCATTCTTTATGATACTCTTAACTGGAAACACTATCTTAAATAATGGGACTTTTTCTGTACCTTAATATTTTGTGGGCACATATTATGTTATGGCATGTTAATGATAAAGAAAACACTGATACCCTGGGTGATAATTTCAATTGACACTTTGTCAAATCTCTTATCTTACTGTATTTACAAGTTATTCAGCTAAGAAACTTCCTTTCTCATGGTATAGTTAACATATATATATATATATATATATATATATATATACACATATATAGACCATAAATCTGAGGGACACAGACATCCTGGGATTCTCATAAAACAGATTTAAACCTGGCCATTCTTCTATCAGACAGTCAGAAATTTCATTCTGGCTCCATGATCATGTATCTGCTAGCTTTAAGGGAATAAACAATATGGTTTACACTTCAATTCACCTGTTTACCTCTTTGACCACATTTTTCAGGTTGACACCCTTTTGTAATTACTTGCCCTAGACCTGGAGAAAGGAAGATTTGAGTTCAAATGGGTTCTCAGACATTTACTAGCTGTGTGCATCCAGATAAGTCACTTAGCTTCTGTCCATCTCAGCTCCCTCATCTATAAAAGAAGACTAATAGTAGTACCAACCTCCCAGGGTTGTTGTGAGCATAAAACGAGATAATATTTATGAAGCCCTTTCCAAAACTTAAAGCACTATATAAATGCTAGCTTTCACTACTATTCCTATTATAAATACTTTGTGCTTACTTATGTGAATATTGGGGCAGCTAGAAAATGGAGTGAATGGAACACCGGACCTAGAACCAAGAAGACCTGAATTCAAATTCAGCCTCAGACAGTTAGTAGCTGTACAATCCTGGGCAAGCCTGCCTCAGTTTCCCTATCCATAACATGGGGATGGTAATAGTATCACTTCCCAGTGTTGTTGTGAGGATCAAATGAAATATCTGAAAAGCATTTAGTCCATGTTGATGCTATATAAATGTTTATGTTCGCCATTATCATTGATATTATAGCCCCTCGGGCTATGAGGTCCTTAAGGGCAATAACTATTTCCTTTTGACGGTAAATCCCCAGCCACTACCATGACTCCTTGCACATATAATATTTATTGGACTGAACTATACTGCTTGAATCTCTCCTCTAGCAAAGTCAAGTTTATAATGTTTCTAAACTTACCGTCCATCACTAATCTCACAGATCTGTGCTGTCAACGGACAAGCCAGAGAACCAGGTAAAACATTTGTGAATGGGTATGGGCAGCAGTGATTCTCTGTCAATAAGATGGTGACAGCCATGTTGTTGAAAATACCTCTTGGCCCAACAGTAAGAGATAGAAAGAGAATCCCATTTAAATTTACTGTAGACATTATAAAATATTTGGGAGTCTACCTGCCAAAACAAACCCAGGAATTATAGGAACACAATCACAAAACACTTTTCACACAAATAAACTCAGATCTAAATAACTGGAAAAACATCAGTTGCTTGTGGGTAGGCCAAGCTAACATAATAAAAATGACAATTCTACGTAAATTAATTTATGTATTCAGTGTCATGCTAATCAAACAACCAAAATATTATTTTATAGAGTCATAAAAAATAACAACAAAATTCCTCTGGAAGACCAAAAGGTCCAGAATATGAAAAGAAATATTAGGGAAGAAGGTCAAGTCATACCATGTATTAAATCATATTATAAAGCAGCAATCATTAAAACTAATTGGTACTAAGAAATAGAGTGATAGATCAGTAGAATAGATTAGGTACACAAGACACAGCAGTCAATGACTATAGTCATCTATTCTTTGAGAAACCCAAAGACCCCAACTTCTTTCTAGAAATTAACAAGGAAAACTGCTCTGATATTCTAGAATCAGAGGGTAAAATGGAAATGGAAAAAATCCACCTCCTGAAAGAGATCCCAAACGGAAAACTCCTAGGAATATTGTAGCCAAATTCCAGAGTTCCTAGGTCAAGGAGAAAATATTACAAGCAGCCAGAAAGAGACAATTCAAGTATTTTGGAAACACAACCAGGATAATACAAGATCTAGAAGCTTCTACACTGAGGGATCAGAAAGCTTAAAATATGATATTCCTGAGATCAAAGGAGATAGGATTAATACAAGAACCACCTACCTAGAAAAACTGAGTATAATACTTCAAGGGGGGGAAATGAAATTTCAATGAAATAGAGGATTTCAATGCATTCCAGTTGAAAAGATTAGAAGTGAATAGAAAATTTGACTTTCCAATACAAGAATCAAGAGAAGCATGAAAAGATAAACAAGAAAGAGAAACCATAAGGGATTTATTAAAGTTGAACTGTTTACATTCTTACAGGGAAAGATGACATTTTTAACTTATGAAACTTTTCTCAGTATTAGGGTAGTGGGAGGAATATGAAGGGATGGTATCTAAAAAATAAAATTAAGTGTTGAGAGAAATATGCTAGGGGAAATAAAAAGGGAGAGGTAGAATATAGTAAACCATCTCACATAAAAGAGGCAAGAAAGAGCTTTTACAATGGAGAAGAAGAAGGGGAAGGTGAGAGGGAATAAATGATCCTTCCTTTCATCAGATATGGCATCAGAAAGGAATAACATACACACTCATTTGGGTATGGAAGTTTATCTTACCCTATAGGAAAGCAGGAGGGAAGGGGCTAAGAAAGGGGGGATAAAAGAAGGGACAACAGATTGGAAGAGGGAGTAGTCAGAAGGAAACACTTTAGTAGAGGGACAGGTCAAAGGAGAGAATAGAATAAATGGAGGGTGGGACAGGAGAGGGAAATATACTTAGTCTTTCACAACATGATTCTTATAGAAGTGTTTTGCATGACTACACGTGTATAACCTATATCAAATTGCTTGCCCTCTCAATGTGGTTGGGTGGGGATGGGGGAAGGGAGAGAATGTGGAACTCAAAGTTTTAAAAATGAATGTTAAAAATTGTTTTTACATGCAACTAGGAAATAAGATATATAAAAAATAGGGTATAGAAATCTATCTTGTCCTACAGAAAAATAGAAGGGAAGGAGATAAGAGTGGGAGGGGTAGTGATGGAAGGGAAGGTAGATTGCAGGAAAGGGTAACCTGAATATATGCTTTTCTGAGGTGGGGGAAGGGGGGAGATGAGGAGAAAATTTTAAATTCAAAATTTTGTGGAAATGAATGTTGAAAATTGAAAGTAAATTTATTTAGCAAGAAAAAAAAAGAATTCTTATAACCAGTGTCTCTGATAAAGCCCTCATTTCTAAGATATAGAGAACTGAGTCAAATTTATAAGAATACAAGTCATTATCCAATTGATAAATGATCAAAGGATATGAACAGACAGTTCCCAGATGAACTAAAGTTATCTATCGTGATATGAAAAATCTTCTAAATCACTATTGACTAGAGAAATGCAAATCAAAATAAGTCTGAAGTACCATATCACACCAATCAGATTAGTTAACATGACAAAACAGGAAAATGATAAATTCTAGAGAAGATGTGGAAAAATTGGAACATTAATGCATTGCTGGTAGAGTTGTGGACTGATCCACCATCCTGGAGAGCAATTTGGCCCTATGCCCAAAGGACTATAAAAATGTGCATACCCTTTGATCCAGCAATATCACTCTTAGGTCTGTATCCCAAAGAGATCATAAAAATGGAAAAAGGGCCCACATGTACTAAAGTATTTATAGCAGCTCGTTTTTTGTGGTGGTAAAGAATTGGAAGTTGAGGGGATACCCATCAATGGGGAATGACTGCACAAGTTGTAGTATATGAATGTAATGGAATTTTATTGTGCTATAAGAAATGACGAGCAGGAAGACTTCAGAAAAACCTGGAAAGACTTATGTGAACTGATGCTGAGTGAAGTGAGAAAAACCAGGAGAGCACTGTATGCAATAAGAGCCACATGGTGGAAGGACTATTTCTGATACACTTAGCCCTTCACAGTAATGCAAGGTTCTAAGACTCCACAAGGTTTATGATAGAAAATGCTATCCACATCCAGAGGAAGAACTACAGAGTCTGAATGCAGATAGAAGCATACTATTTGCTTGCTCTCTCTCGCGCGCTCTCTCTCTCTCTCTCTCTCTCTGTGTGTGTGTGTGTGTGTGTGTGTGTGTCTGTCTCTCATTTGTTTTGCTTTATCTTTTTCATGGTTCATCCCACTGGTTCTTATTCTTCTTTACAACATGATTAATGTGAAAATATATTTAATATGAATGTATATGTAAAGCCTATATCAGATAGCATGTGGAAGGGAAAGGGAGGAATGTGGAGAAAATTCAAAACTCAAAAACTTGTGGAACTTGATGTTGAAAACTACAAATAAATTAATTGAAAAAAAACCCACCTCTAGAGTCCTTCCCACTTCTCTCAGGTAGGCCTGTCCCAGAGCTCTTGGCTTTTTCAGTAAGACATCATGAGACCCTGCTTACTGCCAATGTTTTCAGCAGAAATACTATCTCAGTAATACCCTGAGAATGTAAGATGAGAATCAAAGTGACATAAGCCCCAAATTAAATCATTCTTATGCTGATTGCTTGGTTATAATTAGAGAATCACTTAGTGTTCTCCATGGATATCATTAGGACACTAAATTTTGATATCTGCCTTGGCTTTAATTACTTGAAAACATTACACATGAGCAAGTAGATGTCTATTGTTTGAAGGAGGAATAAAATGCAGAAGATATTCATATGATGCATCTTAAATACCTTTGATGAATGATTAATTTGGAGAATAACACCAACACATTATTTGATGCAGATAGGGTTCAACTTAGTTACTGAGATTTAAGAACCTCTGCTTGCTGCCAATTGATCTCAAGATGAAAAATAAGTCACCAGTATTAATATGTAACCTTGCCTCATCTGTCTAATTGGATCATTAATGTTCCAGTCACAAATTGAAATCACCTTCCCACCTTCTCTCTTGCCAAATGAATAAACAATCAGAGAAAATAATGAGAGGTTCACCTGATTCCTGGAAAAATCCCAGAAGGAGATGAAGTTATTATTGCCTGAGTATCCTTACTCTCTGACTCACAAAAAGATAAGCAATATTTTTAGTTGGCCCATTGGGAGTACTTCAGCATACAGAAATATACGCGAGGAGCTCTGGGTCCATTTTAGAAGTGTTATAGAATCCCATATCTAGGTGGATCAGGTCATCATGGTTATTATGGGGTAAGTGACTCTCATGAACAGTTGCCCCACCCTGTTTATGTAGTCACTTTTAGGGTCTTGATTCAGCTGTACAACAGAGAGGAGGATCAAAAGGAGGGTAGACAGAATTGACTATGGAAAGGCCATAAATAAAACTGGCAACATCATGATCCCCCCTACATATGACATAATATCATGTGCACTTAGCCAATATCACCTCTTTTCTTTCTCAGAAGCAGTACAAAACACTAGAAAGAGTACTGGATTTGGAGCCCAGGGGGCTAGATTCATATCTCCACCTGTGTGATGTTAGTCAAATTATTTCACCTCTCAGTTTCCTCATCTGTAATATAAGAGCACTGGGGAAAGAGCATGGTATGGGGAGTAAAGTGCTAGATTTGCGGTCCGAAAGACGGATTCAAATCCTGCATCAAATACTAGATTTGTGATCCTGGACAAGTTGTTTAACTTCTACCTCCGTTTTCCCCACTATAAAATGGCTGTGGGGTTGGGGGATGATGATAGTATCTTCCCTAGAGGGTTGTTGGGAAGATCAAGTGAGATAATATTTATAAAGTGCTTACCAAAGTACTGGCACATAATATGTACTTAATAAATATGTATTTCCTTCCTCCTCTCTCTTCCTCCCTCCCTCCTTCCTTCCTTCCTTCCTCTATTGTCCTTAGTTCTTCATCTGTAAATAAGGAGGTTAAGCTAGATGACCTTAAATGTCCCTCTGAGCTAAAAAATCAATCATCCTATGATTACATGACTTCTAAGGTCTCTTCCAACTCTAGGTATGTGACCCCAAGAAATGGTGAACGATGAAAACAGTGCAAAGGCTTTGAAATTCTTGCTCATTAAAGAGATGGAGTTTGAATTATTTCAACATCCTCAAAGGATCTTCAGTGAGATTCTCTATTCAACATCTTCTTTAGTTTTCTTTCCTTCAAACACTTAGGATTTAACAGCCAGAAAGCCCCTTGGAGGGTCTCCACAGTGAGTGAATCCCTGTGCAGAATCCCTCTGGCTATCCAGTGGTCACTCAGTCTGTCCTGTTCTACCACAGTCAAGAAAGGACAAAGAGCTAACACACTGCTTCCTTCTTGGATGGAGAAGTTGCCTGAAATAAATACTCTTCTTTCCAATTTCTGCTGTTCCCTCATTTTTTTTAGTGCCTGTGCCCCAACAGATTTCATACTGACTTTTCAACTTGGTATTTGCTGCTGTTAAAATACCTCAAACTTTGGACCCAAATTTCTAAGGCTCCATTTCCTTGGGAAGATTATTTTCAGATTCTGCCAATTGACTTCATTTTATTATTTCTTTTTATGACTGGGTCTCTCCATCTGTCTCAGGCTAGAAGTATAAAAGCTTCTCATGGTTCTGATCCCATGTTTGATTGATAAGGGAGTTTTCATTTGTTCCTCTTTAGGCAGTCTACTGGGGTAGCTAGGTGGTGAAGCGGATAGAGCACTGGATTTGAAATCAGGAAGACCCAAGTTCAAATCCAATCTCAAGTACTTATTAACTATGTGACCCCGGGTAAGTTACTTACTCCCTATTTGTCTCAGTTCCTCATCTGTAAAATGAGTTGGAAGGAAATGGCAAAACACTCCAGTATCTTTGCCAAGAAAACCTCACATGGGGTCATGAGGAATCAAACATGACTGAATAACAATAAATAGCCTAGTGGCCTCTGATACCTGGGTGCTCATCATATTAATGCCAGACTTGGGGTGGATATTCAGCATAGCCCAGTGCAGCTAACTACTGAATTCAAGAGACTGCACAGCTTCAGTCTCCCTGGCAGCAGGGAGTATAGGCATGCACCATCATGCCTGATGCCCTGTTTGATCAATGGCACATCCAGCTAGGGTGTGATGCCTCTCATCAAAGCAAACTTTTTCCTATATCCTCAGTTCTTTTTTACTGCCCTACAGTCTCCACCCACCCCTGCCTGCCCCCCTCCTCCTCTCATGGGGGCACAGAAAAATAACTATGCTTTCATCAGAAGGAGAAGGATCAACTGACCTGTCACTTGACAAGCACCATAAGTACAGAATTAGAGATTTAGAGATAGAAGGGATTTTAGAGACCAACCCCATTCATTTTATGAATAGGGAAATGGGCTCAGGGAGGTTGTGACTTGCTTATGGTCATGCAGCTACTAAATGGAAGAACTGGCTTTTGAACTCTGGAACTATGACATATTGTTGACGACTTCATGTTCCATCAAGGAATCATTAAGAATTTCTAAGTTAAATCAACATTATTCTTGGACCTCAACCAACACTGCCTCCCCACCACATACATGCCCAAGTTTTTGTGAACCCTAATTCTAAAATGTACAGTTGATTATGTTGAATATTTTTGCCCTAGAAGATCATTTGGAGGAAATATTTTTAGAAAAAAAATTGGAACCTGGACTATGTCCATTAGGGATGGATTCAGTGGATATCACCACTGTTTGGCTTATGAAGCAATGGGCCCATATCACAACCCAACTTCAGTTATAGAAAAAGTTGTGAAAAGCTCTCATTCATTCACTGAACCTGTATTAATTAAGCATTCACTAAGTTCTGGGCTTTGGGGATACATAGATTAAAACAAAACAGCCCTGGCTTTCATAGAGTTTATATTCCATTGTAGGTAAAGTCACGTTTACATAAAGATACAAAATGTAGACAAAATAATTTAACAACTTGAGGCCAGGGGGCGGGATCTGGAATGAATTTTTGTAGGAAAGAGTACTTGAGATGAGCTTCAAGGAAATTAGGGATTCCAAGAGGAAGAAGGGAGGTGGCAGTACATTCTGGGCACAAGGAAAATTCTCTGACAAGCAGCAGGTCAAAGTCCAAGAGAGTTTATGCAACATGAAAGATACCAAGTATGATCCATTCCTGCCACCCCTAGCCTTGAGCAATGTGCAGACATGGATGGGGTCATTAACCGACCCACCCACTCACCAGCAGAAATGATGAGGTAGTGATAGTATCTCTTGTGCAATATTAGAGACAGCACTCTGTTATGAGATGAGGGGCTCTTCCAAAGAATTAAAGAGTTAAGTTGATTTTGCCCTACTACAGCAAGGATACACAAGAATGATACAGTGGCCATGGACTTCCCTTATCTCCTCATGTAAATACACTGGGTTAGTAGGACAAAGTACGGTGACTGAGGAATTTTTATAAAGCCACCAAGTAGGAAGGACAGAAGCAGCTGTGCCAGGCTAAGTGCTTTACATATATTATTTCATTTGCTCCTCACAAGAAACCTGTAAGATGGGGCCCAACTCCATGGGACTGGGATTTTTCTTATGCCTTTAGGTGACCAAGATGCTGTGTTAAGTAAGGTTAAGACCAATCAAGTTCCAAGAACAGCTCTCTGGCCTTTTAGGGAAAATGACTCCCCATTTTAGGGCAACAGAAACCTGGTCCTGTCATATCTACCTATACTCAAGGAATCTTCCAAGCCTACCACACCACTTACCTGCTCCTCACATTTAAAACTGAATTTCTCTACCTATTGTTGCTGCTATCTGTCCTTCATTCTTGAAGAGGACCTTGCCATCAGGACGGTGACGCCATGACTTCCAAGTCAATTGGATTTCAGTGAGGGAGAGTTGTGTAAATCACCAGCCTCACTTTCCTTCTATACCACCAGGAATTTCAAGGGATGAGAGCTGCTGAATGTGGGGTCTTTGTGAGCCACATGAACTCACCATGGTACAGTAAAAATTGTGCTGGCTCTTGACTCAGAAACCCTGGGTTTGAATTCTACCTCTGATACATATTACCTGTGTGACCTGGGACAAGACATGTTGGGCCAGAGATTCCTCATCTGCAAAATGAAAGTGTTGTTATAAGATGGCCTCTGAGGTCTCCTCTAGATATAGGTCTATGATCTTATGAACCTATGAACTTGAACTCATCTAACAACTGTGAACATCCTATAACAGACTACCCTGATTTCCCCATGGTCCTGAACTGCACTTTTCTCCCATAGTCTCTGAGTTGTAAGGGATCTCAGAGTCCACTTAATCTAACCTAGAGATGAACAATAATCTTCTCTGCAAAATAATCTATAAGTAGTCACCTGAACTTTGAAACACTCCAGTGAGGGAGAACCCACTGCTTCCCAAGGCTCACCCCCATGAACTGTGGGTGGTCAAAAGGAATTCATAGTCCAGGAGATCCCAGAATCAGAGGAGGCAAGGAAGCCAACGTTCAGTTTATAACAGAAGGACCTAAGGAAAAAACAAAAGACTCTCCCACTTAGAACACGTATGCCCTAGAGTTGGCAGTAACTTTCTGCTAGGGCTACCCTTCCAAGCCAGTTTGGCGGGATTCAGGAATAATAAGCTACAATAATGTTTTCCTGATGCTCATAATGAACACAATAGTGTTGGGTGGAACCTAGACCCTGGTGTTTACGATGGATTATATTGAGGGTGAAGCTTGAGCGTCCCGAGGAAAGAGGATATGGAAGCAGAGAAGATTATTACTTAGCAAGGAGTCTATGTGAGTCATTGCATATAAATGGGACATATACATCTGAGTGTGAATCTCTGGGCAATTTAAGGCTGCATTATGGGCCTTCAGGCTTGGTGTTTTTCAGTCATTTCAGTCATTTCCGACACCTTATGACCCCATTTGGAGTTTTCTTGACCAAGATTCTGAAGTGATTTGTCATTTCCTTCTTCAGCTCACTTTACAGATGAGGAACTGGAGCAAACAGGGTTAAGTAACTTTTACCCAAGGTCACACAACTAGCAAGTATCTGAGGTCAGGATTGAACTCAGGAAGATTCATCTTCCTGATTTCAGGCCCAGCACTCTATCCACTGTGCCACCGAGCTGTCCATGGGCCATGGGTATGGAACCCTAAAAGTTTATGGGATTCTTTGAGGTCTGGGGCTGTCTTTCAGCAGTAACTCCATTTAGGGAGTAACTACCGATCAATACTGTGCTAAGTAGATAAGCAAAAATAATGAAACAATTCCTGGCTTTCTGCCAGGGTGGCCCCATAGATTTTGGGGACATCCTATATGTATGAGTACATATATGTATGTAAACCATTCTTACCCAACCTGTAATATAAACATCATAAAAGTGACAGTATTTATAAAGTTTTCCAAGGGTATCAAATGAAAATTACTTTAATATAGTAATATTTCTCTTTCAATATTTTTTAATTTTTCAGTATATCAATAGGTCTATGATCTTCTCATTATGAGACTCCATTGTTAGGTCACTCAGTTCTTACGGGTGAGTTTTTGCTTATCTTGTCAATTCATTGGCCTCCATGACACTTCTTATCCATCTCTACATCATAGTGAAGTAGTAAATGTTCATTCCCCACCACTCTTTCCCCACTAAACTACTTGAGGAAAGTACCTATACATATATAGATACAGATACATTTTCATTAATGTATACAAATATATGTCTAGCAGTGTGAGATATTATATGTCTATGTCTATGTGTATATGTATATATCTTTGGACACATGTGTGTGCATGTATGTATGTAAACATATATGTATAACATACAAAAAGTCTGTGCGTCTGAGTGTAGGATCTCAGGGACCACCTAGTCTTACCTAGAGAGGACTAATAATCTCCTCTGAAAAATAACCTACAAATGGTCATCTGACTTTTGTTTGAAGAATTCTAGTAAGGGAAAACCCACTGCTTGCCAAATCTACTGCCATGAATTGTGGGTGGTAAAAAGGAATTCACTAGGAGATCCTAGACTCACAGAGGTAGCAGGGAAGTCGATACCATATGCATGCATACATGTATTTATACACATATGTATACATGCATGTGAATACACTTAATACTATGTATGCATGAACATATCATACACCAATGCCATATATCCATGTAGATACACATATGCATGTGCCTTATCTATGAATACATGTATTATGCATGTCTGTATGTATATTGCATGCATGTGTGTGCATGTGTATGTGTGTGTATGCATGTATGAGTGCATAGCCAAAGATGAAATATCTTGCTTACTTATATTTGCACCCCCAGAGGTTTGCATACTGCTTGCAACACAATAAATACTTAATAAATACTTTTATCATCTCTCTGATATTCACATTCCTACATGTTTCTAATCATATACGTGTCCTTGATGTCAAGTTCTAGTGAAAATATCATATTTGAGAATATGTTTATGCTCACCATACTTTTTTCCTCATTGACTTTTCTGTAGTTAAGAATCTTCCAATATTGTGTCGTCCCATGATTTGAAGATATATAGCCTCACCGGAAGAATACAGATGTTTAAGGGCTGGGTTTGTATGGTGTTGAGGAAACTGGGCTTATTGCAAGCACTAACAGTTGCCCAAACAAAACAAGCATTGCCCGTCCTTCTTGGCAAAGGTGGAAGTCATGAGGGTGAAATGTCACTTACACTGTCAGACAACAGTAACGCCTTCCATAGTTTTACTGAATTGTTCTTCTTTGTCTTTCTATTTTATTTTTTGTTACAAGGGATGGCCTTCTAGGTGGGGAAGAAGAAAAGGAAAATATTCAAAATGAAAGTGATATAACAGCAAGATATCATTAAAATAATTAAAGAACATGTATGCTCATTAAAAATATGATAGGAAAAAAGTATAACCCACATGCACACTTCAAAGCAATGAAAGAGTGTGTGTATGTGTGTGTGTGTGTGTGTGTGTTTAGACAGGGAGGGACTAGAGAGAAGTGAAAGAATCCAAAACTGGAGTCCACCCTGATCTTTATGCAAACACGTGTCTTTTGTTCTACAATTCAGCATCCCAGAGGGGTGAATGATCTACAGTTGTGCATTATTTTATGCAAATGAAGAGGTGATTTGCCTTATGGTGACACTGAAAGTAAATAAAGTGCTAGTGATTTTTTTTTTATTTAACACAGGGGCAGGCACATAATTAGATTAGCAGCAAATGCTCACTGAATGAATAAAAGAATGAAAAGTCAAGGAATGAGTATTATCATTGTTGTAAGTATCACCTGATAGGAGTTCTACCAAAGCCCTGCTGATGCTTCATCATAGTACAATGAGCACTCTGGGCTCCGGTAAGCTAAAACACGAGAGCAAGCTCTGGAAACAAGCACCCCTATTAAGTTAGAAACGTTTGGGGAGTCAAGTGAGCAATGAACTGTTTATGTCATTTGAGGATAGTGACTGCAAAGAGCCTCATGAGGGAGTCTCTCAGTAAAAGAAATATTCACATTGGATACACATATGTGAAGCATTTATAGGGTCATAGATTTAGAACTAGAAAGAACAGAGGTCATCTGAGACAGTTATCTCATTTCTGCAGATGAAGAAACTGAGACCCAGGGGATGAGCCCCAGGTCTCACAAGTAATAAACCTCAGAGGCAGGATATGAACCTAGGACTTTTAACTTCCAAGTCAGAATAGTCTTTCCACTGTACCAAGCTGCCTCCTTTAGCTAGAGTCATTTCTGCCTGGGACACTCGGGTTGATCAATTTCTATGTGACAAGAGGCAAATGAACAGCATTGTTTGCAGTTATTACAGTTCAGCTACCTCCCATTCTTAGCCTTTTCCTACTGTTTCTTTACAGCAACATACCCTCAAAAAGTCATTGAAAATAAACTTTGTAAAACAGGAAGGTATATACATATATATATATATATATATATATATATATATATATATATAAGCTATTCTATCACTCTTTTCCTTTTGAATCTTTCATCTCCTCTAAATTAGAAAAATTACTTCTAAAGGTGGTAGCTTGATAACTTAGATTCAGGGGCATAACTACATGGAAGCTTTCAGGGAATTACTCCATTTGGAAACATCTGGGTCCTTGTTAAAAGATTTTCTCTTCCACATAGCTATTTTTGGTCTAACATTGCTTCAAAATTCCTGCAGTCCTGTACAACTTTGAAAAAAAAAATCCCCAGGTTCCACCATTTGTAGATTTCTGGAATCAGGTAAATTACTTCTTAGGATATGGGGGGGCTCTCCTCCACCTCACCCTTTTGCAGAAGTGGAAGGTCTATGACTGTGGAATATTGCATATATTTTTAGGCTGTTTCAATGTACTGATTATTTTTACTGACGTTTTCCTCTCCTTTTTCTTTCAAAAAGTATTTGTTAAACATTATGTGGTGACTATCTTTGATAGACTTACTCTTCTCAGCAATACAATGATACAAGACAATTCCAAAAGACTCAGGATGGAAATTGCTATCCACATTCAGAGAAAGAATGGATGGAGTCTGAATGCAAATCTAAACATACTATTTTCATTTTCTGTGTGTGTTTTTTCCTTTGCAAACTAAATTTTTTTTACAAACTTTCTTATTTCATAACATGACTAATATGGAAATGTGTTTTCTATGATTCCACATATATAACCTATATCAAACTGCTTACTGTGACAGAGAGAGGGGTGGAAAGGAAGGGAGAAAATTTGGAACTCAAAATTTTATGAAAAATGAATGGTAAAATTTGTCTTTACATGTAATTGGGAAAATAAAATACTATTTTAAAAAAAGTATTTGTTATATGTGATGGCTTTCTGGGAAGGAGTAGAAGAAGCAATACTAAAAGAAATTTTAGCAATGTAAAAAAGGGAATATGACAATAAAAATTTTTTAATTTAAAAATTTAAAAAGGGAGAACATTGAGATCACTGATTATAATTTACTGATTCAGTTCAACCCAAGTACTTTAACTGGACCTGAATAACAGCAATTGAACAAGCAAAAGTATACAGAACTAAGGCAACGACATTTTATCATATGCTTATGAACCTAAGCATATACTTAGGTTCTCCTTTGTGAATAGTTAATCAACAGATAAAAATATTTCTCCATCTGAAAAAGTATTACCTATTTATATCTAATGGTAACCATTTCAAGGATGTGGGGAAGAGAAAAAATAAATTTACATAATAATTTTGTTGCATATTTGAAAGGAAGAGTAAGTTGTGGATAGGAGACTTGCAGTTTCATATACAATCATCTTTTTATTATACTCTGTTATGGAAAAGCTTGTTTCATTCCATAAATTAAAAATTAAATTTTTAAAATTAAATAAAAAGAAAAAAATGCAAGTTTCTCCTATTTAATGACAGTTTACTTATCCATTAAGTATGTGCTGGGGACCTGTCATCAGTCAAGTGCGACTGGTGAATTCATAGATCATAGCATCACTGATCTAGAAGGAACCTCAAAGGTCACCTAGTTCAATTGTTTTATTTTCCAAATAAGGAAACTGAGACCCCAGGAGGTTAAGTACGTCACCCATTATCATACATGTAGTAAATATCAAAAGTGACATTTGAACTCCAGCTCTCTAAATCCAGAAATAATATTCATTCCACCCTACCACACAACACCAAAGATGTTGTATCCATCTGAATGTGTCTTTCTTGTTACTTTTATGTAATTGACATGTTTCTCAGAAATAAGAGTTTCCCTGTCTCACCCTAGTGCCTTTGGAGTGCATACCAATTTTTGTAAATCTGTTTATAAATGTGAAACACCATTTCTACTAACTGCCCTGGGAAATTTAGGGTATTTAGTTTTCAGTCCTGGGATGGCTAATTTCCCTTAAACAGGAGCCATGGAAATATACACACTAAGATTGTAAATGTCCCTAAGTATTTAAGTACAAGTTAGATTCCTGGGTCAAAGGGTATGGGTAAGTTTTGTAGCTCTTGCATATTGTCAGCTCACTCTCCAAAATGTTTATATTTGTTCACAGCAGAGATGTTATAGCTTTAACATTTCCAAGCACTGTCCAAACAAGATTAAAATATATTAAAATATAATTGGAATACATTTTTAGTGAATATGGAACCTTAATGTTAAAGATCATATTATTTAAAAAATAGAAAAGAAACGAAAAATGTACCTCTCACAGGTATGGGTAAAAGAACTCAACCAAATAAGAGATAGAAGAAATTACAGAAGATAAAATAAATAAATTTGATTACTTGAAACTGAAAAAGCTTCTGTATGGACAACATTAACACAGCTAGAATAAGAAGTAAAGAAGCTGAATAGGGAAACACTTTTGTACAAAACATTTTGTAACTATGTAACAAATCTACTATGTTCAACTTGCTTTTCTTTCAAACATAACAACAAAATTATTATGTAAATTTATTTTTCTCCCTCTCCTCCACCCTTGAGATGGTTACCATTAGATATAAATTGGTATACTTTTTCAAATAGAGAAATATGTGTATCTGTTGATTACTCACAAAGGAAAACCTCTCATAAGGGTTTGGTATCTAGGATACATAATAAATATATGTGTATATTCCCCAATAGATAAATGGCCAAAGGACATGAACAAACAATTCTCAAAACAATGCAAAGTATTCACAACCACCAGAAATAAAATAATCTACATCTCTAATAATAAGAGAAATACAAATCAAAATAACTCTGAGGTTTTATGTTATACCCTGCAAACTGACAAAAATGACCCAAAAAATGACAACAACATTGGAGGGGTTGGGAGAAGATAGGAACTCTAATATATTATTGGTGGAACTATGAAACAATACAACCATTTTAGAAAACAATTTGGAAAACTGAGTAAACCGTTCATATCTTTTGAAAAATAAATTCTTTTACTTAGTTAACATGCCAAGGAAGCAATTCTAAGGGAAAAAAAATCTCCATATACCTTAAAATATATATATATATATATAGCATCACTCTTTTGTGATAGCTAAGAACTGAAAACAAAATAGAAACCCATATATTTGAGTGACTAAACAAACTGTAGTAGATGGATATAAGGGAATACTACTGTGCTGTTATAAACAATGTGTGGGAGGAATGCAGAGAAGCATGGAAAGATCTCTATGAGCTGATGCAGTGTGAAGTAAACAGAACCAAGAAAATAATATGCACAATAATGTAAATTGAAAGACCAATGATGTATTAAAAAATCAAAAGTAAGTGTAACAAAATTATAAAGATCAGATGTTACTTGAATGAAGAGATATGACAAAACACTCCTAACTTACCATTTAGTGAAAGTAAGAGATCCACAGATGTTACATAGCACATGTTTTCTGACTTTCTCAATATATCAGTTATGCTGACTTTTTTTTTCCTCCCTGAAAAGCAAAAACCACCATTTGTCATATGTGATGACTCCTGAAGAGGGGGAGGGGGACAAATACATGATACTATGGTGATAGAAGAAACAGAAAAATCAATAAAAATTATTTTTTAAAATATAATGGGGAAATGTTTAACAAAATCAATATAAATTAAAGTAAATATATTTTAAAACTTAAGTCAATGTGTTGCTCACACGGATCCTTATGTATGGTTTTGCTATTGAGTTGTTTCAGTCATATCCAATTCTTTGTGATCCCATTTGAGATTTTCTTAGCAAGGGTAGTGGTTTGTCATTTCCTTCTCCAGCCCATTTTGCAGATGAGGAGCTGAGGCAAAGAAGGTTACCTGACTTGCCTAGGGTGACAAAGCTAATAAAATGTCTGAGGCAGCTTTTGAACTCATAAAGAAGAGTCTTCCTAATTTCAAGCTGACTACTCTATCCACTGTGCCATCCATCTTCCCTGTGTATAGTTTAATGACCCTCATTTCTATTTGACTTTGATACCACTGGTTTAGAATACCATAACAATGTACCTGTTTTCCTGAATCCTCAACAGGATAGAGTTCTATCTTAATAAATATCCTACAAGGTAGAATGTGATAGGAGCTAAGGAGTGTCAGGTAAAGTGCTATGAGATATCTGAGCAAAGAGAGATCATTTTTTAGCTACATTTTCAGGCATTTTTACTATTTTGATGGGTAACAACTAAACCCAATGAAATAGAAACCAAGGGAAGGACACTCTTCAAAAAACATCTAAGAGGGGTGGAGCCAAGATGGCAGAGTGAAAGCAACGACTCACCTAAGCTCTTGGACAAACTCCTTTGGATACCTCTGAAAGGAGAATCTGACCAAATTTTGAAGGTGCAGAATCCAGTGGGAGACAGACTGTGACAGATTCAGAGCCCAGGTTAGACTGGAAGGTCCATGGGAAGGATCTGTTCCGCAGGGGTGAGCCCCCAGCACACAACGCAGAGCCTCCAGCACAGCGAAGTAGAAGGGGCCTGGGAAACTCAAGCAGGTGGAACTGGCAGAGCAGCACCCAAGGGCCAGAGACAAGCCTAGCTGAGCCAGTGAGAGCCATTGAGAGCCATATATCAGTGCAGAAGCTCCTGAGACTTTCAGCCCGAAGATTAAACATCAGTAAGTCACCTACTTGAACTTCTGGGAGCCAGAATGGCAGAGTGATCAGTAAATGCTCCCGCCTCCCTGCTTGATGACGTGAAAGAACCATAAAGTATTTCCCCAGAAAAATCTTGGATCAGTGGAAACAGCAAAAGGGGTCAATAGTCTCATAACACCTGAGGCTAGGAAAATAACTAATGGGGATTCCTCCTACTATGGTGGAGGCAAACCAGAAGGACAGAGGACCCAGGGCAAAGAAAACTCACACTAGGACCCAGGCAAGCCTCAGCACGAGGAGAGGAGCCCCAGGAGGGATGGGAACACGCATTAGCGTCTAGGCATGCCTCAGCACACCAAGGGAAATGGGATGATAATATGGAAGATGGGATCACCATCCCCCAAGTTTGCCTTTGCCTCAGTTCAGCTGAGAAGATCTCCTGTGACCAAACCACTCCTCCCACACACTTAACAAGCTAACCACAGGGTTGACTGAGGAAACAAAAAACCAAAAATCTACTTTTAGCTTTTTCACACATCAGCTCAACACAAAGTTCTGTAGCTTCTGACTGAAAGAACCAGAAGCCAAACACTCTGTCAACATCATGAACAAGAAAAAGCAGATGAAGGGTGAAAAAACCATAGAATCTTTCTATGGGGATAA
>CM053769.1:75073525-75121050 GCA_028658325.1 Potorous gilbertii
GTGCAGAAAGGCAGAGAAAATCAATGCATCCTTCTCAGATCATAATGCAATAAAAATTACATGTAATAAAAGGCCATGGAAAGATAAACCAAAAATCAATTGGAAACTAAATAATCTAATCCTAAAGAAGGAATGGGTTAAAGAAGAAATCATAGAAACAAAAAAGCATCAAAGCACACAGAGGAGTGATTCTGAATGTGAGTGCACTTGCTATTACTGGTGATTTCATTCATTTTTTTTAACTCTCTACTACTCTCTTCTGTTTTAATGGTTTACTTATCAATAACTTCTGCCCAGTCCCTGAGTAAGCAGCCATTTCTCTTCTCTGCTCTCCCTCCCAGTAAATTGGATTTCTCTCTAATCTGATGGGAAAAATCAGAAGCCAAGCAATGTTAAGATGATGATGTATGTGTTTTTTCTGCATGATAAGCACAGATGGAAGTCGCATTTTACATAGCCTGAGGCAAGAGTGCTGCAATGCACAGCAGACCCAAGAGACAAGTATTTCATAAAGTAAGATATGGAGAGGACCTTAGAGATTATGTAGCCCAACCCTCTCATTGTACAGATGAAGAAAACTGAGCTCCCCAAAAAAGTAAGTTGACTCAAATCTATCTCCATTCCAGTCTATTCTCCACTCAGCTGCCAAAGTGCTTTTCCTAAAACAGAAGTCTATGTACCTTACCATTTAAAACTACCTTCCATTTACTCTATATTTATCTGGTTTATGCAAATTTATACATATATTTTCCCTCTCCCTAAATTAGAATATGAGTTTCTTGAGGACTAGAACCATTCTTGCTTTTTCTTTGTATTAGCAGTGTTTAGCAAAATTTGGTGAACATAATAAGTACTTAAGAAATGGGTGTTGATTAGTTGAGTGATCTGAGAAACCATCTTTACTTGAGAATAGGTAAGAGTAGACCAAGGGAGTCAATTGGTTATGAGAGTGGCAGAGAAAGAATTAGGTTTCTGACTCCCAATTCACAGACTCAGCATAAAGCATACTATTTTCCCAGAGAGATTTTCTCTTTCTGTTGAATGAAAAACTGAACTTGACAAGTCCTCTATTTTAGTTTTACACTTTTTTCCATTTAGCCTTTTTACCCTCCCTCATATTTCTCTTTTACCTAAGCTTGTTTTGATTTCTTAATTTGTTTTCAGATTTAATGGCTAAATGAGCTGAAAACCTACTCCATCAGGACAAGGATAAGGAACCAGGGTTTCAAACGACACAATTATTTACCAGCTTCTACCTGTGATCAGTCATTTCTTTGTGTGACACTGGACAACACACAGAGGGAGCCTGACCAACCCTTTCCTACTAGCAAAGGATATTCATGAAAGTAACATGGTGACTGCAAAAATACTCCATCCACCTTTCTCACTAGTGAGAATCCAGGTAAATAGCTGAGAAAAATCAGGGTGGTGACTGCCCACAAGGAGAATGCACTCTAATGGAAGTGGGAATGGGAATTATAATCTATGCACAATATATATGTGTATACATATATATACGTATACACACATACACATATATTCAATGAGGAACATATGAAGGGATTCAGGCAAAGTATTATGAGATATTTAAAGAAGATTTTTATTTAAAGAAGAAGAAATCCCTTTTATTTGAGGTGGTATTGGAAGACTTGAGCGAGAAGGCGGGTCCTGAACTTGGCCCTGAACTTCATGTTGGGACTTGGATGTTAGGACTTCAATAGAGAGAATAAAAGAATATTGGAAATAAATACCAAACATGCACCCCATTCCCCGACAGACTGAGAGATCAACTCAAAGTGCAGAAGTAGACAAACATTTCTAGACTTGGCAAATATTTGAATTTCTTTTGCTTGACTATGTTTATTTACTTCAAGAATTCTGTTTTTTTTTCTAAAGAAACCAAGTGGAATTATAAAGAAGATGGAAAAGAAAGTTAATGATACTCTTGCCCAAAAAAGAAGTCATTTTTTTAAAATACATAGAAGAGAACAGAGGAAGTAAAGGATGAAACATAAACCAGTAGAACAGCTTGGAAAGCAACATGTTGAATTTTATATGTATTCATATATGTATGGATACATATAAAATATATATTAATATATTAAAGTAATCTATACATAATGACAATTCATTATTTCACAGATAATCTCTTCTATTTTATTTTTTTATGTGGAAATGCTTTTTTTTGGTGTTTGAGTTGAAAAATTCTGGAAAAAATTTTAAAGTCTTTTTTAATGTAAGAAGCAAAAACAGAAAAGAAAGATATTGTTCTTTTGTACCTCTGATTAGTCAAATAATTGTTTATCTGGATCTTCAGGCTCTGAGTAGTCCATTCCACTGAATCTCAAATGTCTCTTGGGACAGATAGTTGTTAGTTGAGTGTTTTATTAGCCACAAAAACAACATCTAATCAATAACAAAGCTGTCAAATCAATTCCGACATTGTAAAAGAATCCTTTTAGCTTGACTCCTATTATAAGCTTGTTCTTAAAGGCTAGAGAGTACAAATATAAATACAAATATAAGCAACCATCTAGTTCAAACAATACATGAAAGAAATCCCCACTATAAAATATCCAACAAGTAGTATTTCTCTATCTGTAACAGCGAAGTTACAGTTATGAATCCTCATTTGTCAATTGCATGAGTTTGCTCTATGCATCTGTCTTGTCTCTCTTGCTTTTTAGTAGTCAAAGCTCCAGTCTAACATCTATTCCCCACTCCCATCCCATGAAATTCTCAACAACCCAACCCTGAAATTCAACTTACTAAGAAAAAGACTCCACCCATTTAGTACCTTCAAACTGCTGATCTCAGTGGTGAAGTCAGAAACAGATCTTGAGGCAAGACGTGTGAATACATGTCAGTCAACAATGAAGAAACCAGAAGCAAAGAGTTATGACTATTTCTTGAAAACTATTTGAGCAAATCCTTCTTTCCATGGCTAGAAACTTATTTTTCTCTTTGGTCACATCTCATCTGCTAGAAGTATATACCAAACATTTATCTGCAGGTATCCACCTACTTCCTTTTCCTGACCTTGGTCATACTTCAGGGTCTTAACTATGATTCTATTTGAGTGATACTTTAGTCTAGGAACCTCACACTATGACAGACTTTTATCACACTTGCCCTTGAGGACTGGCCAGAGTGCTATACCAAATCCTTTCATTTATTTATTTACTTTTTAATTTATGGAATAAAACAAGCATTTTAATAGCATAATGAAAAAATGATTGCACATGAAACTGCAAATCAATTGTACAATCTGTTATTCCTTTTAAACAGACAATAAAGTTATCAGGTAAATTTCATCCTTTTCCTTTTTTCTCTTCCCTTCCCCCACACCACCCTAGAGCTGGCTACCATTAGACACAAATATGTGTGTATATATGTAAAATCATTCTATACATACTTCTATTTATCAGTTATTTCTCTGGATGCAGATAGCATCTTCCTCCATATATTCTTTGTGGTTAATCAGGATATTTATATTAGCCAAAATGACTGTCTCTCAAAGTTTTTCTTAAAACAATATTGCTCTTATTATATACAATGTTCTCTCGGTTCTTCTCATTTTACTCTTCATTATTTTGTGCATGTCTATCCATATTTTTCTAATATCAGTGAGCTCATCATTTCTCATATTATAGTAGTATTCTATCACAATCTTACACCACAACTTGCTCAAACATTCTCCAGTTGAAAAATACTAACAGTTAATACTAACAGTTCTTTGCCATCACAAAGAGAGCTTCTATAAATATCTTAGGACATATAGGTTCTTTTCCTTTTTTCTATCATCTTTGGAAATGGACCTAGTAGTGGTATTATTGTGTCAAAAGGTATATACAGTTTTACAATTCTTTGGATATAATTCCAGACTGCTCTCCAATATGGTTGGATCAGTTCACAATTCCACTAACAACGATTGCTGTCCTGATTTTTCCACATCACCTCCAACATTTGTCCTTTTCCCCTTCTATCATTTTAGCCAATTTAATAGGCATGAGATGACATCTTGAAGTTTTTTTTCAATAATGACTTAGAACATTTTTTTCATATGACTACAGATAGCTTTGATTTCTCCATTGGAAAACTATCTCTTCATAGCCTTTGATCATTTATCAATTGGGGTATGACTTACATTCTTACAGCTTTTACAATGTTCTTTATATATTTGAGATATGAAACCTTTATCTGAAAACTGTCTATAAAATTTCCTCCCAATTTTCTGTTTTCCTTCTGACCTTAGCTACTTTTGTTTTATTTGTACAACTTTTTTTAATTTAACGTAATCAAAATTATCCATTTTATACCTAACTTTGCTCTCTGTCTCTTATTTATTCATAAGTTGTTTGCCTATCTACAAGTCTGATAAATAATATGCTCCACATTCTTCAAATTTTCTTATAATATCTCTCTTTATATCTAGCTCATCTATCCATTTTGACCTTATCTTGGTAAATGAGATAAGATATTGGTCCATGACCAGTTTCTGCCATACTGTTTTCCAGTTATCCCTACAATTTTTACCAAATAATGAATTCTTATCCCAAAATCTTAAGTCTTTGTACTTGTCAAACACAAGGTTACTATATTTTTTCTGCTACAAATTATATGTCTACTCTGTTTCACTGTTCTGCCTTCTATTTATTAGTTAGTACCAGATACTTTTGATAATTACTGTCTTATAATTACTGTCTTATAATGTTACTTAAGAAATGGAACTGTTCAACCTCCTTCCTTTACATTGTTTTTCATTAGTTCCTCTGATATTCTTGACTTTTTGTTCTTCCAAATGAATTGGGTAGGAAAAGGTAAAAAGGAGCAATTATCTCATAAAAATGGGGTGTGAAAGGAAGAACTGTTACAGGTAGAGGTGGAGGTCTAGTAATAGAAACTTTCTTTCATCTGGGTTGAAAAGAAAGCAATGTGTACATCTGAATGGGTGCAGAAGTATTCTGAACTTGTAGAGACATGACAGAATTGGGGACAAGGTGAGGGAGAGACTTTTACAAGAGTATGAAGCGGGGCAGAGCCAAAATGGCAGAGTAGAAAAATGCACATACTTTAGCTCTTCCCTCACAGCCCATAAAAATACCTGTAAAAAATGACTCTCAACAAATTCTAGAACAGCAGAAGACACAGAATGATAAAGTGAAAGAGATTTCCAGCCAAAGGTAACCTGGAAGGCCAACAGGAAAGGTCTATCTCACAGGATGCTGAGCAGAACAGAGTCCAGCCCTGGCTGCATGGCACTGAGAGAACAAGACTGGAACAGGCCTTTGGGGCAGAATCCCCAGCAGGAAGGATCTCAGATCCCTCAACCCACAAACGCCAAAGAAAGCTTCAAAGGTCAGTGAGAGGGCTTTCCCAGCTGAGTAGGAAGGGAGCAGAGCTCCCCCCAGCATGGGCCCCAGGTGGCAGCAGTGGCAGCAGTGATGGTGGCAGTGGTGTCCATCTGTGAAGCACTGAGTCAAAAGCTCGTGGGGGAACTGAGTAGCTGATCTGAACCTCAGACCTGAGTCACGGCCCTGCCCCCACCTAAAGTCCATGGAGGAATTGAGCAGTTGATCTGAATTTCACCTCAGCATGGTACTGGGGGGAGGAGGAACACTAGGACTCTTCTCTTGACAAAAGATTCAGAAATCAAGTAATTGACTGGGAAAATGTCCAAAAAAAGGGGAAAAAAATAAAACTATAGAAGGTTACTTTCTTGTTACCAAGTGTCTCCTTCCATCCTTTCTGATGAGGAAGAACAATGCATACTGTCAGAGGAAGTCAACGCTTCTGTCTCCCGTACCTCCAAAATGAATATGAAATGGGCTCATGTCATAGAAGAGCTTGAAAAGTATGTCAACAGCTTGCTAAAGGAGACCCAAAAAATACTGAAGAAAATAATACCTTTAAAAATAGGCTGCCTCAACTAGAAAGAGAGGTCCAAAAATCCAATGAGGAGAAGAATGCTTTAAAAAGCAGAATCAGCCAAATGGAAAAGGAGGCTCAAAAGCTCACTGAAGAAAATAGTCCTTTAAAAATGAGAGTGGAGTTGAAGGAAACTAATGACTACATGATAAACCAAGAAATTACAAAACAAAACCAAAAGAATGAAAAAATAGAAGATAATTTGGAATATCTCATTGGAAAAACAATTGACCTGGAAAATAGATTCAGGAGAGACAACTTAAAAATTATGGGACTACCAGCTCAAAAAATAGAGTCTAGACATTATCTTTCATGAAATTATTGAGGAAAACTGCCCTGATATTCTAGAATCAGGGGGCAAAATAAATACTGAAAGAATCCACTAATCACCTCCTGAAAGAGACCCAAAAAGAGAAACTCCTGGGAATATTGTGACCAAATAAGTTCCCAGGTCAAGGAGAAAATATTGCTAGCAGCCTGAAAGAAATAATTTGAATATTGTGGAAATACAATCAGGATAACACAGGATCTGACAGTTTCTACATTAAGGGATCAAGGGCTTGGAATAGAGTATTCCAGAAGTCAAAGAAACTGGGCTTAAAAACCAAGAATCACCTACCCAACAAAACTGAGTATAATACTTCAAGGGAAAAAATGGTCATTCAATGATATAGAGGACTTTTAAGCATTCTTCATGAAAAGAACAGAACTGAATAGAAAATTTGACTTTCAAACACAAGAATCAAGAGAAGTATGAAAAGGTAAACAGGAAAGAGAAATCATAAAGGACTTTCTAAAGCTGAACTGTTTACAGTCCTACATGGAAAGAAAATATTTGTAACTTTTGAGGCTTTTCTCAATATTTGGATAGGTGGAAGGATTATACACACATACACACAGAGCACAGGCTGAGTTGTATCAGAAGGGATGATATCTATAAAAAAAGTAAAATTAAGGGGTGAGAGAGGAATATATTGGGAGGAGAAAGGGAGAAATGGAATGGAATGGAATGGGGAATTGGGGTAAATTATCACTCATAAAAGAGATAAGAAAAGTCTTTTTCAATGGAGGAGAAAAGGGAGGAGATGAGAGGGGAAAAGTGAAGCTTACTCTCTTCACATATGGCTTAAGGAGGGAATAAAATGCTCACTAAATTTGGTATGAAAATCTATCTTACACTACAGGAAAGTAGGGGAGGAGGGGACAAGTGGTATGAGGGAAATGACAGAAGGAAGGATAAATGGGAGAAGGGAGTAACTAGAAATAAACACTTTTGGGAAGGGACAAGGTCAAATGAGAGAATAGAATAAAGGGGGGACAGGGGAGGATGGAAGGAAATATAGTTAGTCTTACACAATATGACTATTATGGAACTCTTTTGCAAAATGACACCTATATAGCCTGTATTGAATTGTTTGCCTTCTCAGTGGGGATGGGTGGGGAAGGAGGAAGGGAGAGAAGTTGAATTCAAAGTATTAGAAATGAATGTTGAGAATTGTTATTGCATATAACTGGGAAATAAGAAATACAGGTAATGGGGTATATAAATCTTTTCCTACAAGAAAAGGAAAAGATGGGGATAAGGGAAGGGTGGGTTGTGATAGAAGGGAAGGCACATTGAAGGAAGGGGTAATCAGAATGCAAAGTGTTATGGGGTAGAGGGAGGGTAGAGATGGGGAGAAAAATTGGAATTCACAATTTTGTAGAAATGAATGTTGTAATCTAAAAATAAATTTAAAAAATAAAATAAAGAAAGAAGAGTACATAGATGCAGATTTAGACAAGTGGGGAGAGAGAATAAAAAAGGACTCTTAGAAGGGTGGGTAGAATAAGAAATAGGAGAGTAAGGGGAGAAAATAAATTAAGAGGACCAAGGTTAAAAGAAGTTGAGGACAATAGTGAGTAAAAATAAGATGGAGAGAAATTCACAAATAGTAATAACTTTTAATGTGAATGGGATGAACTCACTTATAAAATGGAAATAAATAGGTATTTAATGAAATAGAAGACTTTCAAATATTCATGATGAAATGAAGAGATAAGGAGAAAATTTGACTTTCAAATATATGTCAAGAGAAACATAGAAAGAAAAATAGGAAAGAGAAATCACAAGGGATTTAATAAAGCTAAACTACTTACATTCCCACATAGAAAGATGATACTTGTAAGTCCTAAGAACTTTATCATTATAGCATAGTTATACGATATATATGTACACACACACACACACACACACACACACACACATAGACAGATGACATAGGTGTAAGTAGACTATGATAGAATATCTAAATAAGAAAACTAAGGAAAAAGAAAGAGGGATGCACTGGTAGAAGGGGAAGGAGAAAAGTAGGATGGGGTAAACTATCTCTTATAAAAGAGGTGTGAAAGATTTTTCAAAGTGGAAGGAAGATGGGAGGAGGAGGAGAACAGACAACACAAATCTCACTTTCCTTGGAATTGGCTCAAAGAGGGAATAATATATATACTGAGTTGGGTATAGAAATCTACCTAACCCTAAGGGAAGTAGGAGGAGAAAGTGATGAGAAAGGAGGCTAATAGAAGGGAGGGAGGATTGGTGGAGGTAGCAGTCAGAAGCAAAACATTTTTGAGGAAAGATACAGTGAAAGGAAAAAGAGAAAGATAAACGGGGAAAAACAGGATAAGGGAAATAGGCAGTAATCATAATTGTGAAAAAATTATAGCAAGTTCATCTGATAAAGATCTCATTTCTCAAACATACAAAGAACTGAGTCAAATCCATAAGAATACTGGTCATCCCCTAATTGATCAGTGCGGAAAGGATATGAACAAGTAGCTTTCAAATGAAGAAATCAAAACTATCTATAGTCATATGAATAAATGCTCTAATCACTACTGATCAGAGAAGTACAAATTATAACAACTCTGAGGTAGCACCTCACACTGATCAAATTAACTAATATAACAGAAAAGGAAAATCACAAATATTGGAGGGGATAGTGGAAAATGGAGACATTAAAGTATATTGGTGGAGTTGTGAACTAATCTGACTATTCTGGAGAGCAATTTGGAACTATGCCAAAAAGGGTTCCAAAATCATTTTACCCTTTGACCCAGCCATGCCACTTACTAGGCCTCTATTCTGTGGACATTACTTTTAAAGGAAAATGATCTATATCTACAAAAATATTTATATCAGCTTTTTTTTGTGGTGACAAAGAACTGGAAATTGATAGGAATGGCTGAACAAGTTGTGGTATATGATTAAGATATATATTATTGTGCTACAAGAAGCGATGAGCACGATGTTTTCAGAAAAACCTGGAAAGACTTATATGAACTGATGCAAAGTGATATGAATAGAACCAGGAAAATAGTAAAAAATATTGTACAATGACCAACTGTGAATGACTTAGCTATTCTCAATAACACAATAATCCAAGACAATTCTGAAGGACTCATGATGAAAAAAATGCTATATACTTCCAGAGAAAGAACTGATGGAGTATGAATACAGATTGAAGCATAATTTTTTTTTTTGCTTACTTGTTTTTCTTGGGTTTTTTTTTTTTTGGCACAACATGGGTAACATGAAAATATGTTTTGCATAACTGCATATGTAAAAACCCCATATTGTTTGCCTTCTCAATGGAAGGGGGAAAGAGGAAGGGAAGGAAAGACTTTGGAGCTCAAAATTTAAAAAAATAAATGTTAAAATTGTTTTTAAATATGATAAGAAAAATAAAATATTTATTTTTTTAAAAAAATCAACTTTCTTTGATTTCAAATAATGTTTAAAAGTTACTCTGCTTAAGAGCAAAGTTTGCATAAGGTAGGAGTTAATCAAGACTAAAGGTTATAAAGGCAGAAGTGGAATGAAGTTAAGAAAATACAAAGTTTGAGGGTAGAAGAGCTTACACTATTGAAGTAGATGACCAAACTGTATGAAGAGGAATGGGAAACCAGAATAGCAATGATAGAATGGGAGAATAGGTAATGTTCTAAGAGAATGAAGAATATATGAGAATGGAATGACTGTCTCAGGAGTTAGTAGGTTCCTTCACATTAAAGATTTTCAAAAAGATGCTAGATGTCTACTCATATACAAGTCAACTTAGGTGATCCTGCCCATTCACTTCAGAAGAAGAGACTAAAATCATGGTAAAGGAGAGGAATATATAAGACAGTGGGGAAAGGAACATTATGGCCATAGGAGAGAATTTCAATGTTTAAGATCTTAGAAATGGAATAGTTTTATGTGCTGAAAATGTCTAAAGTGTGACCCCTTGGTGGGTGAATAAGTAGAACAGAAATAGAAATCTTAGTTGGATGTAAAGGCAGATTGTTAAAAGGTCTTTACATAGTGATTCTGGTATTCCAGAATGACATCAAGGGAAAAAATGGTAAAGAAAACATTGAACTAGGTTACAGAATTTTGGAGAAAATTGGTAGAAAGTGAATTCCAGCAAGATAATTAGGTGAATAATTTTATTTAAGTCTAATTCCTCTTCACCATTTCAAAAAATGCAAAAAGGCACCAATGAGCAGAGATAACAATAACCAAAGAGAGGAAAGAATTCTACAATGAAAATCTCACAGAAAAAAAAACTAGCAATGAAACTTGAAGAAATGAATAAACAAAAAAAGAAATACTGTGAGTATAAAAAAGAAAGGAGAAATTTCAAGAAGGCATCAATAATACTGTAATGATATTTACAGTAGACCTCTACAAATGAGAATGGAATAACTTAAAGAATCTCCAAAATAAGGTGTTTAATTAAAGAAGTTAAAGAATAACATAGTTGTTGTCTAGGTTTGTTTCATTTAGCTATTTTTTAAAAATTATTATAAGAGGAGGGCTTCCAAGTAGCGAGGGGTTGGTTTTGAGGAAAAGGACTGTGACATAAGATAGTCACATCACAGACTTAAGAAAATGAACAAAGAAGAAAAGGAAAAGATGAGGGAAATTAGAGCTCCTAAATAAAGATTCAAAGAAACCCCCCCAAAAAAACAATTGAGAGAATCAATTATTTAAAAGAAAAGGTGGAAAATCTTAATAAAACAGTGGATACTTTGATAAACTGAGTGGTGAGTAACCAGGAAGTCAGTAGATGATAATGACAAGAATTGAAAGAGAATGGTGTAACAATAGTTTGATTAACAATACACCCTATATGTCTGTGGGAACTGAAAACAAATGCAGGTAATATAAAGAATGTGTTCCAAAACCTCTCCATGTAAATTAAGTAGAAGGCAGCATGGTATTCTTTGTCGAATTTAAGTTACGTTCTCATGTTGATTCCATGTCACTGAACTGCCACCCACCCCCCCTGTGGTCATGCTCCATGTGATTGTTTGGGTTTGGCTCTCTTGTCATCCTTATGTCACCCCTTATGTCACCCATGTAGCAGAGCGAAAGTAGAATACAAAAGTAATAACAACATGTTGCACAGTTAAGAGGACCAGATCTAGAGACTGCAGCTTGAGCTCAAATTCTGGAGCTGCTACTTTTTACCTGTGTGACTTTGAAGAAGTTACCTAACTTTCTTGAGCCATCATTTTCTCCTATGTAAAAGGAGAAAATTGGACTAAATGACTTCTGAGGTCCATTCTGGTTCTATCAGTAAGTTGGGTAAGGAGGTGAATTCGGCAAGGGTTGATTTCCAGTACAAACACATGAAAGAAGCTTTAGATCAGACCTCTAACAGCAGAGTGACACAGTGAAGACAGCAGTATACTTGGAGACAGAGCACCTGGGTCAGACTCCTAGTTCTGTCACTTCCTAGTGCTTTGTCTTTGCCAACGGGGAATAACAGAGATACAAAGATGGCACACACCTTGCAAGCACATGAACTGAGGGACTGGACCCCCAGAGCATGGCTACTACATCCCTTAGACTTTGAACTTATCTTTTGAGAAGGAAAGGAACTAGGTGATGCAGTAGATAGAATGTTAGACCTGGAGTCAGGAAGACCTGAGTTCAAATCAGCCTCATTCAATGAAATATAAGAATTTTAAGCTTTTATAAGGAAGTTAGAATTAAACCAAATATTTGATCTCCAATACCAAGACCTAAGAGAAGCATAAACAGGTAGAAAGGGAAAAGAAAACATAAGGGATTCAAGAGAGCTAAACTGTTTATATCCCTACACAAGAAGATGATACTTGTAATTCTTAAAAACTATATCACCAATAGTACAGCTAGAAGGAATATAGAGGGTGTGGACATAAGGTGAATTTGAAGAAATGACATAAAATAACTAAGGGATGAGAAAGAGTAATACAGGGAGAGGTAGAATGGGATAAATTATTTCACATGAAGAAGAGCAAAAGGCCTATTCTAGTGGATGGAAAGAGGGGAGGGTGGGTAATGGGTAAGCTTGAACCTTACTCTCATCAGTATTGGTTCAAAAGAATATCCACAGTCAGTTGAATACAGAAATCTATCTTGTCCAACAGGGAAAGAGGAGGGAAGGAGATTAAGTAAAGGGGGGTGGAGTGGGGGAACTGACAGAAGGAAGGGCAGATCAGGGGAAGGAGTAGACAGAAGCAAATTACTGGTGAGGAAGGAAAGGGTGAAAGGAAAGAGAGGAGAAACATGAGGAAAAACAGAATGGAAGGAAACACAGAGTCAGTAATCATAACTGTGAATATGAATGGAATGAACTCTCACATAAAATGGAAGCAGATAGCATAGTAAATCAAAAATCAGAATTCTACAACATATTGTTTACAAGAAATACACTTGAAGTAGAGAGACACACACAAAGTAAAGGTAAGGGGCTGGAGTTTCAGCAGGGGTAACAATCCTGATCTCAGACAAAACAAAAGCAAAAATAGACAGGTTAACGAAAGAAACTACATCTTGCTTGTAGACAATGAAGCAATATAAATACTAAACATATACGCACCAAGTATTCAAATTCTTAAAGGAGAAGTTAAGTGAGCTACAAACACTATCAAATGTAAAATAGGTAATTTTGATTATATTAAAATAAAAGGTTTTAGTGCAAAGAAAACCAATGCAACCAAGATTAGAAGGAAAGTATAAAGATGGGAAACAATCTTTACAACAAGTATCTGAAAAAAGGTCTCATTTATCCAATATATAAAAAAGTGAGTCAAATTTATAAAAATACAAACCATTCCCTAGTTGATTAAATAGTCAAAGGATATGAACAGGCAATTTTCAGATGAAGAAAATCAAAGCTACCTATAGGCATATAAATAAGTGCTCTAAATCACTTTTGATTAGAGAAATGCAAATTAAAACAGCTCTGAGATACCACCTCACACCTATCAGATTGGTTAATATGACAAAAAAAGAAAAATGATAAATGTTGGAGAAAAGTGGGAAAATTGGCACAACTTCATTGTTGATGGAGTTGTGAACTAGTCTGACCATTCTGAAGAGCAATTTGGAACAATATCCAAACTATTATGTGTATGCCCTTTGATCCAGCAATACCACTACTAGGTCTGTATTCCAAAGAGATCATAAAAAAGGGAATATATGTGGAAAAATATTTACAGCTGCCCTTTTCAGGGTGGCAAGAATATTGAAAATTGAGAGGATTCCCATCAACTTGATGGGAATGGCTGAACCAGCTATGGTATATGAATGTGGCGGGATACTATTGTGCAATAAAAAAATGATGAACAGACAGATTTCAGAAAAACCTGGAAAGTCATGTAGAAATTGACGCAAAGTGAAATGAGCAGAGCCAAGAAATCGTATAAAGTATCAGCAACACTGTGTAATAATTGACTATGAATGACCCAGCTCTTCTCAGAAACGCAATGATGCAAGACAAGTATAAAGGATTCGGGAAGGAAAATGCTATCCACATCCTGATAAAGATCTGAATGCAGATCAAAGCATAGTTTTTTCCTTTTATTTTTTTCATGCTTTTTCCTCTTGATCCATTTCTTTTTTCACAACTGTGACCAATACAGAAATATGTGTTACATGATAGCACAAGTATAACATATATCCAATTGCCTACCATTTGCAGAAGACAGGAAGGGAGGGAAGGGGGGAGAAAAACTGGAACTCAAAACCTTGTAAAAATGAATACAAAAAATGATTTGACACGTAATGGGGGGAAAAAAATAAAATACAATTAAAATACAAAATCCTAAACACCCAATATTATAAGACTGTGAAAGACTCGGTAACTCTGATCAACACAATAACCCACCACAGTTTCAAATGACTCTTGATAAAAAGTGCTATCCTCCTCCAGCCAGAGAACTGATGGGTCCAGAATGCAAATTGAATTGACAAATGAAGAAGCACTATTAGAAATTGTTTCACCCAACTCATATGCCAACAAAACCAATAACTAAAATGAAATAAATGAATACTTATAAAAAACATGAATTACCCTAATTACCAGAACCAGTAGAGCATTGAAACAACCTAATCTTAGAGGAAGAAATTAAACAACTCATAAATGAACTTAAAAAAAAAAACAAAACTTCAAGACCAGATTGATTCAAAAGTGAATTTTATCAAACTTTCAAAGAAGAATTAATTCCAATATTACATAAATTGTTTGCAAAAAGGAAAAAACAAACAATTCTACCCAATTCTTTCTATGACATATGTTGTATAGTCATCACATATTAACCAAGTAGAATGAAAACAGAAAAAGAAAACCATAGACTAATATCCCTACTGAACAGTGACACAAAAAAACAAAATATTAACAAAGGAGATAAAAATAACATATCACAAAGATTATATATTATGATGGATTGGATTTATACAAAGAAATAAAAACTCCTACAGACTTTATAAAATATATGGCAGTCTACCTTCTACAATATACAAGCAACTATTTACAGAGGTAAAGCTAGACCTGAATAATTGTTTAAATATTAATCGTTTATGGGTAGGAGACACAAATATCACAAAACCAATACTATGCAAATTAATTTACTTATTCAATGCCTTACCAAACTACCAAAGTATTTTATGGAATAAGAAAAATTACTGATAAAATTCATATGGAAGAAAAGTTCAAGAATCTCAAGAAAAGTAATGAAAATATGGGGAAAGAAAGGAATTAGCAGGGCCAGATCTTGAACTATACTACAAACTAGTAATTACTAGTTTGGTCTTAAAGACACAAAGAAATCAATCAGAAGAACACATTAAAAATACAACACACAGAAGAAATGTATCGAATACTCTAGTCTTCAATAAACACAAAGACCCTTGCTACTGGGAGAAGAACTCATTATCTGACAAAAAGTTCTGGGAAAGTAGCACAGCACTCTGGAAGAAATTAGATTTATACTAACACCTCACACCTTACACAAAGACTGGTAACAAATGATACATAGCCTAGACTTTATAGGTCACATTTTTAATTAGAGATATAAGAAGAAAAAAAGTCTGATATATGGATAGGAGAAAAAAATTTATGACCAACAAGAAATAAAGATAATAGAAAATAAAATGGATAATTTTGATTAATAAAATTTTAAAAGTTTTGCACAAAAAAATTGAATAAAGCTAAGGAAAATGAAAACAATTAAAACAGTTTTTTAAAAAGTCAACAAATAAACAAACAAAAAACCTTGGCAGCAAGCTTCTCTGATAAAGGCCGCATTTCTAAGATATATAAGGGACTGATTCAAATTTATATATAAAAAAGTCATTTTTTTAGTCAATAAATGGTCTAAGGATATGAAGTAAACTTTTAAGGGAACCCAGGCTATCTACAGACATATGAAAAAATATTCCAAATCACTTTGAATTAGAGAAATAAATTAAAGCGATTCTCATATATTACCTCACAGAGTGGCAGAGTAAGAGTGGCAAAGATGACAGAAAAGGAAAATGATGAATTTTGGATGGGGTGTGGGGAAAACAAACATATTGATACACTACTGATGGATTTGATAGTATATTATAAGAAAAGTGGAATATGATGAATTCAGAGAAGCAAAAACAGAATCCAGATTAAATTTGAATGACTGATCTGAGTTCCAGAAGACTGATAACGAAAACCATTTTGACTATTTTAGTAAAATGGCAGTGGACCATCCTTGTGGATTACTGAATACCAGTGTTAGATGCCAGCTGTTGCAATGGATTGTTTTGAACAACTTCTTTGCTTAAAAAGACCAGGCTGTAATTAGTGAACCTGTAAATGGGTGCAATCATTCTAGATAGCAATTTGGAATATGCACCAAAAAATTACTAAACTGCACACTTTGATTCAACTATATTGCCAGGCCTGGATGCAAAAGAGATCCAAGAAAGAGAAAAAGGTCTTTCATGTACAAAAATATTTATGGCAGGTCTCTTGGTGGAAGCGGAAAAAAAAAATTAAAACTGACATGATGTTGAACATATGAGGAACAACTGTATAAATTGTGGTATATGAATGTGATGGAGAACTATTGTACTGTGAGAAATAAGGATATTGATGATTTCAAAAAGATATGGAAAGACATGAGTTGATGCAGAGTAAAATAGTGAAAAGAGAAATAATTAACATTCTAACATCAATATTATAAGAATGATCAATTTCAAAGACTTTTATAAACTTACGAAGACTGAAATGAATAGAGCTAGAACAATTTTTTTTAATAAAAGTGCTATTAAAACACATGATTAAAGCTGGTATAACAGTGATCAACAAAATCCTATGACTATTCTTGTTTCCAGAGGACTGATAACGAAATGTGGTATCCGGTACAAGGAGAGAATGGATTTAATGTGCACTGTGAATCATATATACGTTTGGGTACCATTGAGGGAGTTTGTTTTGCTTGACTCAGCATATTTGCTAAAAGAATTTTTTATTTCTTTTTTTTTTTTTTTACCCCAGTGGTGGAAGGAGAGGGGGAAGGAGAAAAAATAGATCTCTCTTCATTTTTTTAAATGGGGGGGAGTCATGTTAGATGTGAAATGATGGCTATACTTTAAGATGAGGGCACTGTACTATTAGTTTTACCTAACTATTTCTATTTTGTTTCAAGAGATCTCTCACAAGGTGGGAGTAACCTGTAAAAGTTTGTAGTATTAAAAGTGAAGTAAACATAAGCAAGAGAACCCAGTAACAGCCACATTGTGCAATGACTAACTTTGACAGACTTAGCTCTTCCTCAGCAATGCAAGAATCCAAGACAACTCCAAAGGACTCAAGATGGAAAATACTATCCATAGCTGGAGAAAGAAGCATACTATTTGTTCTTTTGTATTTTTTTTCTTGAGTTTCTCCATTCATTCTAATTCTTTACAACATGACTAATGTGAAAATATATTTAATAAGAATGTATATGTAGAGCCTTTATCAGACTGCAAGCTGTCTTAGGAAGGTGGGGGGAGGGAGAGAGGTGGAAAAAATTTAAAATTCAAAAGCTTATGGAAGTGAATGTTGAAAATTAAAATTAAATAAATTAACTAAAGAAAAAAGTTTGTAGCACAAAAACAAAACATCAATAAAACTCAAAGAAAAAATGCCTAATGGGAAAAAATGATTATATAAAGTCAATTTTCTGAGCATCAGTTCTCCACCAAACAGTTTTAAAATCTGCAATTGGAAAACACTGGTAGTAGAAAAAAACCTACCTGAGAGCCCGTCATCAGCCTGTTCTTAAGACATAATGAAAGCTGGCTCCTGTGTTCCCCAAACTTGAGACTCGATCAAGTTGGTGTTCCCTCAAGGGCATCGATGATTGGTTGACCTCTTTGCCAGCGGACCATGGCAGAGGGCGGTACTTGGTCTTTGCCATCCAGTTGGGGAAACTTGTCCAGTATGCTTAAAGGAAGAGCTACGAGGCCAGGTTAGCAGTTTGTTTTTAGAGGGTAGTATTTGCATGCTTTGATTAATCAAGTTTGTTTTCATGCATTGTGAAGCACAATTCTGACGTTTCTGTCAGCTTATATTATTGGTTATCCCCTGGCAGCAGTTCAGATTACAGCATCTTGTTCTACTTTTGTGACTGTTGCTGTTCAGTCATTTCAGTCATGCCCAACTCTTCACGACCCCATTTGGGGTTTTCGGGCAAAGATACTGCAGTGGTTTGCCATTTCCTTCTCTGCATTTTACACTTGAGAAACCGAGGCAAACAGGGTTAAGTCACTTAGGTAACTAGTGATCAGAAGGATTTTCCTTACTCTGAGTTTAAAGCTGCTTCGTTTCTACTTCTACCCATTTGTTTCTAGTTCCTTGGTTAGTTACCCAGATGGTACATCTCTCTACTGAAGGTAACCAGCCTTTGAGTCTGCCTGCCCTCCTTCCTGCTGGCCCTTTGACTTTGAATGCCCAGTTGAGGACCTCAACTTGATCTGAGAGTCTTAGACACTACATCACTTTGATCCTAGGAGCCTTTTGTAATGCTCCTAAACCTGCCAAGACTACCTAATCTCCTTTCAAGATCAAATGTTCTCTGTCCCCACCCTCCTTGATTTGCTTCAAGGTTAAGCAAACCCTGCTATTAATCAATCACTAGCTTCACTGAAGGCCGAATCACTAGACATGAGTTAAATATATCATGGTCAAATGAATCTGAATGCTCAAAATACAAGCTTTCAACGAAATATAGCTGTGATAAAGTCCAAAATATACCGTGAATCATTTTGAGCAGTGATGGAATAAGAAATTCTGGGTCCTGAACCATTACCAGTCATCCACAGAGCCTCACTTTCCCTCATCCACATAGCAAATTAGTTGCCAAGTCTTGTCATTGCTACCTGAACAACTCCCACATCCCTCCCTCCCCCTTCTCTCCATTTACGGGGCACCACCCTAGTTCAACTCATCATCATGTCTCGTTGGTACTACTGCAACATCCTCTTAATTAATTTCCCTGCCTCAAATTTCTCACCTTTCTAATATGTCCTCCACACAGTTGACAAAGATATAGTCAAAGCACAATGTTGCTTAGTGTTTTCCTATTAAATCCAGCATCAAATACAAACTCCTCTGTTTGGCATTTAAAGCCCTTTACAACCTGACTAGGAAATTTTTGGATTCTGCCTTGTTTTCAAAAAAAAAAAAAATACCTCATGTGCACTAATGGAGGAAGGTGTCATTTAGTTGACAGGCACTGTCCTAAAAGTGAGAAGAAGGCTCCTGTCCCATAGACCAGAGGTGTCAAACCTGTCAAAATATTTTAGAGATGCCCTGTTTTCTAGAGGTAAGGCCCAGCAAGCAGGCTGTGCCCTGAGCATGGAATAACAATAATCCTTTGCACTCAGCATGACATCATCCTCTGGCAAATTTGACCAGCACCACGTGGTCAAATTGAGGGATTTTAGCTCCCTCTATTTCCCAGGGCCATCCCTCACATGTTCATAATCCCTGTTCCTTGTCACTGACAAGTACTGTATTCCTGTTCCTGTCACAGAGCTCTGGTTCTGTGCCCAGGAGGGTGGCCACAACTCCTAAGATCTAAGATAATGAATGTTCCCACAGAACCCAAGACTGCCTGTATTGTCCCCAAAAATGCCAACCATGAGATATATCTCAAGATCTAAGAATGATTATGTTGTGGGCCCTCCCCTTTCAGGTATATAAGTGGCCCCAACATCAGCAGTCTTAAGCCCTCCTTCTTGGGGGGGAGGGGGCTTCCATATGCATACATCAATTTCCTCACTCTGAAATTAATTAAACTTCTGAAGCTCCTATCTCTAGCCCGCTTGGCTCCAACCACCCACAGGTTAGAAACTAGTTCCAATCCAGTTGACAACCCAAATAGGAATGGAGATCATTAAATTTTACATAAGGACCCTGAGGACCATATATTGACTTAGAGAACCACATATTAACATTACCTATGTTTTGTGGTATTTTTGTTTATTTTGTCAAATATTTTCCAATTACATTTTAATCTGGTTCTGACACACTTGGGAGTGTTCTGGGCCATGTGCTTGATACTTTTGCTGTGGAAATTTGTTTCATACATGTTTTATATGTTTGTACACGTATAACCTATATCATATTATTTGACATCTTGGGGAGAAAGGAGGGGAAAAAGAGAGAAAACATTCAGAATTCAAAATCTTATAAAAAAATGGATGTTGAAAATTTTTTTTACATTGCATTGGAAAAAATAAAATACTATTTTTAAGAAAGAAAGAAAATAAATCTGCTTCATCTGAGAATGAATCTTGACCAATCTTAAATGATTTGGGAACATCAAGATTCACATCTTAGAATCTCCCAAAGAGATAAAGATGTCAAAGGAGGCCAGGGTTTGTGGTAAAGGGTGATTTTTTTGTGATGACTCTATCTTAGGACAAAAGCAGCTCAGGGTAGAGAAAATCTCCAGTCCTGGAGATGAAAATAGGAGCTTTTGGTCTGAATAGTAAAGGATAGCCTCTCAAGGTTCTGAACAAAGCTTTCAAAAGACATAACTAGAGTTGTCATTAAGGGTAAAGGGGCATCTCCTGGGTATTAGCATTTTTTAAAAATTCCTTCTTGAAAGTGTAGTCAACAGCATCGAATGCTACAGAAGTCAAGAAGAATGAGGACTAAGAGAAGACCGTCTGATTGGACAGTTAAAAAACCCTTGGTAGATTTGGAGGGAGCAGCTCCAATTGAGTGATGAGGTTGTAAGCCATATTGCAAGAGGATGAGAAATAAATGAGAGGAAAGGAAATTGAGGCAATAAGTGAAGATGGCTTTTTCTAATGTGCTTAGTACATTTAAAGTGAGCAAGTGGATCCATCTGGTCAGATTGAAAGATTTGTTTAGGGAAGTAATAGGAGAAAAAAGGTTAGAAAAGTAGATTGAGGCAGGAAAGCTATTCTAGAAATATTCCTGAGAAGTTTTATGCAAAAAAAAATTTATATAATTTCTATATATAGAATAACATTTGTAGAATATGGAAATATATTATTTGTAGACTATACAAATAAACATATTTCTACATACAAAAATAAAGTAATTAAATTAATAAATAAAAATTCCTTCAAGCTTTTTGGAGTCAAAGTTCAGAATTCTGAATCTTTGTCCAAAAAGCTTGAAGGTTCGGAATTTCATAATTCTGAGCCAAATACATTCCAGCCATGTTGTCTACTTTTTGTGGAAAATTTTATCATAATCAAAAAAGAGTTACCTCCCTTTCGTGTTTCTCTAACATCAATGAGTTCTGAGAAACTGAAAGCACTATCAAAGCAGTTCTCTTTTTGGTTAAACAACTTTCAGTAAAATTATGAGATTCCTTCTACAGAAGGTCTATGTTTGAGTCATAATACCTTGGAAATCTCATTACATACTGTAATTATGACTTTAGGGTATGTTTCTCAACTGCAAAAAGAATCCTATGATACATGAATCATGTTCTCACTTCTATTCATTCACTTCCCCAGAACACAGGAAGATTTGAGGAAAGTTGGTCAGGCAGATTAGCTGGGCTACACAACAGGCCTTCACAAAGTCTGAAATAGAAAACACTCTCTTTGAGCCCCACTTAGCCACGTCACAGAAAAACAGTAAAATGGATCCAAAGTCCATTGAAGTTCTAGGTTCTAAGATGACATATGTGATGATGTCACAGAAACCTCAAGCCTGACTATTTAACAAGGAGCATACAATCGTCAGGGTTAAAAGCAGTGAACAAAACAGCCTGCAGTTTGTTTCCCTTGACAATCATAATGCAGAGCATTAAAAACTTGGTGAGTATTTGGTTTGAGCTGCTGGGTATCTTAAAGACCTTTACTTTGGGTGCCCAGCAGAAGAGAAAAGAGAAAGATAGCCTTAGGGATGGTTTTCTAGTGCAGCAGTCAGCGATTCTCATGGAAATGCATGACACAGGGCTTTTCACATAGTAGGCCCTCAAATATCTTTTAAATTGAATAGAATGCCATTTCAAAGCTTTTAGTTATGTAGCAGAGATCTCAGAATCATAGAAACTGGAGCTGGCAGGAACCTCAGAAACCATATAGTCTAAGCGTCTCCTTTAGTGAATCAGGAAACTGAGGCCCAGGGTGTTTAAGTGACTTGCCCAAGGTCACACAGGTAAGTAAGTGTCAAAGGCAGCATTCAAATATAGGTCCTCTGATTCCACACTCAGCATTTTTGCCACTGGTCCTCTGATTCCAGACCCAGCATTTTTTGCCACTGTACATTTATTTTTTGATAGACTGTCCAGAAGAAATGGTTCCCGTGAAAAGTGCCCAAGAGGCTAATTACCTGACAGAAATTTTGTTTTCTTCTTTTTAATTTTTACCCAGATTCCTACTGTGTCAAATATATACTCCACTGACCATTAGCTCAAGGGTTAAAGAAAAACTAGGACAGTTAAATCTGGCTTTTTCTTCCCCTCCAGCTAAAAGTGATCCTTTTATCTTAAAATTTCTCAAAGCACTTTTCCTAGATTTTTCTCTCATCTTATGGTTATTGGAATACATCTTTCCCCGTTACCACCACAGCCATCACCACCACCATCCTTAAACTCCCCCATTCCCATCTCTAATTAACTTACTTGTAAGCTCTTTGGGATAGTGTGTATTTCATTTCTACTTTTGCAATCCCAGTGCTTAGCACAGTGTCTCTCAAATTAAAAAAAAAAAAATGGGGGGAAGGGTCTGGATCTCTGATCTCACTGGTGTGTGACAACTCCCAGTTTGGAAAATCCTTTCATCTGTACAGAATAGACATTCACCTGTAAATGATGATTTTTAGAGAGTTGCAGGAACCACTGAGAGGTTAAATAACTAGCTTTTGCCCACCTAGCTAGTATTTATTGGTGTTGTAGGTGTCGTATTAGACTTGGAATCAGAAAGAACTAAGTTCAAAAGAAGACTAAGTTACTTAGACTTAATTATAAGAACTGGGAAGTCACCCTCTTTCCTTAGGCTCAGTTACAAATTACAACACTTACTTGAGAGGGCTGCTGTGGGGATGAAATGAGAGGATGCATAAAAAGAGCTTATATAATTAGACAGTAAGGACTTAAACATAGGTCTTCAAGACTCCAAGGCTGGTCCCCTATCCACTGTAACACACTGCCTTTTCTAATCACGCTTAATAAATATTTTTCAAATTTAACTGACAAAATTCAATAACTTTTATTCATTATCAGATCTGTTTTCAAAATACTAGTCCCTATTGTTGTCTCTGTTTATTGCTAGTATTCCAAGACTCTACAAACAATTATTTTGGCAATGACCTCTACCAAACCTTCTTAAAGTTCAAGAGATGTTTTCTATTGTTCAGTTGTTTCAATCATGTCTGACTCATAAGGATCCTATTTGGGGTTTTCTTGGCAAAATATGGAAATGATTTGCCATTTCTTTCTCTAGTTCATTTTATAGATGAAGAAACTGAAGCAAGTTGGGTTAAAGGATTTGCCCAAGGTTACAAAGCTAACGAGTGTCTGAGGTCAGATCTGAAGTCAGGGAGACGTTTTCCTAACTCCAGGTCTGGCATTCTATTTAGTTATCTCCTGTGCCACCTAATTTTCCAGTAACTACCATGTTTCATCCCTTTAAAAAAGTGAATGAATGATTATTATGAATACAATCTCTGAAAGATCACTAGTCTCTGCCCTTGGAAATAGGAAATAGAGAGTTATTGTCTCTGGGTTTTACTCATTTTTTTCAGTTTCATATTTTCCTGGTTTCTTTGGGAAATTATATAGATGATTTAATTGATTATCAGTCTAGACACCATTGTTAGGAGATTAGGGCCTTGGATCTATATAAAACTCATCAAAGTCAAGAAAACCTAGCTTATACTATAGCAAAGGGCATTTATTAATTAGGAATGTCAATCAAAAGGATTTCATTGGACTTTAGTAGATGTTTTTAAAAATGCCTCTTCTCCAAGTTCATATATTCAATTAAAACATATATGAGTCCTAGGAAAACGCTCAAATTAATGGTTTTTATTAACTTTCATTTACATGAGAGTACACAAAAAATACCTAAATAACCCAGAGCATTAACTTTATTCTCTTTTAGACTTCTATTATGTACTGGTAGCTGGTACATTTGACAAGCATGGGGGGAACCAGTGAAAATTTTAGAAGGGAAAAATTTTAATTAATCCTCTCTGCAAAATTATGGTAGTGCTATGCAGTTGATAGTGCTCTCCAGTAGGAATAGAGAGATGGCTTTTAGGCCCTGTTCTGCTACTAATAAGCACTTATTAAGCACCTATTAAGTGCCAGACATTTATGGAAGACTTTTTACATCCTACCAAGGTATATAATAGGTACAAAAATTATAAGTTTATTATCTGTGTGATGTTAAGCAAGTCATATTACCTTTAAGTCCTCAGTTTTCTCATTTGTAAAATAACGATCTCTTAGGTTCTTTCACTAGTGGCAGTTAGGTGGTGCAGTGGAAAGAGCGCCAGGCCTGGAGTCAGGAAGATTCATCTTCCTAACTTCAAATCTGACCTCTTAAGCATTTACTAGCTGTGTGACCCTTGGTAAGTCACTTAACCCTGTTTGTCTCAGTTTTCTCATCTTTAAAATGATCTGGCAAAGGAAATAACAAACCACTCTAGTGTCTTTGCCAAGAGAATCTCAAATGGGGATGAAGAGTTGGACATGACTGAACCAGCTGAACAACAGCAAATGTCCCTACCTCTAGTTCCTTGATTCTTGATTCTGAGACTCATGTCTGGTTACTAAACACATTTTCTCATTTATGTGCTTGTTTCAGCATGAATTTGAAACTTTTCTGAAGAATGCTGGTTCCAAGCTTGTTGTCGTTGACTTCTCAGCAAAATGGTGTGGTCCATGCAAAAGAATCGGTCCTGTTGTTCATGTAAGTATCACCAACTCTCTCCTAAACACTTAAAGGATCTTTTTCCTTGCCATTCTTGAAAGCTTGAAATTTGAAAACTTTGTTTTGTTGTTGAGAACCTGGTTTTCTGTAGCATCTCTGCTATTAGAAAATAAGCTGCTCAACGGTAGAGATTTTCATTTTTGTCTTTATATCTTCAGCACCCAGAACAGTGTTTGGCATATAGAACAATGCTTGATAAACACTTGTTGGTTATCTGACTGATTAATTAGAGCTGAGTAGAATATGCCATGTTCCAAGTTAAGATATGAGGTCATTAATCTACACACCCCGTGTTTCTTTTTCTGTTTGTTTCTTTTACTTTAATCATATTATTTTTATTAAAGATTTTTGTTTTTAACTTCACATTCACAAATATACTTCTCTTATTCAACAAGTCATTTTTTATTTAAAAAAATAAATAAAAAGGGAAGAGAAAAAAAGTTCAGCAAAACAATGTATCAGCTGGGTCAGATAGAATATGCAATATTCCATACTCAGAGTTACCCACTTCTGCAAAGAAGGAAAAGAGGTGTGTTTTCTAAATTCTAGTATAGGGAAAAGTTTGATTATAATTATACAACATTTAATTTCTTTTTTGTAGTCCTTTCTTATTACTTTGTTGTAGTCTTATGTATACTGTTTTCATGGTGTATTAGCAACCATGCTAGCACACGGTGGGCTGCTAGCACAGGTTCTTTGATTTGCTTTTCCAAAGGAAAGCCAGCTTCAAAAGGGTCAACAATCTTACTTTAATTAAACAATGCAGAAAGACAAAGCTATATCACAGAGAGAAGTGTGTCCAAGAAAGAATCCAATAGATATGGATCCAACTGTCTAAACAGAATAATACAACCACCTACATACACCACCAGACCAGAAGAGCACCAACACCTGAGTAGTCAGAGCGTTTTTAACAATCGGCTACCCAGAATCCAGTTCAGGGAATCAAAAGGTCCTTCTCATGACTGAGCCCCTCAAAGCAAAATACCAATCTCCCAGAATATATAAAAGACTCAGCTCTTGATTAACTCAGAGCCAGAAGGCATGAAGCCCATATGACTCAGCACAACTGTGAATTATCAAGGTTCAAAGGAGATTAATCCTTCAGATGTTTACAATTTAGCCTAAGCCTAGGAAACTAAACTCCAGAAAAAAAAAAATTCCACTTTGCTTAGGCTTACACATGGGTCTATTTATATTACTTTGCATCAATTCATCTAAGTCTTTCTATATATCTCTTAATTCACTTTTGATATCTATTATGGCATAGTCATATTCTATGATGTTGACATGTCACAGTTTGTTTAGCCATTCCCCGATAGGCATCAGCTTTGTTTCCACATCTTTACTACCACAAAAAGAATTGCTAGAAATACTTTGAGATTTAGGACATTTTTCTTTCTCTGAGCTTCTTGACAATGAATTCCTAAAAAGTTAGATAGCTGGGTCAAAGACCATGTCACCTTGGGGCATTTTAGCCACTTTGATGGGGGTAGGGACAAATAATTTCAAATTTAATTTTGCTTTTCAATGAAAATTTCTGCAAAGAAATTCAAGATACTACATGAACTTATGAATTTATTCTCCCCTTCAAATTGACACAATGAGCTTTTAGCAGAGCTCCAAAGAAAATACTATAAAATAGTAGATTTGGCTATAGACAGAGGTCATAAAGAGAGGGAAGAGTAGAATTTCCTTCCCTGGAGATGGTTGAAATTAGGCTTCATACCCTTCACTTGAGAAAAAATTTGAGTGATCTCCCCTGAAGATAGAAGGATAGACCAGATGACTTTTAAAAACATGATTGAAACTTTTAAGGTTTTTTTAATCACCTTCATCTCCAATATTTCCCTCCCTACCCCATCAATAAGAAAGCCACCTTTTGTAACAAAGGTTACAAAAAAGGATAAAGTAGTTAAGCAAAATTAACCAACATTTTGACCAAACCAGATAGTATATGTAGGATCTCACATTCATGATATCCAAAGTCCAAACATCCCTAAACCCTCACTCTAGCTAAGAAGGAAGGTAAGTCCTCGTATTTCTTCTTATGGCCCAAGCTTTGACTCCAAAATGGGATGCATGGACACCAGAGAATAATATGTGGATGTGCATGAAGAAAATGTTAGAACTGAGGAAAGCAGCATAGCTGTTCATTGAGTTTGCAGCTGCTGCTCTCCTTCACCTGCCTGTCTGATGGAAAGTCATCCAGCCATGGGTACTTTTCCCCAAACCAAGAGGCAGGCAGAAAAGCACTTGGGAAAGTCCCCATTCATCCATGTCGTCCCTTTCCTGTCTCCATTGCATCAGCAACACACACCTTGTATGTCCCATGGCTAAGGCTTGGCATACCACCCTCACCCCAGCAACTGTGTAGTGTAACAGGGATAGACAGACCCTGCCTCGCCTGGAGCTGAGACCCTTCTAGGGCCTCATCCTCAGAAGTGTATGGGACAAGGCATGGTTCCCACACATATTACACTCCATCCCCAGGTGGGCTAGAAAGAAAACTGCTAGAACTCCTGGCAGGGCCCTGGGAGCAATGGAAATTGGGAAACCCTGCTTGCCTGGGGCACCCAGGAGGTAAGATTATTTTCCCTTTGTTTTTTTTTTTATTTGACTCTTTAAAAAAAAGTTATATTATTTTCTTTACATGATGGATATCCATCCTCATATCCTCAGTTATGGATATGCTTCACAACATGGTATAAAATGGGTCCAAACATTTGGGAGCCCCTATGGACTCCAAGGCCAGGGTGGCCACAGAGGGGAACATACTTCCTGAGGATATAAATTTCTTGCTGCACCTCCCCCACCCAGAGAATAAGGGAGACTCATGGCAGCTGACCAAGCCCTGCAGCAAGGAGAGTCTGAGCAGAGCAGATAACAGCAATAACCATGACCATGAGAGTGGCAGCATTTAGCTAGAGGTGAGAGAGAGGAGTGTGGCTGCTGAAGCTACAGCTGCAGCCGCCATTGCCAATACTGACTCCAGAGAATTAGAGGCTCATGTAAGCAACCACAGAATCCTCTCAAATATGTAACCCTGCTCCCAATATCCAAACATATCCCTTCAGACAGTCTGGAGAGAAACAAAATCCTTCCAACACCAGGAAACTAGGGCATCTTTCAGTCTCCCTTGGGGCTCCTCCCTTCTCATCACCTGAAAAAGCTATCCTCCAGATCTTGAGATCCTGAGATCTGACTTCTGAAGACCATGCCTCAATCTTTCCATACCTCTTCCCCATAAACACACACACACACACACACATGCACACACACACACACACACCAGATAAGATGGAAATTTATTAGTAGAATTTCAACAAAAATTTTTGTATGATTGATATAATTGAAAAATAAATATCACAATTTGGTAAGCACACCTTTAAAGATAGATTTCTATTTGAATTGACATCTTTATGTGGTATCTGGGACAGCCATAAAAACCAAGTATCAAAATAAAATGCATTTTAGAACCAGACCTTTGAGCCACTGTATCACCAAGTGTTAAACCATGATTTTTTCCAAATGATGAAGCATATTTAATCACACAATTCTTATTAAACATGTATTTTACCGATAGCAAAATATTGTATAGCAAGATTTTAAAATATTTATTTTATCTTTATCTCATCCTTTCAAATGTCTACTTTGTTTTATATATATTTTATAGGGATAGAGATTGGATCTATGATTCATTGTTAACTCCCAAGTGAGGAAATTCCTGAAACATACAGTCTTAAGAGAATTGCAAGGATCACTGAGAGGTGTCTTGTTCAAGAGCACACAGCTACCTAGAAATGTCAGCAGCAAGACCTGAACCCAGATCTCTTTGGCTCTCTCTCCACACAATTCTGTAGTTTTGATATAATGTACATAATATATTGGTATAATTATTCATGTATATAACATAAGTAAATATACATATGGGGGAGAGGGTACATGGCCCTCCATTTTTGCTGATAAGGGTACACAATTTTCTTTTTAAAAAAATAGTTTCCTAAATGACTTTTCAAGAGCCTTACCTGACCTAAGATTTTGTGTCATGTCAGGAAGATTAATATTAATGTATTGATTGCCGCAGGCAGTTGCCCTCTGCATTCAGCTGTAAGTTACTTAGTTGCAGAACTGGTTTACAAGAGACATCTACAATATGACTTGATTACTAGAATACAAATACAGTATCTCCAAAGTTCCAGGTTCACTGCAGTTTCATATTGCAAGAGTTTGTGAGAGAGTGTGTGAAAGAACCAAACCCTTGAATAATTCTCTACAATGAATTCAGATTGCTAAAAGAACCACTCCTCCCCATTAGGAACCAGTGTGCTTTGTGGTGTGTTGACCAGGAAAGCTAATTCCGAGATCAGCCCCTGCTTCTGGGGAAAGTTATACTTCGTAGTCCCTTTTTGGACCAGATGCAGTCTTTAGAGGAAAGGTCTGCATGATTCACACTTCTCTGCACTTCCTCATTAAAAAGACCACCCTTGGTCTTCATAAATAGTGCAATGAAGAAGAAGCTGGGGTGGGGAGGACAAAGAAAGGAGTAATTGGTTTGGAATGCAACCTGAGAAGCTTAGTCAGTATCAACAGTTTCCTTCCCAACAGTCCCAGGAGAAAGCTTTAGAGCAAGAGTTCTTAACCCTTTTCATGTGTTGTGTAGAGATATTTTGGTAGTCTGATGAAGCCTGTGGACTCCTCAGAAAATTTTTTAAAATATATAAAATAGAATATAGAGGATTACAAAGGGAACTAACTTTATTGAAATACAGTTTTCAAAATAAATTTTTTAAAAGATTAAAAGCTGCTGATTTGGAGAGGAGTGTAAACACTTTGGATTGACACAATAGCCCATTTGTTCCCTGAAAAAATGATTTATAAGCTAATAGGTGGTATGTGGTACAGTGGATAGATCTGGAGTTGGGAAGAACCAAGTCATTTAATGTTTCCTGACCTCAGTTTCTTCATATGTAAAATGAGTATAACTAGAGCATCCACTTCACAAGACTACTGTGAGAGTCAAGAGAGATAGCATATGTAAAGCATTTTGCAAACCTGCAATTGCAATGTAAATATATATTACTTCTGTAAGATCATAGATTTAGAGGTGGAAGAGACCTTGAGTCACAAACTCTCTAGGCTCATCATTTTACAGATGAGAAACCTGAGCCCCAGAGAGATTTTGTAAATTGCCAATGAAGTATAAGAGGTAGTATTTATGCACCTCAATTTTCTTCACTTTAGAGGTAGCTTTCTATCAGCTATACCGCACTGCTTTTCTATTGATCAGCTGTTGGGGCATAGCTTCAAATTGCTCGCCAGAATGACTGGATCACTCCACCAAGAGGGCATTAGTGTCCCGATTTCTCCACATTGCCTCCAATATTTGTTGTTTTCCAATGATCTCTTAATTGACAAATTGAATAACATCATTTCATTCTTCATTCTCGTTGACTTATCTGCAGCATTTGATGAAGCCAATCACTTCACTTCTATATACACTCTCCCTCACTAGGTTGTAGTACTAACTGTCTTCTGGTTTTCCTCTTACCTACCTGACTACCCCTTCATCCATCATCATCATCATCATCCATACCATAACCCAATAACTGTAAGCATACCCCAAATCTCTGTCCTACACTCTGTTTTCTTCAATTAAAACTTGTAGGTAGATGAGTCACAGATTCACATAACTAGCCTTATCTAGTCTTTTTTTTTCAAGCTCTAGTCTTACATATCCAATTGCCTGCTGAATATTTCACATTGATTGTGTCATAGGATGTTGTGTCATGTGATCAAAAAGATGAAGGACTAGACATTTTCTCCTATCTTCATGATCTTTCAAACCTCTCCAAAATAGGAATAATGCATAAGAGACAAGGCAATCTCCACTGTCTCCACAGTCTACCATACCAAGAATCATAATACAATAAAAATCTAATAAACTAACAGCAGAGAAAACTAATCCTTTACTTCTAACATGTTCACTTAGCAACATCTGTCCAGAACAAATTCAGGGCTGCAGAAGCCAACTCAAGATTTTATTACAAGCACTCTACTCCTTCCTCCTCCTAGTCCTAGGGAAAATCAAAAGGCAAATTCTTGCTCTGAATGAGAGAGAAGCATGTCACCACTCTGAACTCAATATAGCTCAACCAGAGAACTGAGAAACAGAAGGAACTGGGGCAGGAAATATTTATGGTTGTGTGGCATTTCACTAATCCTAACGGGAAAAGCCTGTCATCAATCTGGGATAGTTCTGTCACCCCAGAAGCTACTTGGGGCAGACTGAGACTGGTGAAATGTGAATTTCCAAGTATAGGAAGAAAATAGAGTGGCTTTGAGGTCTAGCTTCCAGGGAAACCTTTATCAAGAGGAAAGAAGTTAGTAAGTGAACAATAAAAGAAAATAAATTTTTAGAAAAATGAAATTATCAAAAATGTTAGGAAGAAGAAAGTTCTATTTAAAGCCTTGAGCATATAAACCTTAAGCAGATAAACTAAAAGAGAAGATATAATTAATAGAAAGGAATATATCCTCTAGTTCATCAAAAAGATTCCAGGCATCTCTGAATAAATATTGAAAGATGAAGGAAAATTAATCAGTACCAGATAAGGAAGAGAAACCTGTGGATTCCCAAGAGAGCATGGAAACATAGTAGGGTGTTTTTGAATGGTTTAAAAGAGGAATGTGTCTCAAATGTACTCAAATCAAGCACATCTAAAACTGAAATCAATTATCTTTCCCCCATAATCCAGCCCTCTTCTGAACTTCCCAATTACTGTTAAGGATACCACCATTTTCCCAGTGACATAGGTTTGCAACTCAGCATCATCCTTGACTCCTCACTGTCACCCCAAATAACCAATCAGTTCAATATATTGTTATATATGTCTTTTTTCCCTTCCAAGTCCTCCATTTTGCAAGCACAACATACATTCAGGGGCAACCTCAATTTAACTCAATGTAGTATATACATGCAGTCATTGCAATAAATAATTAAATGGAAAAGTTAGGAAGGTACAGAAGTCTTATTAGTCACCCTTGATTCTATATGCCACTAGCATGAATTGGACCTGTCCTTTTCTTAGTTTTCTCTGCCATTCTTTTATGATTTATCACCTTCCATAAGGCCTTTTCATGGATACTAGTTCTATTTTAGTTCTCTAGCTAATGGATTTTGCTGGCATAACTACTCAGTATCTCAGACTTCTGTAATCTTCCTCCAATCTTTTGAGGAAGATGGGACTTTCCTCCTTACACACACACACACATATGCACACACACATGCACACACACACATTATACAATACACACACACACACACCGTCTTTTATCCTGGGTTTCAAATTTTCTACCCTAACCCAGGTCTTAGCATAGTATCTGGCACATAGTAGATGGAAGACTCTCTGGCCAAAGTAGGGAAGTAATATCCATGTCCCATGGCTCTTTGGACAAAAAAGACGTTTTATTGTTCAGCTTCCTAAACCATCACCTGATGCACCAACATTGCTGTGGGAATGGAAGAAGTCCTAGGCATTATCAAATGGTTTAACATTAGACTAATATTCTCTTATCAGTGGAAATGATATTAAAGAATAGGCATTAACATCTGCTTTGCTGCTGAACCCTAAGGAGCATGGGACTTTCCCATGAAATATTACATACCTGATATTTTCCCTATCACAATTCTCTTTGAGAAAAGAAACTGTCTTACTTTTCTATTTGTATCCCCAGTACATAGCAGTGCTTTGCACATAGAGGTCATTTAATAAATGCTTCATTCATGGACTCATAGCCTTCTTTCTCCTTTGCCTTTTCCTATAACTTTGGCCATTGGCACCATCTTTTCTTCCTCCTTAATCTAAAGATTAGAATAGAATAAGTGTTCCTAGTTCAGACTAGTACAAACCCCCTGGTAAGTGTGTATTGGCTAGTTCTGCTCTTTGTGGCAAAATTCCTCTTCTACTCACTGCCTTACACTATCTAGACTTGGGCTTCCTAAAATTTTTATTCTTGAGACCCCTTTTCCATGTTTCAGCAGCAGTCACTGGCATTGCATGGCCTGAGGGCATGCATGGTACAAAGTGCACATGCTTTGTGTTCAGAACCAAGGCTGCAGTGAAGTTGCTTGATGCAACACAGGCAAGCACTGCCAAAAAATAGCTTGGATTCTTTACACGTTTGATTTTTAATTCATTGTTGATCATTGCAAACTTTTTGCTGTTGCTACATTTTCCAAGACCCTGTATGGGGTTGCAACCCATAGTTTAAGAAGCACTGAATTCTAGACCAGTGTCTGGTCTAGAGAGTCTGGCTAAACCTCCATGATGCCTTTCCCTAGACAGGCTTACACTCTACTGAGGGCATAGAGACTATGTAACACATAATTAGATTCAAACTATATGCAAAATAGTAGTTTAGACGGGAGGCACTCACACCAAGTAGAATTAGGAAAGGCTTCTTATAGGAGATGGCCCCTGAATTGAAATTCCAAGGGAGATAAGGATTCCAAGATACAGATATGAAGGGGCATTTTAGGCAAGGAACACCTACCCTATGTAGACATATTGGTAGAAGACAAAATGGCATGAACTGGCTGGCTCTTAGGCCAATTTGACTGGCATGTAGGGTTCATGAAGAGGGATGTATTGTTCTGCCTGGAATGATAGACTGGAGCCTGACTGTGAAGGCCTTTAAATGCCAAAGAAAACCAATTCATAGGGATCCACTGAAACTTCTTGAGCAAAAGTGACCTTGTCAGACCTTTGCTTTAGTCATATGAATTGGCAGCTGTGTGTAAGATTTGACCAGGGAGAGGATGGACCTTGGAAGACAGATTAAAAGAATATTGTTCCCAACCTACCCTTTCATCAAAGTGAAAGGTATACAGGTGTTACATGTTACAATTTTTCAGATTTTTTCAATGTATTAAGCAGTTGGACTGCCTTTTTTTTCCTCTAAAAACATTATTTATTATATGAGATTGCTTTCTGAAAGAGGGAGGGATAACTGGGATAACTATGGGGATGTAAGAAACAGAAAACAGCAATTTAAAAAAGTGTTATTCTCAGGTGAGCACTTGAAATAGGAGGGAGATATGATGGTTTATATCAATGTATAAAGCAGGACATTGTACACCAAGAGTGATTTACAAAAACAAACAAACACAACCCTTTGGTCTACTTAGGTCTCTGTAGACAGGTGCCACAGATGTCCCTGCTAGGTTGCTGGGCAACCAACCATTTTAAATAGAAGAGACACTCCTCTGAAGCTCTTGCTATAGTACTAAGAGGCTGAGAAGGAGCAATGCTTGACAGAACAGTCTTTACCAAGCCTAACTCTCTTGTACATTTTTGCATCTTCTGACAATGGATGTTGATCAAAAGAAGAAAAATCTAACAGACAATATTTGCTTTATGACACATGACTCTTCCTAGATGATTTCTCAAGGGAAAAAACTACACTGGCTAGGTCCCAGCCCTTAAATGCTGCTGATTCAATTTGACTTTTTTAATTGAACTTAGTAGGAACTGAATGTGCCTTGTCAGAAAGCCAGACTCCTCTGTTTAATTTTTTAAAAAGCTTTTCCCATCCATCCTACTGACTATAAGGTAAAATCTATTCCCCTAAATATGCTCTAGGCATGAGAGATTGGATGGTGTAATTTTCCTGCTTTCCTGTGAATTATTGAACAAATGATGCCAACCTGGATACTGTATTTGCTTTCTTGGCAGTAATTTGTCCAAAATTGAATCATTTCAAAGTATTTTTAAGGATAATACCATTTATAGTGTAATTAACATGGCTTCTAACCAGGAAGAGAAAGCTAACACTTGGGAAAGGTAACACTTCACTAAATTGGGGTTTTAACCTATATTGATTATATAGTAAATTAAACCTTGCCCTAAAAGATTATTTCAGGCTCTCCTTTCCCACTCCAGCCTCATCTGGTAATGATCTCTATTCATCAGCAGCCACACATCAGTCTTAGAGAGATACTTCAGACAGGCAGGGCTCAGCTGCAAACACAGAAGTTCATATTAAGTTGGAAGAGGGTTTGGGGTTTTTTTTAACATTATAAGGTCAATTTCTATGCTAAGACCTATCATATACCAAAAAAACCTATTATCCTTCAGACCCTGAAAATCTTTGAATGATGTGAGATGCTTTTGTGATAGCAAAAAACAAACAAACAAATAAACCTAGAAGCAAATCAGGTGCCTATTGACTGGGGACTGACTGAAATAAATTGTGGTATATGAATGTGATAGAATATTATTGCTCCCTAATAAATAATATGAGGAGTTCAAATAAATTTGGAAACATTTGTCCAAACCAATGCAGAGTGAAATAAGTAGAACTAAGAGAACAACATACACAATATACAGAACACACAATAATGTAAAGGAAAACACTCAATGACATCAAATTCAGATTCATGATGTAATGATGATGTCATGATGAAATATATCTCTCTCCCCTCAATAGAGAGGTGGTAGAAGAAGCAGAAAATAGTCAACATGTGCATGGCCTGTTTTGCTTTAGTTGTTACAAGGTGTAAAGTTCTGGACCTGTGCGTTGGGGGAGGGAGGGGAGAATACTGGTAAATAACAATGGGAGGGGGGAAGCAACATTAAAAACATTAAAAAAAAAGAAAAATGATGCCAATATTATCTCAATTTATCAAGGAAACAGGATCTCATCATTCAATTCAACACACACTGATTTATCACCTACTGTACCGTGTTTGGAGGGGTGGGGTAGAAGGATGAAGGAGACAAGAGATTAGAGCAATTGCCCTAGTGATTAGGGCAGTTGTTGACGTATTGGAAATCCTCTTTTAGAAAAAGGACAAGGTCTGAAACAAAGTCTTCCCAAGCATAAATCAATGGCCAAGCTGTGTGGGAACCAAAGCTTCTCCCATTCACCAAAATCCAAGGAACTGAATGGAAATAAGAAACCGGGTGCCGAAATAGCAATTTCAAGCCGGAGAATAGATCAGGAAATGTGTGGATCAGCTGATTGCCTGCCTGCCTGAGTCTGCCCCTCTCAAAGATCTATCCTTTTCTTCCCAGCAGTAAGGGTGGAGCCCCTCCTTGCCAGGCTGCACCAGAGCAACTGTGGAATCGGATACCTAGTGCTGAGTTAGATATTATCAGGTATACAGAAACCATCTCACACATAATATGTGACATGAGACCTTATCATCTCATTGGAGAATCAAGACATCTTAATACGATATAGCTATATCACAATGCAAGGCTTATGACAAACATTTTTAATATGGCAAATCAACAAAAGACAATAGTGTCAAAGGACATCATTGAAAACAGAGATCCATGTGGGTTCAAGTTAGCTAACTAGAAATAGTGTCAGAACTTGAATCCAGATTCCTGGGCACCCACTTTAGACCTTGAGAGTATACTGGATGACATTTTGGTTTAAAAGTTCAGTGTGTCTTGTCTTACAACACCCTGAGAGAGTTATGTCATTCCTGGGAAGTTTGTCTGGACTAGATACTCTGAAGTAGCAGGGTCATGTATCATAAACTCAAGGGCAGTAACTGTCTTTTGCCTTTCTTTGTATCCCTAGAGCTTAGCACAGTGCATGACATATGCACGTGCTTAATAAATGCTTATTGACTACTGATTGACCCTTAAAAGTCATTTGATAGATTTATGCTAGAAAGATCCTGTTGATACCTCTAACACTTGTTAATGTAAACTTACAATGTACTAATTATGGATTCTTCCATTTTATTTTTAAGGAAATGGCTATGCGATATGAAAATGTAGTGTTTGCCAACGTGGATGTGGATGCTGCAGCGGTAAGATATTTAACCCCTACCCCTCTGCCAGAATAATGTCCCACTGAATACCTTGCTTTACATATTATAAATCCACAGAATCTCAGAGTTGAGAGGACCACAGGGTGGTCCAACCCAAAGTTTAAAAAAAAAAGCATCCTTTCCACACATCCACATCCAGTAGTCATCCATCCTTTGCTTGAAGACCTCTATAGAGGGAGGGAAAGGTGACCTACTACTCTCCCAAAGCAACCTGCTATACTTCTGAATACTTTAGAAGTTTTGTTAAGGAATGATTTCCCCTTAGTTAAGCTTGAATTTGCCTCTTTGCAACTTGTACCTTTTGCTCATAGCCCTGTCCAGTGTGGTCAAGCAGAAAAGCCAAATGTTTCTTCTTGAAAGGCATTCAGAAGACAGTTCCTATGTTCCCATCCCCACTCATTTCTCCTCCTAAACACTAATTATTAGTTACTAATCTAACCAGATTAAACACATTTTCCTATGGGAAGTGAATTCAGTTAGTAATTAGTTTTAATTGCATTGGAAATGTATTAGCTCATTCAAACTTTTTGTAGTATTTGGATATATGCTATACTACATAAAGAATAGGGGCCCTCCTGGCCCATGTGATTTCATGGGTGAGGACACCCCCTCTACCAAGGAACATTGGCACTTCTCAGTAATGTATATAGTCTTACTGAGTTGGCTAGAGCACTAGGAGGTTCAGTTACTTGCCCAGAGTTGCAGTCTGCTTCATGTTTCAGAGGCAGGACTTTAACCCAGATCTTCCTGGTTCTGAGGCCAGCTTTCTATCCACTAGGCTACACTGCTTCATTTTTTATTATATATTATGCTTCTATGCTTTAAATCCTATGACATTCCAACAGAGAAAAAATTTCCTGCCCTATAGAAAGGCAGGGAAAGGGGAGGAGAGAAAGGGAAGAGAAGAATGAGTTGATCATTGTATTTACACAATTTTGAAGATTTTTTTTTAAAACTCTTTAACCTTTTTTTCTAATTCTTGTCCCTGTACAAAAGCTGGTGTTATCTTCTCACCAAAAGAGAACCATGGAGAGGGCTCAGTGATACACAATGTCTTCAAAAAATATCCTACTTAATATCCATTCATTTTAGATGGAAATATCTTTGGTCAGTGATTTACAGTGAATTATTCTAATCAAAATAAAAGAATCAAGTATGTTTTGTGAAAGTATACTGACTCATGACCTGTGAAACCATTTGGAGCCTCTAAACTCACTGGGATTTATATGTAACTGGAATTCTCCTATTTCAAGCTACTTGCAGCAACGTCAACCATTCATTGGAAATACTTAATTTCCTTCTGAGTCAGTCCAATCAAGTAGTATACATTCAGCCTGAGCTCCTATCAGCATCCTCCCTTAGCCATTTGAGTGTGACCCATCTCTTCTGATGCATTTATTTGGTTTAATGTCATGATGAAGAGTCAATTCAATTCAACATTTTGTGTTCGGTACCAAAGTTACAAATAACAAAGAGATCTTCCTTCCCCTCAAGGACCATTCTGCTGCAAAATCCTACATTCCACAAGAAGCTTTTCTCAATCCTTCTTATTTCCAGTACCTTCCCTCTGTTTATAATTCCTAATTCCTAATTTATATTTATTATAATAATTTATTATTATATTAATTATAATTTATTATAATAATTTATAATTATTCCCATAATCCCAATTCATCCTACATATGACCCCCCCACTTCATAAATTCTCCATTACAGTCAAGGGTACCTGATAGCTATTGCCTGTGCTGGATATTCCATCTTCTGCGTCAGGCCTGATCCCCATATTTGGATCACACTCCTGCCTCCTTATCTCTTCCACTTCTCAAAATCCCTGGTTTTCTTCCAAGTCTCAAAGCATGAGTTGCTTCTTAATCCCCTTCAGTCCCCTACCTGCTTCTTTCTCCTCAAATTATCATGTATATATTTATTAATTTGGATTATATATCACAAACACCCACACACCCAAAGTATTCTGTCTCTTTGCCTTTGAGGTCAGCTTTCTTATTTACCACATCAAACATTTCTAGTCATTTTCTGTTATTTATTTACTTATTTGTTTTGATTTTGTTTTGTTTTTTGGAGGCAATCAGGGTTAAGTGAAGTTCCCAGAGTCACATATTCTAGTGAGTGTTTGAGGCTGGATTTGAACTTAGGTTCTCCTGACTCCTGGGTGGGTGCTCTGTCCACTACATCACCTAGCTGCCCCTGTTAGTTTTTTCTTTTAACTCAGCTGAACATTAATTTAAGTTTCTTCTCTTCTGGAAGAAGGGAGAGCTCATTATGTTTGTAATTAGTGTGAGATTTAAGTAAAAAATGTCCTATGTTCCTATTCAATTTTTGAACCAACAGAAACCTCTCATTCTGAGAGGTATTTGTCTTGCTTTTTTGAAATAAAAAAAAAAAACTTGTCTTTCTTATACAAAATGTTAAGCCTGTACTTCATCCATCATAACTACTCAAATAGTATTAGCTCCATAGAAGCTCTGAGGCTTAGTTTTGTGTAACTATAAAATGGGAAAAGATAGTAACACTTTTGTTATTTACCTCACAGGGTGGTTATAAGGGTCAAAATGAGAAAATATGTATGCCCTATGAATGTTTGCTATTATTACAAAACTTGGATGTGTTCTAGAGAAAGCTTTCATTTTTTCTCACCTGTTACTAATTTCAAGGCTACATAAGGTATATACCCCAGAAAATGCTTACAAAGGTGGATACAATGGAACTCTCTGTCTCCCCTCCTAGTTGCTTCCCATAATATTAACTCTGTTATGAGAAAAGACAGCTTGCTGGATGCCTGAAGCATTAATACGTGAGAGGCACAGTTTCTTGGTTTTCAGGCTGCAAGGAATTCCTGGAGGGCAGGAAAGTCTGTCACAGTGTCCTACTTCCTGTCAGAAGAGATATGTTCAAACCCTCCAATGGGTTAGAGTGTATTCTGTCCCTATGGGCAGTAATTCACGGTTACTTCTGGGCATTCGGTATGATATGGTAAAGAGTAATCTAAAGGACAGGATGCCCTGTTATATGTTATAGATAGAGGGGATATACTTTAGTGATTGACATTTACCATTTTTTTCCCTGTTTTCTAGGAGGTGGCCTGTTCTTGTCAAGTCAAATCCATGCCCACATTTCAGCTGTATAAAGAATCCCAAAAGGTATTTTATATTCGGATAATAACTGCTAGTGGTTATATTCTAATTCTGGCAGAATAACAAACAAGCCAGAAGTGTTTTTTTTAATAACAGTCTAGAAAAGGCTTAATGTAGGCTGGCTGTTGATGAAACACTCTTCTGTATTTTGATAAATTAGCTGAGCAGTAGAGAAAAGGCATTCAACTATGCTTTATTCTGACTCTTGGGAATTGCCTGAATTGATACGCGTCATGGGACTGCTCTGAGTTTCAGTTTTTTATTTGTAAACCTGGAATAATCATGATCGTCCTTTGCAGGATTATTATGAGGCTATTTAAGCTTTGAAAAGCTTAAAGTACATCATAAATGTGAATTGTTAGGTGGTAGTTCACGGAATACTGACCCAAAACCTAGTTTAACATTGTTGTATCACAGCAGGAGTGTTATTCAAATCTGCAAATGACAAAAATCAGAACAAGATAGCTAATAAAATTCATATTTGAAATCCTTAATTCTGGACCGAAATAACCAAAATAAAATTCAATAAGGATAAATGCAATGCCTGGTATTTAAGTTCAAAAAAATCTATTTCGTGGATAATTTTGATTATATTTAACTGAAAAGTTTTTGCACAAACAAAGCCAATGCAACCAAGATTAGAAGGGAAGCAGAAAACTGGAAAATAATTTTTACAACTAGTATCTCTGATAAAGTTCTCATTTCTAAAATACATAGAAAACTGAGGCAAATTTACAATACAAGTCATTCCCAATTGATAAATGGTCAAAGGATATGAATAGACAATTTTCAAAGGAAGAAATTAGAGTTATCTGTAGTCATATGAAAAAACTCTCTAAATCTCTTTTGATTAGACAGATGCAAATCAAAACAACTCTGAGGTACCACATCACACCTATCAGATTGGCTAACATGACAAAACAGGAAGATGATAAATTTTGGAGAAGATATGGGAGGGTTGGAACACTAATTCATTGTTGGTGGAGCTGTGAGTTGATCCAACCATTCTGGAGAGCAGTTTGGAACCATGCTCAAAGGGCCGCAAATATATTCATACCCTTTGACCCAGCAGTATCACTTCTAGGACTGTATCCCAAAGAGATCATAAAAATGGGAAAGGGTCCCACATGTACAAAACTATTTGTAGCAGCTCTCTTTGTGATGGCGAAGAACTGGAAATTGAGGGAATCCCCATCAATTGGGGAATGACTGAACAAGTTGTGGTATATGAATATAGTGGAATATTATTGTGCTATAAGAAATGATGAACAGGAAGACCTCAGAGAGGCCTGGAAGGACTTATATGAACTGATGCTGAGTGAAAGGAGCAGAACCAAGAGAACTTTGTACACAGCAACAACCACAGTGTGCGAGGAATTTTTCTGGTAGACTTAGCCCTTCACAGCAATGCAAGAAACTAAAAAATTCCCAGTGGATTCTTGAGGCAAAATGCCTTTCACATCCAGACAAAGAACTGTGGATTCAGAACACAGAATTGAAACAGACTAATTTTCTCTTTTGTTATGTTTGGTTTTGTTTAGTTTTACTCATGCTTTCTCTCATTCATTTCTATTCTTCTATCAACATGACTAATGTGAAAATGTGTTTAATAAGAATGTATGTGTAGAGCCCATATAAGATTGCCTGCCATCTTGGGGAAGGAGGGGGAGAAAATTTAAAACTTACAGAAGTGATTATTGAAAATTTTAAACAAATAAATTTTTAAAAAATTTTTAAATCCATTTAAGAAGTACAAAATTGGAGAGCCCTGGATTAGTAGCAGAGTTGTTCGGGCTTTTTGTTTTTTTAAAAAAAAACATTGGGCTTTTCACTGATCTTATATAAGCTTGATATGAGTCAATAGTTTGATATGGCTATGAAGAGATCTAAAGGAAGAATATAGAATTAAGTATAAGTGGTGACTACAAAATATCAAATTGTGTCCCTAAGTAGTATTATGCTTGTTATTCCTAATCATATATTAGATAGGGTCAAAATTACATGAAATAATAGTCCTACTATGCTTTGTACTATTCAGATAAAGCACCTTGGGAGTATTGAGTTTAATTCCAGATGCCACTTTTAAGAGAAATATTGCAAAAACAACTATTAAACTGGGGAAAGGTTAGGAGGGGCCATAGTAGGCATCTTGTGGAGAGGTGAGCAGTTTGATAAGAGAATTTAAGACTATGTCATGTCATATGATTGAAGGAGCTAATGACTTTTTAGCCTGGAAAACAGAATACCAATGACACGATAGTTGTCTTGAAATACTTGAAAGACCTCATTCCTAGAGAAAACCTCACCTTTTACAAGTGGCCTTTCCTAATCCCCCTTAATGTTAGTTTGCATGTTGTTTGCTCCATTAGACCACAAGCTCCTTGAGAGCAAGGACTGTTGTTGTCTTTCTTTGTATCTGCATCACTTGGTGTTATGCCAGGCAAATACTAGGTGCTTAATAAATGCTTCTTGACTGACTGACTGTCATGTAAGCTAGAAGATGTGTGTTCCCAGACTTGTTCTCTGTTAATGCAGAGAATATAACTAGGACCTATGAATTTGAATTTCAAGATAGATTTCAGATCTACATAACAAGGAATTATCCAACAAGTAGAGTTCTCCAACAATGAAATAGCCTGCTTTGTGATAAAATGAGCTCCCCATCACTAAAAGTGTTCAAGTAGGCAGCACATAGTAGTAAAAAGAGTGCTGGATTACAATTCAGAGGAGAACTGAGTTTGAGTCCTGCCTCCCAACAGTTACTAACCATGACCATGACCATGAGTATGTCACCTGATTTCCAAGAAATACATTGTGGTTGTCTAGCTGACAAACTGAGGACTTATTCTGTAGTCATCACTGGTAGCATTTGAGATATGTGTGTATAGATGTTTATGAATATGTGTTTATATGCACACATACACATATGTACATACATATATACACACATGTCCCTCTTAAAGCTCATGTTTCATTCCATTGCTCTTTTGAGGTTAGGTCATATTAGTTCTAAGATTATTGCATGCCATGAGTAAGTGCCATATAACATTAGTGTTAAAGATATTATTGGTATTATATACAAGTTTTATAGGCTATATGTATGTTGTGCCCCAGCATCCTCTTTAAGGTTTAGAGACTAGAACCAAAATGGCCAAGCTTACAGTCACAGAATCTAGCCCAGGAGTAAGTTCCTTATCTCTTTTATGGTTCCGCTTTACTAAACAACAGCAACAAGGATAGACTCATGGATTGTTATCCCTGGAAAGGACTGTAGAGATCCCCCAACTCCACCTCTATCATTTCAAAGATGAAGGATCTCAGGTCAAGAGAAGCAAAATCTAGTGTTCAGTATTTCTAAAGTCCCATCAAATTCTGTGTTTAAATCAATAGCCACTTCAAGTGGAATTTCTGTCATTACTAAGGTAGAGAATTATAGAAGGTCAATTATTCAGCTACTGGATCCAGAGCTCCAAAAAATAAGGAGAACAGCTTGACTAAAGAAGGTATTTGTGGGGAAGCAATAGAAAATAAGTGTGAAGAGGCAGAATGGGTGCAGATGATGGATAGCCTGAAAATCCAAACACAGGTGTTCCACGTGTATTTAATTTTATGTCTGATAGTAGGAGAGTAATGATAGCAGCTATTTAGGAAAAAATAATCCATCAGCTATGTGCTGCATCTATTCCAGTTCCAACCAATTCAACAAGCAATTTATCAAGTACCTACTATGTGCAAGGCACTGTGCTATGGCCAGGGAATACAAAGACAAAATAAAAACAATCTCTATTCTAAAGGATCTTATATTTAACTGAAGAGATACAATGTTAGGGCTATGGAAGATATTTGTGAAGGGCATATGGGATTCAGGAAAAACTTTTTGTAGGAGGTATCACATGACCTGGACCTGTAAGAGATAGCACATGACCTGGGCCTTGAATAAAGCAGATTCTCAGGTGTGGTGAGGTAGTTGGGGGTCAGCCTTTGGAAAGGAATGAAGACAGAAGATAAAATACCAATTATGGAGATCAGCAAATAGGCCAATTTGGTAGAATATAAAGTATAGGAAAAGGGACAAAGTGAACTAAATTATAAAAACCGTAATCCAAGAGACCAGTTCAGAAACTTAAGGTAAACTAAAGATGATCACAGAGTCATAGAATTAGAGCTGAAAGAGACCTCAAGAAATCAACTAGTGCAACTCCTTTACTTCATAAATGAAGAAACGGACACTGTGAGAAGTCTCCAGCTTTGATCAGTCACACAGAGAGTGTTTGAGGCAGGATTGGAAACCATGTCCTGACTCCAAGGCAAATACTCTGACCTCTACATAACACTGCCTCTTGGGAGGTGAAGAGTTTCAATTACACAAAGATGGTGGGAATGGAGAGAAGGAATAAGACTTGGCAGCAGAATGCTTTAAGGAATAAAGGAAAAGAAAAAGGTTTCCAGTCTGGGGAACTGTAAAATGGGTGGTACTACCCATAGAAAGGCAGAAAAGAAGGCCTTCCTCATAGGGATAACTTGAAGAGTTTCACTGTGGATATGGTTCACTTGGGATGGCAATGGATCATCCACGTGGTGATGTTTTATGGGTTGGGAATAATGAGTAAAAGCCAGTCTCTGCATTCTTCTTGCTAATTCAAGAAAGGTTGTTTATAGTTTGTGCTAAGAAACATTTCATGAAACATTGTATTTTCATATACTATTCCCCCTGAGCATTAGCTTAATGCCCTTAATTAAAGCCCTTAATTCCCTCTTGATCTCGAATAGTTACCTACTAAGGGATAAGAAACTCAGCTTGTGGAAAGTTCATTGTTTTTATGGCTCTAACCTGATGGGGGGAGGTAAACAGTAACAGAGAGCTAGAGAGTTAAATTAGCTTCTGGCTTTGGAGTAAGGGGATAGTGATTTTATTTTGTACTAACATATATCAAGACTATTTTTACTGAAATTTTTGCTTAAGGATCCAATATTTCTATTTACAACATCAAATCAAACTAGATATTTGTCATGTATGGCTACCATATTTTTGGACTATCAGAAGCTATTTTTCTAACAAGTTGTATCACTATGTAATATCACAATTTTTGCCTTGAAAATATTCACACAACCCCCTTCCTCCCCCTCCCAGTTGTCGTCTTTCTGAAAAATCATTAGTTCAGCATGTTTTGCTTCTGTTACAAGTTTTTTTAAAAAAATATGTTCTAACTAGACAGTAGCTGACACACCCTTCTGTGAGAATTTACTGAACTTCACTACTAAGACCTGAGACTAATGATTTTGAACATTGGGAGCACAGCTAATTGCAAAATTTTCCATGTGCCTTGGTTTCTTAAAGGAAACTGGGACTCTCCTTAGTAAAGGAGATGGAAAAACTGAGCCAATGACCTTGATGTAGATCCTCTCATTGCTTTGGCATTTCAGAAAACATATGTTAATAATCCTCTGATACAGCCACAGAAAGATATTAACAGAGGAGAAGTAGTCATAACTCTACTAGTGTGGTGAATTTGACTTTGTAGATTCATTGATGAAAGTGCCATCAAAGTAAGAAAACCCAATGTGTGTATTATGTACATGCATTATATATATTATGTACAAAAATTCTGTCTCATTCATTGGATCTCTTTTTGTTGTTATTTTTACACTTAATGTTTATTTTTTTTCTCAATTACACCCAAACAACAATTTTTAACTTTCACTTTTTAAAATTTTTGAGTTCCAAATTCTCCCTCCCTCTTTCCTTCCCTCTCCTTGAGAAAGCAAGCAATTTGATATACATATGCCGTCATGTAAGACGTTTTCATGTTGGTCATGTTGCAAGAGAAAACACAGACCAAAAAACCCAAGACAAATAAAGGAAGTGAAAACATATTGCTTCAATCTGCATTCAGACTCCATCAGTGCTCTGGAGAGGGATGGCAATTTTGATCGTAAGTTCTTTGGAATTGCCTTGAATCACTGCATTGCTGAGAGGAGCTAAATCACTCACAGTTAAACATCACACAATATTGCTTGGTTCTGCTCATTTCACTTTGTATCACTTCATGTACCTCTTCCTAGGTTTTTTTGAAACCATCCTGCTCATCATTTCTTATAGCACAATAGTATTCCATCACTATCATGTATCACAACCTGTTCAGCCATTTCCCAATTGATAAGCATGCCCTCAATTTCCAAATGTTGATACCACAGAAAGACCTGTATAAATATTTTTGTACATATAGATCTTTTTCTTTTTCCTTGGATCTCTTTGGGATACAGACCTAATATCATTTACTGGGTATTCTAATTCTAATTAGAATTAGAATTATTCCCCTAATTCTGAGTATACCCCAAGGCTCTGTCCTATGCTCTTATTTTCTCTATATTCTCTCATGTTGATCTTATTAGTTCCTACATGTTCAATTATCATCCATATGTGATGTAACTTCCACATCTAGAAATCTAGCCCTACTCTCTTTCCTGAATTCTAATTCCACATGATCAACTACCTATTGAACATTTAGAATGGAATGTCCCCTAAGCATCTAGACACAATAGAACTCATCCTCTTTTCCCAAAACCAATCCCTCTTTCCAACTTCCCTAAAAAGGTGGATAAAAGAACCACCACTTTTTTAGGTATCAATATTGTCAACTTTAGAGTCATTCTTAATTCTTCACTCTCCCTTATCTGACATATTCAGTCAGTTGTCAAACAGTCTCTCTCACATCCATCCCTTTTTCTCTATTAAATGGTCATAACTCTAATTCAAGTTGCCATCATTTCTCATTTGGATTTTTTGCAATGCCTCCTAATTATTCTATCATCTCCCATCCCCCTCCACAGCATTGCCAAAATGATATTCTTAAAGTGCAAGTGAGATCATCTCATTCCTTGCTATTTAAATCCAAGTGACCCCCTATTGTTGCCTGTAGAATTCAATACAAAGTTCTCTGGCATTTAAAGTTCCTCACCACATGGCTCCAGCCTGCTTTACTTCCCTTCACACATTATACAGTCCAACTGAACTAGCTTTCTTGCTGTTTCTCACACATGACATTCCATATTCTATCTGAGCACCTCACAGGTTAATCCTCATATCTGGAACATATTCCCCCCTCATACTCGTAGAAGCCTCAAGTTTCCTTAAAAGCTCAGCTCTAGAGTATTACTTTATTTCCTACATGGTGTCTTCCTGATTTCCTCAACTGCTAATGCCTCTGGCCCAACATCTCAAAATATATATTGTTACCTATTTTATGTATATATTTTTCCACATATTTGTGTGTGTGTGTGTATGTATATATAGTCTTTATAAAATTTAAGGTCCTTGAGAGAAGAGACTGCTTCATTTTTTTGTCTTCCTAGCACCTTGGACAGTACCTGAGACATAATAGGTATTTAATAGGTGGGCAGAGCCAAGATGGCCAAGTAGAAAGACTCACATTTGCTAGCTCCGAACCCCAGCCCATGGATTTCCTGTAAAAAGAACTCCTGACAAATTATGGAACAGTGGAAGCCACACAGAAACACAGTGAAGGAGATTTCCATTGCAGAAAGCCGTGAAAAACCGACCCCAGGGGTCCATCGCGCCCCGGACGGGAGCAGAGCCCTCCCCTCCCCCTGCCCTGGCCGCACTGCACTGAGAGGAGCGAGCAGACCCCAGCAGGCTTTAGGGACCGTAATCTCTGGCGGCCGCGAAGGTCCCTCCACCCACAGATGCACAGATCAGTGAGAGAGACAGGCTGAGAGGGGAGCAGGGTATCTCCGGGACTCGGACCCCCTCGGGAGGCAGCCGCTGGGGCAGAGGCAGAGGCAGCTGAGGCCAGAGGCTCCCAGAGCAGGCAGGAGCTTGGCAGCA